>CM026065.1:2698333-3341111 GCA_014839685.1 Anableps anableps
ATTGGTGCAGAAGTGCGATCTGTTTTCTAGGTTTACAATCAATAGGTGCGATCAGACTTTAGGAACTCTTTCCAGTTCCCTAATATGATTAGACACAGTTCCTCTTCTATTTGTGTCTGTGCCACACAAACTGCTCTATTTGAACGTGTTAAACCACTTTTCTAGGCTTTATTGTTTTTAGCCATCGACCATTTTTGAAAAGGATTTGAAGTTTTATTTCATTTTTTTTTTTTTTTTTTTTTTTTTTTTTTTTTTTTTTTTTTTTTTTTTTTTTTTTTTAAATCGACCACTGATTAGAGTGGTGGTAAATGTAATACAGTAGTCAATCTAAGATAACTGATGTCACTGTAAACATGAGACTTGGGGTAGGGCCACCTCTGAACCTCACTATGTACTAAACGCCACTAAACCTGACATTAGCTGTTTAAATGCAAAACGTATCATTCTCTCAACATGTTCCGTCATTCTGCCTGGTAATCAACCAGAATCTGTGTTGTAAAATATGGGAGTCCTGATAACTGAGAGCCTTTGCTTGGACAAGAGCTGGACATCTTGGTTAACATTTAATTAGGGCTGCAACTAACCATTATTTTACTCCTTGATTATTATGACAATGAAATGGATTTTTAAAAATGGCACATCCTTCTCATTTTTCATTGAAACCACTTAAGCCATTTTAAACCATATTAGAAATATATTAAAATATGTAAATAGATAAGTAGTTAAATTATTTTTTAAAATAAGAAAATCAAAATTTTTTTGCCTCGAATAATTAATTTTGTAATTAGCGTGTGCTTAATCATTTGTGGCAAAGGATGCATATGCAGCTAAGGAAATCCTTCAAACATCAACAGGTGAAAGGCTCAGCTATTTCTGCTTAACATCAACAGTGTCGGGTTGATCTGTTTATTTAATTAACTGATTAATAATTAGATTGCTAAGGATGCTTGCTAAAACTTAGTTCTGGGTAGAATATGTTAAAGAAGGTTTTTCAACTTAAAAGCAAAATGTATATATTTTTGTACAGTTTTGGTTAAATTACTGCTCTGAGGGTGTTGTTCTTTCAGCAAATGGCCTTTTTTTGAGTCTGTATCCTCAAGTTAATGATGAAATTACTAAATTAGTTTACGATTATTTCAGTAATTGATAAATCACAATTAATCCGATTGTTTCACCTTAACATTGAACTCATAATCATCTTAAAATTTTTCAATCCACAGATTGAATTAAAGTAAGTTTAAGCATGAGAAAATACAGTGACCTATAAAAGTATTCACCTCCTTGGAACTTTTTTTTCCATTTTTTGTCACGTTATACCCATAAATTTCACTGTATTTTTCTGCAGTTGCAGCTGCACGCCTCATTGTGGGGTAGGGTCTACCAGCTTTCCCCACCCAGAGACTAATATCTTTATACAGTCGATTACTCATTAGCTCAAGCTCCATCAGACTGGATGAGGAGTTCCTGGTAACATGAATTTTTAGATCTTTCCACAGATTCTCAATGAATTTCAGCTTGACTGGGCCACGCTGACCTGTGAATGTGCTTTGATCTAAAGCATCACATTCTTGCTCTGGCTGTAGGTTGTCTTGTTGAAAAGTGACACTTCACTTGAGTCTCAAGTCGTTTTCAACCTCCAACGTGTTTTCTTCTAGAGTTGTCATCGGACCAGAGCAACTTTTCCACGTTTGTGTCTCCTAAGTCAGGTGTGTGGAAGTAGTGAAACGTTTAAGACATGGAGGACAGTGAGTTCTGAGAAGCAGGGCTGAAAACCTTTCCCCTACATGACTTGTGGAAAAATGCAAAAAGGGCTTTATAGCTTTCTCTTTCATAAAGGTCAGATTTTTATAGTGCATGGTTGCTATTGGTCCTGTCAGTAAATTCTCCCGCCTGAGCTGTGGGTCTCTGCAGCTCTTCCAGAGTTGCCATGGACCCCTGAGTTTTTTCATAGCTTGAAATCTGCTTTGCCAAATTGCCCCTGTTTAACCCTCTCAATAAGAATGTAGTCGACATAAATTACGAATTTGTCCTCCTTTTTTGAAGGGAGTCATGTTGCTGTTTGTTGACTACAGAGGTGTCAGAGTAAAGTGGGCTGAAAACAATCTTTTAAGAAGTAAAAATTGTGAAAATATGTGTTGTTTTCCTTCCATTTCATAATTATGTACCTGGCCTATAGGGTTGGACACTTACCGTATAGTTTATCATTTATCGCAATAAATTTCCTATCATAAGAATTTAGATTTATCATTGTCACGATAAATTCCAATTAATGATGTTAAACATCATTAATTGGAATTTATCAGCATTTGTTCAGTATTTTCTCCACTGTTTTATTCAGTGAGAGTATCATTACATATCAATACATTTGAAATTATGATTAAATGCGGTTAATGTGTGCACTTTAGTGATACAAATCACACGTCTTTATGTGACTGGTGTCCTAAAGAAGCGTATTACACAAGTTTGTTTCTCAAGAGGAGTATTTGTGTTTGTGGGGCCATGATTGCTGTGCCATGCAGTCACAGTCATAGAGATACCTAAAAAAAAAAAAAAAAAAAAAAAAAAAAAAAAGAGCTCTTAGTTCTTATTGTCACTTTTATTGTTATCACGGTAGTACCAGAAAATATTGATAAAACTTTCAGTCCATATCACCCACCCCTATGGGCCGAATACATAAAAATCCAAATAAAGTTTCTGTTTAAGTTTGTTGCTGCAACCTGAAAAAAAGTGGAAATCAAAGGAGTGTGAATACTTTTGCCATGCACTGTAAAAAAGCCCTGTTTAATTATGTGATGGTTAATATTCAGACAATTGTTGAGTGGGACGTTGCTCATCTGTTTGAATTTTGACCATTGTCTTTGCGGTATCGTCCACCAGGTGGCAGGCAGCCCACGAATGTTGTTGATGAGGAGCTTTGTGACTTCTCTGTCTTCTTATCCAGTAACGGCTTCATTTCACCCTCCTCATTTCAGGAGAGCACAATGGCTGATTCTCATGGAGGCTCAGCTGCTGAGATCCCAGTTACCAGCAATGGAGACCTGGATCAGAGTCCCGAGAGAGTTTTCCAGAGGGTAAGGCTCTGATCAGAGTCTTCGGGATCTTCACTTCCTCCTCTAGCTGATTATTTTCATCACTGGGGTCTGAACAGAAGAACATGGTCTAATGGTTTAGTGCGTTGGGACAGAAAGTGTCTGCTAAATATGCAGAACTCTTAGGTTCCACTTCCACTGTAAATATAACTCTCATTTCCACAGGATTCCCACTCCACTAACCTTGGGGCCATGAAGGTTTCAGATTCTTCTGTCACCGCCAGCAGCTTTGCCTCAACAGCAGAGGGCATCATTGAATCAGGACCACACAAAGGTAAACAAGCACCCCTCCCTCTTTTATTTGTCTACTTTCTGTTTCCTGACTGCTGAGTTTTGTGAAGCAAGAGTTTATTAATCAATCAGACTTTTTCTTCCTTTTTGAATATCTGATTTTCTGCTGCAGCACTTTGTGTTTACAAACTACACGTGTCCCAGTGCTCCACTTTTTGTTTTCATCTCTATTGAAAGGCCAGAATTTGAATGTATGAAGGTGGGCGCTGATTTGAATTTAATGAGTTTGTTCTGATCTCCTGCTTGTGACCCACATGTCCTTTTCATCATCATGTGCTTGTTAGAAATGCTAATAAAAGCCTCCCTATCGAGCAGAGAGCTGTTGCAGCCTGTTCACCTCAGTGTTGCCATGGTTATTTTCCATGTTGTTCTCCTTACCACTTGAGGAAGCCTTTTGTTCATTTGCGCACTCTATCTGCAGCGTAAAAACTACTATAAAAATGGGGAAATAACAGTCAACACTGATGGGGAAAACCCCATTTATAATTTGACAGGAAGTAAATATACTACTGAATCATAACTTTGAATATTTCCCAGGGTCAGCAAGCCTGCCCTCTTCTCCTGTGACACCTGTTTCTCCCAGCTCGGCTGTCGCTAGCCGCCTGGCGCGCTCCTTCAGCGATAGTCAGGCAGAAGAAGGTACCTGGCGCAACAATGTTTGAATCAGATGACACTAAATCACAACTTTGTGCACCACATCAACACATTTTAATCTGCTGCTTGTTTCTGTAGGCTGTGCTTCATTCATAACAAAACATTCTCTCCCTTTTTACCTGTGGGCCCTCCAAATATTTCCTCTGCATCAGTGTGTGCTCACTGAAGTAATTCAAACTTTTCTTTGTTGTGATTTAGATGTAAAGCTTTCTAAAACAAAATTTAAAACCTAAACATGCACTTTGTCTGGGAGAAAATCCTTTTCCATTTTCAGCTTGCTGGGTGTTCCTGCTTGCAGTCTTTTATCCTTGCAGAATGTGGCACATAGTATCCGAAATGGAGCCTTACTGACATAATGTAGGAAGAGCTGATCAGACAAAGATTGAATCATATTGTGGAAATGTTGGCAGATGTTTTAATAGCTTAGATCAGGAGTGTCAAACTCCAGTCCTCGAGGACTATTGGATGTCTCTGCAACTGTGGAAAACAAGGCGCGAGCATTGTTGATGTTTTTGTTTATGATTTCCGCAAAAAAATGTTTCCCTTGCATGTTTTAGTGATGAGTGATAGCTTTGCATCCTCTTTGTAGAGTTCAATGTAAACGTGAAGCTGAGTTTTATGCCATTTACGTTTAGCCCTTCAATAAAAGCTTCTTTCATTTCTTACAAGTGGAGCATTTATCCACAGAGATTTCTTCCTACCAGACACAATCTTCACTTTAACAGGAGCTATTAAATCACTGATGTCTGAAATGTTAGAAAGGAAATAGTCCACTAACTCATCTACTGGGTTACACCATAGAATTGGGGTCGAGGAGTAGATTTGATTAAAAAGTTTCAGCTGTGTTGTCTGTAAAGGAACGTTTTGTAGTAATATCTGTTTTACTAAGCAAGTCAACAGAGATTGCACTTTAAAAAAAAAACAGAAAAATGATCAGACAGAGTGGCATCGATTACAGAGACCTTGGAGATATGTACAACCTTACTGATAATCAAATCCAGAGTGTGTCCTCAATTATGTGTCGGCTGTTTAACATGTTGAGTCAAACCAAAGTTTTGAAATACATCATTCAGCTTTTTTTGCCTCTGTCTATTGGGCTGTCAACATGTATGTTAAAGTCTCCCATAATTATTAAACAGTCAATCAATGCATATTTACTAAAGTAAATGGAAAAATTTGCCACATATTTTGGGGTTTTGTATAGAGTTAGTGTCACAGTTTGTTTGTGGCCTTCTACTTCAATTCCCAAATATTCAAAAGAGTCAAAATTGCCCAGGGAAAGCTTTTTACAGTTTAGTTAATCATGAAATATTGCAGCAACCCCTCTGCCGCTCTTATTCTTTCTATTCTCACTTAAAAAAATGTAATTAGGGGGTGCTGATTCAATGAGTACAGGTGTTTCATTGTTGTCATCCAACCATGTTTCTGTAAGAAACTTAACATCAATATTATGCTCAGTAATGAACCCATTAACTAACAGTTCTTTTGCGAATAGTGATCCAGCAGAGTCAATTTAAGTGTCTTGGGGTTAGATAATTTTTCAGTTTGAGGTTGCTTTAGACAGGGGATTAATCTGAAAGTTTATTTTAGACCACTGCATTTCCTTGCTATTTCTTTATTAGTAGTTCTGACAGGGATGCTGCTGTATTTTATCGCTATGGGGGCCAGACGCTTTCTGGAGGAGGACAGGTGTAGAACTATTGTCTGGACCCCCGTCTCAGACTTCAGAAATACAGAGTGGATGTTGTTCTGATGGTCCAGAATCCGGTTCTGATTAAGTAAAGCATTCTTTTTGGGCACTAAAGAGAGAAGTTCCTAGCAATACATGGCAATCTATTTTCTCACCGAAGTTTTAGTAGTTTGTATGATAAGTTCAGCAGACACACAGTTCCACCAGCTGTTTGCTAATGGCACTGATCGCAAATGACGTCAAACTGCTAAATTTAGAACAGCGCATGCGCGGAGGCCATTTTAGTTTCGGACAAACAATTACAGTACAGCCTATGTAGTGAACGAGTAGTACGGGTTAAATCATCTCAACATTGCTAAAAATGGTAACAACAAAACACTGCTGCTTTGGTGTCTGTCGGAGTGACTCAAGACATGGTGATCGGGAACATATGAAGGGAGTTTTTTTCATTCCATTCCCCAAACCCAGAAGGAATGCCGAGAAATGTCAGCGCTGGATACGAGCCTGTAAGGGAGAGGGGTTTACTGAAAAAAATGTGACCAAGGACACTTATATCCGCTCGCTACATTTCATCGTTGGAAAAGGGCCAACAATTGACTTTCCAGACCCTGTTGCAGTGACTGCAACGTCTGTGCAGGTATGTTTATATGGCTATTTCTCAGCGGGATGAAAACGTCAACATACAATCCATGACATGATCCCTCATCGTCGAATCGTAAACATGCCACACAGTGTAACGTAGCACATTCAGACATTCATGAGTTTACCTCAGAAGGCCAGTGGCGCTTCGACGGGCCCGATCAGGAGTCGGGACAAACCGGAGCAACGCTGCAGTGATCTGGGACGGTCGGATCACGGAGGGTTTTATTTCAGAGACACTGTTGTTACCGCATGTGCCGTTTCATGGGGTTATTGCTTATAGTGTGTTTTGGGGAAAACGTCTGTGCGTCTGAAAAGCTGATTCTGTGTGTGATCTTATGATTTAGGTTATTAATATTTAATAGGTACAATTTAATGTCTACCAGTAGTTTTTTGCCAACTGCAAACAAACTGAAGACGAAGAAGCGACATGGAGCTGATAGTGACAGCGCGAGCGGCTGAAGTGTTGCTCCATTGATGAATCAATATTTTTACCTACACCGATTACTGAGCAGGAAATTTGCAAGGTAGGCCCAGATAACTTAGTTCTAGTGAGTGTTAGCTACCACACTGTACAAAGCCAGAAAAACAAAACAAAAAAAAAAAAACTACTTGCAACCAGTGCTGCCTACTTTCCGCTCACTTTTAGTCCTCAGCATTTCAGCCATCGTTTCAGTTGCTCCGCACTGGGCTTCTGTATCGCAGCAAATTGAAACGAAGCTCACAGGACGTCCTCATCTTCCAGTATCAAACGCTCTTCAGATGTCGCCATTCTGTTTGTGATCTGTCTGTCCGAACACCCGGGCAGCTCGCGCGCTTATGAATACGAATGAGCAAATGTGATGCCATTTGCGACCAGTGCCATTGCTGCTGCGGCTAGTCTGGTGGAGCTGTGTGGGGGAGGGGAGCTTTGTGTGAGGAGGCGTTAAGGCACCCCTGAATGGCTATTCTGGGAGATTGAAGAATTCCTCAAACATGCATGAAGGAATCATGGGGGGTTAATAGACTTTGTGCCCTCATTTGTCAGGGCTGTTTTGGCTGCAAGAGTTGGATTAACATACTATTTGATAGGTGGTCATATTGTTATGCCTGATTTGTGTAAATGTATTTTAAAGGTTAGTGTGAAGAAGAGCTGCATGATTTTAGGAGCTCATCTGATTATGATCTTATCGTAATTAGTTATTGTTAAGCCCACATTTAGCTGCTACTCCTGTTCATTTCAGCTCACCTCACTGTTGCCAACTTTCTGAATGAATAACATTGACTAAAATCCAGACCATAACCATTTTAGGGCTCCTTTCTTTGTGTTTAACTTGTCTGCTTTTACAGGGGAGAAATACTGTGGTTCTAATCAACTAAACGGTGATCTGATTCACTGAAAATCTAACAGCACATCAATCTTTTCTGTAAAAATATATAGTTGCTGTTTTATTGAAAATGAATGACCTCATTTTCACTTGATTGATGTTTTTCTACATTCTCTGAGTTGTGGAGCTCCGTGTCTTTTATATTTCTTAATGTCTATAAAAACCTTTCTAATCCTCTCTTTGATTTTTATTTGAATAGTCTTAATTTCTTAAATATATTTAATTTCTGCTTTGTCCTATCCTTTGTCCTGAGTGTTGACAATCAGAATAACCTGCTTTAAGAACCATAGATGTTGGCTTCTATCTTTTTTGTTTTTCTCCTTGCTTTTAATATTAATAATTTAATGACTAAGTGAATGACTTAACTGTCCAGGCACAATGAAAGCTCAGCCGAGCACTGGAGCGGTGGTCCTGTCAGACGACTTGAAGAACCCAGCCATGGAAAAACTGGACCTAGTGAGAAAGTGGAGCATCAACACGTATAAAGTAAATCTCTCTTTCCTTGATTTATTTTTTGTGTCCATCTTTTCCTCTTCTTCTCTTTTTCTTCTCTCACTTGGTTACAGTGTTGGCAGAGAATTCAGACTGACACGTTCTCTCTCTTGCTCTAGACTTTTTGGCTCAACCTTTAGATTATTTTCACAGCCTCTCATCTCTTCCTCTCCTATGTATTTAATGCAGTTAAATAAACTCCCAGGAGCCATTGTGAATGGCGTTTGATGAATTGAAGCCCCTCCCAGTGTGCGTGCTTCTGCTAATAAGGCTGCTGTCCTCTGCAGTGCACCCGACAGATCCTGTCAGAGAAGCTGGGCCGGGGCTCGAAGACCGTTGACCTGGAGCTGGAGGCGCAGATTGAGCTGCTCCGCGAAAACAAGAGAAAGTACCAGAATGTGATCAAGCTGGCTCAGGCGCTGGCCAATCAGCTGTCCCAAATAATGCAGACTCAGAGGCAGCTGGGGGACGCCTTCGCCGACCTCAGCCTCAAGTCACCTGAGCTCCATGTGAGTCAGACTTTTTAGCTTTAGTGTGAGCGCTTAACCTGGCTCTGATGCACTGCAGGGATTCATCTGCATGAGACTGGTGCTCTACATGAGGCTGGGTGGTTCTGCCACAGACTCCTTGTTCTTGATTAATCAGTCAAGAAATTTTTCTTTTAATCAGTAAAACTAAATGACTGATTTTCCTCCAGAATTTCAAAGCAGTTTTACATAACTATTTTTTATCATCCATATTTGCCATTTACTGCATGGCAAAAAAAATCTAAAGAAAGACATGTTAAAGTTTAAAATGGCCTCAAGCAGAGATCTTCAACATGGGGGTCAGGAGGTACTGCAGGGGGGTTGTGAGACTTCTGATTAGACATTTTTTGTAAATATTTTTTTTAATTCAAAGTTATATCTTTAAATACACATTAATATGTAACACATTGATAAAATGATGCATAAAATAATGTATTTCAGTCAGAAATGTACGCATTGAGTTAGCAAAAATCTGTTCATAATGTTAGAAGTTCTACATTTTATCTAAAATAACAGTTTGTTCATGGCAGTAGCATTAATAGGCCATCACTTTTATATTCAAACTTATGTTTAAAATAAAAAAAAAAAAAACAGAACTTCTAAGAGAGTATTTTCTTCAAAGAAGTTACATGAATGATCAGGGGTTTCTGAAACCCTTGAAAGCACTTTGCACCAATCTGATGGTTGAATAACCTAAATAACAGATTAAAAACAATTAAATATCTTTTGTTATTGACCTCATATGTCCATTCATTTAATAATTTAACAGCAAAATGGATTTTTGAATTGAAAATGTTGCTTATTTTGTGGGTATTTGGTCTTCAATTAAAATGCGATTCATTAATTACAGGCCCTTCAGTTAACTCGATTAAAACTTTTAGAGGAGTCCCTCCACTAATACTTATGTTTTGTGTTTAGAAATGAGTGAATAAATATATACTGTTGCTTCATCTAAGAACTGAAGGAGTTATTTAGTAAATAATTTTCTAATTGGCAAAACAGTCATCTTTTGAGTTGGATGTTTTGTTTTTTAAGAGAAGAAAACCCATCAACAAATAGCATGTAGCGTGTTTTTAGTATTAAGGTGTTCTTATTAATTATACCTTGTTGGTTTGCTTGAACAACTTTCAAAAAAAATCTTCTTGTCGTTATTCATCTTTTCTTCAGGAGGAGTTTGGTTACAATGCTGACACGCAGAAGCTTCTGTCCAAAAATGGCGAGACGCTGCTGGCCGCCATCAACTTCTTCATCTCTAGCGTGGACACACTTGTAGACAAAACAATCGAAGACACCATGATCAATATCAAGCAGTATGAGACTGCCAGGTAATTCCTGTGTGAGAGCGATCTGGTTCTACCTCAGCTGTTCTAGTATTTAGAACAGAATCTAGAATCCGATCATAGGAATACATTCTCTACTGTGTTTGTTGCTACATAAAAGGTAAACACGTATTGTTTGAATTTATCTGATGCAAGTTCTTCGTTAAAACATGCTCAGAATTGAGTACGATGCGTATCGTACGGATTTGGAGGAGCTGAACCTTGGACCGCGTGATGGAAGCACCATGCCGAAGATCGAGCAATCCCAGCAGCAATTCCAGATCCACCGCGAGAAGTTTGAAAGAATGCGAAACGATGTCTCTGTGAAGCTGAAGTTCCTGGAAGAGAATAAGGTTGGATTCTTGCTGTTTCTACTCTGGTGATCTACAGAGGCACGCACATTTGTTGGGACCCCTTTTTGGACATGTGTAAAAATTCTTGAGATAAATTCATCTCTCACTGAAAAATTGAAGCTTTTAACATCAGTGGTGAAAAAAATCCCCCCGTTCAACAATGATAGTTAACAAGATGGCTGAATCTGGTGTGGGGTTTTTTATCTTTCTTTTGCTAAGATTTTTATCAATACTTTTAACAAACCTCCCTTTTCATTTGCCATGAGGATAGCATTTTAACATTTCTATAATGAGTTGATCCATATCTTTTTCGGGCTGCACTGATAAATCCGCTGGCTGATAAATTGTCCCAGATTTCCTTAATTTTAGGATCAGCTGATATTTAAGTGTGAAACCGATCCAGGGTTTCCTGTAAATGTAGTTGATCATGGTGCACTGCCACGCCAAAATAAAAGACGCCACACCTTCAGACAGCATGCTAGCTGTTACCTCTTTACCTATCCTCCATACCGGAAGCATGAGCCAGGCACTTCTGTCATGTCGGTATCCCTGGGAAACGAGACGTCCCTGGTTACTGAAGTCCGAGACTCTTGAATCAACTTAAAGCACTGTATAAAAATAAAAAAATGCTTCAGTTATGTTGTTAAGTGATTGTTGGGAGCACCTACCATAGTGCCACCTGTGATATTTCTCTGAAACAAGTGTTTCTAAACATGGGAATAATGTTTTTGCAGTTTCACTTTGAAAGTTCTTGAAGTTTCAGTCTGAAAGTTGTACTTTCCTTCAGCTTTTCAGTGTGAGATGATTTATGCAGCTGCAATAAAACAATCTCTCATAAAGCTTATTCCACATCCCCACCAGGAGAGCCAACAAATCTGCCCAGGTTATCTGTGTAAATTTCAGCGTACTAATAATCCTATCTTTGCTGCTGTTTATCCCCTCCATAGGTGAAGGTGTTGCATAACCAGCTCATCCTCTTCCACAACGCTATCGCTGCGTACTACGCTGGCAACCAGCAGCAGCTGGAGCAGACTCTCAAGCAGTTCCACATCAAGTTAAAAATGCCTGGTGGGGAAAGTCCCTCCTGGCTGGAAGAGCACTAAACACTCCTGGTTAGCTCAGTTTGACAAAACCTTCCTATGGAAACTACAGAAACCTTCCTCCTCCTCTAACTGTACTGTTGCTGCTTTTACACTTCTGTAACGAAATCTTCTAACAAAAGGAACAAACTCCTGAACTCCTTTTGTCTATTCTTCCTAAATAATTTCTATTGTTCTTTCAAATCATAAGACGCACTTTTCTACTGTTTGACAGATGTGTTGAATGGGAGTACCAGCAGTAAACACTTTGACACTCTAAATGGCCTTTTGTACTCCAGCATATGAATGTTTGTATTCCAGCACAGCACATGTTGGCGCTATAATGGCAGCTACTGGAGAAGGACTGCCGTTAAATCTCACAACAATCTTCATTCTTATTAGCTGACTGAAATGAATGCTTTACTACAGTTAAAACAAAAGCTTTTGTTTCCAGGACAAATCCAGTCTTGAATTCTGTAAATTGGTTTTTGTTTTTACGATCAAGCTGTGACTGAAGTGGTAGTTTGATACTTTGGGGAGCGTGCTTTACTTGTAATGTGGTTAAGATTTGGGTGTGGTTTATCCTCTGCTGTGTGTAAGGCCTCATGAAATGTCTGCCCATCAATACCTCCAGCCTTGATTGATTTGAAAAACCAAAGTTTACAAAATCAAGTTTTGGTTTTCCACAGATCTCATGTGGCAGTTGGCTGGGCAGACCTAGACCTTCTTCTGTTCGACTGCTGACCGGATGTTGAGCTGCGTTAAACTCCCAGCTCCTGACTGCAAATTCATGTTGAACAAAGGAAGTTAAATGAGATGTGTTTTTTTTCCTCTAACTCTTGCAAAACCAAAGCGTTTCCAAAAAGCTCTAATTGTTTAGTCAATCACACGCTCTGCTTTTAGCTCATCTGTCTTCAGGACATAAATGCGAATGAATAAGAGATTCTCTTAGATTCCATAAAATGAAGGACCAGCCTTATGTCACTTTAACGTGCCTTGAATCAGTTCTTCTCTTGCCCTCTGTACACTCCTGCTTCTGGTTTTCAGAACCGACTATCAGTAGAAGACAAAGGACCAAACAGTCATAATACAGAGAGATGGAAACATCCAGCACAATAACTCCAGTGACTTCATAAATTAATTTTCAAGAGATGTTGCACATATGCACAATTATGCATTTAGGACTACAGAAAAGTTTAAGGCCTGTGTATATACAGTGTGAACCAAAATCCAGTTAACTTGGTAGGTTTTCGCCTGTAAAGACCAGCATCTTTGGATGCTCAGTTTACGTCATTGGGGCTTTATAAAGTGTATTTTTCAACAACAAGCCGTCTTCATGTTGAGTATTTTTCCTATTACTCACTATAACCGTTTAAGGGTGAGAATCTTGTACAAGATTCTGTTATTTTCTTGAAAGAAATATATATTTGTAATCTATATTTTAATGTTAGATTGACCAATGCAGCCTATTGGTTTATTTTTCTTGAAGGTCTCCAGGATAATATTTTAGTACCAGTGTGTACTAGTGGATATCAGCCTTTTGTAATAATGTAACATTAACAAATGCCGAGATAAAAAGATTCCGAATGTTGTGCAACCTATTTGGAGAAAATAAAACTTTCTCTTTCTGTATCCATGTTCAGAGTTTGACTTTTAATTTAGGGCTTAAAGCAGCAGACTAACTGAAATATCAATAAGGGCTAAAAATGAATTATGAAGTGTGCTAAAGTGATTCAGAGCTACAGTAGCCTACAAAGGCATTTCTGCCTCTTGAACCTTTTCACCTTGTCATGTTCTAGAGATTTTTAGTGTATAATTCTAAGGTGGAAGGAAAAGATAAATGGTTTTCAACAGTTTTATACATATAAATATAAAAAGTGTGGCATACATTTTTCTTTGGAGACCCTCTGTGTCGACACTTTGTAGGTCCTCCTGTCTTTGCAATTAAAGCTGTGAGGCTTTTGGAATATATTCATCTGACTTTGCACATCTGAAGACTGAATTTTTTTTTTTTTTTTTACTTTGAATGAAATCGCTCAAGCTCAGTCTGACTGGATGGAGAGCAAAAGCAATTTTCACATCTTGCCATAGATTCTTAATTGTGTTTAGGTCTGGACTTTGACTGGACCATACAGTGTTAATGCATGAACATAGCTTGAGGTAAACTGTGCCATTGTAGCTCATGCTGTATATTTGGGGTTGTTGTCTTGTTGGAAGGTCCAACTCAGCCCCACTCTCAAATCTTGCCTCTAACAGGTTTTCTTCCAGGATTTTACCCGTGTTTAGTTCAGTCTATCTTCATTTAGCTCTGACAAGCTTCCCTCTCCCTCCTGAAGAAAAACGTCCATAAAGCATGATGCTGCCAGCACCATATTTCACTTTGGAGATGGCGTGTTCAGGATGATGTGCAGAATTTTGTGTTTATGATGAAAGTTTCCATTTTGGTCCAGTCAGACCAGATCACCACCTTCTAGATCAGAGGTCTTCAACCTGAGGCTCCGGAGCCACAAGTGGCTCTTTGGACCTTCTACAATGGCTCCTAATTCCTTCGACTAAAAATGATAAAGAACCAACTAATGTTTTTAAATACAGATATAATACAAATGCAGGTTTTTAGTATTAATTCCTCTTTTGTCATGGAATAATTGCATTGAATTTCTACAACGTGTTTTAGATTTTTTTTTTTTTTTTTCTCTTAAGGTAGGAAACACTATTTTTAAGAACATTTTCCACAAGTAACATCACACAGAAGAAAATGTATCCATCCTATTTTTTTTATTTTTTTATTTTTTTTTTTTAAAAGTTTCATGTTTTTCTTTCAAACAGTGGTTCTTTAAAAATGACCAAAACATTCCTGTTTATAGATATTTATCTTTTTTCCAACAGGTCACATAACATTTGTGGGTCTAGAAGAGTTTGATTTCATTGGCCTGAGGGTGAAAATGGCTCTTTGGAGTGTAAAGTTTGCAGGCCTCTGTTCTAGATGTTTTCTGTCTCAACATAGCGTATGACACACTGCAAACAGCACTTCCTGTCCGCATATCTCCCATCTGTACCATGGGGCCTTTTGGCTGCTTCTCTAAAATGCTTTCCCTGCCCAGCCACTTGGTGTGTGTGAACGACCGTGTCTTGGCTGATTGCAACTGTGCTGTTCTATTTTTATTCTCCGAGATCTCCAAAGATTTGGGTATTGTATAAGCCATCCTTTAAAATTCTCTCCAACTTCATCCCTGACCTTTCTGCTTCATGATGCTGTTTGTTCATTAATGTTCTCCAGCAAACCTATGAGACCGCATTTATACCAGGATTAAATAAGACGCAGGTGGACTCTTATTTACTAATTGGTAGAATTTTATTTAGTGGTATCTGAGAAAGGGGGGGCTCAATACAAATCTATGTCACATTTTTTAGATGTTTACTGTAAAAAAACTTTAAAAACCACATTCTTCTCTGTTTACCTCCCAGTTATGCACCACTTTGTTTGTGTATCACAAAGTCCAACAGAAGTTTGTGGTTGTAACATGACAAAATGCGAAAACCTTCAAGGTGTAGGAATACCTTTGCAAGGCGCTGTAATGTCAGAAAAGAAACAGACAATAATCCTGACTGCTGAAGACATGCTCTTTGAGAATTTACAATGGTGATTTTTCAAGTAACCTGTCCCATCCTGTGTTTTGTTAACCATCTTCCTACAGACACCAGTGGCTTATTGTAAAACCCGCTACAGTCTGTCAACACATTGGTTCACATTAGTTAGGAGTGAGGAGCTATTTCCCTGGAAGTTGTTTGAGTTTACTTAAATCCAGGTGTTTTCATGTCCCCCCCCACAAGCCCACCACACCCACAGCTACACATTTGACAGGATCTGGATAATCCCAAGGAAAGCTTTGCCGATGTTGATCGTAGCATCAGCAGCAAGGTGTTTTGTCTGGAAGTGCGTTGTCAGTTCAGACGTGGCCTGTTGGAACACCACTCTGTCTGGAGCAAACCGTTTTCCAGGGAACAAAAGGAGATGAATGACTGGGATTGGAAATGAACAGGTAAAGGTAAACTGTCTTTATGTACCTGAGATTTTAATGGGGCTTTATTAGATTATGGTCATTCTAAACTTTCATTCATAAAACTTGGAAAGAACAACAAACATTCATTTTATTTTTAAAAGTTAGGCCTCTCTTTGCAGTCCAGTGCTGCTTTTTACAGCGCCCTCCACCTTTACGGGCACTCCGGTGAAGATGTGCAGAAAGCCTTCAAACTATTTTCTGTATTGCAGAAGCATCACCTCATAATAGAAATATTTAGAAAAACCATACCATTAATTTGAGTACATTTACTTATGTGTGTCTATATATATATATATATATATATATATATATATATATATATATATATATATATATATATATATATATATATATATAGACACACATAAGTAAATGTATGTATGTATGTATATATATATATATATATATATATATATATATATATATATATATACATTTACTTATGTGTGTCTATATATATATATATATATATATATATATATATATATATATATATATATATATATATATATATATATATATATATATATTTCGTAAGGAAATGAAAAGGAAAACAAACCAAAAAAAATGTGTACACACACATATACAAATATATATGTGTGTGTGTTATGAGTCTTGTTTGTTAAAGTAATGGTATTACTGGGTATTACACTTTTCATTGAGCCCTGCTGTTTTTAAATAGGTTCCTCTTTTTAGACTGTTATGAATTTATTTATGTTTAACATTTATGCTTGATTGAAGAAGATGACTGTCGTGGCCGTTTTTCCAGATGTGTCCCCCCCTTAGGGGCAGCACTGTTCTGGAATAAAATAAAATTCAGTGCAGTCATGAATAAAGCACAAAATACTCTCCCTGTTCTCAGCAGCAAGGAGGGATGTCAACTCCACATTGAGTGCTCATGGATACAAATAATAGAAAACTTGTTTATGGAAAACTGACAGGTAATTTCGATTTTTTTAAATATAGTTTTTGTCTGGCGTTTTCCTCTCTTTCTAATGCCGCTCTGGAGAGGGGTTTCATTCAAAATTAAATAAATACTGTTAATCATTAATAAATGATTAAATATTCCATGGAATAAATAAATGTTCCCATGAAATAAAACAAAAATAAATATTTAAAAAAAATGCTTACATTATTTTTTTATTTCAAGATTTATTTATGCATTTATTTCATTGCTTACACTTTTCATAATGGTGTTTTATTTAGTGACGCTTTTATTTTGTAAAGCTGCTTTACATATTTCATGGACTTTCATTTTTTAGCTCCGTTCCCCCCCCCCCCATGTTTAAATGAGGGGGCGGAGTTTTCTCTGTGGAGCGGCTCTGGTCAGAGAGCAGCGAGCTGAGAGACAGCGAACTTCAGTGCATCTGCATGAGGGAGGAACATGCGAGGCTGCGAGCTGTAAGGCTTGAACTGACGTACCGGTGTCGTGACGAGGTAGTTGTCACTGACAAAATGTGTGTCCCCTGAGTCGCCACGACTGGCCATGCTTTCCCTTGTAAGCGATGTGCTTTTGTTTTGAAAGGCACGGTTCTTCCGGGGTAGTCATTGGCTCCACTGAGTTGTGTTGATTTGAGCGGGTTGTGAAGAGCTTTTGATTAAACAGAGACAAGTTCGCTTAGTGCTCCAAACATATTCCACCTTTCACCAGTTCAAGCCCTTATAGCTGGCATGTTCCTCCCTCATGCAGTGCTCACTTCACTCTGACCAGTGGGAGCCCCACTCCACACAGAAAACTCCGCCCCTCATTTCAATATAAGAACATGAAATAAAAACGTTAAGTTAAAAAAATGAAAGTCAATGAAATACATAAAGTAAATATACAAAATAAAAGTGCCACAAAATAAAACACCATTATGAAATGAATAAACAATAAATTAAATAACTATATCTTGAAATAAATAAAGGAAGTAAATAACTCTTGAAATAAATAAATCCTGAAATAAATAAATGTTGTTTTAGTTCATGGGGACGTTTATTTATTTCATGGAATATGTATTAATAATGTAGTAACAACAGTGTTTATTTATTTATTTAATTGTAAATGAAACGGCTCTCCATACTGGGCGACTGCCCATGTGGCCTATATCAGAGATAACAAGCAGAACGAACAAACCATCAACTCCCCTCAATTATTATGAAATTTGTGTCAAAGATGAGGGCACGTAAACTTCTGACCGGAACTGCATCAGCCCACCTGAGGGACCAGATTTGTTGTCACACCAGCGGTCACACGCTGTCGCGGGCACGCTCAGCAGGGGTGGTGGGGCACGTGAGCGCGCCTGTTCCACCTGGCCCAATCAGGTTACGAGGAAGCTCAGAACACCGCCACGGTCTGCCGCCTCTGCTGCTCAGTCTGTCTGCGCTGCGGCTCGGCCAGGACGCCAGCTGCTCACCTGAGCTCCACATCTATCCGAAGTCAGACTCATTTCTCCTCAGAAAGCTGCCTCCTTTTAACTCCAGAAGGTGTCGGAGTGGAGTACGAGTCCCGACGGAGCCCTCTGCCTTCTGTCCGGTAAGTGAGGCAGGACAGGACCGCCGCATCATGCTGTGCGTGGATGTGCTGTATGGAAGCAACTCTGTCGTGGAAAGTCACCGTATCGTGACAGCATTTTAAGACCTGGGGCAGTTTATTTCTGTACACCTGTTTGTTTAAAGCGACACATGATGTGTCCTGCAATGCAGTCCAGGTCCAAAATGACATCATTACAGCAGTAACCTTGATTCTGGTGTTTTAAGCCAATCAGCAACTTAAACATCGAACAAATATCCACCTGATGTATTTATTTTAGGCAGATCAATACTTAGATGCATAACATTAGGTTCTGTCCAAACCCAGATCTCAGTATATTAACATGTTGTTGTTACAGCATGTTAATAACTGCAATATTGGATAAAAGCATTGTGCTTATATTGCAACAACGGTAGACAGAGGGAAGAGATAATATTTATTTTATTAAAGATGACATCTTTTATTCAGCAAGTTCCCCGTTTATCACTATATGAAGCCTCTGAACATAGTTTAAAATCTTCCTGTATCTAACCTAGTCAATGTCTTCTAGAAGAAAAATAATCCATTAAGTGTGACTTTTTGGAATATTTCATATCTTCCTACATTAGTGCTCCACAGACATGCAGCTCAAGTTTTCTGCTTAAAGTCTGTATCACAAGTTGTGATAAACTAAGGTCAAAGTTCAGTTCCAGCTACTGTGTTTTTCAGATGTTAAATCTTAGTGTGTTGGTATTCATTTTTTAAGGCGCCTTGCAGAAGGATTACACTTTTTCACATTTTGTCACATTGCAACCACACAACGTAATGTATATTTAAGGCCTGTTATGTGATTGACCAACACAAAGTAGTGCATAATTGTGAGGTGGAAGGAAAATTTTAGATCGGTTTAAATTTTTTTACAATTCAAAATCAGAAGAAATTGGTATGCATTTGTATTCAGCCCCCCTTTACTCTGATAGCCCTAAATAAACTCCAGTGCAACCAATTGCTTTCAGCAATGGTGGTGATGGTGGGATCATGCGGTGGGGGGGCTTTTCCTCTGCAGTGAAAAGAAACCTGGTCAGAGCTGACAGGAAGAGACCCTCTCAGACAGTACTCTGTGCATCGAACTCTTGCTGCCATTAGAGCTGAAGGTCTTCCAGGAGTCTTTCTCTACCCGTTTTTCGCATTCATCTTTGCAGAATGACTGAAGCTCAGTCAGGCTGCACAGAAATCCAGTTTCTCAACTGGATTCAGGTCTGGACTGTGACTAGGCCATGCTAACACATCAACATGCTTTGATCTAAACCATTTCATTGTAGGTCTTGTTGTATATTTTATGGCTGTTTCCTGCTTGAAGGTGAAACCCCCCCAGTCTGAAGTCTTTTCCAGTCTTGAACTGGAAAAGACTTTCCTGACTTTCTTTCCAGGATTGTTCTTTCCAGGATTGTTCTTCACGCAGCTTCCCATAAACTCTGGCCATGTCCCTTTGGCAGAAAACTATCAATGCACCATGATCATCCCACCAGATTTTATTTAGGGGTGTCACGGTAAAGGAGGCTGAATACAAAAAACCTTTCCCCACTTCACACCCATCACCTAAATTCCCCCCAAAAAGCTCTGAAGTTTAAGGTTACAATGTGACCTTAAAAGTTGTGACCTTGTAAAAGTTCAAGAGATATGTATATTTTTGCAAGACACTGACACTTGGTAGGTTAGACTGCATGTTATTGCCTTGTTGTTAAGGTTTTAATAGCAAAACTTTCCTTTCATTTTTCCATGTTTGGCTTTATAAACATGCTCCTGTTCCTTTTGTCCTGTGCCTCAGACCACAGCCGTCTTGGCTTTTTTCTACATTTTTATCCGTGCCAAAATGATTTACTTTACAACACGTTCAAGTGTTTGGAACAATACCCCTGTGTGGAAAAAAAAAGAAAAGAAAAAAGTTGGTTGTGCTTTTTGCTGGGTTAAGTGAGTGAGGAGCATGGTGATACCCCCTCTGGTTGCTGTGGAGGCTGAGAGTAACACAGAAAACTCACTTCTCTGACGTCACAG
Source organism: Anableps anableps (assembly GCA_014839685.1). Classification (NCBI taxonomy): domain Eukaryota; kingdom Metazoa; phylum Chordata; class Actinopteri; order Cyprinodontiformes; family Anablepidae; genus Anableps; species Anableps anableps. The sequence continues at coordinate 2,718,441 of CM026065.1, forward strand.
CAAGGAGGAAGACACTGAGGCGACTTGATTTATCTTTGTGGGAGCAGTGAGCTGTTGGCAACCTGGGTGACTTGATTATTCTTTGTTGTCTGAAATGTAGCCTTTCTTTCAAAGTATACTTTCAGTTTGTTGTGATGAAAAGCAGCAAAGACAGAAAGATAGTGGGGAAAAAGATGAATGGTTCTGTTTGATTTATTGCTCCAAAGTTTGTAAAAGAAGCGTTTTATTTTCCTGGGTTTCTTGACAAGAGCTCTAACGCCCTGTTGTATGGAAACATGCTCACCTGCGCAGTAAGACGCACCCTCCACTTTTCTCTCCTTCACTCACCTCCTCCTCTACTTCAGCCTGTGTACTTTTCTAATATAATTGGGAAGTGTTAGATTTGTTTCAGTCACCAATATCACGCAAGGAACATTAGGAATATTTAAATATGTGTCATGGTACAGATCACTATCATTTCTATATTCCTCAGAACTTGAGGGAACTGTATCACGATAAAGAACATTGAGCATTTCCATCCAACGTCACCTCAATGTCTTCCTCGGGTCCTTTCCTCTTTGTCTGAAAATATTTTAATATACTCATCTGAAAATGCAACCAGAAATGAGTCTCAATGGAAAAATTACCCAACATTAAGCTTTTTGTTCCTTTCAAAACGTATCTGAAACGCATGAAGGCCAAACTATATTAATTAACTGCGATACTGTCGTTCAAATGCAACATAGGTTAACATCAGGGTTGTTTTCAGAGGCTTGAACTAAAAATGCCTTCAACTTAACCTTCCTGACGTACCTTTCTTTTGCCTTTTCTCTCTCTCTACTGTCGTCTCTAGTCTTCCTTCATTCCTGAGAGCAACACAACCAGTGTTGCCAGATCTTGCAAGAGAAACAAGCAACCAGCTCTATGAAAACAAGCCCAAAAAAAGCCCAACTGGCAACCCACCACACTGTGTAAAACAGAGGCTGCTTGTAAACAGTATAAATGTTTACCTTTATTGTAAAAAAATAGAAATAACTGAAATTAAATAGCCAACTATCCACTGAAGTATTTTAGACAAATAATCAGTGGAGATCAATGATGATTAAAATAGTTTAATGATTAAAACAGCCCAGAAAAAAAAGCAACTTACTTTAGGAATTTTATTGTATCTGTTCCACTATTGTCTGGAAAACTCTAAATAAGATTTGAATTCTCAGGTTTTTAACAGAGGTATTTTTACATCAGCACAATTTTTGTTGTCACTGACAGAAAGTCCCTCAACCTCCAGGTTCTGTGTTACGCCCCTGCGTTTGCGGTCAGAGCGCACAAACTCCTCCAGCGGCTCCACATCTCAGGTGGCTGCTGCACAGATTTGTGACAATTATCTTTTACATTGTTGATTACGGTGGCGTTTAATTATGAACCTTTACAGACATGTTTGTTCATGGCTGTTTTCACATTCATTGCGCTGTCCAGATCTTTAGTTTTGATGTTCACTGTTTGCTGGTCTGTAACACTAAGCTCAACGTCATTCAGTGGGGGAGTGGGACATCTGGGAAAAGATGGACAGGGAGAGCCTGAATAAACCTACCTGGATCTCATACAAATCCTGGGGCTGTTATTATCTCTGTTTATTTTAAGTGGGTATACGCAAATCCAAGAGATTTTAAAGTGTGTATACAGCATATACTTGCATATCACACAGACGACACCGCTGCAAACTACCTACCATCAGTGGGTTTTTTTATTGTGGGAAGCTGGGAGAAAATCAAAACCCAAAAAGGAAATTTACCTTCAAAAAGAAGCACAAAAAACCGCAACTTGCGTCTCATGAGATTTGCAAGCAACTTTAGAATTACTGACTTAAACCAGCTCCTATATCTGATGAAAAGTTACTTGTAAGTTAGTTTTGTCTTATTTCAAGTGCATTCAAGATATGTGCACTACAGACTAGACCAAAAATAGTTGGTGAGATTTTCTGTTTTTGCAGTGAATTGGAGAAAATGAGCTCAATGGGAGAAACCCCAGAAGGAGCACTGAAGGGAGATGAGAATTAAGTGGAATTGGAAGTGGAAAGGAAGGCAATGGCCAGGCTACCTCACTGCAACTGAAAGTGGCTAACTATGAGTCTTCTTCCCACAGCAACAGCATCCACTCTGAAAATTGTTGTTAGTGTGACTTGATAGCGCTTAGGTAGACCGGCCTGTCAGAGCCGATAAAGATTTTTGTGTTTCACTGGTGCATCTCTTAAAGAAATAGGAGCAAAATTGACTTGTGTGACAGGCTTCTACAAAGTGCCAAAAGGTCGCTTTTAAAACTCGTTCGTTTTTTTATGAACTTTTGTTTGCAAATGTGTAGGAATTGAGCTAAAAATGAGGTGAAAAGCAGCCAAAGTCCAAAGAAAATCCTTGAAAGACCTTCAGAAAGCCTAAAAAATGATTAATTTTGATAATTTTTAAAGATTACATGACAGTCAGGCTCTTGGAAGCTAAATATTTTCAAGCATATACTATATAAAGCCAGGGTTTGTGAGTGTGAGCCTGCAGGTAGTGTTTCTCAGGTGTTAAAGCACTCTTGGATAAACACTGTTCCTCAGCGTCATATAAACATGTTTGCTTTCTGTCCTCGTTACCCTACAGTTGTCTCCATAGTGACCTGAACAGCTGCTTCATTCGTCACTTTGTAGGTTTTATCACCACAACTTGTGTCTCATTCATCGCTGTCGTCCAGTTGTCAAACCTGGTTTTCAGAACTCGTGTTGTTGTCCTCATAGTTGTGTGATTAATCAGTGAGCTGCTGTGGCAGACTTGGCTCTGCAGCAGCGCAGCGCTAGCAGCGCAGCGCTGTGAAACCAAGAGGCAGATTTGCCTAAAGCTGCTGTTGGCAGCAGGCTCGGATTGCTGAAGCAACAATTGGGCACCAGAGCCAGAGGAGGGAGAGGTGCAGTGGTCTGCTGCAGGCCAGACACTGATCACCTCCTAACAAAAGACCGAAAACTGGAGGAATTCAAAGCTCTGCTTGTGATCTGCGGCTCCGCAGCCCATGTGGCCCCCTCATCATTACATGTCTGGAGTAGGTTTTGTTTTACAGGGTTTACTTTTTCTTGCTGTATATTTCATTAGGTGATTCAGGGCTTGTTCAGTGATACCGTGTGTGCTGTGCTTCTGGAAAATGCCCTGTTAAGGATACCTGCGCTGCTGCCTCTGTGGTCAGGTGTGATTTTCCAGGTTGACTATTTTGATATTCAATGACCTAATTCTCGTGAAGAGCACAGCTGAACTAAACTTTGATTCCAACTCTAATGTATTAGTGAGTAAGTTTATAACTGAAACTGAATTGGGCTCTATACACCTGGATCTGGACCTGACTATATGATGAGCTCTCTTTTTCACCATTTTGTGGTTGTATTCACCTGATTCAATATTACATTTTTTCATTTTTCTGTAAGTGATCCAACAAATATCTTAAGCTTGAGATGCCAAACACAGTTTTCCCTAGAAAAGACCCTTAAAATATTTTTATAACTCAGAATCTAAGAATATTTTATTGCAAATATTAAGTTGAAGGTGCACTCTAAGATTTATAATGAATGCATGCTTAGAGGCCACACTTTACGTCTCAGGAAGCATGCATGGGAACCCATGCAGCTTTGTTTGTCACATCTCCACTTGTTTTATAGTATATTTATAGTAGGGATGCACCGATATGAGATACCTGATGTTGTCATTGCTGTTATGGCCGATAACCTATATTTACCGATATTGTATATATTCTAAATACATTTCACTACAATTTCAACACCTTCAAAAAACAACCACACCTTTGAGTTCACCACTGCTTCTCTGCTTCAGTTAAACTCCCCACAATCCTGCACTGCATCACTATAACTGTCACCCCCCCAGAATCAAATGGCAACATAATGGAAATAAATATTGGTTGTTAACATTGGCTCAGTCTTATTTACCGGTCCGATGCCGATAAGTTAAAAAATAACAAATATTAGCTGATACTGATGTTAGTGCCAATATTTTGTGCATCCCTAGTGTATAGCTATCTTTAATAGACATTTTTGACAGACATCTGCCAAACTTAGAATGTATGTATTCTTGGCTTTCCCATTTTGAAGAGTAGCCAATGGAACTGTCACCTCATATTTATACACCAGGGAAGTCATGGATTCCTGACTAAAAGTTTTGGGGGGAAAAAAAAAAAAAAAAAAAAAAAAAAATAAAAAATAAAATAAAATAAAATAAAATATATATATATATATATATATATATATATATATAGATATATATATATATAGATAGAGAGAGAGAGTGAGTGAGTGGCTGGGTAGCTTAATGGGTAAGTCACCCGACCTTCACCCGGGAGACTGGGGTTCGAATCCAGGCAGGGTCAGAATTTTGGAAATTTATTTTTATATATATATATATAAAATTCCCTTCTCACCCTCCACGGGTGGTCTTTCTTAACCTCTGAGCTCGGGTCCTCTACCAGAAGCCTGGGAGCTTGAGGGTTCTGCGTAGTATCTTGGCTGTGCCGAGAACTGCGCATTTCTGGACTGAGATGTCTGATGTTGTTCCTGGGATCTGTTTTAGCCACTGCTCCAGGTTGGGGGTGACTGCCCCGAGGGCCCCGATGACCACAGGCACCACTGTGGTCTTCACCTTCCAGGCCTTCTCCAGTTCCTCTCTGAGGCCCTGGTATTTCTCCAGTTTCTCGTGTTCCTTTTTCCTGATGTTGCAATCGCTTGGTATTGCTACATCCACCACAACGGCTTTCCTCTGTTGTTTATCCACCACCACGATGTCTGGTTGGTTCGCCATTACCATTTTGTCTGTCTGGATCTGGAAGTCCCACAAGATCTTAGCTCGGTCATTCTCCACCACCTTTGGGGGTGTGCCCCACTTTGATCTTGGGGCTTCCAGTCCATATCCTGCACAGATGTTTCTGTACACTATGCCCGCCACTTGGTTATGACGTTCCATGTACGCTTTCCCTGCCAGCATCTTGCACCTTGCTGTTATGTGTTGGACTGTCTCAGGGGCCTCCTTGCATAATCTACACCTTGGATCTTGTCTGGTGTGGTAGATCTGAGCCTCTATTGCTCTGGTGTTTAGGGCCTGTTCCTGTGCAGCCAGGATGAGTGCCTCTGTGCTGTCCTTGAGTCCAGCTTTTTCCAGCCATTGGTAGGATTTCCTGATATCAGCCACTTCAGTTATTTGTCGGTGGTATATCTCATGTAGGGGCTTATCCTCCCATGATGGTTCCTCCAGCACCTCATCCTCTGGTCCCCATTGTTTGAGACATTCGCTGAGCACATCGTCGGTTGAGGCTTTGACCTTGATGTATTTATGGATCTTGGATGTTTCATCCTGGACAGTGGCTCTCACACTCGCTAGTCCTCTGCCTCCGTCCTTACGGCTCGCGTATAGTCTCAGGATGCTGGATTTAGGGTGGAACCCTCCATGCATGGTTAGTAGTTTCCGAGTTTTAACATCCATGGTCTTTATCTCGTCCTTTGGCCAGCTTATTATTCCTGCAGGGTATCTGATTACTGGCAAGGCATAGCTGTTTATCGCACGGATCTTGTTCTTGCCATTGAGCTGGCTTCTCAGGACTTGCCTTACTCGTTGGAGGTATTTGGCTGTGGCTCCTTTCCTTGTGACCTCATCGAGGCTGCCATTTGCTTGTGGTATTCCCAGGTACTTGTAACTGTCCTCAATGTCTGCTATTGTTCCCTCTGGGAGTGAGACCCCTTCTGTGTGGATGACCTTCCCTCTCTGTGTAACCATCCGACCACACTTCTCTAGTCCGAATGACATCCCAATGTCAGTGCTGTAGATTCTAGATCCTGGTGGTGTGGATCAGTGAGTCGATGTCTCGTTTGCTCTTAGCGTACAGCTTGATGTCATCCATGTAGAGGAGGTGACTGATGGTGGCTCTGTTCTTGAGTCGGTATCCGTAGCCAGTCTTGTTGATGACTTGGCTGAGGGGGTTCAGACCTATGCAGAACAGCAGTGGGGACAGAGCGTCTCCTTGGTATATGCCACATTTGATGGACACTTGTGCAATTTTGCAGTCTCGGGCGACTGTTTGGTCTACCAGGAGTTGGTGTTTGGCTCCTCTGGTATTTATGCCGATGCCCTTCTGTGCTGTACTCATGTATTTATCCATATGCCCACCTATCTTAGCTGCTATGATGCCTGACATGAGCTTCCATGTTGTAGAGAGACAGGTTATTGGCCAATAGTTGGATGGGACCGAACCCTTTGAGGGATCCTTCTGGATCAGGATTGTGCGCCCTTCAGTTAACCATTCAGGGTGAGTCCCACCCAGTGAGTTTCTTTAGCCAGTAGGCATGGATCATGTCAGGACCTGGTGCTGTCCAGTTTTTGATACCTGAGACTCTTTCTTGGACATCTGCCACTGTGATAGTTACTGGGGCTTGCTCAGGGAGGTTGCTGTGGTCATCTCATAGAGAGATTAGCCACTGTGCATTGCTGTTGTGGGTCGCCTCCCTTTCCCATATGCCTTTCCAGTACTGTTGGGTCTCCAGCCTTGGTGGGTCTGCTCTGTTGTTATTACCCTGCCATTGAGAGTACACTTTCGCTGGTTGGGTGGAGAAGAGCCGGTTAATCCTCCTGGCTTCATTTTCTCTCGTGTACCTCTTTAGGCGACTGGCCAAGGCTTGGAGCCTTTGTTTGGCAGTTTCGAGCGCTTCAGGTATGGGCATCTGGCTGTACCGCTTGGGTACTGGTCTTTTGATTGCACCTCTTTGGAGCTCTGACAATTGGCTCACTTCCCTCCTTGTTACCTTGATTTTAGCCTCTAACCGTCTTTTCCATGGTGGGTATTGAATCTCATGGTTGCTCCTATAGCCGAGCATCTCAAGGATCACTGATGCTGAGTTGTACACCAGCTCATTGGTTTCTGTTATGGTGTTGGTAGGGATCGTTCTCAATGCTGCATTCACATCTTCAATGAGACTTTCTGATGGTACTTCACTCAGCCGTTGTAATTGGCATCGGGATTGCCTGGTGTTCATTCGGGCCACGATCCTACCTCTCAGGTCAGTTGCTGCCTCATTTAGCTTTGATGGTTCGTTCATTATTGGGGCTGCATACCATATATATAAGCATACATATAAGCTCTGCAAGTTGTTCAGATTCTGAAGGAGGCAGAAAGCTTCTCTAACACATTCGATGGCTGGATGTCTAGAGGTACATTAAGTTACATCACCATCCCAGAACACACTATAGCAACTGGGACATGGTCAATGTACTGCAGACTATGCAGAGTTGAAGAATTGTATTAAAGTCTGATGAGATAAAAAGAAATGTTGAGTTTGTGACAAAAATCAATAAAAATGCAGAATAAAGGCTTTTTTCACCTTTAATTAGACCTTTGAAGTTTTCTTGAAAGCAACATTAAAATCATGTTGCTTCTCATTCTCATAAACGCAATATACTGTCTTGTCTGTCTGTGTGCATATTGAGCATATCAAGCGGCAGTGCGGATCAATCATTTTCAGAGTAATTTTGCAATAAATACGCTTTTAAATTGTAAAGCCACAGCGGAGTGTGAGTCTGAATTGATTATATGTGTGAGTAGAAGCCTAATTGTTTACTCTCAGTATTAGTGGTCAGGAGTGATAAGGGTTAATGAGGACTATCTCATGTTGTTTTTGTTGGAGATTGTTGATCTTTCTGCTTTTGTTTGTCAGTTTTCTCCATTGTCTGTCTGTACGTCTGTATGTCAAGAATATAAAACTAAAACTGAGAAGTTGAGTTTATGTTACACACGATGACGAGAAGTGGAAAAGGAAAGACTCTTCACATTTTGTTGCGCACATCTTTCCTCAAAAATGCCAAAGAGCACATCAGTGTTGGCAGATGAATACGCTTCCTGATTGCTGGTGCCGTTCACATATAGACTATAGCACTAAATTACCTGCTGCTAACTTGCAACATTTTAATGAGGGAGGTGTTTCTTCTTTCAGCTGGGTCAGTTATTAGGAGGATCAGATGGGATTCTTTGTTTGCTGGAGATTTGCGCCGCTTTTAGGGTTTGTTATGTGACGACAGGACGAAATGCCATGTTAAGTTGCAGGTCAGTTGACAGGCTGCAGGTGTGGTGGTTAGTCATAGAGGTCTCAGCTGAACCTGTCTGAAGCCTGCTCAAACAGTAATTGACGGAGCAGCAAACTGGCAGCTTTAATCTTCAGAATGTGTGTGTGTGTGTGTGTGTGTGTGTGTGTGGGTGTGTGTGTGGGTGTGGGGGGGTTGAGCTATGGCACGCTCCCTTCTTATAGAAGTAAACTGCTGAGTTCGTAAAATCATACAACTGTACAACCTGACTTGGTGTCTCAATTATTGTAGCTGCACGTTTTTTAAAGAGGAGATGTAGGAGTTAAGAACAAACAGACCTTTGTTACTATTGAATGTCGGTACGCAGCTTGAGGAACATCGTTGACACAGCTCTTCATTAAAAACTTGCTGAGACAAGCTTCACTTTTTCCTTATTGCTGTAAAAAACTATTCCTATTCATACAAATAAGAAATTGAGGACTTGATTAATAAAACAGTCATGGTCGGATCAGTTTTTATATTTTTACAAGTTGGACCTTAATAGAGTAAAAGGTTTTATTCATAACTGACAGATACCTTGGTGTTAAATACCCCAGTTTACCAGCTGTAGGACTATTTTATTTAATCAAACACTTCAAGACTTGATACTGTCTGAGGGTTAGTTTTTATGTGTATAGAGGGCATAATTCTGAATTATTTAATTTGCACATCTGTATTCCAGCATACTTTAACAAAGTAATTAGATTTGACTATAAAATTTACTATGTTCCAAAATCAGGTCCTAAATTTGTATTCTTTATTAGGATACAGTGTAGATGATAGTGGTGATAAACTTTTTGATTTGATCAAGCCATCCTTTCTTAGTAAATAATGGTTAATATGCAGGTCTTTGCAGGGTTTCCCCCAGTGTATTATAAGCCTAGCGACCCATCAGGCTTTACTTGCTCCCACCCACCAGGCTCAGCGTTACATGTTTATTTATTTTACATAGATTTTTTTATAAACCAGAAACAGTTATAGCAAAGACGGGTTAAGCCAGGTTTATAGTTGGCGCACTGAACTGGGCACGAGGGGACGCACATCAATCACACCATCCCCACCCCTGGTGCTGATCTCCAGCAGACGCGGCGCCTGGTCGTGCACCTCAGAATTCTTGTAACTCGCCACAGATTGTGCGCACCACCTTTTTACTCAAACCAAATGATTTGGAAGGTGCTCTAGCAGACACAGACAGGCCTTTTTCCATTCAAAGGATTTCTTGCAAATACTACATTCACTTTGATAAATAAAAACCAACAACAACCTGGAAATCAAAGCCTCACCAAGCGGCAGACGGTTGATTGTCTGTTTGCCTTTTTAAAAACTCTATAGCTGGTGTTTAAGTATTGTCAATAATGTCTTCCAAAAACATCATTACCTAGCCATATTTTATTAAAATTTCTTGTCAACTTTTAACATTTTTTAACACAAAAACACAGTGGACCACTGGTGAACTGCCCTGGGACCCCAACCACTGGACTTAACAAGGTTTCTGAGGGAAACCCTGCATTCCTGTTAGTAATTTAAAGGAAACACAAAGAACACAATACATAGAGATCCTCATTAGTCATAGCTTTAAGTGCTCTGAATAGTCTACTAAGAGTTTTGTACATTTCTGACGGTGATATAATCCTGCCATACAAGTAGCTGAATCCTTTTTACAAGCTCTTCTATAACAGTTTATTTATTTTAGGGTATTTATAAGAACAGAATTTAACACTGATTGATCAGTATCCTTTGTCAGTTTAAACAGAACAAAATGGTTTGTTTCAGAGAACTAGATGGAAAGCTTAAATTATATTCAAACCATACTTTGTGTGTGATCAAATGCTTTAGAGGGCCTTACATTAAGGAAAAAACAGAAGAAAAATATCAAAACATAAACAGAAATTTTATGTTTTGATATTTTTTAAAAAAATGTTTTTTGTTTATTTGTTTGGTTTCCATCCTGGTCGTGGAACACTGGACCAGCTCTACACCCTCGGCAGGGTCCTGGAGGGTGCCTGGGAGCTCACCCAACCGGTCGACATGTGTTCTGTGGACTTGGAAAAGGCGCTCGACTGTGTCCCTCGGGGAATCCTGTGGGGGGTAATCCGGGAGTATGGGGTACCAGGCCCTCTGATACGGGCTGTTAGGTCCCTGCATGACCGGTGTCAGTGCTTGGTGTGCGTTGGCACCTTGCCTGCTGGTGGTGGTCAGAGGGCCCGGTGGCGCTGGTGCATGTCAGGCTGGCCCAGGGCAGCTATGGCTACAATCCAGTAGCTTGCCACCATCAGCGTGAGTGTGTGCATGAATGGGTGAATGACTGAATGTAGTGTGAAGTGCTTTACAGGCCATTTACCATTTATGGACAGAATTTCTAGGCGCAGCCAAGGTGTTCCCTACAAGCAGCATTTCTCCAGCTAAATACCTCTGGTTAGTTACACAACCATATAAATTTGCAGCAGCACTTTTGCTGGTTCTCATTGTGACGATTCAAAGAAGGACACTTGCTGTATGTTTATTTGTTTCATGTTATTGAATTTTGGAATATTTCCAAAAGAAAGTGTGAGTTTCCTCAAAACATAAAATAGGACAGGGTGTAATGGGGGGTTGTGGTACTTAGCCTCTTTAATTTTGGGCCCTTTTCTTTAAGAGATAAACTTGTGTTTAGCAGTACTGTAGTCTGAGCTGCACATGGTGTGAGGTACCATGCTGTACCTTGGCCTTCTTAGACATTCATGCCTTATTTTCTAGACAAATAGTGGCCTTTTTAGCAATCTACTTAAAGGAGATTGTACAGATTTGAGATTTGGGGAGGGGGTGGGGGGGTATGTTAATCCTTCCTGAGTAACCTATTGTGTCAATCAAAACTGTTTATTTCTGTACGAGCAGCGAGATAGGCACCCTGTCTATCTGATTTCTAGTTGTTTTACTGAGCAAACTTATTATTTACAAATTTAAAACACAAATGTAGGGTGAACTCTTTAAATATGGATTTAAATAATATCATTATATTAGTTGAAAATGGTCTCAAAACGACAAGATTATTGTTTATCGCAATAACTTCTAGGACAATTTATTGTCAAACTGTTCCCATTTTTAAAAATCTGATTTATCAATTAATCGTCAGAATAATCGCTAGAATAACCAATTACTAAAATAATCGTTAGTAGCAGCTCTATTTGTAATACGCTTCTTTAGGACACCAGTCACAAAGAAGTCAGATTTGTATCACTAAACTGCACACAGTAACTGCATTTAGTCATATTTTCAAATTTATTGATATCTACAGATCTCATTGAAAAAAAAAAATAGTAAAAATAGCAATTCCGACAATACGGACAGCTTTGGGATTTTTTAAACATCACAAATTGAAATTCATTTTGAAAACAATAAATCAAAATTCCTATGATAAGAAATTTAACACGATAAATGATAAATGATACAATAAAGGCCCATCCCTAGTTCCCCTGTGTGCAATAATTTCTGTAAGAGCAGTGTTTAGTCTGTCATTTGAAAATGGAAAGACGATGGCACTACCGCAGACCTGCCACCTGAAAGGCCAGGGCACACAACACAGGTGTTATTCTCTCTGGATGAGCTGCAGAGAGCCAGAGCTCAGGTGGAAGTATCTGTTGACAAGAGAACAGACTTCACCAATCTGGCCTTTTTGAAGGAGTGGGAAGAAGAAAGTTGTTTTTGAAAGAAATCCTCATGAAGTCCAGTTTAAGATGACCATAAGCCACGTAGGGCACACCTGAAAAAAGGGAAGAGGGTAATGTGTTCAAATGAGACTGAAGTTGCACTTCTTTGCCTTCATGCAAAACACTGTGTGTAGTGAAAAACTGATAATGCACATTACCCAGAATCCACCATCTAGATTCTAGAATTACTGATTTTGCAGCACCTTTTTCAAAAAGTTATGCTTAAAGTTTTAGCCTTATTTTTGCTATAGCATGGTCTTACAAAAGAGTTGAAATTGCTGCACATATGCTTTACAAAAAGGAATTTAATATAGTTAATATTTAAAGTGCAAATAACATTTTCAAATACCTTCTTGAAATGGCGCTCTCAATACAAATAAATTCATGTCCGGAGGACTTGTCAAAGTACAAAAAAGAATTCCATACTGGTGATTCAAGTTAACATGAACTGTATAAGCAAAGCCTACCGATATCTCAAAATGGTTTTTGCAAAAAGAAGAAGGAAAAAAAGGTAAATGTTAGCATTTAGCGTCACACATGCATCTTGCAGGTTTGGCTTTTAAGAGTCGTCGTGAAACAGGAAGTTAAACTAGAAGGGGCCTAAGGGGATTGGACAAAATTCAACCAAGTTGCAGTGGTTGGTCAGAAAAAAAGGAAATACAGAAATCGTTAAGGTGATTGGTCAGATTTGCAGAAAAGTTGCAATGACTGCTGAAAATTGCAATGTGAATGCTGAGTGAATTTGCATTAATAGGTGCGATTGCAACATCACAACTTCCTGGAGGGACTGATTATCTACCCAGGCTAACTGAGCTTGAACTGGTTTGCTCAGCAGAATGGGCAAATGTTTCCTGTCAAGCATTATTTTCATTTCACTTCACAATTATGCACCATTTTGTGTTGGTCTATCACTTCCAATCCAAATGAAACACAATGATAAATTGAAGCTTTTGGCTGCAACATGACAAAAAGGGGTATGATTACTTATCCAAGGCACTGTAAATCATTTTTAGTTTAACAAAATCTACATTTCCATTACAGACAGTTAAGCAGATCTTTGAATTTGATCTCTTTTCATCAGTTCAGTGTTTGATGTTAATGTTTCAGCTAACCATAGCTTGCTCATTTAATTTGCTTCTGGATTGCTGAGGAACTCCGCTCAGGACAGTTGGGGTAGGAAGAGAGAGAGGTCATTCATGGTGAAATGAATAATTCACTTGATCAGGACCTGCCAGCGTTTACTCAGAAAGTGCAGACACAACGGTGAAACAGCTCAATCTTTGGAAGTATTAGAGAAATCCAGGATTTCCGGAGTGAAAGGTTCCCTCGTGCTCTGTATTTTTTCACTGAGACGGGTTTTTGGAACAGCTTACTAATAATTAGTTGATAATCAGGTGAACCAATGTGATAAACAGCTGGTATTTGATGTTTAGTTTTATTTTGTCTGTTTAACACAAACGGTGAGAAGATGTTTTTTGTTAAAGGAGGAAACCATACTTCTTGACATAAAGAATAAAGCTGCCTATAGACAGGATCATTCTGCAGTCAGTATCCTTCACCATGTAGAGCTTTGGTCCCACTGCTCAGCTCACCGCTGCTGTTTGTGTTCCCTGTGTGTGTTCTGTGGCAGCTCCTTTGTCTTTGGTATCTGGGCAATAGTAACCTGGCTAATGTGTGTTTCAGCTGGCGTTGTGTGTGTGTGTGTGTGTGTGTGTGTGTGTGTGTGTGTGTGTGTGTGCTGTTTCAACAACAGGCTTAGTCATTATTCTATTGTGCGTTCTCTCTGTTGTGAACAGCACATGGAAATCAGGAAGATAAGTCAATGTTGCAGCAAATGTTCCCAAACGGACATGATGTCCTTTTCAGATCGTCCAAGAAAACTCAGATAAACTGATAAAGCTGTGTGCGCTTACTTTGTTTTACTTTAAATATTTAAATGCATTTTAATATGTTCAACATGGTCATTACAAGAGAGGCCTTCACTTCAGGAATTTTATGATACTGGGTTGCCTACACAAGCAGATGTCAGAACGTTATGGTTACTTTTGAACACATAGTTGTAATTATTCTGTGTACAACCTCTTGCTAAGGTATTAAAACTGCTTAAACTTTGCTGCATTTTGTCAAATTATAAACACAAAGCCCAATGTACAGTTTTTGTTACTGAGATTTTATATGACAGATCAACACAAAGCATCTAGTTGTGAAGTGGAAGGAAAATAAAACCTGATTTTCTTTTTTATGAATACAAATTTTGGAAAGTTTTTCAATGAATAAAGTACTATAAGCAGGCATAGCCAATACCTGGATAGATGAGATTATACAATATTATTACCACTTGAAAACATATAATATTGAATAGAAATTTTTTAATACGACTGGGGTGTTAGGTGGGTCAGGCAAGATGCCTCCTGAGCGCCTCCCTTTGGAGGTGTTCCAGGGCACCTCCCATGTCCCCTAGGACAATAGAAGATGGGCCCATGCTTAAGAATAAAACCGGTTTAAATCAGTTTGGAGTTGTTTTGATATTTAGACAACTGTCCCAGCTGTACCTGAATGCAGCATGAGCAGCTGTTCCTCCAACTTGCATGTCATAGGATGTACCAAGTTTGGACTGGTTGGATACAACAGGTTGCCATCTGGACATCAGCTGATTTTTCTTCAATCCCTGTGATGTTAATATTCAGTTTGACGTTACAGTTCTGTGCAGAACAGTTACATACCTTTTTGCTCTTGAAAGATGTGTCCGCTGACATAAAGTTCTGGTTCGGTCCACCTTACTTTCTCCACTGTTGCTGCATCAGGAACCTTAATGTTCCCAAGTAACAGAGCTTAGCGATAGCTGGGAGTCCTCGCTGTACTTTGTTTTGGTGTCACTTTTTAAAGTTGTGCCACAGAAGATTGCATTACTCACATAGTTCCTTGCATAAACATTCTGCATGTGTTCAGGTAGAAAACACTGTGTTTTGTATCATTCTGTATCAGTACATGTGCGTAACGAACCTGCAGCACGGTACCAGATACCATGCACCTCCAAGGGTGTACTCACACCTGACACATTTGGTCCTCTTTAAACGGACCAGAGATCGTTTCCCCCGTTGGTCCAGACCTTTTGGGCAGGTCCAAGCGGTGTGGTCCAAACAACCGGCCCAAGAGTCACTTTTTGAGGTTGTCTCGGTCCGCTTCCAAACAAACTCCGGTGCAGTTCACTTGTGGTGTGAATACAGACCAGCCTCAATCTGAACCAACATCAGAAAATACCATTTTTTTTCGACTTCGTGAGCCACCATTGCTGGGCATCATGGTAAAAATGAGCCCTTCAGTGTCGCTGCCGTTACTACTGCTTGTACTGATTGTGCTGAAATCCTACCTGATCCGCCGTTTTCTGCTTAGCGGTGTTTGTTTTTTCCTGGTCTGTGCCCCTGTCATTTCTGTCCAATGGGAGCAGTGATCGTCACCCATGTAGCATTGTTTACAAATTATATTCCGCTTGTAAAAAAGCACAATGTGAAAGCAAACCGAAACAAACAAACAAAAAAAAGAGTCCAGTGCATTTGGTCCGGACCAAACAAGTGGACCAGAGGACTTTGCTGGTGTGAAAACACCCTGAAAAAGCACATGGCTGTCTGCAGCAAAACGTTTCTGCAGTGTGTTAAAGTTACTACAACTGTTCCCAGGTGTTTAATGAGTATCTCATTTCATTCCTGAATCACTGGGGAAAAGGTGTAATATTGGAAAATGTGACTGGGCCTGTTTTGCAAAGCCCTTTTATTCCTTTGGTCCTGCAGCTGTGGCGCTGTTAGTGACTTTGTCTGAGTTTCATTCTTTTCAGGTATAGTAATAGTACATGAAGAGGTTGATTTCAAACTGGATATAATGTTTTGAAGTTACAGCAGTTCCAGATGTTTGTAACCAGTACATCTCAGAACAACTAACTGACATTACAGGACTGAAAAAGTTTGGATCGAACTGCCTCAACAGCGATATTTTGCTGACCTTTATGCGATATGCTTTTCTGCTAATGAGCGTTGCCATGGCAGTGATGATGAGGTGGCAGCAACCAAATCCCCTGTGAACGTGCCTCTTCACCCCCTTGGTGTGAGTGAAAAACCTGTGGTCTGCAGAGACACTCTCATCCCCTCTGGAAATTAGAGTTGAAGTTAGCAACAGGGGGGTTATTTTGGCCGGTGGTGGTGACTTGACCTCAGCTATTTACACATCTGGGAGTTTGAGTGGAAGTATGTTTGTTTTGGACTTAGTGATGGTGGTGACAGCTTCCTCCAGTTAAATTCATTTTTGGCTAAAAGGGAAAAGATTGTTATATAAAACAAGCGAGGGAGGCAGCAGATGGAGACAGACAGAGAAAAACCTCTAAAAAGCAGCCATGTTCCACAGATCTCTGTTGGAAACAGTATTATATTTACTTCTTTACTTCAGCTATCATCAGATTAAGATGATGAGTCTCATTAAAGGTTTTAGGCCAGACATAATTTCTAAATACTTTGCTCTCCAAGCAGCCATCATTTATTACAAATAAGTCTTGATAATAATTTCTCCAGCTTTCTAAAGGTCTTTGGCTGTCATGATCTCATGGATTTGAAGTTGTTATTTTTTCTGTGCTAAGGGTCTTGTGTTTTAAGATATTCCTGTATTTTTCATATTGTGTTCTTAGTCTTGATTTTTATTTAGTTGTATTTCTGGTTATTCCATAATTTTTTGGGATCTGTACCTACTTTTTTTGCTTATTACACCCTTGATAAAAACGTTGAGATCAGGTAAAAGTTACAAGTATTTGCTTTTTGTGCAACTGGATTGTGAGTAGGTTGGTTTTTGTAACCGGAAAAACCCCCCATCAAAAAACACAACAGTAAAGGACAAAAAAAAGTTCCTACGCTGATCAAAAGTTAAAGCCCATAATCCCCAAAATCTTCTGTATTTATATTTACTCTATTGTTTCATTAAAACCTCATCTTCATTGTGATCCTCCTGTCTGCATTTAGTTACTCCATCAACTCCACAGATCAGGAGGTTTTTTTCAGTCATTTTCCATGGGGCAACTGTGGATAAGAGGGTAGAGAAGTTGTCTTGTAATCTTGTAATCGATTCCAGCTTCTTCCTTTCACGTGTTGATTCCTACCGACTTGTGTATCTGTGTATAAATGTGTGTGTGTTAAGGGTAACTGGGTAACAGTGTGGCTCTGATGTAAAACACTTTGAGTGGTCAGAGAGACAGGAGAACTTGTTGTTGTTTATTTATTTCAAAAGGGACAACGCACATCACATAATATTCCAGAGTTAGCCATAAAGGCTAGTTTTCATCTGTGCTTATATCCATTTAGCGCTGCAGCATAGATGTGCATTGTGTCTGTCAAAAATATATGGGTTCATAATTATTCTTTGCATCTGCAGCATGGAAAGGTGTTAACTCTTACTGTAATTTAAAATTGTGGTGTTTTTTTTGCCCGAGGCTATCATGCCGAGGTTCCTTGTGTGTTCGTTTACCCTTAATAACAGTTTTACTGATTCATTTCTTTATCGTTCCACATATTTGGCATCAACTTAATACAATAGAGACATTTTTTTATTATTCATTTCTACACCAAGACATGTGAGGGTGTAATGTTGCCAAATTATTTGCAGGCATCAGCATTAAGGTTTATGTGTAGAATATCTGACATTAAATATATGAAGTTTTGACATGTCTTCATTGCTTAGCTTGGGCCATAACATGAACTGTTTTTCTTTTTGTGGTCAAACTGGTCTGTGACGTAGCTTTTGTTACTGGTCAGAGAATAATGAAATAGGGTGTGGTGTCTATCCTTAATGAAGACCATTGGAGTGGGAGGGCCTCAGGGTTAAAAATCAGGTGTATGGAAAGCTATGTGTTTATTCATAGCAGCTGGTGGATATGTGGAACCATGTTTTCCTGCTTTCCTCACCTTATTAGGACACCTCTGCTTCCTGTTACTGACAGATGAGATTTCTCATGTCTAAATCTTGGTAGGTGAATAATGTTGGTAACTACCTTGCTGTTATCTCTATGCAGTGACATAAACTGAAGTTCAGGGACATATCTGTGATCTCAGAAATGAGGGGGGAAATTTTTTCAGAGGTCTGTCTTGGGGTTTATCGTCCTTTCACATCAAGGACCCAGAAGACCTGAGTGGTCTGGAAGGTTGATACGATGACAACAGGTGTTTAATGTGTTTTGGTGCTAAGCTATTCAGTGATTTATAAACTAACAGAAGTAGTTTAAAGTCTGTTCTCTGAGCTCCAGGTAGCCAGTGTAAGGACTTTAGAACTGGGGTGATGTGCTTTATTTTCCTGGTCTTAGTGTAGCAGCATTCTAGAGCAGCAGCATTCTGGATTAGCTGCAGCTGTCTGATTGACTTTTTAGGCAGACCTGTGAAGATACTGTTGCAGTAATCAGTAGGACTAAAGATAAACGCATGGATGAGTTTCTCTAGATCTTGTTGAGACATTAGTCCTTTAATCCTGGAAATGTTCTTCATGTGATAGAAGGCTGACATTGTAACTGTCTTCATGTGTTTCTAAAGGTTCAGGTCTGAGTCCATCACTACACTAGGATTTCAGGCCTGATCACTAGTTTCTAGTTGTACTAACTGAAACTGTGTGCTGATTCTTGATCGTTCCTCTTTTGGTCCAAAGATAATAACTTCAGTTATGGCACATCCACACATTGATTTGTTTTAAGCATCTGTTCAGTGCTTGAATGGGTTCATAGTCACCTGGTGACATGGTAATATAGAGCTGTGTATCATCTGCGTAGTTTTGGTAGCTAATCTTATTACTTGTTATAATCTGAGCTAGTGGAAGCATGTACATATTAAATAGGAGGGGTCCCAGGATTGAACCTTGGGGTACTCCACATGTGACTTTTGTCCACTCCGATGTGAAGTTGCCTATTGACATGAAGAAATCCCTGTTCCAACAAAGGCTTCTTTCGTTTTTTACAAGTGGAGCACTTATCCACGAAGATTTCTTTCTACCAGACACAATCTTCACTTTAATGGGAGCAATGGAATTAATGATGTCCGAAATTTTAGAGCACGAGTTATATACCAGTTCATCTACTGGTTTACAGCATGGAAGTGAGGTATATGAGTAGATTTGATTAAAAGTTTCAGCTGTGTTATCTGTAAAAGAATGTTTTGTAGTAATATCTGTTTTTACTAAGCGAGTCAACAGAGATTGTACTTTCAAACACAGCAGAAAAAGGATCATACAGAGCGACATCAATTATAGACACCTTAGAGATATATACTGATAATCAAATCTAGAGTGTGTCCTCGATTATGTGTCGGTTGTTTAACTTGTTGAGTCAAACCAAAGTTTTGAAGTAAATCATTCACCTTTTATGCTTTTCACTTCGATTCTCACTTAAAAAAAAATTGTATTTAGGAGGCGCTGATTCAATTAGTACAGGTGTTTCATTGTTTTCATCCAGCCATGTTTCTGTAAGAAACATAACATCAATATTATGCTCAGTAATGAAAGAATTAACTAAAAGTCATTTTGCTGATAGTGATCTTATATTTAGCAGAGCCAGTTTAAGTGTCTTGGGGGGGATAGATAATTTTAGAGTTTGACGTTGCTTTAGATGGGATAAGTCTGAGGTGTGATTTTAGACCACTGCATTTCCTTGCTATTTCTCTATTAGTAATTCTGACAGAGATACTCCTGTATCTTATCGCCAAGGGGCCAAACACTTTCTGGAGGAGGACAGGTGTAGAACTAATGTCTGGACCCTCGTTTCAGACTTCAGAAATACAGAGTGGATGTTGTTCTGATGGGCCAGAATCCGGTGGTGCTGATGAAGTAAAGCATGCTTTTTGGACTCAAGAGAGAAGTTCCTAGCAATACATGGTGGTTCATTTTCTCGCTGAAGTTGAGAAACATCCGTTTTTTTGGCTTAGCTCCCAGATAGTTCCAGGATGGGCTGGCTGATGTGGCTGGGAGCTGTCCGTTGTTTTGAGTCATTGGTAGGGTTGTTTCATTTCCAGAGCCTGCGTTGATCTCGATATTCGTCTCCAGTCAATGAATCTTCATTTCTAACGATTGACATTTTGGTATAATACTGAGATGTCTGTTGTTTTGAATCATAAGTAGAGTTGTTTAATTTCCAGAACCTGTATTCCTCTCCAGTTGGTGAATCTTATATTCTACCGCTTAAAGTCTTTGTATAATACTGCTAATGTCCCCAGTGTCGACCAGAGGCATCTTGCTCATGTTCAGCTTGGAAGCAGAAAAAAGGGTAAAAGTGAAGTAAAAAGTAAGAATCCTGTGGTCCTAAAATCTGAAATAATCCAGTTATGATGAGTAACTATAAAAACTGGGTATATTAAATAACTTTAGCAGGCAAAGATTATCAAATGAGGACGAGAGCGAGGAGGATAAACTGTTTCTCCTTCAGGGACTCAGTTCA
Organism: Anableps anableps; assembly: GCA_014839685.1. Classification (NCBI taxonomy): domain Eukaryota; kingdom Metazoa; phylum Chordata; class Actinopteri; order Cyprinodontiformes; family Anablepidae; genus Anableps; species Anableps anableps. The sequence goes on from CM026065.1 coordinate 2,738,684, forward strand.
CAGCACAGCACCAGGGAACTGACTTTAATTCTTTAAACTATATATTAATAAAATTTTAAGTTTTTGCTGCCAGACTCTGGTTGAGTTGACACAATTACCCTCGAACATCTACAGGGTAAATAGTCAGATCATTAAGAGTGAAATGCCAATAGTGAATATGAAATGTTCAGTAAAACACTATTCCCACAAGCAAATTATTAGTTTGCTCACAAGGAAGTGATAAAGTAACAGGGTGATAAGTGACATAGTTTAATTTAATGGCATGAACATAGAAAGTGACACAACATGAAACACACTGACATTTTATTCAAATGTCACAGCAGAGATGTGCTAAATTAATCAAGATAAATAAAAATTGAATGGCATGTACCTGCTGCCTTTAAGAACACAAATAATACAGAAGTCAAATAATATCTCAAAATAAAAAAATAAACAAAAATGTCTAAATATAAACTACACATGGCCTCCTCCCTGTGGCACATATTGTTGAGACAAATGTATTTTGGGGTGTGAATGAGAGTAATTCTGAAATATATGCAAAAACTCTCCCCTGATGCCTGCCTAGTTTTCTCCCTGCAACAAATATAATTTTCTCAGCAAGTTATAATCTCTCCTTACCTCAGAAGATCCAGCATTATCATACCTGCTGCTGGTCTCTGATCTAATGTCACCTTCCTGACTCTTTGCTGTTTCTTTTGTGGCAATAAAGATTTCTTCTAAATATGTGGAAAACAATAGTGAGCACAACTTTTGTACAGAAATTAAAAATGATTGGGCTTATTCCTGGCATTAACTAACTTGCAAGGGATGTAACATAGGTAACTACAACATTAGTATTCTTGTTAACTTTCTTAATATGATACACTGGCATGGATTACCTTGTCATCATTCAACTAACTGCATACAACAGCATATCTCACTTTACAGGGTTTGTTTGGAAAATAAAACTGCAAAGTTTTCTGCCTTTTGTTGCTCTGGCTGGTTGCTGAATTTGAGACACACCATGCTGCTCTGCTCAGCAGCTCTGCTCAACAGCATGTCTCCCCTCAGTGATCAGAGCCACAGGTGTCACTGGCTTCAGCACGTGTACACTCATGGTGCGTTTAAAGGCGGCTTGGAAAATCACATTACCACATCTTAACAACGGATTAAATAGTTTTAATGGCTGAATAAGTGCAGGGACAGAGGAAACCGATACAGAGAGTGCGGGGGACATGTCCCATACGTACACTGCGTTTGTTTCGCCCATACTGAAGTTGCTCTCATTCATTTCAAATCAATGACTCTGAGCTCATTTTCAGAGTTGCTATTGCACCTCAAACCTGAGCACATTGGTTTAAAGCAGAAAGGAGCATTTGAACGTGAATAATGATTTTAAAGTTTAGAATTTATTTGTTGTAAGAGAGTTGAAATAATAAACATGTTTATTATTTCAACTTATTATAAAGACTATAAGATAAACTTTTACATGTATATGAACTCGAGTGACATTTTTTTGTAAATCATAAGGTTTATTATAATGTTGACCCACCTTTTGCAGTTACAATAGCATCAACCCTAATGGAAAGCCTTTTTACAAGGTTTTGGAGTTGACGTCTTTCAGCATTGTTCCAGAAGCAGCTTTGTGAGGTCAGACACTGATACTAGACTATAAAACCTGGCTCTTTGATCAAATTCATTTCAGACATTTTCCATCTGTTTGAAGTCAAGACTCTGTGGAGGCCAGTCAAATTCTTCCACACCAAACTTGCTCATGCCTGTCTATGAAATCTGTGACCTGGTGCAAAGGTCATGTTGGAACAGGAAGGTGCCATCCCCAAACTGTTCCTTAAAAGTTATGATCCTGAATTTATCTTAAATTTATTTGTGTGCTGAAGTCCAGTGGTGGCGTGCTTTACACCACTGCATACAATTCTTTGCATTGCACTTGGCATTCTACATCTTGGAATACCATAACAACCCAAACCTGTGGTTCTGAAGCTAATCTGAAGACCACATGAGGTTTGGAGATCTGTATGCCCCTTAGCATCTGCTAATTATTATTAAGAAAAGCTGAGAAATTATTTATTTCAAGAATGATTTGTTTCATTTATTTATTTATTTCAAGATTTATTTCTTTATTTCAAGAGTTATTTATTTCATGTATTTATTTCATGATTTATTTATTTCAAGATTTATTTATTTATTTCACTGTTTACTTCATAACGGTGTTTTATTTTGTGACACTTTTATTTTGTAAAGCTACTTTACGTATTTCATGGACTTTTATTTTTTAACTCCATTTTTATTTCAGGTTCTTTTATTTCATGTTCTTATATTGAAATGAGGGGGTGGAGTTTTCGTTGTGGAGTGGGGCTGCTGCTGGTCAGAGTGCAGAGAGCTGAGAGACCCCGAACTTCAGCACATCTGCATGAGGGTGGAACATGCGAGCTATAACGGCTTGAACTGACGTCATAGGACAACGAAAGAGGTGGAATATCTTTGGAGTACTAAGGGAACTTGTCTCCGTTTAATCAAAAGCTCTTCACAATCTTCTCAAATCAACACAACCCAGTTGAGGTTGAAGAACCGTGCGTTTCAAAACAAAAGCACATGAATATAGCTTAACTCCCCCGCTTACAAGGGAAAGCAAGGCCTGTCACGGCGACTCAGGGGACACACATTTTGTCAGTGACAACTACCTCGTCACGACACCGGTACGTCAGTTCAAGCCTTACAGCTCACAGCCTCGCATGTTCCTCCCTCATGCAGATGCACTGAAGTTCGCTGTCTCTCAGCTCGCTGCTCTCTGACCAGAGCCGCTCCACAGAGAAAACTCCGCCCCCTCATTTAAATATAAGAACATGAAATAAAAGGAGCCTGAAATAAAAACAGAGCTAAAAAAAATGGGGACATTATTTTATCTTATGGAATATTTATTCATAATTTATTAATAACAGTATTTCTTTATTTGTTTATTTAATTTTGAATGAAATGGCTCTCCATAACGAACTGTGTTACATAACTCTGGAGGAAAGGAGACATGTTCTTTTAAAGATGATGTCAAACTTTTTAGCTTCCATCCCAGAAAAAAGGAGTACCAGAGAGTTTTCATTGTTTAACGCCTAAAACAATTGCACTTTAAACCAATTAACTGCTGAATTAGACCAGCAATAATCACTTAATTACAGTAACAACAGTTAAACTACTTTTGCTCCTTTAAGGACTTTTTAGGGCACTCTAAAGATCCCCTCTTGGTGTTTCTCTTGCATCCCCAGCTGTGCAGGGAGGTGACTCTGCGTGAGGTCGGATGTTCTCACAGTCTCATAAATGAAGCATGAGTGACGTTGTGGTCCGGCTCTTTCAACGGCAGATTGATGCTGGCAACACGAGCAGATTAGTGACCGGTGCTTTATTAATTAGTAACAAACTCTGGGTATCAGGTGGACAATGTTGGAAACCGGTGGGAAAATTACCAGTAAACACTGGAGGCAGAGAAATTCCCAGAAATTGTTTGCTTGCATTTATTTATCATGATCTTAACAATCTGATCTGTAGTTGTTTTTTTAAGAGTTTAAAAGTTTTCTTGGTGCTGAAAATAATGCAGGCTTTACAAGTATGATGTACTCATATAATGTTTAAAATGAATATAGCATGTTTTGCATGACATTTGCTTGTTTATATAAATGAGTAGCAGATAACTGAAGCCACCGGTGTCCACTGTGGTGACAGTGAGTGATCCCACTCCCACTGAGACCTTCATCTGATTTAATAAAGATGAGACAGGGCATACTCAAGTTAGTTCAGCTGGAACTGAAGAAAGAAAACTACAATTTATTTCTAGAACAGTCTGTATAAAGTTACATAGAAATCTGGTTAAACTGAGTATAATTCAATCCAGAGATACTCAGTTTTCGGTATTTATAAAGAAATAGATTAAATATGTAGAAAAAGAGTTGTCTGGCCATGGAAGTAGTTGTTTGAATCCTTTTGATCCAGTGGAGAGCAGATTTTTTTTTTTAAATAAATGTATCCAGCAGAATTCCACTGAGGACTGGCAGCCCCCAGGACTGACTGGTTGGGGGAGATTCAGTCAATCTAAACAAGTGATTAAAAAAATAATAAAACATTGATGATTGTAATATTTGATTGCCTTGACTTGGAGATTAAAAAAATAAATAAAAAAAAAGGAAATTATAGGAAATTCCCAACAGTTTTTACACTATTATAGTAAGATGCAAGGACTCAGCTTTTCTGTTTTTAGGGAGTTTCTCTTTTGCCAATGTGTAAAAAAAAGCAACCCTTAATTCCTGCCTCTACATGGACCACTGGTGTTAAACTGTATCTTTGTTTAGTTCTGGTCCAGATGCAACCTCAACCACCTTTCAGCCATTCAGTGTCTTGAAAAAAGATTTAAACCCCTTGAAAATGTTTTTTTTCACACTGCAGCCACAATACGTAAGTAGGTTCATGTGTTAGAATAGAATAGAATAGAAATATCTTTTATTGGCCTATGATGGGGACATTTCTGTGCATTAACAGCAAAGTGACAGTGACAGGCAATAACAGAAAACAGACTCACAGAAAGATAGAATATAAAATAGAACAGAATAAAGAATAAAAATACTGCACAGTAAGGCAAAATTTCAACATGAATACTGTGTAGATGCAAAAAGTACTCCAGTCCAGAGGAATGTGCAACTGAGTTGGTTAATTAAAAATGTACAAGATGTGCATGTCTCTGAGCATTAAAAACACAAACCACTCACAGTTAGTGACAAAAGAAAAACAGTAGCATTTTACAGATACTAGCATGGATATAAACACTTATTGATCTTGTTGGGAGCAGTGATGGTTATAGAGTCTAACAGCTGCTGGGAGGAAGGATCTCCTATAACACTCCTTAGTACACCTAGGATGCAGCAGTCTGTCACTGAAGGAGCTCTCCAGCTCAGTAACAGCTTCATGCATGGAGGGGAGACATTGTCCATCAGTGATGTTATTTTAGCCAGAGTCCTTCTATCTCCCACCACCTGCACTGGGTCGAGGGGGCATCCCAGCACAGAGCTGGCCTTCCTGATGAGCTGATCTAACCGCTTCCTCTCAACTGTATATCAGCTGCTGCTCCAACATACAGGCCCATAGAAGATGGCTGATGCCACCACAGAGTCAAAGAAGGTCTTTAGGAGCACTCCCTGCACTCCAGAAGACCTCAGCCTCCCCAGCAGGTAGAGTCTACTCTGACCCTTCTTGGAAAGCACATCAGTATTATGAGTCCAGTCCAGTTTATTGTTCAGGTGAACACCCAGGTACTTATAAGAGTCCACAATCTCAATGTCCACTCTGTGGATGTTCACTGGTTAGAATGGCCTAGTCAAAGTCTAAACATTTTCCAGTTATGAATCTCTGAAAAGACTTATAAACCAATGTTCACAGACACTTTCCATCCAGTCTGACTGAGCTTAAACTATTTTGCTAGGAAAAAATTGCAACAGTTTCTATCTTTAGACTTGCAAAGCTGGTAGAGACATAACTAAAAGTGCAACCACAATTACACCTATAATAGTTCTACAAAGTATTAACTCAGGGAGGCTGAATATAGATGTACACCAAACTTTTCATATTTTTATTTGAAAAATATTTAAAAGACCCTGTAAGATTTTCCTTCTTCTTCACAATTATGCACTTCGTTGTGATGGTCTTTAACACAAAATCACAAAAATTAAGTTTTTTATGATTGATTGAACAGTTTTGCAAAGCAGTAACGTATATCGTATTTAACAGAATCATATTGAAGGCCATCACTAACAAACACATGTAATTTGCACAGGGGTAGGTGTGTGTGTCTGTGGCATGTGACATGGTTGCATGTCGTTGTCACACTCAGATTGAAGATCCGCCCAGTAAACTAAAAGACACTCAGGCAGAAGGTCTGCATCAGTTTTAAGGACCAAAAACTGATTTCTAACTGGATTTGAGATTTTATCTTTATACCAATTTATGTTTTTCGAATGTTCTTTTGACACAATTTTTAAGGTCCTCCTTTTGAGGTACAGTCTTGATGTGTTTATCTCATAATAATGACACCGCATCATGGAACAGAGGCTTTGCCCCACCGCCGGACATCAAAGGCCTTTCCACAATAGAGAAAAATAGGATTTGCCTTTTCCCTCATTGTGACTCTTTCCGGGGTATCCCTTGTCTTTACATCTGTTAGACCCCCCCCCGTTTTTTTTTTTTTTTGTCCAATTCCAGATTGTGTTTCTTGGCATTCATGACTTTCTTTGTATCATCTTGTTGTGTTGTTGTTGCTCCTGCAGCTCCATGGCCGTTGCTGCCCCCTGTTGCCTTCCTCTGGGAAGCTTCCTTCCGATGCTCTGCTCAGCGTGACGGAGGACCATCAGCGGGATGGGGCTGGACAGACTGGAACGTTGTTTTCTCTTCAGTGTGACTAGATGAAGGGACTCCTACCTTCATTCATCAGCAGCAGTTGGACTTCAGAGGGAACAGATGCAGAAGTAAGCAGCAGTCGTCAGATCATTCAGATTGACTTTCTCAGCATAGAGCTCGCTGAGTATCGACTCTCGTTGTTCTTGTTATGAGTCTCTCATCTACAACCAATGAGCCAGAGAGCTGCAGCAGTGAGGAGAGCAGCTGCACCACTTCCTCCATCACTACCTCCGACCCATCCTCTATGTCTGGACAGACTAAACCCCTGAACGATGCCCAGCACCAAGCCCCCCCACCCCCTCCTCTCCCTCCCCCACCTCCAGGGGCACCACCTCCTCCCCCACCCCTGGTGACGACGCCCACCAATCACAACGTGAGGAAAAAGCGGCGTGTGCGCAGCTTCTTTTGGAAGCCCATCCCGGAGGAGAAGGTGCGCGGGAAGCCGAACATCTGGACGCTAGCGGTGCGGCAGCATCAGTACCAGATCGACGTTCGCTCCGTGGAGGAGCTCTTCGGGCAGCAGGAAGATGCAGCGACAGGTTTACGAGGTGCGACGGCAACGACTGGAACCTCAACTCGTATATCGAGGTCCCGCTCCTTTAAGGACAGCAGCAAGAATGAGGTGAGTGCTGATAAAAAAAGCACCTTGCACAATTATTGCTCCTCTTCTGGTAAAGATGAGGAAATATCCCTCAAATAAATAAATCTGTTATTACAGCAGAAAAAAGTCACAGTGAAAAATGAACAAAACTCTAACTTTTAACATGAGTACATAACATTCAGTGGGTAAAAACATCACACATTTAGAAGTAATTGTTTAAAAAAAAAATCTTTGGAGTTATAATTACCATAACCCGTAAAAAGCCCCGTAGAATAAAAGTTGCCGAAACATTTTTTTTTTATCATACCTTTTGTTTTTAAGCTGATAAGTTTCTAGAAAGTTTCAGTTCGGTCTCATTGGGTAATAAGTCGATGCCCATTTCTCTCACCCGCTCTTCAACATGGGAATGACAGGAGCACATGGCATTTGGAGGAATGCAGATGTGTATTTCTGTTCATAGTCAGGAAATGTCTGAAAGGCTCCTGTTGTCAGAGCAATATTTAAAACCTTAAAACAACTGGATCTGCGACCAAGGCTTGACGAAGACCCAAGTTTATCTTGCTGCCATCCATGTTGAGCATTATGTTAAACGAAGTAGAACAATTCCCAAAGCTGAGCTACAGCTCTCTCTGTCAGAGAGCTGTAGCAGGAATCTTCTCCACCCCACAGCTGATCATGGCGGATGGTCAGTCATACTGAGCCTGGTCCTGCTGGAGTTCTCTTCCTGTTTAAGGGGAGTTCTCCACTCTATTGTTGCTGCATGCATGCTCAGTATGAGGGATTGCTGCAGAGTTCATGACACAAAGTAGTTATCTATCTGTGGCCACGTGCTCGTCCAGCAGGGCTGACAGCTACAAGGTCAGTGACTTGATGCAATCAGCTGGGCTTCCTCAGAAAACATTTTACCAATTGGAATAATGAACTAAACTCGACTGCAGGGTTTTATGACTAGGATCAAACTGGGTTGCATGTAGAATTGAAATTTCTCTATATAACTGGATTGAACTGAGTATATATTTCTGTATCTATACTGATTTTTGGTGTAAAGTGCCTTGAGATGAAATGTTGTCAATCCACCCTGTATAAATAAACTGAATTGAATCAAATTATCTACATGCGAACCATTTGTTTGGAAATTGTCTTTCTTCTTTTCTGTCCTACTGTCACAAGCGGAACTATGTGGGGTTTGGTAAATGCTGCTGGGACTTTATCAGGAAGTGTGTGCTGTCATTATATGAGGCTAACATTCAGCTTTTCATCAACAAACACTCCAGATGGGTTTGGTGTTAAAACAACATGCAACACCTATTGCCCAGTGTTGAGTGTGGTGGAGGATCTGTGGTGCTGTGGGCCTGTTTCTTTTCTATGGCTTTGCAGACTCTTTGAGAGTCCATGAGAGTTGGAATAAAAATCTGGTGCCAGAAAACTAAATAGGGGTCATAGTTGGGTCTTTCAACAGGGTGAGAATGCAGAACAACACTCTGGACAATCTGGAGAGATTGTATAAAGAGGAATGGTTAAAGATCCCTCCGTTTGTGTTCTCCAACGTTGGGGAATATTAGAGAAGACAGAGTGCCGTTCTGTTTGCCAAAATGGGTTATGTATTTACAGCAAGGGTGCCAACAAGTGACTAATGATTTAAATATATAGACTGAAGAGTTACAAATTTTTATCAACTTCAGATTTTTTTTTATTTTCCCAAATGTCCTCAAGTTAAAAATGAAAATTTTCTGGAGGGAAGTTGTGCTTTTGAAGGAAAAGATGAATTAATTTTTGGTCTTTTTACACATCCTTACCTAGAGTCAATAATTGTCAGGGCTCTGTATGAATTAAACATTTTTCTAAAATTGAAATGGTCTTTTTTTGGGCTACTTAATTAAAGTATGCTAACTTACTTAGCTTACGTGACTGTGTTGGTTCTGAATTAGGAATTTATATCATTCATAATCTCTAAATATCTACTAAAATTATTTGCATAGGTGACCAAACCTGTTTGCTTACCTCACTGAATAATAAGGTTATAAATAAAAAGGTGTGAATGACTACAGGATCAGGACATCCATGTAGGGAATAGTTAAATACCAGTGTCCTGTTACAGTTTTTTTTTTTTTTTTTTTTTTTTTTTTTTTTTTTTTTGCTCGTATAAAGCAGTTTATTTTGTTTAGGGATCTAATAAAAACAAGCTTATATATAGCCATGTATAGTTCTTCATGGAATATAGTACTGGGACACAGGCTGCATAGAATACCTTGCACAAGTCACATTAGTTAAACCTGTGCTACAAAAACAGATCAGTTGGATCTGTTACTGAGATCTGTGCACACAGGACCATGTCTTATGTTTTATGTCATATTTTAAGGTTAAAGTAACAACCAGTTCACCAGTTTAAAACAACACAAGTGTGAATTCTTTAAGTCCTCTTTTTATAAAACACGAAAAAGGCAAACGTCACACCCTGTCGGCAGGAATTCATGCAGATGTAATATGATACAAATCAGTAATGCAGACAAAAATATTGTCTTTAGTTTGAGTTAAAGAATCTTTTGCAATCTTTTAGAAACAGCATCTTAATAAAACTATATGTGGACTTAATTTAACTAAAGTTAGCTGAACCTAACCTTAGTTGAGCCCACAGTTGTATGTGACTGCCATGTCAAAGATTTCATCAGGCAATTTAAAAGATTTAAAAGACCAAGTGCTCTGGGAAGGTATTTAATACAGACCATTTAAGCCACTGTTGTGACAGCAGAAATGTATTGTGCTGTGGTGTTGTGTGACACTTAAAACACAGCCATACATGATTTAGGATATTTACATAACGGAGAGATGGGTCTTTATTTTTCTGTTATGTTTAAATCAAGTATTCCACTTTGTTTGTTTGTTTGTTTCAGGTCGGCATCCTTGACTCCAAGAGGGGCATGAATGTGGGCATTTTCCTCAAGCAGTTTAAGAAGTAAGTGAGTTGTTTGGCTTGAGTTTGAATGACCAGACTGGACTGTGTCCAGAAGACATGCTTGATTTTTTTTACTGTTCGTGCCTAAAATTGATTATGTTGTACTTTTTTACTGATGTGCAGACAATACTGTTGTCATGTTTATTGTTGTTTTATTGGGATACAAAACTGCAGCTTTTCAGAGAAACTGATTAATATCCAAAACATTATTTTTTGAAGATTTTTCAATGTAGCTTAAAAACTCTGGTCACACTATAGGATATTTGCCTTGTGTTTAGTGGTATATGAAGATCCCCATTTAATAAAATAATTCTTCAGAATTACCTGTCATGATCCACAGCTGTTTGTGTTTTGGTTTTTACTTGCGTTTAAATTTTTGGTCATTTTATGTCATTAATAGTGATGGTTGTATTACCCAGGAGCAGGAGCTGGGAAAATATAAACATAACTGTAAGAAAGAATAACTGAACACAAAGAATGAACAAGAGATCTAACCTAAATAAATGTTGACTAAGAAAAGACTGATCAAAAGTAAAGACGGAAACTAAGGTGATCACAAATAAACAAGAAAGTGGGAAATGCAAGTACAGAAAAACCCTCAAAACAACCCGAGGATCTTGACATTTTAGTGTTATTAGTATCTCTCCACATAAGTTCATTCCCTTGTATTGAGATTCTTAGTTCTTTCTTGTGTCCAGTTCTGGGTTTAGATTCTTATGTTGATATTAGTCCTTAGCTTTTAGAGAGTTAGGTCCTCTCTATTACAGTTTCCTGCTTAGATTCTCTCCCTGCTGTTCTGCATTCTGTTGATTGTAGTCACCTGGTTTCCATGCCACAAGCACATCTCCACAGTGGAGATAAATATCCGTTATTAATATCGGGTCTTACTTATGGAACTGATACCGATATATTAAAAAATGACTAATACCAATGTTAATGCAAATATATGGTGCATCCCTATTGACATTACCTTTCTTTGTATCTGATGTTGTCATATATGTAATATGTGTAATCCCAGCTGTCACTGATTGTGTGGAATGGTTTAACAAGTCTGTAGAATGGGTTGAGTGACTCAGACTGAACATATTCTTCTCATTAACACCACTGCTTTGAGTTTTAATTAAATGCTCCGCAAGTGTCACTCAATGACTCAATGTTAACGTTATTTGATTCCATACTACACCATGCAGACGCTCTGTCTGCACCGATAGATTGTGTATAATGCATTCAACTTTCAGCCTAAGATGTATATAACAACTAATAGACATCTACATGAAGAGATGTGACTGGGAGCTTGTGCGAGGTGTGCCCCGTCTTTTGCCCAATGACCACTGGAGAGTGCTCACAAGTTTACATACCCAGGTGGAATTTTGGAATTTTTTTTGGCCATTTTTTAGAGAATATGAATGAAAACCCAAATACTTTCTTTTCACTCATGGTTAGTGTTTGGGTGAACTCATTTATTGTCAGACAACTGTGTTTACTCTTTTTAAAACAGAAACTACTCAAACTACCCTGATCAAAAGTTTACATACCCTGGTGATTTTGGCTAACATTCACACACAAGTTGTCTGAATGGCTACTAAAGGTAACCATCCTCATCTGTGATCTGTTTGCTTGTAATAAGTGTGTGTATAAAAGGTCAGTGAGTTTCTGGGCTCTTGACAGAGCCTTGCATCTTTCATCCAGTGCTGCACTGACGTTTCTGCTTTCTGAGTCATGGGGAAAGCAAAAAGATTGTTGAAGGATCTGCAGGGAAAGTTAAATGAACTGTACAAAACAGGAAAGGGATATAAAAAAGATATCCAAGGAACTGAGAATGCCAATCAGCAGTGTTCAAACTCTAATTACGAAGTGGAAAATGAGGGATTCTGTTGAAACCAAACCACTGTCAGAAAGACCAACAAAAATGTCAGCAACAACCAACAGGCAAATTGTTTGGGATGCAAAGAAAAACCCACAATTAAATTCAGCTGAAATACTGGACCCTCTGATAAAAAGTGCTATGGCTGTTTCAAGATGCACATTAGGGAGGCACTTAAAGAAAAATGGCCTGCATGGTCGAGTTGCCAGTGGAAAACCAGTACTATGCAAGTGCCACAAAGTATCAGTTACAATATGCCAAACAGCACAGAGACAAACCTCAAAATTTCTGGAACAAAGTCATTTGGAGTGAAGAAACCGAAACTGAACTTTTTGGCAACAGCCATAAATGTTACATTTGGAGAGGAGTCAACAAGGTGTATGATGAAAGGAACACCATTCCTACAGTGAAACATGGTCATGGATCGTTGATGGTTTGGGGATGTGTGAGCTACAAAGGCACAGGAAACTTGGTCAGAATTGATGGCTGAACGAATGCAGAATGTTATCAGAAAATACTGCAGGAAAATTTGTACTCATCAGCCCAGAAGTACTGCATGGGATGTGCTTGGATATTCCAACATGACAACAATCCAAAACACAAAGCCAAGTTACACTGTCACTGGCTACAGCAGAACAAAGTGAAGGTTCTGGAGTGGCGTTCTCGGTCTCCTGCCCTCAGTATCATTGAGACACTCTGCAGTTCATGCAAGACAACCCAGGAATTTACAGGAACTGGAGGCTTTTTGCCAAGAAGAATGGGTTGCTTTTCCAGCAGAGAGAAGAAAGAGCATCATCCACAACTACCACAAAAGACTCCGAGCTGCCATTGATGTTACAGGGTGCAATAGTCTATATTAAGAACTGGAGCATGTAAACTTTTGATCAGGGTCATTTGGATAGTTTCTGTTGTCATTATGATTTAAAAAGACTAGCCATGACATCACTAACTGTGAGTGAAAAGAATGTTTTTATGTAATCATTCATATTCTCTGAAAAATGGCCAAAAAATAAAAAAATTCTGCCAGGGTATGTAAACTTATGGGCACAACTGTTGGGACCAGCTCCCCCTGACTATGCAAGGTTAAGTGGGTATATGTGGATGGATGGATGGATGGAAAGATGTGATGTGCTTCATTTCAGTTCAGAAATGTGCTTTTTTCCTCCTAGGTTTTAGAAATGGCAACATGTATAGATGATAAGAAACAATGTAAAAGCAACTTTAGAACAGGATGGTTTACATAGAAGTTAGCCAGATGCAGAATTGGCTGGGTTTTAAACAAATTAATGAATCAATAACTGAAACTGGACCACAAGTACATCTCCAATTGTTTGGGATGTTTCACACTCTGGCTAAAAGTTAAAACATGGATTAAAATTCCCAAATTTTACATGATAATGATCGTGTTAAACATGACACGTTCATTCAAATGACGCAAAGGCCTTATACTATCAAACATTAGACAATCTCTTTATGATTTCTTCTACACTATTTTTATGCAAAGGCTCTGTGTTAATTTTATAACTGTTGGAAAAATGTAATTAAACCTACTGTCGTTTAGCATTATAGATGTTGTTTTCATTGATAGACTAACTAAAAACAGAAGAAATAGGAATATTTAATAGGGCAGGCACAGAGGTGTTATTAATTTGAATTAGAGGAAAATTAGGAGAAAAAAAATTCCACACTTCCTGATAACTTCTTATCATTATATCAATATTTGTGAATGTCATGTGGGCATTAAAAGTACAATAATGCATTTATTTGTTTTCACATCGCTGGGCTTTAATTAATTTTTTTCTGTTTTCTCTTCTTGTGTGTTGTAATTTATATTCTGTTTTATGTCATAAATGTTACAGAAAGGATCTGCTGCCTGCTGCTCCTAAAAATAAGAGCTGCTAAAACTCAACTTATTCTCACTTAAGTTTAGATCAATTAAAATCTTTGTCCTTTGACATGTGAGAAACAGGTCTGATGCAATTTCTTAACATATTCTCAGTTTTAGGTTTCATTTTATTCCTGACTGAAATGGAAATCTGCTTGAACCATCATAATCGGAAGTGATTTGACTGAGAATATACGGCAGGTGCTTGAGGGGTCCGTTATGTAGATTCAATTTATGGAGCTCATCTCAAAGTGAGTCCAGCCATACTGAGACAGATAGTTGCAGTAGAGTTCAAAAATGGTTTCCATGACAACAGTTTTGCATAGCTCTCCAATATATTTAAATGATATTTGACTGAGGCATTTGTTAGAATCTGACCTCACTGCAGCAGTGTTTATTTCTGTTTGGGACTTTTTTACTTTATGTCAGCCACATTTTATTATTGCTCTGTCTAATTCATTAGATACGGTGAGATCCTTAAAGGACATCACAGCTAATGTCAGCCAGTTCACTCATTAGTTTTCTGTGCTGTTTATATTTTATTACAAGAGGAAACCAAAACTAAAAAAAAAAATTGTTATAGTTTGGATGTGTTTTGTGGTTGTATTTTGTATTCTTTGTTAGGTTTTCTTGATACAGTTTTGATGGTTCCTGTCTTTCTTTGGCATATGTTCTGTATTCTTGCTTTCATAACTTTTTAACTGGTTCTTGACTGAGTCCAGTGACATTAAAGTCTAAATGAGACAAAATACAGAAGAAAAGGGATCTAAAATTTGATGTTCCCTGTGAACAACAAACTAAACTTATTCTACTTTTTCCATATTTAGAAGTAAAAAAAAACAATTAGTTTGGTTTTAACTTGATTTCTCATTGAGTTTGGAAAAACTTTACATTTATTGCACCAATACCATTAAAATAAGAGGAAACTTACATAGGGGAATTTGGTAATTTATATATATATATATATATATATATATATATATATATATATATATATATATATATATATATATATATATATATATATATATATATATAAATAATTGTGGGATATATATATATATATATATATATATATATATATAAATTGTGGGAGACCGAGGTTCTGATCCCATACAGGGCATATATAACATGAGGGTATAGCAGCGGTATATCATCATCCAGTGTTGGTCCTTAGGCAAGACTATAAACTTTAACTACTAACTTCTCCAGGCTTACGGGCTCAAGAAGCTGACTTCTCTCCATGACCGCCTAGTGGCACAAATTAACCAGCTGCTGGAGAATGGGACCCACCCCAAATGGTTGACTGACAGAACAGTCACCCGAGACTGCAAAGCCAAGACAAACAATACTGTGTACTGCCTGGATTGATTACTGGGGTATAAAGTTGGCCAAAAGAGGAAATTCAGACCACTGATGTTAAAACAAAAGCTACTCACGATATATGGTGGATTCCACCCGAAATCTAGTATCCACAGGCTATACACTAAGCACACAGAAGCACATAGATGTCTAGTGAGCATAAGAGCCACCATCCAAAATGAATTAGCCAAGCTCCAAGAAAACATCAGAAAGATGGCCCCATAGCCGAAGCACTCAGTGAATGTCTCAGACAGTGGACACTGGAAGAGAAGCAGCTGAAGGAACCATCATGGGAGAAAAAACTGCTGCATGGGATGTACCACTGACAGATAGCTGAAGTGGCTAAATCCAACCAATGACTAGGGAGGGTCAGAATGATGGACAGCACAGAAGCATGATAGGGGCAGGCCTTGAGGCCCAGATCTACAATACCAGGCAAGATCCCAAGTTTAGGCTGTGCAAAGAGGCCCCTGAAATAATCCAGCATCTCACAGCAGGGTGTAAGATACTAGCAGGAAAGGAATACATGGAACCCCATAACTGGGTGGCTGGTATAGTGTACAGAAACATCCGTGCAGAATATGAACTAGAGACCTGTAGATCAAAGTGAAAATCACCCCCCATGGTGGTGGAGAATGATCGAGTTAAGATTCTGTTTCATCCCCAATGATGGAAACATCAGGAAGATGGAACACAAGAAACTGGAGAAATACCTAGGACTCAGGGAAGACCTGTGTTCTTCTGATCGTCATAGTGTCATGATCCTTGGATGTTTGGGTTGTTTTGGGTATTTTTTTGTGTTTGTATTTAAATTTTTGCTCAGCCTAGCTCTCATATATTAGTTCACTCAGTTGTTTTCAGCTTACTTTATTCTTGTATCAAGGCACAAATCTGGGGAAGGACAGAAAAAATTATATAGTGACAATGTCTCAAAAAGCACTGTGGTCCTTGTTATGTGGAAACAGCAGAGGCTTGTAAGCACTAGATCTGGCAGGAGAGAGATCGGAGAAGAAGGGCCTTAGTTAGAGAGGTGACCAAGGACACAGTGGCAACTGAGGCAGAACAAGAGGTTAGTTATTCAAAATTTCAATCATTGCTTATGCAGAAATGGAAGCCACTCCTCATTAAAAATTTGTCATATCTGGAAAAAACAGAAACTACTTACCACCAGCTAATCATCCCTACTGTGAAGTATGGTGGTGGCAACATCATCCTTTGGGCTGCACAGTATTAGGAAATCTTGCTATGGTGATAATACTGGTAAATATGTTGATGAAGTTATCAATTTCAGTTCCTTTGTGTGTGTGTGTGTGTGTATATATATATGTAGTGTAATTTCTGCTTTCCTCCCTTTCTCATCTGTGCTTCCGTCGCTCTGTGACCTTTAGCATTTTGGGTAATATCATTCGTGTTCAGTGTGGGTATCTGTTGCTGTGAGACTTTTCCAATGGGCTAAATACCACATTAGCATGAAAAATGCAAGTTCATAGCAGTTGGAATACATTAGCCACCAATCATTGCACTCAAGTCTTTTGCGTTATGAATATTACACACTGATATTGCAGTGATGATATAGTCACAATATATTGTGCAGCCTTAGCAATGGGGTTGTTTGTGGCAAGAACTGGACGACTAGTCCACATAGGGGTTAAGAGCTAAATACAGAGAGATTCTTCAAGAAAATCTGCTTCAGTGGGACCCAAATAGGCCGTGTTGGTGTGACAATGACCCATAGCACACTACCAAGATAACAAAGGAGTGGCTTCAGGAGCAGTATGTAAATGAAGTGGTCTGAACAGAACCCTGAACTGAAATCCAATAGAACATCCCTGAAATGACCTGAAAACGATTATCTACTGACTCTGCCCATCCAATCTGACAGAACCTGAAAACATCTGCAGAGAAGAATAGAGGAAATTACTCTAAAACAGGAGTGCCAAGCCTGTAGAAACATATCCAAGAAAACTTGAGGCTGTTACTGCAACCAAATGTGCCTCTACAAAATCTGAAACTATGGGTGTGACTACTTATGAAACACTGGATTAATAAGCCTGTGGCTGTTAAAGAATGTGTACATCTTTCTAAAAAGCTGTTTTTACCTTCTTGCTCATGACATTCTTGCTCTCTCTTGATGTTTTAGAAAAACAAATACTCAAAACGGTTTTAGAATAATGATATCGATGATATAAAAATGTTAAGAAAGCCAAGGGGTGTGAATACTTTCTTGTGTCACAACACTGTTTTATTCATCCGAGAATGATCAGAAGTCAAAGCCAGCTAAAACAAACTTCAAAAATCCTCAGGGAAGGCTACAAAAAATGAGAGAGAAAAAAAAGAATATTTCAGGACTTTTTCATGGAACTCTGTGTATTTGATACAATCCTTAGAACCTGGGGAAGTTTTACACCCTTTGAAAGGCGATAATCGTGACATTGACGCATTTACTTAGACAACATCTCAGAAGCTCAAACTGAGATCTTTTCGTTTCTGTTGTGGTGTAGTAAGCAGATCTAAGGTTGTAGGAATGTAAAGGTTCTGGTGTACGTTGAAGCATGACTAAGGATTTATTTCATGTGTAATCACTCAGCGCTCACATGCCCAACTGAGACACATAGATGTGTTGTGTTTTGACTTAAACTGTGTCCAGCTGAAATGTTTGCAGTTGAGGAAAAATTAATGTGTCAAATAACTGGGGGAAGGAGTTTCTCATTTGTTTACGGCCCTTCCACAATGTGGGTGAGTGGACAATCAGAACTAGCTTCAGTTCAGTGCCTTTGTGATTACAAGGGGAAAACAGGCCTTCACAGAAAGCACCTGTGCAGCCTAAGTAAAATGAGACGTTTTTTCTCTTTAAGGTCAAACCGCTCCATTGTTGAAGATATACGGCATGGAGAGGGAAAGATTTATGGGGCCGAGCTCCTCAAAGACCTGCTGAAGCTCCTGCCTGATACAGAGGAGGTCTGTCTGTATGGCCTCTGTTAACGTATGAATGGCAAAAATACTCATCAAAGACAGTTTGTGTAAATAAAAAAGACTATAGATCCTGCTCAGCTTCCTCTTGCTTTTTATCTTCTCTGCAGATCAAGAAACTGCAGGCTTTTAAAGGAGACCCAGACAAGCTGACACTGGTTGATTCCTTTATGTACCTCCTAATCCAGGTGCCACGGTAAGTTGGTTTCAGTGGTGGGGCAGTGCATGCAAAGGAGCTTCCATCAAAAGAGAAACTAGAGTCAGCAGTTTGACAGATACTACTGAGTTTATCCTAAAATGCTGCAAGAAGATGGTTTCATAACCTTTCTGGGAAGTTTCCAGGCGGCTGAAAATGTTGTGCTGAGTTCATATAGTCAACATTTTCAAATCTCATTTAGTTTATGGAAAAATCAGACATTTATTTTAGGATTAGTATCCAGATTAGGGGGACATGAGGGGCAAGATAAACTTGAAGGCTTGTTCAGTTCTACTGTTCCATTTATTTTAAACTTTTTAAGAAACTTTCCATGTGAGTCGTTTCTTTGTATCGAGATCCTAACTGATAAAGGAAAACACACATTTGCTGTATTTGAATGGAGTAAATATACTCAAACGTTTGAGTATATTTACAGCAGCATAGGTGTTGTTGAGACATTTGCTGTGGTTTGATGAAATTAAAAACTACGTGTTTGACCACAATGACCATCGTTACATTTGGAAGAAAAGGAGGAAGCTTCTAAGACAGGTCAATCCCAGCTATAAAGTACAGGGTTTGCAGCAGTGTGTTATGGTGTTTTGCTACTGGTGCACATCTCAGACCTCATTGGGAAAGAACATTATGCAGAAATTTTCAAGCAACATCAGCCAAATGGGTCCACCAAATGGACAGTGACCTTAAGCATACTGGCTAAGTCACAAAGTGGCTTAAGGACAGTAAGGTCAATGTTTTATGAGTGGCCAAATTTGTGGGCAGAGCTGAAAAGGTGTGCAAGCAAGGCAGCGTCCACAAATCTGACTCAGTTTCACCAGTTCTGTGAGGAGGAATTGGCCAAAATTACAGCAGTTCTGTTGTTTGTGAAAGGAGACCTTAAACCATTTGATCCCAGTCTTACAGTTTAAAACGGTATTTTTCCAAATACTAATGAAATGTATGTAAACTTCTGACTTTAAGGAAATATTTAAAAATCTCAACAAAAAATACACTCTCTTATTACTCTGGCATACAGCAAATAGAAATATTTTTGGTTTTCATAATTGACCTAAAACAGGAAAAATTCAGTCTGATGTGATCTTAGTGAGAATTTTTTTCTTTCTTTATGTAAAGATTATGTCAATAACAGGTTTTAGTTGTAGCCATGTAAAACTCTGTTAAAAGTAGGATAAAGACAAATATTCTGCTTCCCCAGGATTCATCAACATTAGAAATAACAGCCAGAAGTTAATTTGCTCTTCAAAAAGAGTTTCAGCATCTCTCCACCTGCTGTTCTGTTATCACCTCACTGCTTTGGTTTGCAGGTTTGAAGTTCGGATCGAGGCCATGGTCCTCCGTGAGGAGTTCTTACCTTGTAGTGCTGTGATGAGCCATGACATTGATGTCATCAGAGCAGCTACTGAAGGTATGACACACTGACTCTACTGCAAACGTAAAGACCTGTCTGCACGTTTCGACAGGTGGCCCAGAAATCTGAGCTGTTGAGTGGACAGAGGAGAAAAAATCTAACTAGTTTTTTAATCTTAAATTTAAGATGCACATTCAAAGACATTGTCAAATGAAACGTTGCATTGATTTTTCTCTGTAAAGTGTTAGTTATTTGTGCCTAATTTAGTGTATCAGAAAGTATAATATCCAGATAAGGTTTTACTAAACATAACTCCAGACTTATTCTTTCAGAAGAAGGATGAAAAATATAATTCCTCAGTGCTATCAGGCTATTGTATGGAATTATGAAAATTACATTCAGTTAAAATATACAAGCACTAAGTTTTAAAATTAGTTAGTTCCTGGCCAAATTTGTATTGTGTGAAAAGTGTTTATTTTTCTTATTAGACAAAGTGTATTTTTCTATTGTGCTACAATAGGCTTGGTTTGGCTATAAATAACTATTAATAAAGGCCAAAGTCAGTTATTAATAAAATTTTTAATTCATATCAAAATTGCCAAGTCAGGGAACTACCTGATTATCAGGAAATAATAGCTATATAGTTTTTGTCTCAGTTATTGTTCTGGGAATACCTTGCTGAAATTCCTCCTCTTCCCCCTCCTTCAAACTGAAAGTGGGTTAATGCAGTTCATTCTGGGATTCAGAGTTTTTACACCACTCTCTTTGTTCTCTGTGTGTAGTTCAGTCCCTCATAGCTGGGCTCCCAACAGTTCCTGTTCAACACAATTTATTTTCCAGGTGTTCAGTAGCGATCTGGACCCTGTACTCAGTCTCTAAGCTAACGAATATATTTCTGTTTCAATTTTTCAGTCCTATTTATCTGATATTTTTCACTTTTAATGTTCAATAAAAGGTCTTTGACATTTTAGGTAAGCCCTACAAGTTTTTCTCTTGCCAGAACCTTTGTGCACAATATTTAAACTTTCAGCGTCAATCTTTACAAAATCAAAGAGGCTGAAAAAGAATGAATCTATGGATAACTCAGGAAGTCTGAACTTATTCCAGCTGTTAGACTTGAGCTGATGTTTTCCTCTGGAGTCTCTGATATGTTACTATCATCCTGCAGAGCTGATGAACTGTGAGGAGCTTCATGCCATCCTTCATCTGGTGCTGCAGGCTGGAAACATCATGAATGCTGTGAGATTTTAGCATCATTAAACTCTCACATATTGGGATAGTTATTTGGCTGGAGTCATTTTGCATATTATGTGAAATTTGGACTTTCAAACCATCTTTACTGTCTGATGCAAGCCACCTTTTTAACAGATTCTTTTAAGCTTATCACATCTTATTTTTCTTCTTTTTAAACAAACTGATTTTGATGTTTTAAAGTTTTACTTGGCACTGTGAAGGTGCATGAATAGATGTTTATTGCACAGAACAGTAAGCTGTACTCACTCATCTCCAGCTTCGTCTGATGACATCTTGCTTGTATTTCAAAGACAGTGATCACTTTCTGCGTCTGTTGAATATCTATCTGTTGTATCTGTTCACAGGGCGGCTACGCAGGTAATGCTGTTGGGTTTAAGCTGTCGTCTCTACTCTCATTGGCCGACACCAAGGCCAACAAGCCGGGAATGAATCTACTGCATTTCGTTGCCATGGTTAGTAAGCCTTGCAATATGATGCACTGAATATATATATATATATATATATATATATATATATATATATATATATATATATATATATATATATATATATATATATATATATATATATATATATATATATATATATATATATAGTTTGTTGTATTTTTCTTTCATGGTTACAAATTTTTCAAGAAACCTTTGAAGAGATTGTTTCTCTGTTTTTTACTATAAGTACTATTTTCCAATAAGGTTGCTTTTCAATTCTGATAATATCCTGACTAAAGACAGAATTTGTGCTGTTATTTCTGCTGAACTTACCTTTAAGAAGTCAGAATGACATAATGTTTTAAACTACAGCTTATTCCAAAACTGCACATTCATTACTGTAGAGTATTATATTTTTACCATAAAAAACAGTAAAACCAGATATTGTCTTGAATCAAAGATAGTTGTCTTTCATTATTTTTAAAGTAAACATGAAGATTCAATGTTGAAAATAACAACTGGCATATACGCTCAAGTATCAGATCATTTCATATTTGGTATATTATTTGAACACATGACCTAGCAGAATATTTATTTATTTTAAAAAATTCTTCTCGTCTTCAGGTAATTCAAACACTGTTTTGTCTGACCAAACTTCAGCAATAAGCTTTCTTTTTGATAGGAATGGAACAAAAGGATAACAAATTGTACCATCAGCAATTTATGAAACAGCAAATAAAACACAGTTGTTGAGGGGACAACACAGCCAGTAGTCATGGGTTGGACCACAAATGGCAGCTGCCAACTCATTGATAGTAACACAGCTGTATACATGGAATGCACATACACGTGTGTTGTCATGGAAACCATTCTGTATTCTCATAGCAACCGTCACATCAGGGCTTCATTCAGGCCTAGGTCAGTAATCTCACCAGAAGGCAGGATGTCTATAAACAGTATAGCTGGTCGGTTCAGAGAAGAGAACCAGTTTTGTTTAAGGGAACCACTTTACCTCATAGTTGGTAGATTGGGGTTTGTCTGACATCTTCCCTCTTGAAACCAAAAAATTGCAACCACTGTGTGAGAGACAAAGACTTCCCAAAAGTTCTGAAAAACTGACCACAAAGCTATTAGCCTGTAAGCTAGATCGTCTGGCTCTATTTCTACAGACGTGGCCCAGCATAACCTCAGAATACTCAGGCATACTTGTATTTAATTTTTTTTTTTTCTTTTACTGTTTTTGGAAAGTGAAGGTAATGTCAGCTGTCTCATCATTAAAATAAGAATTTCTATATGAGCCCAAGTCCAGTCCTGGCAGGCTACTGTCCTGCAACTTTTAGATGCATCCTTTCTCTAACGCACCTGAATCAAATGAATGCCTCATTACCAGCTGATTGATAACAATAACATAGTGTTTATTGCACAATCTTAAAGGGGTCATGACAACACATTTCAGTTTTCTGTGGTTTTTGGGGTATAATATGATCTGTTGATGAGACTGTATGAATGTCAAGAGTTGGTATCAAAAGCCCTGCTCATAGGCAGTCAGCTTTGTTTCTTTGCTCAAAAACAGACGAATCAGAGAACAGTTTATCTTTCTACGTAATTCATGTTCTCCAATTAAAGCACACCATCAAGCAAACAGCCCTCCCCCTCCCCTTCCCTCCTCCCCCCAGCTGATACACCAGCTAATTTAAAGCTGGCAATATGTAACTTTTATGAAAAATGTTTTTACATATTTGTTGAAAATATCATTATGTCGTGACAGTATAATATCAGACAGATAATCTGTGAAAAAAATCAAGCTCCTCTGCCTTCTCCCAGTGCTCCCAGTACTAACTGCAGAAATACTCCACTCAGTCAGAAACAACCAATCAGAGCCAGGAGGAGGGTGTAAGACACTCCTTCTGGCTGTGATTGGTTGTTTCTGACTGGGAGCGTGTATTTCTGTAGATGGCATTGGGACCACAGGAAGGAGGCAGAGAATCTCGATTTTTTTTTTCTTCACAGATTGTCTGTCTCATTTCTGTACTTTCAGGACATGGTGACAGTTTTAACAAATATGTAAAAAAACATATTTTTATAAAAGTTATCTACTGCAGCTTTAAGTCCATGTGGGTAGGAAACAGCCTGAATAATTAGGCCAAGATGGGATTGTCAACTTGGTGCATATTCGTCCCATTTTAATAGCCTAATTTGTTTAGAAAAAATCTGGATGAAAAGTCGCACGCTGATGAATTTTAGTTGTGTTGCACTGCTTGAACTGATTTTCTTGCTACCCATTTGAAACTCAGCAATGGTATCTCAAACACAAATCTGTTGTGAGCCCAGTTTCACTTATGCCTCGTTTCCACTGAGCAGTACGGCATGGGTCGGTGCGGTTCGTTATCCTATTTTATGGTCTGGCGTATTCAGGAGAATGTTTCCACCGCCAGCTGGACTCTCGCTGGGCTGGTGCGGTTAAACCCAAATGCCTAATGTAGCATCATACTAGTGCAATGACAAACTTGTGCTTGTCGCAAGCTGTGATGTTTATCTGTCTCACAATCAGCTGTGTTGTGTGATGCCAGTAGTTCCATCCTAAGCTTACTGTACTATTATCCTATGGACCTACAACTGAAAATGGTGTGGTGCAGGTGGTTGTATGGGCTGCCTTTACAGAGAAAACGGACTAAATAGCGTACAGAACCACACTGACCCAGAAACAAGGCGTTAGTATCCATCCAGCTGGAGAAAAGTCAGCACTGGACTTCAGATTCACATGTCAGCTGTGTTTTATAAGCGAGGTCTGCACAAAATCCTGTTATGGTTAGGTACATGAACTGGACAGAAGATGAAAGAGAGCTGCCTGAGTCATTAGAAAAACTTGGAGAGGCCTTCAGAAAGCCTGGAAGTTTGCTCATCAAGATAATTTAGAATGTTGCCAGGAAGTCTGGCACCTTGGAAGCTAAATATAAAGAAACTGGGTTTAGTTCAAAGCTTTTGCATATAACCATACATATTAGGTAAAAATATGGTTCAAAATAAGAGAGTTTTGTGGTGTAACTGTTGCAAGAATCATTTTAATTTAATTACTAAAAGTGGCAATAAAAATCCATGTAACATCAAATGCTCTCAAAAGAGGAGGAAAGAGTGCATCACAGCAGTTTTCACCTACACTTGTGTAGCTGAAAATAAAATGTACAAATTGCAATGTTGTTGTTGAATAAAATTAAGTTTATACTCCATGTTGAGCTCCATCTTTGTTCCCAAAACTTTAGTCCTACTGTAGGATGAAGAGAAAATTCCAAACACTGTGATTTCCAGAAGGACATGTGGAGAGCAGATGGTGACAGGAAGCAGGAAAGAGCCAAAACTGGCTTACCTAACTGTTACGTAGCTGCGTAAAATGTCTGTGTTCCTTCAGCACAGTGGGCTGCCTGCTTTATCTTGCCCAGTATTCAGTGTTTTGATGTAAACTATGTAATATTTCTCCACACAGGAGGCGAAGAAGAAGGATGAAAAGCTGCTAAAGTTTCCAGAGAATCTGCAGCATGTACAGAGTGCTGCCAGGTGAACAAAAACTTCCTTCTGGTTCTTGCATTTGATACTAAATAGATATTTATACTAAAAGCCATCCAAAAGTATTACTGATTTTTGAGATTTTTCACATTTTGTCACATTTGTCTCATTACAATCAACATATTCTGTTTGGATTTTATGCGATAGCCCAGTGTAAAATAATGCTTAATTGTAAAGAGAAAGGAAGATCAGTGGTTTTATTTATTTATTGTTTCTACAAATAAAAATCTAAAAAGTAGCATTCATTTGTTATCTCCCCCTGACTCAAAGTTCAATTTGGAGCTTCATAGTAAAGGCTGTGGATACTTAAATAAATGTGATCTCTTGGTTTTCTTTTTTAATAAATTTGCAAAATCTCTAAAACTCTAATCAAAGAATAAGAGAAAAAGGAACACAGAACAAATAATCAAAACCACAAACTCAGAAAAAAACCCAAAACAACCCAAGTCCTGACAATTTTAATCAATAAAAAATGGGAAATGCCCACCATAGCTCCTCCGCAAAGGGAAAACAGTTTGTCTGTCATTCATACTGAAGTGTCAAGTTTAACTTTGATAACTTAAAGAAAGTCCATGTTGAGTCTTCAAATTGAATGCTTAAGAAACAAACTGCCAGAGGTAGATAGGTTCATGAGTGACTGTCAGTTAGAGCCGTTGATCAATAACCACATGGGAAACACCAAAGCATCCCGTAAAAGATCAAATATGAATGAAGTTCTGATTTAAGTGACAGAAGCACAAATAGCCCAAATCATGCAAAGGTTCTGTTCCTGCATGATTGAACAATGTCATGAATCACTTTTAAAGTGACTGAGTGGATTCACAGCAGAGTCCAGCCTCGTTGAATAAGCTGGCATCAAGCCTCCACCGCATGCACATCGCTGCGTGACTCCTCCTAGCGCAGGCAGCTTCCCAAGGTCAGACATGTATGTCATCAGTCCTGCACTGCAGAGCCGAGACCACTCCTCCGTTCCTCCCTTCAGCATCTTCCAGCAGTCCTTTGGTTTTTAAAGCCTTAGTAAATTCAGCAGAACTGACTGAGCTTCTGAGCTTTATGTATTAACCATTACTCAGTGGTGTTCCTAACCGCTCCTTTGTTTCCCTGCAGAATTTCAGTTGAAAATATTGAGCTGGAGTTTTCCTCCTTATATGTCCGGATCAAATCCCTGGAGGAGAAGGTCCAAGGAGACGAGCAGTTACAGCTGCAGCTGGAACCCTTTCTGCAGGTGAAGCTGCTGCACTTATGTAACACATCAGACACACACAGAAAGCTCTGAAGGTTCTGACTCAGCTGCTGCACAGAGCAACATCTGTAAAACAGTTGATGGTTGAAAAATGTGCATTTGTGTTTTATGTCTGGTCTCAGAGCTCAGGACAGACACTGCAGGACTTAAAGAGGCGCAGGCTGGATCTGCGGAAAGAGGGCAACACTCTCATAGATTTCTTTTGTGAAGACAAGGACACCTTCAAGCTGGACGAGTGTTTCCGCATCTTTCAAGACTTCTGCATTAAATTCAACAAAGCTGTAAAGGTCAGTGGGAGTGGAAAGATGCAGCAATTTGCACTCTTTTTGGCAGCCCTGGTAAAGATTATTAAAAGAGCTCAAAATGCATTCATCTTTTATTGCAGCAGAATAACACAGAAAATAATTAGAGTATGTTTATTCAGTGGGGGAAAAACATACTTTAATAATTAGTTGTTTTCAGCAAAATCCTGTAAACTAAGTAGAACTGAAACATTTTGAATTCATACTTGTTTATTAAGCTGAGTTTCTAGAAATGTTTTATTTATTTGAGGGGTAAAAATATGACATGAAACAGAGTCCCATCTCACTTTTTTTTTTCTTTTTTTTTTTTTTTTTTACCACTGTTCAGAATAAGACACACAATAGATCATGGTATTCAGTATTCAGATAGGGTAGATGCAGGGGTGGAAATTGGCACCCGCCACTGGCCAAATGCAGGTCAATGTATGAAGTGGCGTGTGAATTTGAACAACGCACAGGCCACCGTAGCAGGTTGGCAATTTGAACAGAAAAACACTGTGTTCAGTTTGTCCAGGGATGGACTGGCCATCATCCCCCTTGGGCCGATGCACATATATGGGCCAGCCCGAGGTTGTCATAATTTCACCAAAAAAGTACATTAAAAATCTCTTTATTTTTACATGGATATGTGGTCTGACTATGGGCATAATTACGTTCTTGTGTAAACAGCATATTCCATAAAACAGTAAGAAGACATCTCCAACAGAGTTTCTTTGACATCCACTTTCACTTCAAGACGGGAACTGTGACACTGTGACCATCTCTCCCAGATGAAGAGAGTGGTGAAAGAACGTGCCCATTTTTAACATGGTTCCTCTCCTCCTGTCAGCTGCTGGGCTTTGTTATAACTTTTGAAACAAGCCAGAAAATAAGGACAGAGTTTTTGAATGTTAAGGTTATGTAACCTGTTAAAGTTTGAAGTTAGCAATTACTTAAAACAACTTCCTTGCACTACACCTCTGTTAAGGTGTCTGTGCTATGTTATGTTAAATTTGTCTGTATAAGTACATAGATATGGTAAACTTCCTGTCAGTTAATTTTTTTTTCTTAGAGTTAATAATAAATTATATGTTTTATATAATTTGATTGTACTGGTAAGGTTTGTAACCAAGGTAAATGTTACATACAAAAGAAAAACAGTGGCTGGTGAAATGATTGGGTGGCTGATAAAAAATTTCCCCACTAACCACATTGGCTGGTGGAGAAATTTTTTATTTTCCATCCCTGGTCAGATGTGTTTTTATCTTCAGTATTCCATAAATGGCTGCAGAAAAAAGGTACTTGCCTAAACTTGCCCATACAGTACGTATAGTCAGAAGAATAATGGAAAAAGAATGAAACAGCTGGGACAGTGATGGTTACTAGGGTGGTAAAAAAAAAAAAATCTCCAAACTCAGTATTAGACAACAGCAGCAATGTGTTTTTCAGGGTGAAATTATGCTTCACTTTTAAAAGATGAATTTATTTCAAGGCTTTTTGAACATCTTTACCAGGGTAGCAATAATTGTGGCTGGCATTGTTGTCTTGGATTACGTTTTATTAGGTGTTACGTGCAGACACAACACTGGTTCATTCTTCGGGTTTAGGAGCCTTTTTCTGTCTGTGTGAATGATAGGTCAGAGTTAAGAGGTTTAACAAACAAACCAAATAGTCTTCTGTAAATGGTCTCGTTCTTGACTGAAAATGAGGGGTAAAGCAGCCAAAGGTCCAAAAATACTTCAGAGAAGTATTGATCAAGGCCACTTTATAAGATTACACAAAAGTCTGGTTCCTTGAAAGAATAATTTAAAGGCAAGAGGTGTTACCCAGGATTTCTGCACTGTGCTGTATACCAAATAATCAGGTTGAGGGTTTGATTTCTGTTAAATAATTTATTTTATAACCAAAGCAAGTAGCAGGCACTGTATTCCCAAATGAAAATAACATAAATCTTAGGATTTTTTAGGTGATTCACATGCAGCTAAGTGTATGTTAGCGTACAGCGAGATACAGTGCCTTGCTGAAGTATTCGGACCCCTTGACTTTTTTCATTGTCATGTTGCAACCACAAATCTCAGTGCATTTTACTGGGATTTTTTTATGATAGACAAACATAAAGTAGCTCACAATTGGGAGGTAGGAGGAAATGTATATATGCTTTCATTTTTCTACAAATAAAAATCTGAAAAGGGTGGCATGTAATTGTATTTATTTCTTGGGGGCAATGACCCTAAATTTTAGCTGCGTTTCCATTACGAATGTGCGCAAAACTTTGTCGATATTATGCTAATTTCGAAAAAACACAATTTTCGTAATTGAGATGTTGCCAATAAGAAATGCAATTAAAATCCGATGTGAATAAATTTGTTCACGTGAAAAGTCATTAAAAAACATGCCGCGCCATCATCCTGCTACTACTTCCTGTCATCTTCTTCATCTTTTTTCACCAGTACTAACATCACGTGACTTGTGTGATGTGAAAAAAGTGTTTCCAGTGCAGTTTTGCGAAATACACCTATTTTGATAAGGCTGAAAAAACAACCTACTCCAAACACAAAAACGTTTTAGTGAAAAACATGAGTTTTTTTTTTTTTTTTTTAAATTGTGGTGTTTCCATTAAGCAAATTTATTTTCGTAATTGCAATCTGCAAGTTTATGGACAATAAAAATGCAGCTATAGAACCAGACCTACAACAGAAAGGTTTAGATCAAAACATATTCATCTGTTAGAATAGGCCAGTCAAAGTCTATATCTAGATCCAATTGGGAGTCTGGCGCACAACATGAAAATTGAAAATTGATGTTTGCAGATGCTGTCCATCCAGTCAGACTGACCTAGAGCTATTTTGGACAGAAAAATGTTCGTCTGTAGATGTTCTAAGCTGGCAGAGACGTTCAAAAAGACTCAGCTGTCCCCAGGAGGGGAGAGGTGCTTCTGAAAAGAGCTAATTACATATACAAAACAATTTTCAGATTTCTATTTCTTAATGTTTTTTAGCTATGTATACCACACAGTATGGTCTGCTTTGTGTTGCTCTAACATGTGAAAACACTGAATTTTGCTGTTTTAATGTGAAAAAAAGAGAAAAATTTAATGGGTGTGAATCATTTTACAAGCTTCATGACTTAGAATTCCTAAAGTTTTCCTGCTCTCTTTTTGTCTCAGGACAACAAGGACCGTGAGCAGAAGGAAGCCGCCAGACAGCGGCGACTTAGAGAGCTGGAGGAAAAGCGCTTTGCGTGGGCAGGTGAGGATCAGAGCAGCATCTTCGGTCGCAGCAGCAGCGAGAGCGACGTAGAAATGCTCACCAAGGAAGGGCTTCTAGACTTCTTCCGGAAAAGATCTCAGAGTCCAAACAGTCCACTTGGACGCTCCGCAAGTGCCCGCCGCCACCGTCACACTATGACCTCCATCGCAGACCGTGAGCTCCAGGGGTACCTTGAGCTGTTCGGAGGCACTGGGACTTCCACCAGCTCCTCCAGGTTTTACAGCCTGCCTCGGTCCAGTCGGCCTCTCCAGAGGAATGCAGTGCCGTGGATTTTTGGTCAGGATGACAGCAGAGAGCTGACGTCTCCACATGCAGAAACGGAACCTATCAGCCCTCTGGCCAGGTTCTCTTCCCCTGGGTTAAATGACAACGAGGTCCTGTACAACAATAACTACTCATCTGTTTCAGAGAGCAGCGCTCTGCCTCGCCCCTTTTGTGTCTTTCAGAAGCCTGCCCATCTTCCCAACTCAGCAATTACTGGCCACATGAATGTTAACTTGGAGAAGCATACTTTAGTGCGAGGTCCCCAAGGTTTTGACCTGCAGAGCCCAAACAACAATGGTAACCAGAAGCACTTTGTCAGCCTTGGGGATGTTGTGGTGACTGAACTTGAAAAGGAGGCAGAATCTCCTCCCAGAAATCAGGACAGCTTTAAGTTTGATGAGATTTTGGAGAAAAGAGCCGATCCAAAGCCAGGATGGGAAGGTAAAGTGGATTCTCCCACACAGACAAGAGCTTCCTCAGAGAGGGAGAAAGAGGACGAGGATTATAGCACAGTTTCATCCACAACCTGTGATACTCCCCTCCCTTTGGATACCTCTGTGTCCAACAAGAAGCCCATGTTTTACATAATAGACTGCACAGAAACAGACTGCTCTGTGACGCTGGATTACTCTGAGGCTGAAAGTTCATCTCTAACCAAAGACGGTCTTCAGTTTGGAACTGATTGGAGCAAAGATCTAGAAAGTCAGCAAGGTCCAAATTCCTCATGCAACGACCAGTCCATTTCAACCAGTGAGCTCTCAGCACCCAAGTCTGGCGACGTAGCATCTGTGACTGCGTCTGCCACAACAGAGGACTGGGACACGGAGAGCTGCGACACAGCTGAGGGAAAACAGGCTGCAGAAAAGGACCAGAGGCCGGGCAGAAAACCAGTGAACTCAAAGAGCAACAAAGTGTCAAGGGGCAGCGGTGGTCGAGGGGTTCGGACTCTGACCATCACCGAGAGCCAGGGAATCCGGAAAGTTGTGCCCATCAGCAGGGTAAGCAGGACGGGTAGCAGCAGGAGGACAGACAGACCTTCGGTGCAAGACAGTGGAGAGGCACACAGGCATCTCCGTGATCAAAGCACCCCAGCAAGAGGAAGAGCTGAGAAGACAATAAAACAACCTCGACACTCAAGTGTACCTCCTGATGAGTCCAAGCTCCAGAGGGGGGGTGGCCTCACAGGCAGCGTGTCCAGATGGGCGCGAGATTCAACACCGAGAAAAGCTTCCCTCCATAAGCCAAGCTCCAAACCTCTGAGAAACATCCCAAAGCCTGTGCATGAAGAGAAGATGTGCCGCTCCACCATGAGAGCTCTTGCTCAGGCTCAGGCTCAGGCTCAGGCTCAGGCTCGAATCCAAGGGGGGCCTTCTTCTGAGAACAGCAGCTCACAAGCGCAGAGCGCTAAGAACTCCTCCGACGTCCCCAGCTTTGCTCGAAACACTGTAGCTTCATCTTCCAGGACCAAGAGGGAGCTGGGCCCTCCGTCCGTCCCCACCACTCCTTCCCGCAGCCCATTGCTTCGGGGTCGCCAAACCTCCACAAAGCAGAGTCAGGCCTCACCGACAGTTCACACAAATGAGGAAAGGCCTCATGGGACACACTTGCGACGAGTGCAGAGCGTCAAGGCGGCAAGCCGCAGCGCCCGTCGCAGCGACACGCCCCCTCGGACATCAACACGGGGGGATATTCGTAAGACCAACAGCTTTTCTGAAAAGTCAGTGCAGCTCAGAGACTCATTGACGTCTGGCAAAGCCACAAAGCCAAGCTGGAAGTAAAATCCGACAATGTGCAAACTAATTGCAGATACAGACAACCTTTCCATTTAGAATAGAGTGATATTTACTCGTGTTACCAATCCACAGTGGAGAGGTATCCTCTCATAACATGCAACAGACCTGAAACTGAAATACATATTAAGCTATCACACCTTCTGAGGTTACTTCTGTAGTTGACGAATTGCAAAGAGCAAGATGCAATGAACCTGTCTTCATTTCTGTTGTTTCTATAGAAAAGTTACTTTTGTTTTTCCACTAAAATGACAAGTGGTAAATTGGTGATCTTACACTGAAGCCTTATTGCCTGCTTAGCTGTCTGTGATGATGTTAATGTTAAAAAAAACTACTGACTCACTACCATAATGCTGCTAATTAGCTCTGATTTCTCCTTTTTTTAAATTCAGGGTTTCAGAATCTGGTAAATCTTGCTGCTGTTACTGTGCCTTGAAAAAGTTTTGATACCCTGAGAACTTTTTCACACTTTCTCATGTTACAACCAAAAAACTTCATTATGTTTAATTTGTACTTTATGTGATAGACTAATAATAAGTAGTGCATTATTGTGAAGTGGAATAAAAATAATATATGGCAATGGACTTGGCAGGGCTGCACTATATGAGGAGATTAATGTTATGCAATATGTTTAATATTTCAAGGATAACATTTCTTAAATCTTAATTTTCCTTACTCTTCTGTTTCTCATTGGTTATTGGAATGGTTCATATACTCTCTGTGACCTCCAGCATCCTGGCACTCTGATCTATGTCATCTAGGTGGAGGCATCTAACACAGTAAATGTTCATCCAACAGGCTGAAAGTATAATTGGCATGCAAAATGTGAATTCCTGAGACTTGAAAAAATAGCCTACAAAAATAATTCTAAAAAGTCCTTTAAAATATTAATATTATGCATTCTAATTTTGCATTGACATACTATACTTGTAACGTACTGTGCAGCCTCAGCAGATGGTGAGTACTTGTACTTTGTACAACCACTTTCAGCTGCAATTAGAGCTGAATGTCTTTTGGGTTCATCTCCAGCAGATCTTTACAGATCTTTGCAAATCTAAGGACTGAAATTTTTACCCATTTTGTCTTTGAAAAATATTTAGAGTGGATCGAGAGAGTTTGTGAACAACATTGTTTGCAGCCTATAAAAATGCACTGATTTAAACCGTTGCTCCAGCTGTATGTTTAGAGTCATTGTCCAGTTCAGTTTGGTTTATATTGGTCACAGAATCTCAACTCTTCAACAGTCAAAGTGCACATACCAAAGTCCTGTAAATAACCAATAAAGTGTTTTGAATTTTTGTTTTAAATAAAGAAATTGAACAGCACATTCTCAATCTATGCTCAGAGCTATGGCACAAGCTGACTCATTTGAAAGATACACACCTTTACTTTACGTTTGTTTTCACTTTAGATTTTTTTTTAAACATTCCTATATTCCTAAATTTATTCCGAATTTTTTGGACTTGAAATAGTGTCTGAATGCAGTGAGAAAGCAAGTTATTATGAACTTTGTGCATTACTTCGTTTTGTAATAGACCAAATTATCAGACTTCAGGGTCTCTAAATTTCTGAATTGGTTGGATTATATAAATTTTATTGGTTTATTATTCTTAAATACAATACATGCAGATTAATACTGTGTTAGTTTTATACGTGTTTCCCCAAACCTTCAAATAGTATGAGGTATGTATGTTGCTGTGAGAGAACAGTACATACATATAGTGAGTTTCGGTTTAAAATGTATTTTTGTTTTGTGCAATATTGCAACAGTTTTAACATATAAGACTAGTTTTCTGATTAATGCATAGCACGAACTTGGTTTTACTTAAAATGAGTGATAACTTTTTAAAATCAAATCATTCCTTGATTATAGTTATTCCTTTGTACACTGTATTCAAAAGGCCGTACAATGATTTTCCAGAGTTGTACAAACTAGATTTGTCTGCATACAAAGTTAATCAGTTCACAAACTTTACAAATTTCACCAATTTACAAAATTCATTATTTAGAAGAAAGGATGTAATCTTGAGGGACTCAAACGTATTTTCCAACCAGCTTCCCTGTCTCTGCTGAAGAAAACAACAACAACCCAGTAGCATGATGTTGCCCACACCATGCTTCACAGTGGGAGCATATCTACTGTATTTCTTATATGGCTGTTCCAGCTGCAAGCTATGTTTGTTTTATAGCATTCTTTTAGCAATGGCTTTTTCTTGACTCTCTTCTATAAAGGGTAGTTTTGTGGAATTCACATCTGTATCACTTTGGGGACATCAGTGTAAACAGGGCTGAGTACAGGTACACTCCACAGTTTTCAGATTTTTATTCCATGTATCCCTCTCCTCCCCCTTCACAGTTATGTGCAGCTAGATCTATCACATGAAATGTCAAAGAAATACTTACATTTTTGTGGTTGTAATATGAGAAATCATCAAAAATTTCAAATGGTATTCATGCTTTTGCAAGGCGTTGTATGTCATAGTTTTGCCGAGTCCTCCAACAAACTACCACTGATATGTTTTTTGTTTTCTTTGCTCAATACCTCAGACAGATCGCTGTGGCCTTGTAGTAGCTGAAGAATGACTCATTTATTTTTACATACTGACAATATGGACATAATCTGATCATTTAAAGTCCATGGCATTCTGAAGTTCAAAAAATATATAAATTCATGAATAAAATACCCATGTACACTAGCTACTTTGTGTACCTTTTCTATTTAAGTGTCAGTCATTTGTATATGTGTTAGAAGAAGAATAAGAATACCTTTATTAGTCCCCCAGAGAGGAAATTACATTTCAGTACACGCCATCCTAGAGAACAAGAAAACAAACAACATAAGACATAGGACAGATCGGTGCCTGAGGCTGCAGCCACATGGAGGCGCCGCCCTTTCATTAGATGAGAAAAAACACATTTGGTAAGAGGAGGGGGGAAAAAAATCATTTTTCACACTTTATCCATGACAGGATACAGTGTGAGACTGCAAAAATACCTCAGCTCAAAAAAGCAACATACAGACAACATCATACAGTACATGACAGAGAACTGAAGCAGGGCAGAATAGGGCGGGTACGGGAGAAGAAAAAAAGCATCCGCCTTCACCGAGAGCAGGAAGAGAAGTGCTAGAGCTCCTCCATGATAGTATGGAGTCATTGTGGACATAAGAAATGTTTATGCTTGGACTAACACATGATAAATATTGATGATGTAAAAGAAAAATGTTGAGTGAGTTTAAATACTTCCGAAAATATGAGTAATGATCCCTGCATACCTGGAATGTTCCACATTGCTGTGTAAAGGTATTTGCCCCAGCTTGATTTATTTTGTTTTTGCTTTTTTTCCACACGTCGGACAAAGATACCCTGAGTAAATATGAACTAAGGATTAAGTAGGGCAAAATAAAGCAGATATTACTCTATGTGAGAAAATAATTACCCTCTAAACCTAATCACTGGTTGTATTTGTTAGCTTTTGAGAAGTGGACTTGCTACTTCAGATCATTGTCCTGCTGCATAACCCAGGTGACCTTAGGGTGGTTCTTATTGTTGAATCGTGAGCACCGACCTTAACTGAGTTAAGTGAAGCCTGCAGGGCTTCCGTTGTTCTGTGTTCTTCTGTGACCTCCTGGATGAGTCTATGCTTTTCTGGAATCATTTTGGTTGGCCAACCACTCCTATAAATCTTCACCACTATAATCTTCATCATTATCTCCATTTGCAGATAATGGTTCTTAATTTGGTTCACCTTAGAAACCACTTTCTTGACTGAGAGATGTCAATGACATGTCTCAACTGTTTTTGTATTTCTTTAGCTCATGACATAATTTGTTGCTTTATGACAACTTTAATCTCCATGTTGTCAGACAGGGTCTATAGAAGTAAATCTGTTGATACTACAGGCTTGACCAGTAATCAGGAATTGGTGTGGCTAATAAAATAAAACTCAGCTATCTAAGATGTGGGTCATAACACTTAATGTCATGATTTAACAATGTGAACAGTTACTTTTTGGTTTGGATAGATGTTTTTCTGTGATAAATCATAATTTGAAAACAGTTTTTTGTATTTACTAAGATTATCTTCATTTTGTATAACTTTTTATTTACTTTATTTGAGACACTGTAGTGTGACGAAAAAGCAAAAAACAGTAGAAATCTGTTTGGGGGCAAATACGTTTTTACAGCATTGTAATTCCTTCGGACCTTCAGTTTTTGATATGGTTTAGTTGTAACAATGTTCCTAAATGGTCATAATTCAACAAACTTCCAGTTTATGACTTCTTAAGAGTACAGTGATAACCAAATATCTGAAATATAATTTCTAACCCTGTAAGAACAAACTACAGTCAAAAAACATGAACAGTAGAAATAATCTTTCAAATTTTTTGAGCAATCTTTAATCTTTAAATGGTCACAGATCTTCTCAGCACATTCTTAGGCTGTGATGGTTTTTGTGTTTGAAATCTTAATCAAGTTATGGTATATTTTTGCTAATTTTGTTTTGCACATAAACATATCTTATATTGAAAGACCATATTACATATACATTTTATTATAAGAAAACAACAAAAAGTATAATTTGAATTAGAGTTGAATTTGAAATTGAATTAATTTTAAATTTTGAAAATTGCGTAAAAAAAAGCATAGGGCATTAAAAATCTCCTTAGGATTTTTTAAAGGCCTTATGTTTAAATAATTCCCACTGAGTGTATATGAACCGAAGGCAGTTCTCTGGTTTGATTCTGGTTTTTCTATGTCTCTTACAGTTGAAACCAGAGGTTTACATGCACTGAATAAAAATACATAATGATTTTTTTTTTCCCTCTGAAGTTAAATCAGACCACGCTTCAGTTAGAATGACCAAAATTATTTTTTATTTGCTTAATGCCACAATAATAAGAGACAGGCTATGTCAGAGAGTAATTTATTAATGTCTTCAAAATCAGAAGTTTAGATACATTTCCTCAGTATTTGGTTGAATTGCTTTTGAACTGTATGACACGGGTCAAAGGTTTCGGACCAAAACACGTTCATCTCTGGGACACAGAACCCGTCTCCTTCCTGAGTGGTATGATGGTTGGACAGTCCCATCATGTCTATACTTTCATAACGGATGAATGCGGCACCTTCGGGCATCTGGATATTGTTCCCAAGGATGAACCAGACGGGTGCAGCTCCACAATTCTCTCCCTCATATCTTGGCTGATTTCTTTTGACTTTCCAAACGCATCAAACCAGAAAGCAGTGAGTTCCAGGTGTGGCCTTAAAATACATCTACAGGTGAGCCTCCAATTAACTCAGATGTGTCAGGTAACCTATCAGAAGCTTTCTAAGCCATGACATCATCATCTGGGCTCTCCTTCATTGTTTAAAGAATATGATAAAATTAATGAAAAAAATGTAATAAACTTCCAAAGAAAGGGTTAATGACAGCTCACCTAAATGTATGTAGTTTAAGTGATAAATTAGATTAAATAAAATAGTTAATGCTATTGGCTAACATACATATTTTAGCAATATCTGAGACTCATCTTGATTCCACATTTGAAAATTCAGAGGTTCAAATTCAAGGTTACAATATGTTTAGAAGAGATAGGAATGTATATGGTGGGGTGTTCCCATTTATATATAAGATCATTTACCTGTCAAACTTAGAGAGGACTTGATGTTAATGGAAATTGAGGTTTTGTGGCTTCAAGTATATAGTCCACATTTAAAACCTCATTTGGTTGGATGTGGCTATAGGCCCCAAGTGCTAACTCCAGGTATCTGGATTGTTTGTGTGAAATGTTTGATATGGTGTGTGATCGAAGTGGGGAGATTTATTTTTGGGGAGATCTAAATATCAACTGGAATGAACTGATTTGTCCACTAAAGTCTCAACTCCTTACTGTTACCAATGTATGTAATCTAGAACAAATTGTGACTCAGCCAACCAGAGTGTGTGAGAGACAGGATGAATCTAAAACATCAACATGTATAGATTCATCTTTACCAACTCAGCTGATCTGTGTACTGAGGCCTTTTCAATGCCTGTTGGTTTTAGTGATCATAACCTAATCACAATTCTGAGGAAAACTACAACCCCTAAGGCGGGACAAATAAGCGAGTATATAAGCATTTCAATGAGGATCGCTTTTATTAAAGATGTGAAAAATATAAATTGAGATTGTGTTTCATTGGAAAATGACTCAAATAAGGCACTTGAATGTTTCAATAATCTATTTCTAGAGTGGATAAACATGCACCAGTAAAAAGAATAGCTGTGTTTAGGAGTCTGCAATCACCCTGGATTAATGCAGAAACTAAAGATTTAATGAGACAAAGGGATATAGCTAAGAAAATAGCAGTAATATCAGGTTATGATTCTGACTGCCAAGTCTATGGGAAATTTAGAAATTATGTTACAAAAATAAATAGTAAAAGAAGAAAATGTACTATAAAGATGTCATAACCATGATAAGAGATCACAATGAAAAGTTATGGCACACTTTGAATAATATTATGTGTAGGAAAGCAAGAACAAAACCATCATTTGTGGAAATGGATAGTAATTTTATAACCAAACCATATGATATTGTTAATTATTTAAATGAGTTTTTTATTTCAAAACTTGCAAAGTTGACAAATGAAATGACACAAACAAATATTGATTGGTCTTGTAATATAATAAAAAATAAAATACTGAAAGGCAAACAGTGTATATTCATGAAGTTACTGTGAGTTATATTGATAAAAATTATTGTTGGCAAGTAAAGACAAACCAGCAGGGATTGATAATCTAGACAGAAAGTTATTAAAAATTGTAGCAAATATACTTGCAGTTCCTGTTTGTCATGCGTTTAATTTGAGTTTGGAAAATTTCCAGCAACATGGAAAATAGCAAAGATAATAACATTGCCTAAGAATACAAGTGCTCCTTTTTCTCTTTTCTCTTTATTTCTCCAAATAATTGTCCGATTAGTCTTTTATCTGCAGTAAGTAAAATAATGGAAAGAGTGGTGTGTGAACAAATACAAAGTTATTTTTCTGAAAATGAATTAAACACCAATTATCAGTATGCATATAGACCAGGTTACTTAAGTGAAACTGCTTTGATTCAAATGACTTATGACTGGTTCAGAAAAGTAGATGATAACGAATTAGTAGATTTCTCTGCTCCCTTTGATACAATAAAGCATATGAGTTTACTGCAGAAAATGAAATGTTATGGTTTCAGTTTACCTGCAGTTGTCTGGTTAGAGAGTTATTTAGTAAACAGAAGACATACTGTGCTTTATCAGAGTACCTTTTCTCAAATAAAATCAGTTTTCTGTGGAATACCTCAAGGAAGTTGTTTAGGTCTGATATTGTTTTCAGTTTTTGCAAATGATTTTCCATTTTGCTTAAAAAAAATGCAACAGTTGTAATGTATGCAGATGACTCCACAGTGTATGCTCATGATTGCAGTTGTGAGAAACTCTCAAATATTTTAAGTGAGGAACTGCAGGCAGTATCTGATTGTGTAATTAATAATAAACTTATTTTAAATGTAAAGAAAACAAAATCTATAATAATAGTGTCTAAATATTGTCTTAGAGAAAATCTGGAGTTAAATCTGGCTATTAAAGATACAGTTAAATGAAGTTAATTTATTAGGTGTTGTGTTAGAAAGTGATCTATCAAGGAAAAAACATATTGATAAATTAGTGCATAAAACGGGTAGAAGTTTAGCTGTAATAAAAAGATGTTCGAAATTTTTGACAGACATAATTATAAATTTAATTAAATCCCTTGTTTTGTCTGAGTTAGATTACTGTTCGTCAGTGTGATCAGGGGCCTTGGGAGGTATGATACAGAATCTACAAGTAGTTTGATATAAAGCAGCTCCGTTTGCACTGAGATGTGCTTTCAGAAGTAATATCAGCATGATGTATCTTATTATCTTGGTTAAGGGTTGAATTCATGTTTATTCTTAAAATGATATTACTCATAAGAAACATTGAAAATTCAAAACAGCCAAAGATTATGTACTCTAAATTGTTTTTTAGTACTAATGTACATGATTGTCAAACTAGACATGCAATCGAAGGTACTTCCAAAAGTTCACACAAGTTCTTTGAGGATGTCAGCTTTATATAGAGTTA
Organism: Anableps anableps; assembly: GCA_014839685.1. Taxonomy (NCBI): domain Eukaryota; kingdom Metazoa; phylum Chordata; class Actinopteri; order Cyprinodontiformes; family Anablepidae; genus Anableps; species Anableps anableps. The sequence goes on from CM026065.1 coordinate 2,778,524, forward strand.
TATTCACATAGAACACCTTACCAAAAAATATACTGGAGATACATCAGAAAAATTAGTTTCAAACAGCTTAAGAAGGTATTCGCAAGAAAAACAACTGTACTGAATGGTTCTTCTTAATATGGTGTTATTTTGATTGTCTACATTTTTTTCCGTATATGTGTTGCTTGACATATTGAAGTGAATGTCCTTTTGTACAATGTTTTTCATTATAATATAATTAATTGGTTTTGATCTATGGCCTCTATTTTGTATTTGTTTATTTTTGTAGTTACTTTTATTTTGAGTTTGTTATGTGATCTATTTATGTTATGTATTTTTAGTTGTTTATGTTGAATATATGAACCCCAGGAAGAGTAGATGCAGGGAACTGCAACTAATGGGGATCCACATAAAAGATAAAATATAAAGAGATAGTAATTATTCTGTATGTAAACTTCTAATTTTAAAAACATTAATAAATAAATCTCTGACATATTCATTTCTCCCATTACTGTGGCATTTGCCAAATAGAAATAATTTTAATAATTCTAACTGACCTAAAACAAGAGAAGTTTGATCTAATTTAACTACAGACACTGAAAAAAAGTTATGTTGTTTTATTTGGTGGAAATATCTGGTTTCAACTATACCTGCTAATTAACAGTTTCCACCGATGCCTGTGTGTCTTTTAGAATTTTAATAGATGAACAAAACTTTCTATTCTGTTTTGTTTTTTTATGGGTCAGTATATTTTTCTTTGTAGAACACTTTTCATACACTCAGCTCTAAAACAAAGTGTTTTTAAAAAGGTCAAAAGTTTATTGGCATCCATACATGTAACACTGAAATGGAAAACTAATATGTCTGCCGCACATAAAAAGCGACAGCTGTAATAAACCATTTATTTGTGTTTAAAATAGTTTATCTCATTAAATCAGTTTCACACACAACAATGTTTGTCAGTAAGCATGCTTCTTTATAGTTTGAATTCATCAAAACCTAGCAACCACATTAGCTTGTTAGCTTGTATTGCTAACAGCAGCTAGCCTGGGCCCTGTGAACCTATCAAGAAATAAGCGGCTGTAATTAGTGGATGTATGGATAGGTAGCCTGGTCACCCAGTACAACAATTACCAAATCACACTGGTTTTCTGGTGGAGAACAGGTTGAAAGAATCTCATGAGAGATTTGTTTTTTTTTTTTTAAATGAAATAGAACACCATTATTGCTAGTGTCTGCTCACTGGTTGGGGTATATTAGTACATTTGATTTTTACATGGAAGTCCAAATTTTTGTGGTCTAAGTTGGAATGATCAAACTGAACATCCCCTGAAGTTGGGATTTTAACTTGAAAAGTCAAAGGTCCCCAGTCTCCCCAAGTTCAATATCCAACATGGCTGCCGTACAAAACAATGAAAGCTGCAGGAACACACTGTTTCTGACATTTTCTGTTTCATTGTAAAACACCGAGTGTTTTGGTCTTTAATTGTGAATATGTTCCTTCTAGGTTTAAATGCTTTAATAGAGAGATGTATCTATTGACATGTAGGTTGCACAACAATTAGCTGGCTGATCGTTTTCTTCATTCCAAGCTGAACAGGTAAAATGCAGCTAGGACATAATTTCTAGATCCGACTTCCAAGGCTTTAAATCTGAGTTTGGAGAGTTTAGTCTGCCAGCCACCGGTCAAGGTGAAAATTGGATAATTCCTACTGCTCCCAATACAAACCTGTATTTCAAAATAAAAGTAAACAGCTATTACTCAAAATTTATGTGTATTTATTCAAAGGGATCATTTATAATATTGTATTTTTAATTTAAAAAAATCACTCCTAACTACCCTTTGGAAAGGTTTAAGCTCCCAAGGTTTACATAGTTTTTCTGATTTTACCCAACATCCTGATTATTCACATGATTTGGGGTTTCATTAATTAATGTCCGTGGGTTTCATTAATGTAATCATGTTGTATTTTACTAAAATTAAGATCTTAAACTATATTTTTGTTGATCCACGCAGATATTGTGTGCATTTCCAAAGAATTCTCGCAACAATGATGTACCGTCTCATTTCATACTTTACTGTCAAATAATGCCTGAGTATTTTTATTGCTGTACAAAACAGATCAGTAAATACATGTATTTGTTCATAAAATGTGGTTTAAGCACTGTTTACAGATGTAGAAAAAAAGTTACTAAAAAGTTCTAATATAAACATCTTAGTTATCTTTCATACCTTTTAAAGTGTTTTTGCTTTGATGGAAACAAAACTCACATAATGCACTCTGCATTGCTGCCAAGCCTAATGTAGCCCATCAGTCATCAGCAGATCCTTCCTGGCTGTGATAAAAGCAGATTTACAAATTCAGTCACACTGAGTTTTAACACGATCTACATTTCATGTAACATTATCTCGTGACTGGTAATACGTTTACATTTAAAATACAAATGCAAATCCAAACAGATGTCATAAAAGAACTCTCATCAGATTGCTGAGAGCTGCAGGGTGTTGGCATGTTGTAGCTGTCTTCCTGGTCCATGTATGCAAATAAAGGTGATGATATAAAAGCTCTGGTTTGACATGGAGCCCACATATAGACAAAAATTTATTTTTGCTGTCATATCAAGACCTTTAATTGACTTCCATTCATTTTAGTAACACAGTTTGTATCTAACACTAACCACTTGCCCTAACCTTAGCCATGAACAGTACCTCCTAACCCTAAAAATGGGGCTTCTTCGAACTGGAGCCAAACTTTGCTCCCATTGGTCTTCAGAGTTTATGTAATTTTACCTGGAAAAGTCATAAATAGAACATAAACAAGCACACACACATGCACACACACACACACACACACACACACACACACACACACACACACACACACACACACACACACTGGCCTGCGGCCTGCATGTTTTCAAAATTAGAACCCCCATGACCTATGTGAGCTGTGTATTTTGCTCTAAATCTGCCTATAGTTTGCTGCGGACGAGGATATTTTTGTTAAAATATGGTTGTGGGACATTATACCTTGGAACTTTTTAATTCATCCATTCAGCTATTCAAAATCTTAGAGACTGATGTTTTAAGTACTTATTTAACTAATTTTGGTCAGCTAAGCAACTAAAAAAGAATAAACAAGTACTTTCAAATTTATTTTAAATCGTTTTAGCAGTTCTTCAATCACGCTCCTCATAATTTTATGTATTCAATATTTAATTTAATATTCTAGAACTGCACCGCTCTTGGTGGCAGCATGTTGGAGTAGTTCTGATTTGTCTGATTTGTAGGCTTTTGTTCATAATTTCTTTAGTTGAGGCATTTCATGTTCAGGAAATTATTCTATCTGGTTTTGGATGCTGTGCAGCTGGAAGGATTTTTGCATTTACCTTTTTACTTTGGACAGTTGTTACGATGAGTAACCATGGCAGCAAAGTATTGTTTTTGCAACTGGGAGCAGCTGATTTTCTCAAAAGCTATAAAAACCTGAACTATGACCCCCAATCCCAGAGGAGTTGAAAAGGAGGCTTCATGGATGTAGCCATGAAGCCTACATGGCTACGTCCAAGAGCAGAGAGAGAAGGAGGAAGTTCAAACTATCTCTGTGTTTCTAACCTTACGACCAGACTGAGATTCAAAGAGGAGCAGCAAAAGCAAATGAGGTGGATTAGCAGTTCTTGCCAACAACTGATGGTGTCATCCAGGCCATGTTACTGTGCAATATCTACTGCCTGGAAATTGAGCATGTCATGACAGTTATAAGCATGTCATAGAACAATAGTCTTCAGTCAGAGGCTTCTACAGATTCTGTGCAACACTGATTGCTATCAGAGATCCTTCCTGCCTACTGCATCACCATCCATAAAGACACTTTGAAGACACTTGGATGATATGAGTTACAACATTTATTTTTCCTTTGAGATAAGTATTTTTGAATTGAATTTAAAGCTCTGAAAAATGCACACTAAAAGTACAGTCTTAAAAAGTTGTCATATTTTAATAAAAGCTGGAAATCTGGGGGAGTCCAATATGTTTTGGCAACCTTTTGAGCTTTAGACAAGCTTTTTCACTTGATCAAACTTTTAATAAAAGAGGGTCTGAACATCCCCTTTTGTATGTTCCACAATGCCCTCTGCGGCAGTCCTTTCACAGGCCCTCAGCACCACAATGTCTGCCCTTTACTTTACATCTCACGGGCTCACAGCCAAAGAGCTGCAGAGGAATTTACATACTTACTTGCCCTTTTCCCCACAACCTCCTTGTTGGAGGACAGTTCCCAAAGAAGCGGTATAGGCTTCGTTCATCATTATGAATGAAAATGCCCTGTAAATTATAAAGGTCACTACATTAAACTACTTTATTTCTAATTTATAAGTGCTGATTATCCTTTTTTTTTTTTTAACATGCCCTGTCTGACAGTGTGGCACTCAGATTTGTTGTCTGAGTGCCAAGGTGAGGCCCAACAGATTAACTTTCACAAGCGGATCATTACGGCTTTCACCATGATGCTCCTCTTGATATATGTATAAAACTTTTTAAAAATTGCTTTGATTTATTTCAAGTGTAATAGATACAGACACAGAAGAGAAAAGAAAAGGAGAAAGGAGGGAAAATGGTTTAAAGGGAAAGAAGGAGATAAGAGTAGAGCAGAGAAAGCTTAGCTTCTTAGCTGCACATGAACTTCCAACATGACGTTCTTGTAGAAACACTGTTTTGACTGAAAATAATTTGGAAATTTCTGATAGTTCAGTCAACAGTTTTAGCAGAAAATGTATCCAAATATAAAAGCTAAATATTTGTTAAGAACAGAAGAATATGAATCTTGTGTTTTAGCCTTCTTTTGATGAATATTTGGACTGTAATCACCCGCTGTCCACCACTAGAGGGCAACAGAATCACAGAAATATCTTCACCTTATATAAACGTCACAAAATCTCATCATACAGTGCCATTATTTTTGGCAAACAACCGGTGTAGAAGAAAAAAAATTGCTAAAGAGCTTTGCAGAAGGATCAAGTCAATAATATTTTTAAAAACAAACTCAATATTGTGTAAAAAGTTTTTTTTAATGTAAAAGTTACAGTGCAATATTCATGTTCGATTACACTTGCAGCCACTGTTTGAATTAGCTTTTTCAATAAAATGCATCTAATATATGTGTACCAAATGACCAAACTCCATTTAACATTTAATCAATCCACTTGAACCTTTACAAAAAAGTTTAGCTTATTACAGTTGTTCTCAGCTTTTTTGGTGCATTTATCTGATCAGAATTAAAATTCTCACAGTTGTCAGTTCAACACCCACAACGTTTAGTCCTTTGTGGTCATCATTGTAACATTTTCTCATTCCTTCCAATAAATTGCAAATCTTTTTGGACATGCATCAACTGCTTCCATTTCCACTGTTGAGGAGTGTGTGAAGTGTTATAACTGTATAACAGTTAGAAGTGCTGTGACCAGTGAGAAGCCTCCTCTCCACCGTCACTCAGAGCTGAATGAAGCCTCATTGGTGAGCATATTTGAACCAAGCAGGACATGGTGTGTAGCATTTCATTTTCAATGTGCTAGAATGATTTACATCACTGTTTATTTTGTATGTTTCAATTCAGTTTCAGTATGTTCTCCATTAGTTTCCAGCTGTGCACAACTTTACTGGTGTTTCGGATGATTTTGTAAATACTGTAAGTTTGTACTTTGCTTTTGCACAATGCGGTAAACAAATTAGAACTGCAACGAGCATAAGGAGTAAAAATGTGAAACATATATATTCAAGGTCTTGTACTCATTTACCTCACTAAATACAGTCATGTGTAACTTACTGTAACTGTAGATTTCAAATGGCTGTGCTAATAGTGCTGTCTTGAGCACTATACACTATCACCAAGATCTGATCGTTTACACTGGAAAACACAGACATAGTGACCCATCATAATGAAACCATGATGAAGCCATTTGACTATCTTGTTCATAAACATGGTGTCAGGACTTTTCATTTTGATGACACGGACACTTTCATTGACATGAATACTTGCTTTGCAGGAAAGAATTTTTCATTTTGAGCAAGTGACACGCTTTTGCAGGTTATCAACTATGTTTTGCAGTTTTTGCTAATTGCAATGCACTAGTTGTTGTGCAGATGTTAATGGTGATATGAGAAATGCATCAAATCGACTGAGAAAAAGGGTAAAACTAGGGATGAAACAATTAATCATGATTGATCGTGATGAATTGATTCTTGATATAATCTATTTAGTAACTGATTAATCGTTAACTGGAGTATACGGATTCAAAAAAGGCTAATTGCTGAAAGAACAACATACTCAGAACAGTAATTAAGCCAAAAATGTACAAAAAGAATATATATATATATATATATATATATATATATATATATATATATATATATATATATATATATATCGCAGTTCAGATTTTAAAACAACGTTGTCTGAACATACAATGCAAATACATGCAAAATGCTTCAACAAGTTGTCATAATATGTCAAGTATATTTCTTTACATCTCCATTGGATGTTTTTTTTCTAAATCTGTCCTGAATTGGTAAATTACTCCCAGGTGAATCCTGAGTTTCTCCAGCATAGATAAATGTGTGAAGCATTACATCAACCGATGATCAGCCAGTTTTGTGAAATAGCTCAAAGGTGCCATGAACAATCAGCTGGCAAGAATATAGTGTACATAGCTGGAATACAACACAATGTTACAATGGAAGGACAAGGATTGGGACAGGGTCAACAGCCAGAGAGCAGAAGAGGCTGTAGCAGAGGAGTTAGGAGGCACACAGAGGAAGAGGCAGAAGAGGCTGAGGACATATGCCAATTTCCATCACTCCAGCATCGTTGGGCAAGAGGATGCTGATGGAGTTCCCCTCACCTTACTCCTCATTCCTAAGATTCTTTCCACACTGCGTCGCCAGAGAGGACATTCGTTGTGATGTGGATGAGAGTTTGTGGCCCAACAGACATGAACATGAGGAGATGTAGGAAGACTGCACTGTAAATGTGAATCTTGTCCAGTCTCTTGCCATTGATCTTCCACAATTACAATTTACAATACTTGTCATCAAAACTTTAGCCATAGTTTACAACAGATCATCCCTCCACAGTACACTATTATATTGACAAAATGACTAATCGATTTGACTGTCTTGACTGACATGTTCATTGACACAAATATTTAATTTTGAGAGATGAACTAAGGATTTTGAGAAAGAGACTGGATTTTGCAAGGATTCCATGGTGTTTTCGTTGTTTTCATAATCGTTAATCGATAACTAAAATAATCATTAGTTGCTGAGCTGTGTAAAACCATGCTGAAGTTTTCTGCAGCATATTTTTATATGCTAAATTATTTTTGGACCACATTCTGCTGAAAAGGCGTGCTCATTACAAAATTTACTGCAGAGGCCAGTATGAATAATCAACATGCGTTCAGTGCATCTGTTTTGCAAATAATACTCACAGTTGAATTGTTTATTGCATATTCTCTGTGTGCACTTCAAGCTGCATTTATTTTAACAGAAGGAGTAATAAGTTGGTAATATTTTTAATGAAACAAAACTAAAAGGCTAATTCTGGTAAGGGACCTGTTTATTATCTTTATTTGTTGTGTTGTCTTGTTTCTTGTCCCTTGTTGCAGTTTGGTTTTCTGTTGTTACCTGCTCTCGCCTCTAGGTGGCCTCAGTCAGTTCTGATCTTATCTCCTGCTCGCCATGTCGCCAGAAGTTCCTCATTGGTCACCTCACAGCTGCATGTACTCACTGATGAGTTGCAGATTCTTAGCTGATGTTCTGTTCTTGCTCTCTCTTTCAGTTCCATATTTAAATTGTCTCTGGTTTTTTACTTAGACCCAGTTCTGGATTACCTGCTTAATTATTTTATTCTGTCACTTCTACTGTCCGTGGTTCTTCCTAAGTGCTGATGTCTTGATATTTTATCCTTATCCTACCATTTTCAGCAGAAACAGAGATCTAGCATGAGAGCTGTTAGTCATTAGTCCAACATACAGCTGAAGTGTGTTAGTGGAGCCTGTGCAGGGCCTGTACTGGTCCACAGGTATGGTCCCTGAGCAGGCCCGTTCTCAGTGTTGCTGCCACTACTCAGTAAAAGTCACTCCAGCACGAGAGGGCAAGTGACGTGTGACTTGGCACGTTTTTCTCTAGATCAGTTAGTGTCTAGATCAGTTAGCCATGTGCCACAGATAATGCTTCCTTCAATCCCTCCTTATCCTGTAGCTCAGCCTTTCACCTAAAGAGGAAGCTCTTCACTTTCACTCCCTGCAGGTAGAAACACATCTTCTCTTTCCAACTTAGAGTTGTTATTAGATTGAAGTCCAGCTGACTGATGTTCTTCTTCCTGATGTCAACATGATGGAGAAGGCTTCACTAGTTGGACACGACTGGAGCGTTCCTGTGCCGACGGCTCATCACAACCCCATCTCTATATCAAGTAAGTGGCAGCTTTAGTCTGTTTCTAGTAGCAGATTTCACACTGATGGTCCCTGAGGCTGACATTTTAAAAAAACTCATTGTTTTCTTCAGCTTTAGTCAGAATGCTGGCAAATTTGTCCCCAGTTTTCTTCTAAACATGAGCCTCCAAAACCATAACCTAGATCAATAAAAGGAGCATTTTGAACTATTTATTTTACAACATAATTGTTAGGTTATTTCTTCAGACAGCCTCTGCAAAGTTGAGCAACACTGTCACACTGCTGACATTACTTTCTGACATCATTAAAGGACAAAATGTCACTTCCTGTTTTCCTCCTGAATCCCGTTGACCTTTTAAAAAAACGTTAGCATGTTAGTAGGTGCCTCAGCATCTTTGTCAGGATGTTGAACATCTTAGTTCCACATCAGATTATTGGTTTAGGAATAAACTAAACTGACAGATATGTGCAGCATCGTATAAACACCACCATGCATATGGAATAACTTTGAGTTGAAAAGTTTTGACTCCTTCTACCTTCAAATCTACATAAAATGAGCATCGAGTGCAAGATAATGATGCTGGAAAGGAAAAAACGAAAAGTACAAACTACTTACATACTAATGAATCTGTGTCAGTTTGAGGCTTATTGTGCAGTGCAATGATTATAATCCTTTCAGTATCTATCTTGGTTACACTGAGCTGCCCTCATAGCAAACTGGTTCCTTATCAGAAATAAAAATGCATTTTCATGATGAAATGACATATTTGTGTTCTTTCATTCAGACAGATGCAGATCATAGTGCAAACAAAGAAACAATATTCTGTGTAATATTGCAAAACAGAACATGTTTTTCTCTGCAATGAAAATTTAAAAACTACATAATATGAAAATGCAACAAGAAAACAACTTTTAAATATTAATATCTAATACATTTTTAACTATGAGATATAGATAATTGTAAGCAGGCCACAGGAAAAACAAACAACCCCCCCACAAAGATGAGCAACTCTAGAAGTTTCAGGATAACAAAATGATAAAGGTTTTGATTTAGAGATGCATGATAATAAAAAAGTAATTGCTTTTAAATCCTCTGGCTTTGTTTATTTTTTACTTATTCAGAGTTTAGGGGGTGCACTTAGTTTTTAAAAGCTTTTTCCCCCCAAAACAGCCAGCTTGTTTTGGCTGCTTCTTTTTAAAGATAATTTTTTAAGTCATAAATCTTTGTCTTTTTAATCTGCAGTGGATGAGCAGCACATCCATAGCTGTGCTTGCTTTTTTAAATTTCATGAAAATTTGACTAGTCTTGAAACTAGTTAACTATAGTCTAATTTTAAAGATCAGATCATTTATGCATCCAAACCCTAAAACTGTATGAGTGGTGGAAAAACAAATAGAATTAAAACAGAAATGGTTACTTTTGGTAATCTTATTTTTCAGAGCTTTTTCCAGTACAGCTCCCTTCATTATTAATGTTGCATAGTTAAAAGTCTCAGAATATGTTTTACACATCTTATTTAGAAATTCCTAACTTCAGATCTTGCTTAGCTTCTGAAGAATAATTGTAAATATCCCAAAAAAGAAATGGACAAAGGAAATGGTTTAATTATTAAGCAGTATTCCTCTGTGGTGTCTGCTAAGCTCACCATGCTCCGCTGAACTAATGGCCACAGCAGCTGTCACCAGTTCAAATGAAATGATGTTCAAATTATTTTTCTGTTCTCAGTGTGAAATTAATTTGCTTAATAATAATGTGATTTAGCTTTCATTCATGGTCACATGTTCACATTATTGCAGAACACTTGACTCTAATCAGAGATGTGAAAATATTAGCATATTTTTCTTTGAGTCTTTCACAAAAAATACTGGATCCTTGAAAAGTGACAACATAAACAAGAAAAAATACATTGCAAATAATACTGAGAGGCTCATTCATGTATGAAATGCTGAGATCAAATCAGAGACCACACATCCTTAGTCAGAGCAGATTTCAGAATGCCACCACGCAAGTTTAGTTGTTAGGAGTTGGAGGTCGGAAATATCCGCCCTGAGTGTGATTGTGCTCAGAATGCAAAACAGGCGCTCTTTGACTGTGGTGCACGATCACACACAGTGCATCAGGTTTCTAAAGTAGTTGGTAGAAGATAAAATCAATCTGCATGAGTTGTTTACCCTCCTCAGACTCAAAGTAGACACCAAACCTCAATCACCATTCTCATTGAATCGCACTAATTCGCTAATGCTAAAGGAATGCAAACACTTTTTCCCCTCTTCTTCTTTTCTTTTATTCTGAAAAGAGTCTTTCATTGAGCCTCTGCATAATGTAGGGTTGCTGTGGCAACAGCCTCCCTCCATAAATAGGGAGGAGCATGACTGAAAGCCACTGTTGCAACTGGCTGACATGTCCCATTAAGAATCTGAAGGCTGCTGGTTTTTCAGAAGTTCACAAATGCTGCTGTTATGACTTCACTCAATACCTGCAATAAGAATATAGGCACCATTTCAAATCAAGTACTGAAATGAAAATAGTCAGTTTAAAAAATGTGTACTTAAAAGGCTGCCATTGTTTTGTCAAGATGAATTCAGTTCAGTTTATTTATATAGCGCCAAATCACATTATCTCAAAAAACAAAGAAAAAAGTCAATAAATGCAAACAGTTTGCTTGAAATATTCATAATGATCCAAATACATTACATCTGCCTTATATATGTCTATGCTGACCTTCACTTCTAGCATTTCTATTCGTCCTTTCATTCACCCATTCATCAAGCAGCAACAGCATTTTCACTAATCAGCCAAGTTATTTTTGATGTTTTGTAAAAAATCTGTGAAGCAACTTTGTGATTTGAAGTCCACCACAAGAAATGTTTGTTTCTGCCTCTGGTGCTGCCCATCATTATCTTCAGTCCTTAAAAATCCAACCATCTACCTGGCTTCAGTTATCTGGCCAGAACTTTATTTCTGATATGAAACGTTCTCTTCTTTTAGTCTCTTCTAACCTGTGAACTGATAATCCTAGTCTGACCTGCTTTGTTTATCTAGAAATGTATTTTAAAAAATGAGAAACAGCTTCTTTATGATCTCTGTGCAAGGATGATTGCAGGTCAGATTCTTAAATGATGTTCTTCCCTTACCTCGGCGATTAGCCTTAAATCATATTTAATGAGACGAACTAGAACTTGAGATTTCTCATAGCCTGTTTGATTTCAATGATAGCAGTTGTGAGAAAGTAGACAAAACCTTCCACTTGGCTCCCATTTTCTGCATGACAGCAGTGTAGTTAAATAATTTATCTCCAAGGCTATTTTTATATGTGTAGGCTATGTAATATTAACAAATGCTCTCCTAGTTGGAATTCCCACCCTCCACTGGGCACAATATACGAAGGCTGGATCCAGCTGGAAGCCTTCCCCTTTTATTATCAGCAGGTCCCTTTAATAAGTGAAGTGGAAGTTGGCGGAGGCAGCTCTCAGCCAGAGACGCTAGTTTTTCTCTGCAGAGCAGCACACAGACCAAGGTCGGTGGACAGAGGTGGGAGAAATGAGGAAAATCCCAGAAATGATTGGAGTTTATCAGCAATCCTCATCATAGTTTTTATGCAGATTAGACAGCATTAAGGTGGGTGTAAATATCTGCTAATGATTTTTTTACTGTTTTATTGGGATTTTTTGGGGTTTTTTGGTAAGATTTTGTATGAAATGCTTCAAATAAATAGCAATTTCCTAATACAAAATCTGCATTAGACTATACAAAAAGTGAAGCCATTTCACATTGCTAGCACACCCTGATTGGTTGATTGTAGGAGAATCTGAAATCTTTCTTTTTTTATCTGTAGAGGATGAGCAACAAAATCCATAGTTGCGATTGCTTTTTAAAATTCGTAAAAACGTGACCTAACATATTTGTCTTCTGATGCACAACCAGTTTTAAAACAAAACTTAAATTTTTAGATTCTAAAAAAAAATATTTTTTAAATCACAGAATCTGACAAGAGTGCAGAAATTATTCCTGCACTCTTGAAATTATTTTGCACTGTTGTGTTAAATGCAAGAAATCCATCATCGCTGTGAGGAGCTCTCAACCGATGTGGCATGGCACTACTTTGAGTTGGGTTTATTGATTAAACCACCAGCTTCGACCTGCAGTCAGGCAGGTCTGCTAGTCGAAGCTTATTTTCAGTTGCTTGTTTGGATATTTTAGGAATGTAAATTCTCAGTTATCTGGAGAAAATCTCATTCCAGCTCAAATTGAGCATTAAAATGATGTGCACCCATGAAGCTATTATTATATCTGAACTTTTCTTGTAAATTGTTCACTATCAGTCCTACAAAAATAATAAACTAAATGTTTAAATATTTTTTAATACCAGTTGAATGAAGAAGCATTTGCTGAGGTTTCTGACTTTAGTTTTAATGCTGTTGGGAGATAGTCTTTTTTTTTTTTTTTTTTTTTTAAGTGTAAAACGAATCATTTTCACAAACTAAACTCTACCTCATCAAAGAAATGCCTTCAAATACATGCTAAATGAGAGGATGTGTACTGAAACAGAATTAGTTCACCAAATAATACCTAAAAAAATAAAAAATAAAAAAAATAAAAAAATAAAATGAAATATATATATATATATATATTAAAAAATATATAGATATTTAAAAAATATATAGATATTTAAAAAAAAATATATATATATATATATATATATATATATATATATATATATATATATATATATATATATATATATATATTTTTTTTTTTTTTTTTTATTTTTTTTTTTTTAAATTTTATTTATTTATTATTATTATTATTATTATTTTTTTCATGTAAAAAAGGGGAATCAGTGACCAGCTAAAAAAATCCATGTAAATTAACCGGCAGTGCAGTGTTAATCAGTAGGTATGGTGTCACTGATCGACTAATCAGAGCCCCAGTAGCACTCTTCATCACAGAGAGCTTCAAACTACCATCCTGCAGCTTTTCAAACACACCTGCTTCAACACACCAGAATAAACGGCTCATTACCTTGTCAGGAGCTGGATGACATGCAGATGAGGGGATTCAACCGGCTGTTTCAGGTGTGCTGGAGCAGGGATGCATTTAAAAGTCAAAAAGCTGTTGATGGGATAAAGTCTCCTTTTTTCAGTATGATGAAACTGCTATGCTGGATTTTATAGATGAAGGCAGAGCAGCATGCCTGATACTCAGTGGATCTTTTCCCTTTTCATGTATATTTTGTTGATTCTTTTCAGTGACATTTTGAAACAAGTTGGAAATTCTGGTGCTGGTACAGGTTTTCTTTAAATGTTGACCAGAGCACTTTTAATCTTTTGAACACATGAACGGAAATTTTCAATAGAATTTTTAGTTTCTTGCTGAGGAAAACAGGTGATGCTGAGGAGCAATAACTTCCTCTGGTGAATTCTGTAAACTGGCAAACTTTCAGGTTGTTCACAACATAGTTTACATGCTCCCATGAGCTGCAGACAAAATCTCATAGACTGATTGTGGCTCACAAACTGTTGCTTCATCTGGGATCCGAGGGAGAGATTAAGATATCCAGGATAGACTCAGGTAATATCAGATTTTGATGCTTTTTTAAAATGCAGATTATTAAGATGCGTGCCTACAAGCCATAAAATAGATGGAGTAATTTCTCACTCTCTATGGTTGAATCTCTTTAATGTTCCTGATGTCAAAGCTTTTTGGACAATTTGATTGTAGTCACTCTGACAATATAAATGATTAATTTCAGTCAGAGATGGTGTGTTCAGTGATCAGACAGTAATTCAGTAAAGTCTGCTGCTGCCGTAGATTGGCTGGTCTGTGGGAGTGGGAAACAGCCGCTGAGATGACTCAGTGCTCCAGAATGATGTCATATGTTCTCTTTACTCCACTGATAAATTAAGCAGCTTTTTAGACCTGTCGCTTTGCAATATATGTAATAAATCAAAATAGATGGGACTAATGATTATTCTGATAATTGATTAATCGGTTGATTAGGTTTTTTGATTAATCGATGAATCAGGCAAAAAAAACCAAAACATTTTTTCATTACTTCCTTTCAGGGTGCAGTTTCTTTAACTTTGGGTGATTGACGATCGGTCGATATTTACATGTGAAACTGTTCTGATCCACCAATCTTTTTCTACCACCACCAGGGTCTGAGAGAGCGTTTAACAATAGTTGCCCTACTGTTAACAGCTTTGCAGCTTTTTTGCTATATGTAGTACAGAAACATATCCGGATAGGCCAAAATCAGTCAGGCTTTTTAAATATCAGCGATCGTCCAGAAAACTGCAGTCGATGCACCCCTACTTTCCTACTTTCTTTTCATAACAGCAATCAGTCTGTAGAACAGTTGATTGTATAATATATGCAATGACCATTAATACAAACAAAATATATGTAACAGCTATTGAAGAAGCACTTAAACAACACTCCTAAGGAATTTTTTTTTTTAATAAAATGTTCTCTATTCACCTTCCATGAACTGTACTTATATATCTCTTAAATAAATCTCTCTTTATCTACTGTATCTTTCTCTTTCTCCCTCCAACTGTCATGTTAGTCTTTCCTTACTAAGCTCAGTCATATACAGCCGGGGGGTAGGGGATCTGGGGGATTTCCCCTCGGACATCCAAACCAGGTCAACACCTTTTATTCGGTGATGACTGCATTTTTGCTGCGTATCAGGGGCAGAGCAAGAAGAACTTAGGCTATTTCTAACTGTACCTTTCTCTGTGCGCGCTCTGTGTGATGGCGGGAGCGTGTGTCCACCCGCGTGCGAGCGCACCTGATTCAGCGCGTGTGAGCGTCTGTGACAGAGTAGAAGTGCGTGTTTTAGTTCAACTTTTGTCAACTTTGGTGTTGTCGCTTTTGAAACTGCGCGATGAGCTCGTGCAAGCCGCACTAAGCGTCAACTGTAAAGTCTCAAGCGTCAATGCGTCAACTGTAAATCTCAGTAGCGGTGTCGCCAATTATCGCTAATTACCCCCCCCTCCAGGATAATGTTAGGGGAAACGCTCTTTCCCTTCATCCTCATCGATCATTCCAACATGCTTCTGTTTTCATGCCATGTCAAATCACTTTTGCAAAGATTGCATGTTATGCTTTTTAATTAAAAAAAAAAAAGTTTTTATTTCTAGCTTCGTGAAACGCTCCCACACTTTTAAGAACTCAGATCGAAACGTTTTTTCTGTGTCGGTCATCTCTAGAATTTACCTAATTCCCTTTGAAAACACCGCCTCCGCTCTGCCTCCGCCTCGCTCTGTTCAACTCCCTCAGCAGGTTGAGTATTTCTTACTTTTTTTAACTTTAATTCAGTCAGCCAGCATTGACAGAGCTCTGCCGGTGAAGAAAACGGCCCTACGACATGGTGAGTGATGCATTGATCGCGCGACAAAACGAATCGATACTGAAATTCCTTGCCAGCTATTTTAATTGTCGATTTTTATCGATTTTAGCGATTCGTTGTTGGAGCCCTATATGTGATATGAGCATCAGCATGTTTTCATAGCTGTGCAAAAATTTTAAAGCACCCACGATCTATCAAAGAATTTCAAGGAGCCAGGCTTGATAGGGTGCATCACTGGATCATATCTTGAGCTTTTTCATTTGATTTATGACTGTTCAGAGTTACATGGCTCTTAGAATGGACAGGTGGTTGCCTGAAGATGAAAGAAAAGTCAGCCAAAGATCAAAGAAAAACTTTGACAGAATTTCAAAAAGACCAGAGAAATATTAAGCAAGTTCATCATCCACTTCATTTAAAATGTTAGAACATCTCCAGCCTTGGAGGGAAAATGTCAAGACATGACACAAGAACTCACACATGTACAGTCTCTACTACTTTTGTGTCATCTTCCATTGTATAGCAGTCCAATCACAGTTTAACATAAACTTCACAAAACTGAGATGTGATTAATTTTTTAACTTAAAAATATGTTTGGCACAGATTTTTCTAAATAAGCATGTTTTAGGTAATAATTTCATACATACATGTAGATATTGAATAGGATGGGTCCCAGGATTGAACCTTGGGGTACCCCACATGTGATTTTTCTCAACTCCAATCAAAAGTTATCTATTGACACAAAGAAATCCTTATGCTTTATGTAAGACTTGAACCAGTCATGTACTGTACCACAGAGTCTGACCCAGCTCTTCAGCAGCTTTCATAATATGTCAGCTGTGACTCAGTAGAACTCAAACACCATCGTAAAATTATCAGATTTTTTTTTTTTTATTTAGATTGTACAAAGTTAACAAAAAGCACAGCAATGTGATAAATCGCAGAAAAGCAAGTGGACACATGAGATAATAGATATAATTGGATATAAACACAAATTTTGTGCAAGTGTTTTGCATAATATTTATGCTGTTTGATCTATTTCATATACTTTACATTATTTTACTGGGAATTTATGTGACAGACCAAAATAAATTGAATTGTGAATTGTGGAATATAAGAATGTTGATGCATGGTTTTTATATTTCTAAAAATCTGAAAAGTGTGGAGCATTTTGGTATTCAGCCCCTCCTGGTCAGTATCACCTAAAACCACCTTTTTTTCCCACTTTCAGCTGCAAGTGTTTTAGGGTCTGTGTCAATCAACTATGCACATCTTGAGACTGATTTTTGTTCAGTCTTCTTTGGAAAATAGTTCAGTCAGTTTTGCTGGAGAGGGTCTGTGAAAATCAATTTTTAAGTCTTGCAACACACCTGGTTTTATGTCTGGACTTTGACTGGGCCATTCTAACACCTAAAACATGCTTTGATCCAAACCTTTCTGCTGTTTGTTTGATTGTTGTCCTACTGGAAGGTGAACCTTCACTCTAGTCTCAAGTCACCCCTTGCAGGATTTCTTTCAGGACTCCCCTGTATTTATTTCCATCCATCTTCCCATCATCCCCGACCAACTTCACAGTCTCTACTGAAGACAACCATTTACACAGCACAATGCTGCCACCACCAAACTGAACAGAAATCTGCACAGGTGACCTCTAATTATTAACTAAAGGACTTCTGGAGGCAAATAGTTGCACTGGGTTTTATTTAGGGATGTCAGAGAAAAGAGGGCTGAAAAGAAATGGATGCCATAGTTTTCAGATTTTTCATATTAAACATTTTCCTTTATGCTACTTCATACATAATATTATAATATTATGTATGTAATAATATTGTTTATTACATAGTATTGTAATTTGTGGTTCAAATGTGATGAAATATGGAAAGGTTATGAGAATGTGAATACTTGGATGCGACTCACAACCTTTGACTGTCAACTAATTTTTTAAAATTTCCATAATGCTGTCTGTGATTAGTTTCTGAGACTAGTATGTTGTTCTTCTGTTGCCTGTGAACTGGTTGGTATTGATGGAGGCAGCTTTGAGGGCCAATCGGTTCTGATCCGTTGGACTGTAACCTCTCTGTGAGCTCTGCTGGTGACTTTCCACAGCAACGTAGGATGGAGTTAAAAGCTTGATTAATGCTGGACATCAGCCACCTTGGTGGTTCAAACTGATGAATGTCTGAGCGTAGAGACAGATTTGTTAATTGATTTAAGTCCTGCAGCTGGATGATAAACTGTAAAAGGAAGGACACCATGGAAATAGGTGTGAACATTACAGCTACAGAAAAAAATATTACTATTATTATTATTGATTCAGCCTGATTAGTTTAATCAAAGGTCTAGAAGGAGCTGCTTGATGTTACTGCAAATCTTAGGTAAAATTTGGATGATCTCTTTACATTCACATGTTGCATTTCCCCAATGTAAATCTGAATTGAAGAATAATCAAATTGTAGTGTCTCTGTTTCAGTCAGAGGCTGTTTGCTTTGCTGTGAGTAATCTAGTTAAGTGGGAGTGGTTCTGAATCAGGGAAATGGATGCATTTGTGTAATGGCTTCATATGTCTTCTGCAGCCTGCCTCTAACGTTACAGCTCAAGAGATGGTAAACTCTCTGGGGACATGAAGGCCTGTGACGTGTGGACATCTGTGTTGAAGTGTGTGGGTGGATGTTGTTGAGAGAAAAGCATGAGAGGGTCTTGTTTTCAAGAAAGAAAGATTTCCCAGCCAAGTTGAAGTAAAAAAAAGTTATATGCAAACAATAAGAGGAAGCCTGCCATGTTGGTAGCTGCATCAGAACAGGACGTTCATTTTATTATCTTGTTTTTAAGTGCAACTGAAGTCTGACATGTAAAACCATACAGTGCAAAGACCAGGGTTAAAAGCTGGTTAAAGGCAAGTTAATTTTGCACTTTAACTGGATTCAGACTAAGTGTTTAACTGTAAAATCTGTTTAGCAGCTGGACTGGATCCTTAGTTTTGTCTGTAGTTGTGCTGTGCTCTGGTACTTTTCTTTACCAACCTTGTTTGATCCCTTCAGCGGCAAATAGGACCAAATCTGATTTTTGAACTGCATGTTGTTTTGACTTCACCTTGGTCATTGTTCAGATGACTGTTCACTATTGCCACATTTTGACATTCTTTATTTAAATAAGGATAAACTTGATTTGCTATTACAAGCAGGAATATTAGTTAGTTGATTGCATTTGTGCATGATCCAGTCATAGTTTGCTGTCCCTTTTGTTACTGGACATTGGGATTTTGAATCTTAAAGGTTTCACTTGTACAAAATTAATAGGTTCTTCCGAGGAATGCTCTGATTACTTTGAAGATCAAAATGGAATCAATTGATTTTTAGCTTGTTGAGCCTGAGTGGTGAGCAGCAAACCTTTAAATGACCACACCAGAGCCATTAACGTGACTGTTGTTAAAGCTCATTTTCAACATGAATGTTTCTAGTGAGGAATGAAAAGTGACTTCATTGTGGTCACAATTCAGATGGTTGATTTTGCATTAGCAGATGGCGATAAGCCAGTTTTTCCACTGACTCAAATGTATTTCCTCACAAATTTGGTGCCATTTAAAGAGAAACCCTAAACCGAGGCTGGAGTCAGCGCATTAAGGGCCACTACGCACAGACGAACATGGGCTACAAGCATCTTACCTGGGCTAAGGAGAAAAAGAACTGGACTATTCAGACTGCTCAGTAGCCTGGTAAAAACGAGCCCCTTGTTCTACACTTTGCTTCGTACAAAGGGTCTGGCCTCTCGGCTATTGAGAAACCTTTGCTTCCTTTTGGCATGTAGTCTGTTGAGGTTTTAAATTTTACTCAATCGCTAACGTTTCTCCATGACGTATGTAATGTGCCAGTTCAACACTATGAAGCTTACCAGAAACTGCCTGCGCTGTAAGCAACCATCCTCCACTGTGAAGAGAGAAGTGCCGCTGCTTTGGAAGCATGGCCAACATGCTTCCAATGGCTTCGTTCACGTCCTCCGCTGCCATTGCCAAACCACAGGCAGACAATTCTAAAACAGTACAGAAAATCGACATCGTTTACAACTTCTTCTGTTTGCTTATTGGTCCGGTGGAAATTCTACCGGAGGAATCCAAGTAAACAGGAGAAAGCCCAGACTAAGCTGAAAACGAGATTTGAATCGAGTGGAATAGCGCAGGAAGGCAATGGCCAGGCTGGTTGCTCAGTGGTCCTAAGTACTCTTTCCAGATGAAAGTAAAGTTTACATTTCATTTGGAAATCAAGGTCGCAGAGTCTGGAGGAAGAGTGGAGAGACACAGAATTCAGGTTGTAGTCCAGTATGAAATTTCCAGTCAGTGATGATTTAGGGCTGGGGTCTTCAACTCCAGTCCTCAAGGGCCAGTGTCCTGGAACTTTTAGATGTCTCTCTGGTCCAACACACCTGAATCAAATGGCTAAATCACCTCCTCAGTGCAGTGAAGTTCCCAGAGTCCTCCTAATGACCTCATTATTTGACTCTGGTGTGCTGAAGCAGAGAAACATCCAAAAGTTGCAGGACACCAGCCCTTGATGACTGGAGTTGAATACCCCTGATCTGGCATGTGATCTGCTGGTTCTGGTCCACCAGGTTTTCTGAAGCTCAGTCAACACAGCCATCTACCAGGACATTTTAGAGCACTTCATGCTTCCTTCAGCTGATGAGCTTAGCCAGAAACCTGGTCTGACCTGAACCACATCGAGGATCTAAGGATGATTGTCAAGAGGAAGATGAGACACCAGAGCAAACCATGCAGATGAGCTGAAGGGGTTCCATTCCACCTGAGCAGAACCGCAGGCTGATCGCCTCTATGCCACGTTGCATTGATGCAGTAATTAATGCAAAAGGAGCCCCAATCAAGTATGAAGTGCATAGAAGAGGATCAGTCACAAAAAATATCACTTTTCCACAATGTTGTCAAAAAAACTGGAAATGGCCAAAACCAGAATCTGCAGGACATGACATCTCCAGTTGTTTCAGCTGCCGTACAGGAAATGAAGGCTTACTGACTGGATCATCATGTGGATCATCGGAGAAGTAACGTAACTTGGCAGAAACAGGAAATGCAGTCCCGTTTCTGATGCATGAAGCTGCATGGATTGCATGACGTGTGTTTGCAGGAGGTTCAGACACCATTTACCTTTCAGACTTTTGCCCTCTCTCTGCTTACAAGATTTAAGCCCCGCCTCCTTGGCTTCTCACTCTCCTGATTGGTCCTTGTTTTCTCCATAAGCCAACACACAGGACCCTCCCCTCCTCTGTCTCTGCCCTCCCAGTGGTTGTCAGTCTGTTTGGATTATTGTAACTGCTCAGGCCTCTCACATGCGCTCCCTCTGTTCCCCACTGTGCACACCACAGCACATCAACCATGAGCAGGATTAGGTGACAGAGAGCAGCGTTCTGTCTGTTTCCCTTCTGAGAAAAGAGGACAGGAGGAAAGAAGGTAGCCATGGAGTTGAAGTAAGTGCCTAACTTCCATTTTTAACTTCAGTCATAAAGGGAAAAATGATAAGGGGAAGGAAAAGAGGAAAAGATTTATAATTAAAGGAAGGGAGGACCTACAACAAGAATGCTGAATGTCTTGTTAAAGAATGTTTGCCTGATGTTTTTTTGGCTTCTGGAAGAGGAAAAGATTATTAAAGATGCTTCTAAAATTAAAGGTTATTTCTCTGGAAGACTTCTCTGTGTTAATACTTGAAAGTCGAGTTCCAGCTGCAGATTAAACAGCCTCAGGTGCTCACATAGTGGAATACATATTTATACACTCATGTCTTCTCATTTCCTTTGCCTGTTTGTAGTGCTACTTGCTAGTTGACTTTGTTCATGCAATCAAAAGCCATTAAAATTGGGCATTATTCTGTAAAAAATCTGTTTTGTACAATGCAAAGTGGGTTAAAATGAACTAAATCCAAATGGTTTTCTGATGCCACTATTTCACTTAGAAAGTGTATCTTGTTTGAACATTGAGCTGCAATGTTTTCAGGTTGACAGATGTGCAGCATGGACGGTTTCCAGTTTTCTTACAGCTGCGCAACTGTACGCTACAGTTTGAGTTCAGCAGCTTGCATACATACACTCTGACACAGAGATGTAGAGCATTGTCTTATCACCAGCATGCAGAGTCCAAGCTGGCAGATATACTGGCCTGGCGCTCTGACGCAGGGTTTCCCATTTTACTCACGTCCCTTGCCCTTTTTCTTTGAAATGTATGCATATAATTAAGAAAGGTTTTGTAGTTTGTCCAACATATAAAAGCATTACATCCACCCAAACTGAAACCTGTAAACCTGGTTTGACACACTGTTTCATCTGTGGTCTGTTGGTTCGGATGGATAGGTGTGACACGGTGTTGGATGGGTGGTGTGTTCTGCTACTGTAATCTCTCATCATCCTGTCACTACTGGAAGTTTAAGATTAGCATGAGAGTGTTATAATGTATGGCTGCAGCAAAATTGCCACATAAACCGCTGATTTCACTGAAAAGGATGATTTAAGGTTATTAGCGTAAGAGACTTTCTGGAGCAGTTGAAGAGAAATTTAGTGAAAGGGCTGATGTTTAAACCTTGACCTTGTGGGTTTAGATGCTAAAAATATTTTTAAATGTACAAAATTACTAAGCTGTTGAGTCACATATAGACAAAATGTTCATAACTAAAATTACAATCAGTTATGATGGAGCTCAGTACCCATCTCCTAACTTACCCAGTGGACCCAAAGATGAATACGCCAGAATATGGACCTGAAATCACATCATATGCTGAAATATTGTTGCTCTAATTGTACAGCAGGCTTTGTAGACTTTAACACCTCTGACATGGTTCAGTTCTGAAACAGTCTGAAGGTCAATTCAAAGAGAGGAAAAAAAGCAAAAAAAACATTTCAAACTCTGAAATTTCCTTACATGAATGTTTTTTTTTCTGAAATGCTTTTTAGCTTTTTCAGCCTCCCCTCAACTCATTCATGGCCTTAGGTTTACAAGAGATACAGGAGCTGAAAGCACTGAGTCATAAAGATGGATGCCATCAGATCAGCGTAAACTAACTTACCCATAGTAAAATAAAACCAAAGTTCAGCAACTGATTGGTAAATTCTGACAAAATCTTCCGATTATCCCTCCATATGGCGCAGGCTTAACTTCAGAAGTACGAGATGTAGGATTTTTATTTAATTATATTGGTTTGTGAAAAATTTAAGCCTTTCATTTACAAAGCATCAATATGAGATTTTGATTTGCTGATGGTGTGACTGAGGGGAGTCTAAATTGCAGCTCTCAGGTGATTTGTGGCCCTCTGAGGGATTTCTGGTTGCTTGTGACTGCAATGGAGGAATCATACAAGTTTGGCTATGAGCAAAGACAGCTGATGGACATTTTTAAACATTCTTAGGCAGAGATTTGTTTAATTTGTCTGCAAAAAATATGCAGATAAATTGAACTAGAAATTTTTAGCTACAGCACAAAGCATTTGTCTTTTATTAACCTTGCTTTTTCTGTTCATTTTTGATTTCATAGTAAACAAGTCAAGTTTATTTGTACAGCACATTTCAGCAGCAAGGCAGATCAAAGTGCTTCACATCATAAAAAAACATCAATCAGCAGAATCATCAAAATCATCAAGCAAATACACATAAAAATTATCAAAATTATTGCGCAAATATCAATGCATCAACATCATTAGGATCATCAGGAAAATATCATCAAGCAAATATAGTTCAATGTCCTACTTACTACTGATCAAAGGCAACTCTAAACAGGTGGGTTTTTAGCCTTGATTTAAAGGAATTTAATGTTTCAGCTGTTTTACAGTTTTCTGGAAGTTTGTTCCAGATTTGTGGTGCATAAAAACTGAAAGCTGCTTCTCCGTGTTTGGTTCTGGTTCTGGGGATACATAGCAGACCAGAACCAGAAGACCTGAGTGGTATGGAAGGTTGATACAATGACAACAGGTCTTTGATGTATTTTGATGCTAAGCTGTTCAGTGATTTATAAAGTAACAGAAGTATCTTAAAGTCTATTCTCTGAGCTCCAGGGAGCCAGTGGAAGGACTTTAGAACGGGGGCGATGTGCTCTATCTTCCTGGTCTTAGCGAGAACACGAGTAGCAGGGTTCTGGATCAGCTGCAGCTGTCTGGTTGACTTTTTGGGCAGACCTGTGAAGACACGATTGCAGTAATCAGTGTGACTAAAAATATAAACAGGAGCACAAACATTCACTCAAAAGCAGGCCTGGAGCCAGTAATTCAATACTTGACTAAATACAGCAAGTGTTTATGAAGGAAGAGTGACCCATATTTGGGTCTTTTTGCTGAAAACCCCCTGAATTTTCTAGTCAAGAAAATGGACCTAAATAAATTAAGGAAAATGTTTTTTTTCATCAAGGCAAATGTGTGAGACCCTTTCTGTGTCTTGGATAGACAATGATTTACAGACAGTGATTTTTTTTTTTTTTTTTTTTTTTTTTTTTTTTTTTTTTTTTCTAGACAAATCAAGCTTTGTTCAGTTAACTGAAATATAGCATTGTTGTACAGGTAAGAAAGAAAATCTAGTTTTTTCATTTTTAATGGAATAAAAGTAATTGTTGTTGCCTGTGAGTAATTTCAACTTGACAATTTTGGGCAGCATGACCAACAAGGTGTAACTTTACCCTTTAACCAGCAACTTTATGGAATTTGTCTCCTGATCTCCTCCAGTTTTTGTAATGATTAAGTAAAGAGTAGCAATGAAACAAACTCTCTCTAGGTTTGTTGTAACAAGTTAAGCATTAAGCTTGTCTATGCTGAACATCAGATATGGGAACTGGGGTGCTGCAGTACAGCCAGTGGCTACAGAAAATTAGAAAAGCAGAAGTAAATCAACTCCCATGAGCCACTGCTTTAAAAGTAAGGTAATGGCTGATGTATTTTTTTTTTTTTTTTTTTTTTTTTGCTTTGTGGCAACCTTTTAAACTGCTGATTATTGCAGCGTTGTCAGGTTGTCAGTTATTTTTAAAATAGGGGGTAAATATTGGTGAATAATAGTCACTTGTTCTTCCTGTAATAAATGATATGCTGCCAGTGTTTTATAGGATGGACAGATCTCTTAGAAGTAAAATATTATTTGCATATGTACAGGAGGAATTGGTATTTATTTTAGTGAACCTCAGAGCAGGACTTGACTGCAACCCCCATGGCAACACCCTTCCTGCACAGGATTTTGATGAGCATATTTACAGTGTATTTTGTCTATTCCAGTTAACAAATCATTCATTTGACAGAACAAATGTCATCCTTTTTGTGTCCTCAGAATGAGTGTTATCTTACATTATAAATGCACATTTTTCACCTGCTCCATATTTCTCATGTGGGTGTAAAATATGATCAGTCTGTCAAACTGGAAGAATTATACCACTCGCATGAAGCTTTTGGGGAAATGTAGCTTTGATTAGCTCTGTGCAACTGGGATATGGAGCTATTGTGCCTCAGGAAAAACAGCTTGAAAACTTAAATATGGAAATGGTGTCAAATAAAATTCCTCAAAATGTTCCCAGAATGTAATGGAGTTGTTGGGCTGATCAAAGGGCATGGGAATAATTGAAACATTAGGTGGTTGCTTAAGAAACAAAAATGCTGGGTTGTTTTTTTTTTACAGAACTATATTGTTAAAACAGGGCTCAGAAAGTTCTTCTATTTTCCTCTTGTTGCCTGTAATTTAGATTTTCACCGAACATCATCTTAAATTGCGACAGGCTCAGCTGCTTCTATCATCTCTCTGCGTTTCTGAACACACAACACATTGTGTTACACCCACAACAGCAACAACAGGAGCTCTGGTCAGTCAGAGCGAATGACTGATTTAAAAAACAACAACAAAAGGTGCTTCCCATTCAGTTTCTGCTATTTATTACAGCAGCAAATTGTTTGTATCACAGCACTGATGGCGTCCTGGATATTGGTCTCCACCTGCACATCATTTGATGATTTATGATGTTTTATTATGTGAGATGTGAGATTTACTGTCAGGAGAGCATGGAATGCAGCTATAATCGCTGATAGTTTACAGCTGTTGGGGTTTTGTGAAGCTTAACTTCTTTCATGGGAAAAATGAAGCTGTGAAAATCTTAAAAACTGGATTATTTTTTAGAAAAAGACTGAAGAGGTTGGTGCTCTGGAAAGAGCTGAGAGAGACCAGCACCAACATGCTAACATGCAAAACCTCTGAGATATAATCAAAATGAAACTATTTTCATATGGGGGAGAGGAAAGGCCTTTTTCTTTGAAGTGTCTGAATGTTTCATGGCTCATGATCTGAAAGTGAAGCAGTTAAAACAGGTTAAGTTGCATATTTACACACTTTGAGTTCAAATGTGTTTGTGCTGCTGCACTATTACAGGTGTGTGTCTGTGTGTGTGTGTGTGTATTTTAAGACTTTTGGTAACTATAAACTTATGTTTGCTTCTTTATATTTGCCCATATAGAATCCTAACCTGCAGTCTCCAAGGATTCGTATTTGCTGTTGAAGAGAGATTCTGGCTACTAAAGAAAAGCTAAAATTTTGTTTCTCAACTCAGGAGTAAGAAATGTATCTACTACATTAGATGCTTTTTATTAGCAGACTTTGTTTATTGTCATGTATCTGAGTATTTAACTGTTGAGTAAATTAAACCAAATGGCAGACTGATAACTGCTGAATTTCTTAGAGATGAAACCTGATTCAGTATCTGTATCCGACCCAATCCTGACGTCATTACTGGATCATATATCGTACTGAGGACAATGAGCCAGACTCAATTTTGGCTGATTTTACAATGGAATAAGCAAATCAACTTAATGTTGCACGTAAACATATGTTTCATATGTACATCCACAGATGTTTGTTAGATTTGGCAGAGAACCCTGATGCAGAATGTGGTTCCTTCGGCCTGTTTGGGTAGATTTTGGTGTTGAGGAGAAAAAAGCAATAGGGGCATGTTTTTAGCAAACATTTAGAGGAAGACTCTATGCAGACACTTGAAGCTCTAAGGTCTAAATCTATATATTTGATGTCCCATCTGCTCATCAATAATTATTGAATAGAAATTTGACACTGAATGCAGAGATTTTTCAGACATTATTATTCACATTTTATGCCACCAAAAAGCCTTGGAGTTGGCATCAGCAACTTTTTTTAAACCTACAGTCATTTTTCTGAAAAGCATTGTCATGCTGCACACACACACACACACACACACACACACACACACACACACACACACACACACACACACACACCCTTCTGAACTCTGTAGTTCAGATTCAGCAGCTCTGTAGCTAACAAACAAATATAGGAATGAAAGGATCATTCTAATGCTGCAAATGCCATATTTATCTTGTAAATGAAAATACAGCTCAAGATAAGAGCACAACATGCAGCAGTATAGCTGATAGTTGTGTAGTTTAATGGTATTAGCTTGGGCAGAAGCAAGACCAAAAAACAGCACTGAATATTTAATTTAAAAAACTATTTTTGTTCAGAAAACATGGATATCTGCAGATATTTAAATTAAGGTATTGGACTGAAAATGTTGAGGATGTGTTTTCACAGAAGCTGTGGGGTACGGGGATGCTGTGTGGACTGAATATTTGCATAACCAAAATGCAAATACTGTATTTACTGTATTCACTTGCTAAAATCTAGTCCAACATTTTCTAGTGCTTTAAATCCATACAGGTAATCAAAGTATTGTTTAAAAAAAAAAAGTAATTCAAATAAAAAGGCTGAAATGCTTTGGTCTGCATATAAAGTGTTGCTGGAGTCTTCATCTCATCTTAGTAGGGGACTTAAAGGCAATAAGTGAGGCTGTGTGGCTGACATGTTAAGGTGATTTATTGCAGTTTAGGGGCAGTGACTGTGAAAGCACAGTCACCTCTAAGGTTCTTCTTTGTTTTTGGATGACCAACAACTGCTGACCTGCTGACCTGGAAGAATGTGAAGGAGCACAGGGCTGAAGCAGATCAGATGAACAATAACACACCACAAAGAATCTGAACAACCATTGTGGTCAAAGAACAATGTTTTTATTCCTTGTTTGAGGATTCCTTTAAGAGAAGTGCAGTTCTACTCCAAATGTAGTGTTGGCTTTAGATTTCATAGAAAAACACTAAAACAGTTTTTCCATGAAATACTTGCCTTTCTGGGACTTTTATAGGTTCTACTTTTTGGGTTTTGTTTTATGTTCCCCAATTTGATCAGAATAATGGTGTCTTAGTGTTAAAGTGACTGCTCTAGATAATTGTTTAATCCCATTGCTTGCACTGATGTGACATTCCCAGGCATTTTGACCAGTTTTATCTTGTGTTGTGCTTCACTCCTCTGACTGAGTGAGCTCACTGTGTTTGGAGAAAGCAGAGATGAGATCACTAAACACAGCTGTGGAGCTGTCACACATAATGAAACGTGTCAGGGGCAGTCATAATAACTTTTCCTGATGAGGAATATCCGGTTTCCCAAATTTCAGCTTGATTAGTCACAGATATAGAAAATATGCTGAAAATCTGTTCCTAAAGTTGGCTTCTACTTTGCACTCAGATTTTCCTGTAAAATTTCTTCTTCTGATGATGATCTTGGATGCAAAAAAAAGAACTTGACATCAACATAGATTGATATTTATATTTAAAAAAAAACCTGAATTAGATGTAAATCTTGATTTTGATATATAATTCTGGCCATTTAGATTTTCTGTTTTAGTAATCTGCAGGATGTTTGCCACGTACAGATGTAAATATGAACAGCAACACCATTCACCTCAGTACATAAAAATGCCTTTTCTTCGCAGATGAATTTGCACATACGTTTTTAAGTTGTTTTTTTTTTGTTTGTTTTTTTTTTATGATTGAAAAAATCTTATTTTTGTGCCACACGATTTCTTGGCGTTCCATGCAGGGATCCTGACATAGTCCTTTAACTGAGTAAAGAAATGAGAGAAATTGGAAACGTTTGAGCAGGATGCAAGCCTGAACCTGCATGATAAATTACAAGGTGAGATGCTTGTGTGTTTTATTGACCAGAATAGCCGCTCCTGTCTCTGACAGAGATGGGTTACTGTCTGCAGCGTGTTATTGGTGGATCTGATTGGAGGATTCATTCCTCGCTGACAGATTCATGGTTCAGTTATGGCTGTTGGGTTTTTGGAAATGGTGTCCACCACCCATTCTTATGAAGTTTGTTTCCCATTTGACCTCTCCATCTCAGTGTTTAGAGGTTACAAAGCGAAAATTTGATATGGACCAACATTTATTTTAATTCAACTGTATTTAATTATTATTAATGCAAGTTGAAAATAGATGTTTAAAAGTGACTATTGGATGCATTTTTGATGTGTGTAGATCTCCAGACCTTGAACACGCTGGAGATGCACGATGTAGGAAAGTGACTCATGTGCACGGCCTCTTCTCCAACCTTTCTCTGAAGCTGTCTGGGCTGTGTGCTTTGCTGTTCTTGCAACGTTCAAGTTTTACTTCATATTTTGAGTGAATTATTCTTTGTAGATGGAGACAGTTTGCATCCGTCCATCTGGTCCAGGATGAAAATCCCGACATTGCTCTCCTTAGCTCATTCTGAGGAACCCCAAGGTGATCCTTGGCTAAAAGGGAGTAGATAGTCCCTCCAGTATTTTGCTGATGTACTCCCAGTGGGCTTTTCCCAGTAAACCTCCAAAAGGAGGTGCCTAGGAAGCATCCTGATCTGATGCTTGAACTACCTGATACAAGACAAGATACGTTTACACATTGCCTGCTCAGGTACCAAGATGTTTTAGTTCTTTCACTTGAGGCAGTGACTGTCCCTGACGTGGAGAGACCTGTCCACCTTCCTCCAGGTGAAAACCATAGCCTCAGATATGGAAGAGCTGAAACTCATCCTGGCTGCTTCACATTCGACTGTTTACTGCTCCAGTGCATGATGATGGTCATCAGTATAAGATGTCAGCAGAACCAAAGAGGGGACCCTGAGGTTCCCCAAACAAACCGCTTCCTCTCCGTGACAGAAACACCACAAACAGGATTAGAAATGAGGTGTAGCCATGGCGAAGTCCAGCAAAAAATGGGAACTAGCAAGAATGAAATAAGAATGCACATTTTGTGACAAGAATGTGGACACAGCTCTTGCTTCGGACCAGAGGGTCGTCAAAGCACCCCCAGCAGCCCTAAAAACCCAATAGTGAACACAGTCCTAAGCCTTCTCTAGATCCAAAAAACACAGATGGTCCAAGCCAAAGTCCTATGACCCTCTCAGGAACTCAGAGGGGTCATGGGGTCAGATTTGGCCCAGTGTTCCACAACCAGAATGAAACCAACACTGCCCCTCCTGAATCAGAGGTGTGACAACATAAACATCATCACTTGTGACCCATAAGAACTGTCTCTTTTCCTTTTCTTGTGTTCTTTCTCTGCTCCCACGGCACATTTGAAGGCTGACCTTCCTTCTGTTCTTTTCTCTGTTTCTGTTTGCTCTGTGACTCAGCAGCCAGACACACACCCACGTATACCCTGAAAGTCCTTTGTTATTGGCCATGAAGGGAACCCTCTCCCATCCACCCCTCCTGTTTCTATTTGTTAGATCACAAGCAGTCAGCCAATACTCGCTCACACACTAGTGGTGCTGCATGCTGTCGTTGCACCATGCTGCGGTGAGGCAGCATTTTCTGCAGGCGGAGAAGAAAGGAGGGAGATGAATGGATGGGAGAGGAAGAGGGAGAGCTGGGAAGAGAGGAGATGGGAAAAGAGGAAGCGGTAAAGCAGAAGAAAACCGGGAGAGGAAAAGATGATGTAAAACTGAAATGCAATCTGGCACCAGCTCTCCTGCTCAACTTAGCTCTTGTGCACACACCCATAAACACACGAAGGAGCCGTGATGTTGTCACACATCCTGGTATACCTTATTTGGATCGCTGATGATGGGAGGAAGGCAATGTGTCTGGTTAGGATATGACTTGAAGGTATGTTTACAGTGATTTGATGCTTTATTACTTTGCTCATTGGGAAGCAGTGTTTGGACCTGCAGAGAACGCCTGTTGATCTGCCCAGTCATTCTCATCTTGTCTCATCCTGTGTTGAAGTGTGCATGTCTGTCTCTCCTTCATTCCTCCTAATGCGTACCTCTCTCTGTGTGCTGGATGACGGTGGCTACATCCAGCAGGAATTATTCCGCTTCGCTGCAGCGACTCTGATTATATAAGAGCAGAGCGTTGTGCGGCCGCTGCAACCTTGTGCTCTGTCAGCACAGCACTGCTTGTGTTGTGGCTTCTGTTGTGGCTGTCTGCAGGATTTAGGAGTTTTTGTAATCAGTGCTGTATTTGATGCCCGGTTCATCTGCTCTGTGCAGCTGGTAAGTTAAGGATCTAATCTTAGCTTTGAATGGTGCATGTGTCTTCATTCAGATCTTCCTCCTGGGACGGTTTTACAAACAGACACCCATTCCGTTATAAATTTGATCCTGTTGGAACCTGAAGCTTTTCTTGTCACTATGTTTGTGCAGAAATATTAGCTATTTGATCTGTTTAGCAGCATCGTATATATTGGATATATTTCATTTTCACTACTTTGAAATTTCGTTTGCTTTTTGGATGATAAAACTGCATTAGAGGAAAACATTTACAAAAGTATGAGATTAAAACTAAGGCGGGGGTGGACTCAGAAAATAAGAGTTCCCTTCCAGCGGCAGTGGTGGCCTGTTTTTGAGCCTGTGTTGAATGTGAGGAGACAAAGATATCTGTGACACACTTTCTGTATCTGTTAGCTGCCAGATTTTGTTCCAGGGTTATTACAGAATGGTGCGAGGGAAGATTTCTCAGAGAAAGCTGCAGAGTAACGATGCAGAATTGGTCTGCAGATTATAAACGATGCTCTTTCAGGCTCTGCCTCCATTTCATGCAAGTGGTTTACCTTCTATTTAAATATTTATCACTTTAAAAGCCTGTTTTGTTGAACATTAAGCACTTCCTGCACAGCATTTCCCAACATGAGGATCGAGGCTCACAATAAGGTCACAAGGAATATGTCTTTTCTTTGCTTTTATACCTTATGCTGCTTGGTGGATTGAAGCAGGACATTATGTTTTTAAAGTGAATTGAAAATGAAAGAAGCATTTTTTGGTCAGAAGTTGTTTTGTTGGATTTCTTTGAATAAGGGGTTTGATTACATTGCTTAAATTTGTTAAGTGACTGATTTTTAAATTATTTTTTTTTTAAAGTGACTCGTTTTAATTAACACTTTAAAAAGTCATACAGACTATTTTTAGAGGAGACTTTTGGTTCCTTCAAAGGTTAAACTTTAATTTAATTTTATTGCCTATGAATATCAGTTTCACTTCAACCTTACTGCAGAAATTATCCTCTGAATCCATGAATTCCAACTCTTTTTAAATACAGCTAGCCTTTTAATATCACAAGGTAATTTTTAATAAATCCTACTTCCTACTGATACTGATCTTCTGTACGTTGTTTAAAACGGTAATTTCATTTCATTTTGATATCAGTTTGCAGGGATTATGCAGGAATATGATTTTTTGTATTTAAATAGTCTCCCTGCACTACAAACCTACACAAAATTACAAGAGGAAATGGACCAAGATTTTTTTTTTTTTTTTTAGAGCGTTTAGGTGATTCAGTGACATGACATCAATCTAAACCTCCAGCTGTGAAAATATACAGTTTTTTTTTTCTTCTAGATCCACTGAAGAACAGTGTACAGCACCGGGCCTGGTCTATGGGTTGAACCCATTTGGTGTAAAACAACAAAAAAAAAAAAAAAAAAAAAAAAAAAAAATGAGTGATAGGGATTTTTTTTTTTTTTTTTAACTAAAACTTTCATCTTCATCACCCAACCATTTTTGGTCATCCCCATGATGTCGTTACTGTGTTTGATCAAACTCTGAAGTTTCCTCACCATCTCCACTGGTTTGGTTTGTCCCTTTCCAGGGTGCAGCATAAGAGGAAGAGGGACTCCTATGTCAAAGTTTTAGGATGGCCACGGAAGGCTCCACTATTCCCAGTCCTGTTGTCCGCCAAATCGACAAGCAGTTCTTGATCTGCAGCATATGTCTGGACCGCTACGAAAATCCCAAAGTACTGCCCTGCCTGCACACCTTCTGTGAGAGGTGAGTGGAGAGACTGAGCTGGTAAACAGCATATGGGACAACACCCAGTATTCTGTCTGTTTTCTTTGCACTTATTCTTTGGAGAAGGAAAGAGCAGTATAACAATGACTGGGTGTATGGTATCAAGAGGAGATGTGTGTTGCTGTTGTCTTTGGTGTGCTGATCTTCTCTCTTAATAAGCTTCTGTTTCTGACATGATAGACAGATTGGGAATGGTGCATGTCTCTTTCCTCTGAAGGCTTCTGGAAAGTCATGTTACATTCAACAATATACTAGTATAGTACAGTGTAGCCTTTTCTGCTGACTTTTGTATTTATTTAATTTTGCTCTGAGATGGCAACATATGAGTGTTTTTCTCCTCAGGAAGCAGAAAAATTTGGTAATACTATAAAGTGAAACAAAAAACCCCAGTTTCAATCAAGTTGGCCTCTTAAAACAAGTCACGATGTAATTCCATGTGGTTTAAAACTTTCACCCTGGATTGTATCTTTCTGTTTCTGACATTTCATCTTGTCACAGAGGGACCAATAAAAACTCAACAAAGTTAGGATTTATTGTAACAGAAGAAAGAAGGAGAATAAACCACTTCCAACTTGAAACAGTTTTTGCCTCTGATTCAATTAAAATGCAGTTTTAAATTTCATGTTTGGCATTCCATCAACTCCAACTCCAGGTGCCTGCAGAATTACATCCCGGCTCACAGCCTCACACTGTCGTGCCCCGTGTGCCGCCAGACGTCAATCCTCCCAGAAAGGGGGGTGGCAGCGCTGCAGAATAACTTCTTCATCACCAACCTGATGGATGTACTGCAGCGAAGGCCAGACACCTGCAGCCAGGAGGCCATCACCCTCAATAATATCACCGCCGTGGCAACGGGTCAACTGCTCTCCTGCCCCAACCATGGAGGAAGTGTAGGAGATGCTTCCAGTGAAACCAGTCTCTATAGTCACTGTTATGTCTTTAGTTTTCTGCTTCATTTCACCATTTGAATCTGTTCTTTATTTTTTTTAATCCCTAGGAAACTTATTGACTTTTGGGGTGGGTTTTTTTGTTTTGTTTTTTTGGAGGAGATAAAATAACTGTGGATTTTGAGTAGAGGAACAAATTGAGTCTCCATAATTATATCAGATGTTGTCATCAGTGTATAGATGGAAATTGCAATTATGTAATGATGGCATTAAATGTAAATGTTGAACAGAACTGTTCTAAGGATATAACCCTGTATCTTTTGTAGATTAGCAGATTGAGTTTGAAAGACACCATACAGGAAGGTTTTTATTCAAAATCAGGACCTATGGACTCAAAAGTTGTGCTGTAACCATTGTTGCTAAATGTAGCTGAGTGAATAGATCTAAACCTTTTCTTTGTGTTCTAGGTGATGGAGTTTTACTGTCCTCCATGTGAGACAGCCATGTGTCAAGAGTGCACAAGTGGCGAACATGGAGAGCATCCAACTGTGCCTCTTAAAGATGTGGTGGAGCAGCACAAGGCTTCGCTGCAGGACCAACTAAATGCTGTCAAGAAGAGGTACAACAGGACAGCTCCACTGTCTTCAAGCCTATTAGACAACAAAGACATGATGGATTCAGAGAAAGCCCTCCATTCCTTTCTCTTTTTTTTGATAAGTCATTGCATGGTGACCCTTTTCTCGGTCTAGGCTGCCGGAGATAGACTCATCCCTGCTGACGCTGTCGGAGATCCTGCAGCAGCTGACCAATCGGAAAAGCTCCATAGAAGATGACATCCATACAACCTTTGATGAGCTGCAGAAGACTCTCAATGTCCGCAAGAGTGTTTTACTCATGGAACTGGAGGTCAACTATGGGCTCAAACAGAAGGTGAGGAAAGGGAACATATCATCGCTGGACATAGCTCAGCTGTGATCCGTGTCCGTTGGAGGTTTCACTGAGTTGTTGGGTTAAATGTTTACTTGAGGCCTGATAATCCTGCTCATTTTCTAGGATCCTGGATTTTGCATAATCAGTTATTTGTTAAAGTTATCTGTTAATCTGTTGATTTATTTTTGAATTCAGTGGACAAATTAAACTTATATGCACTCAACTTCAGAAAAACAACAATTAGACATTTTCATTTTGTTTATTGATCTTCATTGTGCCATTTTTACTACTGCTGGGGTCAGAAACCTTTTTAATCCAAACAGCCACTCTTGTCTTCACTCCTACCAGCTAATTATTATTATGTATCTGGAGCTGCAAAACCTTTTCTACCTTTGAGAAAGTAATATATATGTGAACAAGTTTTAGAAATACACACCGTTAATTTCAAAAGTGATACCCTTATCACATTTAGGTTTAAAGTATTTGTTTTTATTTTTTACCACAGTGTTTCTTCTAACTGGAAGTAATATTGATGTTTTAAAGTGACCCAGCCAGGAACAAGGAGGCCTTCCAACTAGGCCTGTGATGATAACAAATTTTGCTGGGCGATAAATTCTCCCAGTTATTATTGCGATAAACACTAATGTTGTTTTGAGACCATTTTCAAGTAGTAAATTGATAATGGCATAATAATGCAAGTTCACCCTCTCAAAGACCAATAAACTCTTAAAAATGCTGGAACTGGAAAATATTTTAAATATCCAAATTAAAACACAATAACCTAAAACAATAAATAAAACAGAAATAAAACTACTTACAACCGAAACCACAAGTATCATAGATTATGAAGTCTCTGTAAACAAAATTGCCCTACAAAACATATTAATCACCAGAATCTAAATGATCGAGCTCATTTTAATTTATCGTGATTTATTGCTTATTGCAACAGGCTTACTTCTAACTCCAAAGACTTGGAGCTCATAACCAAAGATAAAGCATCAAAATACCAGTTGAAACATGCAATAGGATCTGTTTGCTGTAATGCCAATTAAGATTTTTCTCTTGATTATTGACATTTTTAATAAAATCAGTTTTTTTTCTTAATTGCTTTTCCAGTTACATTATTTTATTATCCTTTGAAAAATGCCTCCTCATTTCCTATCAGAAACAAACTTATTTGAACAAATTTTGGACTGAACTAACCTACATAACATTTTGTTTTATTGAGAAATGTAAGAGGAACATTATGATTTTATTAGGTTTTCAGACATTAGAACAAAAAAGTCTGTTTAACAGAATGAGCCTCAGGTATTCCATATTTATAGCAAATGGGTAGCCAATTTAAAGTATTTAAGCACATACTTTGCAGCTAAAAGACATAAAGAATGTTAAAAATCTTGTAGTGTATTCTGTTGATGAAATTCTAAGGCGATATCAAATAAAGACATACAGAAAAGGCTAAATTCAGTGTTTTGGGTTTTTTTTATTGCATTTTTATTAAAAACTACAACAAACCCTTTTCTGTACCATTTTACAGAGCCACTGTGCGGGAGCTTCAGAGCCACATGCATCTCTGGAGCTGCAGATTTCAGACCCTATGATTTATTATTTAGAAACCATATCATTATAGACTTCTTAGGCGGGATAAACTCTGAGTGATCATAGCACGTATTGATCCTTTTAATATTGACTAAACTTGTTATTTTTTTGATAACTGAGCGGCCCTAATTTGATTTAACAGGCTTATAACTGATTATAAGGATTTGCTTCCAATCTTTTCATTTTTCTCTGATTATTCTCACTTTACAGATTAATTTTGTTTAATGTTATTGTTTTATGGGACCTTATTTATGCTCATAGCTTTGTTTTATTTTTCTTGTGCAGCACTTCAGTGCTGTTACCTGGTAAATCCTTGAGAGGGACTTTTAGAGATTGGACACTTTTTTATGATCTTTGCATATAAGCAAGTAAAATAATGGTGACTGACTGCTTTCCTGCTCTAACCTGCCACAGGCCTCTCATCAGGCTGCTTTTGCTGGTCTGTTTATCAGGGCTTCAGTTGGCCTCACATCCAGTCACCTGCTGGGGGATCAGGCCAAGCTGCCCTTCTCTCGGCGAGTTTACTCACATGTGCGGCTAATGATTTACAACTCACTGACTGGTGTGAAGTTAACACACTTGACCCCTGGGGAAAACCAAACATGTGACTTTCTGTGGTGCTGGCACCGTGGCTAGATGGAGCCAGTGAGCTGTGGTGTTTTGTTTTTTTTTTTTTGCTTCTGGGTTGTTCTGGGTGTGTCATGTGCAGTGAGAGCATACAGTACCACTCTGCTCTTCACTCTGGAGACACGTTATCCTCGCTCCCTGCTCTTGCTGTACGTACAGAGGGTTCCTTAGGTTTCTGAGCTTCTGTGGGAGACAGATGAGGGATTTTGGATGAAACTTTTGAGATCAAAAGACATTAATGGCATCTTGCTTTGGAAAAGAAGATGACTTTGATGACCAGATCTCGGTGAGTTTTAAACTATGTTTACTGATATTTCAGTAGCAAAGAGTCAGTTCACCAGCAGCTCACTGTGCTTTCTGAGTTCCTGTTTATAAGAGTTTTAGCCTTATAGCAGTTAACTAGTTAATGCTTAATGGCTCTGTTTTGTGCAGCTACATTAAATGCAAGGTTGCTGCATGATCCAGTAACGCTTCTGCTCTTATAAACAGAGCAGGCGGACAAAGAAAACTGAAACAGAAGGAATAACTACAGAGGAAAAACTGGAAAAGCTGGCAATTGTTTGGAATCATTTTCATGCAGGGAAACCTAACGTATCATATTATCTTCCCATTTGTTTATGTTCCAGACAACTGAAACTGCTGCAAAAATAATTTGAAGCAGATACACAGTGTTTTACTATCCCCTAAACCTTACACACTTTGTTACATCACAGCCACAACCTTCATTCAGCAGCATTTTATTGTGATTTTTATATGATGGACCAAAACAAAGTAGTTGCGAAGAGGATCGAGAATCTGAAAGACGAGGTATAGATTTGTAGTGGCCCCTTTACTATGATACTCCAAAATAAAATCCAGTGCAATCAACTGCCTTTAGAAGCCCAGCTGGTCCGTGAAGTCCTCAGAGGTTTATTAGAGAACATTAGCAAACAAACGGTATCATGAAGACCAAGGAACTCAGCAGACAGGTCAGGGAGAAAGCCGAGAAGTGCAAAGCAGAGTTATTTTATAAAACTATAGCCCAAACTTTCTTCAAATCTTATTGACTGACAGGCTGGATAAGGAGAGCACAGGTTAGATAATCATGCATGAGTCATTTGGTATCACTGGAGGAGCTGCTGAGATACCCAGCTCAGGTGGGAGAAACTGCTGACAGGATGGCTATTAGTCGTTCACTGCAAAAAAAAAAAAATCTGCTCACAATGTAAGAGTGGCAGTAAGAAAGCCATAATAAATGTGTTTGTAGTTTGCTAATTTCAACTTTTAGACCTACTTGCAAAATGCTTTGTGATGGAAGACTGATGTCATCCTGAACAAAGATGGTGGTGGCAGCATCAAGCTGTAGGAATGTTTTGGGAAAGGAAAGCTGTTGATAGTTTATGACAGGGATATCCAAGTGCGGCCTCTGGGCCATTTGTAGTCCTTCGACTAATTTTGTGCAGCCCCAACTGCAGTTCAAGAATGCTACAAATTTAGCCCGTCCTGTACAGGTGGTTTACTTTTTATTTTTAATCAGGGTGAAATTGTGGAAATAGAAAACGTTAAGTACAACACAAGTTATTTATCTTTTTATAACCAAGCTTTTATAATAAGTTGAACCACGCCTATCCAGAGACTTTTACAGAAAAGTTGAATTTGCTGCACCCAAATCAGCTTTTATGTAATTTCTAAATTTGGCTAAATATAGCAACGGTTTTTGTAAGAAAGTGATCCAAATCCTGTTCTTATAACAGAATAAATTTGTTCAATTGAGCTCAAAGGAATTTCAGAACTAGATGTCTTTCTTTTAATTCAGCAAACGTGCAAAATCCTTTTTAAGGTTTTGAATCTACGACGAATAACATCAGTTTCCTACAAAACAAACAAAAGTCAGACTGCTTTTTTGCTTAATTTAAGTTTTCTTTTTATTTTTTTGGCCCACGAGTACTTTTGAATCAATGATTTTGGCCCAAATGACAAAAAGTTTGGACACCCCTGATTTATGGGGAGATGGATGGAACTAAATACAGGGCAGTCCAGAAAGAAAACCTGTTTGAGGCTGGAAACGCCTTGAGACTGGTGCATAGGTTTACCTCACCGCTGGGCAGTGAGCCTGAACCTAGTTAGAGCTAGAATGGAAGGGTTTAGATCAACCCATAATAACATGTTAGAATGGCTCAGTGAAACTCTAGATCCTTTTAGCTTACACCTGTGTATTTACCAAAGGAAGTCTTCCTCCAATTTAACTATAAAGTTTTATATTTTTGAGCCTTTTGCACCATTTTTGTTGTTTGACATACTGCTGCCAGCAAAATTTTATTGCATTGCTTTATTGCATACAATGACATTAAAACTGATCTTTTTTTTTAACATGGTAATAAAGAAC
The DNA here is from genome assembly GCA_014839685.1 of Anableps anableps. Lineage (NCBI taxonomy): Eukaryota > Metazoa > Chordata > Actinopteri > Cyprinodontiformes > Anablepidae > Anableps > Anableps anableps. The sequence goes on from CM026065.1 coordinate 2,817,853, forward strand.
ATTGACATAATGCACAGTCATCATGTTTGCATTAAGATATAATTTGGGCTTCACTGAAAAAAAAACTCAGTTGTTTTCATTTGTTTCCCATTTTGTTTTCCTTTTTAAAATTAAAGGCTTCATTTAATCCAGTGCCCCTCTGCTGCCCCCTGGTATCTCCATGTGTAGGTTCTCCAGGCCCAGCTGGACACCCTGTTGCAGGGCCAGGAGGGCATCAACAGCAGCTGTAACTTCACTGAGCAGGCCTTGAGCCACGGCACTGAGGCCGAGGTGCTGCTGGTGAAGAAACAGATGGGCGAGCGCCTCATCGAGCTGGCCAATCAGGAGCTCCCTCTGCAGCCCAGTGAGAACGACCATCTTGACTTCCTGGTGGAGACAGATGGATTAAAGAAATCCATCCACAACTTGGGTACGGTGGTAACCACAAATGCTGTTGCATCAGAGACTGTGGCCACAGGTGAAGGGTTACGGCATTGCGTGGTGGGCGTGCCCACAGCCATCACCATAACAACTAAGAACAAAGATGGAGAACTGTGCAAGATGGGTAACGCAGTCATCACTGCTGAGATCTCCTCCTCTGATGGGAGCATAGTTGAAGGAGAGATACTGGACAACAAGAACGGCACTTATGACTTCCTGTTTACTGCTCCCAAAGAGGGTTCTCTTAACTTATCTCTGCGCCTGTACAACCAGCATATCAGAGGAAGTCCGTTTAAAATAAAGGCCACCATCCACGCATGCCCAATTGCAGATGGCACTAAGAAGCGGCTGAAGTCTCCAGGCAGTGGACACATCAAGCAGAAAGCCATCAAGAGGCCAGCGAGTATGTACAGCACAGGGAGGAGGAAAGAGAATCCCATCGAGGATGATCTTATCTTCCGTATAGGTGAGGAGGATATTCTGACAGCAAGGGGGGTTAAGCAACTCAAATTCCCGGTGCATAGTGCGGCCCCACTGTAATGTGGTGTAAGAAGACGGTAGGATGTAGTCGGCACAGTAATACATAAGTAAAACTATTTAATTATAGCATACACAAATGAAAATATGGTACTGTGCAAAAGTCTTGAATCATCCCAAATCTCTGTATACTCTGCTTAAAGTGCCAGGCGAGTAGTTTCCTAGTGTTCTTGATCCAGAGTTCTGTACGGTTTCTGCAGACCCTTCAGTTTTTATTTGTAATTCAGATGGTTCTTTACTCATTTTCTGACAGTTTTTTGTGCTGTTTGTCCTGAAAAAAGGAAGAGGACAAAATGGGCCACAAAAATAGTGTCAGGTCTAGAAGAACCTCCTAAGAAGTATCTAAAAGTCATGTTTTTAAACAACAGAAAAAAATTAATCAGATGCGTGCCTTGAGAGACAGATTATTCCATAGTTGATCATCTGCTCTGTGCCAAATTTCCAGCAAATTGATCTTTGGGGATCTCCATGTTGGAGCTAAGTTACTCTTTTCTGTGTGTTTTATAGTGTTCTCTTTGGTACTTTTCTTTGGTGTTTTTCATAGATTTTCCATTTTTTTTATGTTATCTAGCTATCTATGCTAGCCATATTTTAGTAAAATTATATCTGACTTTGTCTTATTAATTAGATATTTAAATGATCAGGACTTATCCTATTTCTGATTGTAGTTCAGTCCCTTGTTTGGAACTATTGAGTCTAAAGAGTCTAAAATAACTGAGTAGCCTCTAGGTAGTAGGTATTATTCATTGGAGATTCATAACCACATTTTCTTTCCAGTTTATTTCAAATGAACAAATTTGGAAAAATGATGAATTTGTAAAGGTGCAAAATAACCACCATCTGTTTTTCTTTTGTTATGCTGTTTGTTTGACAGAACTAGTAAAGGCTGATAGATGATAAATGTGGGTAGTGGCAAATCTATAGCTTCATCCAGCATTTTCATATGGTCCATTATGTTTTGTTTTCTTGGGGTTTATATGCATATTTCACCATATAACACATCTTTGTTTGGGGCACAGAACCTGTCTCATTCATTCATCCTTTGCGAAGATTGCTGTGATATTTATATGTGTGAACAGATGAACTTGGCCTCTTCTGGTTATTGAACCCCAGAATGAACCGGACTTGTTGAGGTCCACAGTTTTCTTCCGGGTGTCTTGCCAGATTCGGTTTTTTCATGATGTGACAAAAGAAAGCTGCGAGGTGGAGATGTTGCCTCAACATACTTCCACAAGTGTTTCTCCACTTAAGTCACATATTGTAAATGTACCTATCATAAGCTTACAAAACCATTGACATCATCAGCAAAATGTTGAATGGCTTAGTAAGATTTGTGTATTGATAATAATAATGAGATTCTCTAAAAATGTTAATACACCCTGTTTTACTCTCCCCTTTCAATTTCAAGATGTGGTAAAGCAAATATTGTTGCTAGTCTGATTTTATTTTTTTATTTATTTATTTTTTTTTTCTAAACTTCTTTTCTTTCAGGCACCAAAGGAAGAAACAAGGGGGAGTTTACAAATCTGCAGGGAGTGGCTGCCTCCTCTCAGGGAAAAGTCCTAATAGCAGACAGCAACAACCAGTGTGTTCAGGTAAAAGTAATATAAAGATACATGTATTCAGGTATCACTGGAGGAGTTTATGGATTTTTTTTTTTTTAATTTTTTATAAAAAGCTTAAATGTAGATTAAATCTACTGTTACTCTGTTTACATTTGATCAGTTTGATTATGAGATATTTGGGATATGTTGTACACTCTGCAGATATTCACCAATGATGGCCAGTTCAGAAGTCGCTTTGGCATCCGGGGCAGGTCTCCAGGTCAGATGCAGCGGCCAACAGGCGTGGCTGTCCACCCCAGTGGTGACATCATCATTGCAGACTACGACAACAAATGGGTCAGCATCTTTTCAAATGAAGGCAAGTTTAAGGTAAGTTTTTAACATTTCCTCTTTGTTTAAGGTATTAATTTGATAAAACACCTTACCCATTGTTTGTATGACTCTCAGAACAGTTGAGGTCTGCAGACAGTTATGCAGTTTAAAACATCACTAAACATTGAACATTATTTGTTTGTAATTCTACAATCTTTTGAATTATTTTTTTTTATATTTATCTGACAATAAAACTCCTGGTTCTCTGCAGTGTTTAGAGATGTAGTAAAACTTAGAGATGAAGTAAAACTGTCTCAGCATTTGCATAACAGAACCTAAAATGTCTCACTTCTGTAGAACAAAGTAGGCTCGGGGAAACTGATGGGACCTAAAGGCGTGGCAGTGGACAGAAACGGCCACATCATCGTGGTCGACAATAAGGCCTGCTGCGTCTTCATCTTCCAGGCCAACGGCAAGCTGGTCACCAAGTTTGGTAACCGTGGCAATGGTGACAGGCAGTTTGCAGGTACTCCCAAAGATAGTGCTTTGAGCTGCATGTGAGCTACACCATTTAGAATGCATCCCCCTAAACTCTGGTCTTCTCCATCTTTAGCTGTTGCCATTTCAAACAGTTCATATAAACACATCAGTCAATGAAGCTCACTTTTTTATGGCTGAAACTATTACAGTCCAAACACTATGATCCATAGGTCATATTTTTGTAACATGTATTTCTTTTCTGTAATAGTCACACTTTTCTGCTTTGCTGCTATTTAAGAACATTGTTTATTTGCTCCATTCATGAGCTGAATTTGACAAATGTCTTAACTCAGTCTGGTTTTATTTGATGGATTCCAGGCCCTCACTTTGCTGCTGTCAACAACAACAACGAAATCATTGTGACTGATTTTCACAACCACTCTGTCAAGGTGAGTGCATTTTTAGAACAAGTGTTAAAACTGGACTCTTCACCCTAAAGTGTACGACAGAGCTCAGCTTTTCAAAGGAGGGGTTGTTTGAAGAGGTTATGCTTTCAGTTCGACTAATCCAGAAGTCGAACTCAGACAACGAACTAATGCTTCATGGTGGCTTTGCACATTTTTCCCTTTTGTATCAGTGGGTTTATATATTTTTACAGAAAATATTCAATATTGGACCCATTACAGGGTATGATTGTACATGTTGGCTCCATCATGTTAAACACTGTTAAAATACATTTTGTTTTTGATCTGACCTTGTCAGAGTAACCATCTCAGGCATCAGAAATTGGCTGTTCAAAATATGCATAATAGCATTTGCTTGAAGAGTTTTTTTTTTTTTTTTTTTTTTTTTTTTTTTGTTTTTTTTTTTTTTTTAAGGATTTGATTCTGCCTTTCTTCAAACTGAATTTGTTGTCTGCTGCAGGAAAAATAGCAGTCCCTTTCAGAAGACAGTTCTGTGATCCATTCTGAAACTCAGACTTCCTTCTTAACAGCTTCACTTGTTCAGAACACATCTGTCAATGTGTCCGTTTCTTCCAAGTCAGCATCGCCAGTAAATAACAGCAGGGACTGGTCACACTGCCCCCCACGTCACATCTCAACTTGACTCCAAGGAGGTGGTCACAGAGTCAGGGTCAAACCCCTCCCATTCTATATCTTTAATTAAATAACACACACCCAGGTGTAGCTATTAACATCCAAAGGGTAAAACATACAACCCCACTTGACTTTAAATAACCCCTATACTTGAATCGGGCTCCTGTTAGTGAAGATGCTGGCACCCCCAGGCTCCCAGTAAACTGTGACGCTGCTGAGTGAAAAACAAGAAGAGACTGGCACAGCAGACACAGACAAGACAGAGCAGCAATGTGCAGCAGCAATGAGGTCATTCAACCAACCAGGAGGAAAATGAGAAATATCTGCTGGAAATATCAGCCAGTTTATTTATTTATGATAATTCTCCACAGCAGGGATGACTGTATATATTTTCATTGGGGTTATGGAATCTGGGTTTAGATTTTATCAGATTATATGAATTTAGTATATAAACTGTCAATCCATGTGTACCGTGTCGACAAGTAAATGAGTAAAAGAAGAGCATAATTGTGTTAAAATGTTAAAGGAGAGGACAAGACTTTTCAGCGGTCTTAAGGACATTTCTCATTTTAATCTGCAAAAACCTCTTCAGTACTGAAAACCCTAATGAATGCCATGATTGAGATGGATTAATGACACACATGACTTCAGGGACCATGTCTATTCTGTTTCTTGTGTAAAAAAAACCCAAAAATGTAGGTGTTCAACACAGAAGGGGAGTTCCTGCTGAAGTTTGGTTCTAACGGTGAAGGTAACGGCCAGTTCAATGCCCCCACCGGAGTGGCGGTGGATGTCAACGGGAACATCATCGTAGCAGACTGGGGCAACAGCAGGATACAGGTCAGCAAACAATTCAACTTCTTAAAAAATGTGTAATGAATTTCTTATTTACCACTCTCTCCACATAAACTGTATTGTCAGCTTTCTTAAAGATGTCTAAAAAAAATTCAAATCAATTCATGTTTTTTTCAGTAGCATAATCCCATGCTGAAAAAAATTCTACCTTTTTAATTGAGAATATTTATTCAGCAGGGAAAAAATCCCACATTCCAAAGTTGTTGGTTTTTTTTTACTTTTTTTTTTTTTTTTTTTTTTTTTTTTTTTTTTTTTTTTTAAACTAGGTCTCCTTCAGAGTCCTGGGACCTCACCCCACAGATTTTTTTTAGAATTTATGTCTGAGGACAAATAGCCACAGAAGGCTGATTTTATGTATTTTCCACTTTTCACCAACTCCAGCTTTGTTTCACTTGAGACCCACCTGGAGTGTTTTAGTCTCATCAGACTAAAACATGGGGTTTAGGTTACAGTCCTAGTATTGTTCAACAACCTTTGTATGTTTACATTTTTGATGATGGGACAGAAAAAGCATGTCCCAAACAACCAGCTGATGGTGTTTAATGTTTATGAACACTTTGTGAACCCAAGATGTTGCAGTTCTGTAACAGAGAACTTTGGAGATTTTATTTTTAACTTTCCTTATCAACCTGTCATCCCGATTTGCAGTATGAACTTGAATTCTCATCGTACCCCATTTGTCACACTTCCAGTTGTCTCTAAAGGTTTTAATTATTCCTCTGTCTGTAGATATCAGCAAGTTTACATGAGTAACTATTTTCTTGCAGCCATTTTCTGACTTATGAATATCAACACATATTCCTCTTGAAGGAATGCCATGATTTCTTGTCTTTCCCATTTTGAAGAGAAGCCTGACCTCTTTGTCACGTGATGCGATCTATGTGATGATACAAGAGACGGGGGCGGTTTGTCCCAAGCAACAGGTTGTATTATTGCTATGGAGATTTGGTGACCCTCAGAAAGCCACTCTTCACTGCGGTCCTCCAGCAGTGACGTTTGAACATTTTCTTTCCTTTTTTACCATCCTCCTCACTGCGCATGGTGGCTACATAAACTTGTTCATACATAAACTTCCTCATTCAGCCACGTTTGCCTTACATTTTTAATTATTGTTCTGACAGTAAATATGGGTAAGCATAGACAAGTAGGTGTTTTGAATGGTATGTTCCTTTGTCTTTCCCATGCTGAAGAGTGACTAAGAAATTTATGTTTCATATTTTTACCCCAGGAAAATTAAATAAAATAAATTAGAAAGGTGAAGCATATTTATGTTACAAATGTTAGAAACAAAGCTAAAACAATATTTACAAATGGATGAAAGCAATAGTTTGCTTATTGATGCCGTTTGTGTCGTCATTGTACTCCTATGTAATTGAGTTGATAGTAATACTTGTTTGCTTAGCTAATGGACACGGTCTCAAGTGCCTTCCATTGATATTTTGGCTGTTGGAAGCTGACTGTTTTGGGCTAATATGAAGTAATCCTCCTTCTGGCATTTTACATCCCTCACTAAATAAATTGTGTGGGAGGGAGGGGGGGTTCTGTTTGACATTATGCTGCTACAGTAAAAAAGCCATTCCTTTTTAGGTTTTTACACATCTTTACAAGAGTTACCAATACCTTTTTAAATTAGTGTAATGCATGTTGACCATAAAAGAAAATCTGGTTTAAAATCCCTTAACTGTTACCCTGAAAATGCTTACATGTTGTCCAATGGGTCCATGAGGACACCGGTGTCCTCATGACAGTTAAGGGGTTTTTAAAAATGGATTCAAACCTCAATATAAATGAGCAGATTTATAAAGTCAGTTCCTCCTAATGGTTCATATGCAAGCTTTCCTTTACATAACAATGGTGTCTGAACAGTTTTAAGCTCATTTGAAGAAAAGTCAATCAGCACAATGTTTCTAAACATTATATAAGTCATTATAAGTCATGAATCAAGTTCTGAAGATGCTTCTCTTTTGCAGGTGTTTGATGGCAGCGGTTCCTTCCTCTCCTACATCAACACATCGGCAGACCCGCTCTACGGCCCGCAGGGATTGGCTCTCACGTCTGACGGACACGTGGTGGTCGCAGATTCTGGCAACCACTGCTTCAAAGTCTACCGCTATCTGCAGTAGCTCACCTCTTCCCTTAGGAGTACATGCTTACTACTGGGAAACAGTAGACTGGGATGACTGGAAAACTCTGCACTCATCAACTCATCCATTCATTCTTTCCACTGTGCCATCTACTAGACTTTTCTCTTGATTCTGAAGCAATAACTGCTCACAGTTGGCTGCTGCTGGTTGGTGCTTTGAAGGAGTTGATCACAACCTTATTCACAAGCCATTTGAAGTGTGCTGACATGAAGCGTGAAGCTTTAATAGTGATACACCTGTGATATATCAACAAATTGTAGAAAACTGGAAACTGAAACTGCTGCACTGGTTTTGAAAATTACTTGCTTGTTAAGTGAGATTAAAATGTATGTATTAAACTATAGTTTAGCTTAGTTTACCTGAGAAATAACAGATTTTAGAAAGTATTGCTGCACCTTTCTATTAAAATGCCCTTAAGACTCCTCACAATTTGCCTGTTCACTACATAGACCAAGAGTTTGATGTAGGATGGTTTGAAGCATGATTATGCATTGCTGTGCATGCTGTTTCTAACAAACATCTTTGCAACTACAATGTGCTGTATTTGGGATACAGAGTTCAATAACACAACCTTAAAATTTAAAATGGCTGCACAGTTTCAGTATTTAAATATTTCCATTAGAAAACAGCTCATTGGTTCTGTTACAATTTTAAGTAGAGCTGATTTCTTGATTGGGTTAAAGAAAATGCAATGCATGCATTTATATTACAAATATGGGCCACCTGATGCTGACTTCAGTGGACAGAATGTCACATATTAATAAATATTTAAATATATAATTAAAATTAAATTGGAGATAGATTATAAATAAATGTATCCCACAGATTATTTGTGCCAAAATTTATCTAAAACACAACTGATTAAATGTGAAATTTTAAGATATTATATTTTAAGCTCCCTTGCAATTATTTCAGTTTTTAATTGATTTGTGGTTCAAGTGTTGTATTGAGGACCTGAAGTGCCACAATCCAACTGTAATAAATACAATGGTTCAAAACATCCTGATGATATAAATATCAATAATTATTAATTGCATAGGTCAATAAGTTTGTAAATTGTTAAATAAAACTTGAATTATGTCAAAATAAAGTTCATCAGGAAATATTACTGTCACTGTGGCTAATGCCACAAATGATATGTCATGATATGCTGCAACAGGGCTGTGAAATAATTACATTGTTGAAGTAACTATAATTGTTTTTATTTAATGTATATTCTAATTTTATTATTGTGATCACATATATAAATATTATAACTTGTTTATATATTGAATTGTGGTACTTTTGGCCCTCGATAGTGCAGCAGTGAACCTTGAAATAATTTAAACTGTCTTTGTTGGTTTTCTTACATACCCTCAACCTTTGAATGCTTAATCTGCTCAGCAAGTCCACAATATTTTTAAAAACAATATTTTATCAATATTTAATACTTCTTCATGGATTGTTTTTATTAATCTATTAAACTGTGGTTAGTTTGGATCTCCATAGGCATCTGCAGTGCATACATGTGTACATGATGGGCCTGTGTTCCAGATGTGCAGGAATCCTGTGTGAAAACTTTGGCCATCCTGCTGAAATATGGCTTTAATTTTACACCACTGGTCTCAGAACTGCTAAACTGTAATAACCCTCACTTATCCTAATGTGCTCTTATGTCTTTTCAACATCTCAGCAAGTCCTAGTAACAGGTTGGTGGTCATCTGGCAGATAGATCTGATATGTATATAAACATTTGGTGTATATGTTGTAAAATAAAATCCATGTATGTTTTAAAGCGTTCATCATAAACGGTCTTTAAGCACACAATTGTTAGTATTTGTTCTCCTGAGGTCAGTCATTCAATTTCTACACAGTCCTGTAAAGTTGTTTCATTGTCTTGTATGTATTTATAATGCCAAATTGAATTAAAGTGCCCACGGAAAAAAATGTTTGGCTTCATGTGGGAGAAACGGAGTAAGGAGATACAATTTTGTGGTAAAATTATATAATTAAAAAAAAAAAAAAAAAAAAAAAAAAAATATATATATATATATATATATATATATTTACTGTGGTGTTGCTACTTCAATACAGAAGATGGCAGCACTAAATCAGATGATCAAGTTGATGCCTTCAAGGACGATCGGGTGTAAAGAAAATCTTTACATTTTCTAGATGTCTACTCCCACTTTCCATTAGTTGAAAAGGCTGTTTCGGTTACTTTTAGTTTCCGTTATCTAAAGTCACTAAAATTTAACAAAACTTTCCCGTAAACTTGCAATATATCTGAAATATCTATGAAAAGGAAGTGAGGAAATTTACGAGGAGACTTGAATGGAGCATTCACTCCTGGTATTGTACCGCGGGAAATTCAGTCCCACCCAAGCGATGTATTTGTCCTTTGGATTACAGATGCACTAAAAGTGGTATTTTTCGATTAAATTGCCCAGAACGTTGTTACTGGGTGTAACTTGTGTAGTCCCGTCTGAAAATGGTAAGTAAATGTTGTTTTTTAGTATGAAATTGATGATCTGCGGTTGAGTCATTCATGTACATAGCTAGCTTGGAGTTCTTTTCCAAGCTATCTTATAATAAAATGCTACTCGGCTGTCTGCTATTTACCAACCAAAATATGAGATGTCTTTCAAAGACCTAAGAGTGGCAAAGTCGGACAGGTGTTTGCTTAATGGGGTTAAATCTGAAGTCTGTTAAAGTTACACACAAATAGGAGTTGACGCCGCATTCGTCTCATTGATCTGTTGAAATGAAATGAAATGTGACGTTAACCCGTCCGCCATATTGCGAGGGGCAAGTTTGCCGTAGGGGAAAAAAAAAAACCTTAATTGACTTTTTAAGCTAATTTTAAATAGTGAAAGTAATATTTGTAGTACTATTAATGGTGGTTCACACAAATAAGTAAAGATAACTGCAAATTAAACTAAAACGGAACAAACGAAACAGTGTGCTCAAAATGCACTTACCTTAATTTACCTCTGAAATGTACCAAACCACCCAGATATGCTTTTGGTTCAGATGGCCGTACTTTGATGGTGATTTAAGATGTAGATTAATGACTTTTTCTAATCTTGTTTTTCTATATGATTTTGATACTGTTGCTTCTACCAATAATAATGATTAATTGATCTATTGATCTATTTATCATTAAATCAGACACATTTTCCCAGTTTTTTTTTTTTGTTGTATATTTATTTTTCTGAAAGATATCTCCATAAAAGTAAAGTAAAATTATTGAAGGAAAGATGGTTAAAAACCTGTTTGTTGAACCCTGTGCTGCCGCTCAATGCTGTTAAGAGCTTAAGCTAAAAAAAAAACTAAGAGAGACATGCAGCCAAATATAGAGTAAGTGCTGCACAGGAAGCAATCTATTGGTGATTTGTTGGTTTCTAATGTTTTGTGATCATCCTTTGACATTCGACTCTCTGTTGCAGTCAAAGAAGAAAGGACTCAGTTTGGAGGAGAAGAGAACTCGTATGATGGAGATTTTCTTTGAATCTGTAAGTTTTTTCAGACGCTGGTGTAATAAACACCTCTGTTTCATGGTATTAAATAATTCTACTGTTCCAATCAAAACTTTGAGCCGCTACACACTTAAGCACAATGAACACACTCCACACTCTTAGAAAATGTAAATGAATGCAGGCATGTCCATAAAGTGTTGCTCATTCCTAGCAGCAGCATGCCTTATGGCACAATTTGTTTTTTGCTTGTAAATTCTTTAAAATTGTAATAAAATGTTTAAAACCCTGAAATATTATATTGCATTTCAGTCATCTGTCTCCACAGGTTCCTTAAAACAGAACCCTGTGATTTTAATAAGTATTCCAGTTAAAAATTAAAATCAGTTCAGTCATCGAGAGCTGCTATTCTGCAACATTTTAATGTATCCCTGCTCCAACACGCCTGAGTCAAATGAATGAATTCCCTCTCCAGTGTGTCATTCAGTGATTCCGGTGTGTTGACTGAAGCTGAAGCTAAAAGTTGCAGGATAGTAGCTCTCAAGGAGTGGGCTTGGGCACTCCTGGGGTAATTTATGATTGCAGAAAACTCTGATTCCTAGAAAAGGCTTCCTAAAGTGAAAACCATACCACAGATGGAAATGAACGCATCAATTTTGCGTAAAAAACCAGATAGTAAAGGTCAGGAGGTGCGCTGTGACTTTTAGTACATGATGGAGTATCAAGGGAGGATTTGTGGTACTGAATGAAGGAGTCGTGTGGCAGAGAAATAAGAGGGTGGCGCAGGACATTTGGAAGCACAGTGAGACAGTGGTAAGGCGTAGACTATATATTGTCTCTGAAAATTGTCTCTGGAAATACTTTACTTTGCTCTAACATATAAATAGATATTACCTACTGTAAATATTCATTTTATGTAGAAAAAATTGATTTGAAAAAGTATTTCTTCAGCTTAAAGTGTATTATTTAAATACATTATCTATTTGTATTAATTTGTTTATTGTAGTCTTTGAAATACAAGAGTTTGCACATAACTATATATTTTTGTTTGTCTGACATAATTTTAAAATATTTTGTTAAGATCGGTTACTCTATACTTGAGTCGTCTTTTTTCGGGAATAGTTTTTACCCCTATCTGAGTAATTTCTTTAAGGGCTGCTTTCAATTAAATAACATATGTTGAAGTCGTGCTCCTCCTACCTGAGTACAGTTTTTGGGTACTCTTCCCATCTCTGCTAAGTGGACTGACATAAATGTCTTTATCTTTTTAGAGACAGTTAATTTTGCTGAAAGCGTTTAAATTGCATGGTTACAGCTTGGAATGAGACTTGATAAGAATTTATCGACTCCATTATCGATCTCACTTATTGGTTTGATTCCTTATTGATTCTCATTGAGTTAAGAAATAAACTTTTTAATTGAAATTTTGCACCATGTTGTATTTGATTCAAACAATATTAAAGCTGGCTTAAAAATAAAAATCTCTCTGTCAAATGAACATTTTAACATGAAATGCAACTTTTTGCATATCAACAGTTTTTGTGCAGACAAATCTGTATGTTTTCCTTTTCAGGAAGGATCTTTCAAGACCTAAAGGTTGTTTTCAAAAGGTGCTTTGAATCTGCCCAACGATCTTCATGGGAACTCATTTTCTAATTTATTGAACATGACTGTAAGTGTTAACATGAGGTGGAGATAATTCATCCAGCATGGCGCTAACATTAATGCAATAACCAGGACGTGGAGGAGTTTAACGCTATCTGGGACTTTCATGGCAGGAGACGCTGTGCTGGAGAGTCACCGCCGTTGCTAAGCAACGTATCAAATACTTTACCTTCGTGCCAATCAGCTGCCTACTGTGTGGTCAGCTGCTTGAGGATGTTGGCGGTATTTCATCCGTTTATTGCGATTAAAGCTCTGCACATGTTGCAACCGGCCCGAGTATCGTCTGTTTGTGAAATGGAACCAGACTTTGGAGCACTTCTGCCACGACGCCATCTTGGATATCTCCTAAAATCAAAATACGGAGCGTGTTCAATATGTCATCAAGCAAATGCATCACATGTTACTGACCGACACGCAGAATCGTTAAGCATTAGGGTTAACGATTCCAAGGAATTGAACTACTGAGAACCAGTTCTCGATTCCCATCCCTAATTACAGGAAACATACACAACACAACCTGGAAATAAATGGAACAACAAAAATCTAGTATTGTGTATACTGTTATAATAGCTTCCAGAAAACCTAAGTATAAAGTGATTCACGTGCGGGTGGAGGTTAAATGGTCCCCTTCTCCTGCATAACACAAGCAAAAAGTTCTTAAATATGTTTCTTGTCTCTCTTTCTAGAAAGACGTGTTTCAGCTTAAAGACATTGAGAAGATTGCCCCCAAGTCAAAGGGCATTGGTGAGTAATGATCAACAGTTTAAAAAAGTCACTGTCATTCATTTTTAAATAAATTACTGCGGATATCAACAGAAAAACACGAAAACTTCTGAAGTCCTGTTGAATTGACGCAGCTTGAAGGAGTGTACGTGGTTTTACTATGTTGTTTACGAACATGAAGGTATTATATTCAGGAGGCGTGAGTAGTAACATTTAAAGTCTGACAGTAATACAGTATGTACTAATAGTATGAATACAAGGGATTTTATGTTCTTTTCACACATTGTTCTTGCTGAGACTTGTAGGGAAGTTAATTATTCCTAAGTTTAACAGGTTGTTCTTCTTTCCAAAGCTCTGAAGTGTTTACCTGAAGGCATCTCAGAGTAAAATACCTTCACTACATTACAGTAGTAATACAAACACTTCAAACAGAAATGTATTCAGCTTATTTCTGTTTTGTTTTTTTTTTTTAAAGAAAAACTGCAATTTTCCCTACTTCTGCTTAAAGATACAGCTCAACATGTTGATTATGACTGTTCTGTTATCTTTAACGTTGGGTTGAGAGAAAACGCAGGTGAGCTTCACTGTTTAAAATCACTCACCTGCTTCTTACAGATCAGTTTCTTTCAGCTAAAGATGTTTTGAAAAATGAAGGATTTATTCTACTTCAGTCACAAATGGAGAGATGAACTTAAAGTTGGCGTCAGCGGCACACACATTGTGGAGAATATCATCCATTTTTGTTCTGTTCTATTCAGAGTAACACAGAGTCTAACAAGCTTAGATAAGCTGGTTAACTAGCCTGCTATCTGACCAGAGAATAATAAGGTAATGAATCTGCAGTCTACTGCAACTGCTTTTAGTCTCCCTTCATGTCAACTGCACTTTTAAAATAGCATTACGGTTCGAACAGAGATGCAACCTGATTTCAGGCGTGACCAGCCAAAATGAGGAAGACACAGAGACTCTGCCCCACGCAGCAGGAGAAAACTGGTCACTCAGGACCTTCTACCTTATTTAAGGGGACTTTAAACCCCTGGGATGGCTTGATAAACAAAATTAAGTCAGGTAACATTTTAAAACTGGGTCTTAACCACTTGAGAATAAGGTTGTTTTTTTTTTTTTGTTTTTTTTTGTGATGGGGTAGTTAGTTTGGACATGGGGCATCTTAAGTTATGATGCATGTCTCACATCAATGACTTAAAGGTTGGATAAAATGCAACATGACCTTTCTGACTGCAGACGCTTTGAAAATAATCGGATATGTATCCGATTTAGTTTCACATATGGAAGTGGCAAAAATCAGATTTTTTTTGGAGGGGTGAAAAGTTGGCAATTGGGCCATTCAGACTGCCGTGAAAAAATTGGCTTTTTGTCGCATTTGGCTGCTGTGTGAGCATAGCCTTAGTGAAGATCGGTGATTGGCCAGAAAACTGCGATCGGTGCACCCCGCCTCTTGATCCGCCATGTTTGTTCCTGTCGGTTGGATATAAACCAGTTACCACTCAGGAACAATGAGGACCACAACTGGACCCTGATGCAGTTACCTGGCCTGTAGGCATAAGAGTAAGGACACTTGGTGTAAGAATTAGACTTGTTAGAGCTGCTGGTTGATCCCAGCTGGACTCGGCCTTAGAGACGGGGAAGCTCCGGGTTCAGCCGCTGCTTCTCCACATAGAGAGGAGTGAGCTGGAGTGGTTCAGGCATCTGATCACAATACCTCAGGAGGTTTTCTTGCCTGTCCCACTGGGAACAGACCCTTGGGCACAACCAGAGTTCCCTGGAGGACTGTATATCCCTTCTGGGATTCTGCATGCCTTGGAGGGTGTTTCTGGGTTCAGCAATGCTGGGGGTTTCCCTCCTAGAGTGAATCAAGATGTATTAATTTAACATTAAACGATGTAAGTTATTTATTATATGCAAAAAGTTTAATGGTTGCAATACAGCATGCATGTGGAAGGAAAAGTCTGTTTCTGTCTCAGAAAGCTGTGCAGCTTCATGTGGGATGCTATGACAACCAGGGTTTGCTGCTTCTGCTGTCTGAGCTGTTTTTAGTCTGTAAAAGCAGAACTTGGCCAATCAGCAGCAGCAGGAGAATTTGTAAAAGCATGTCGCTCTCAAGGTTAGCATGTTTCCTCATCTTGCTGCTGGACGTTACATGCACAATTTAAAAAATACATCAAATCAACATTGGAGCTTTAAATACTTTGCTTCCCTAAAAAATGTTCGGTGTGAGTCAACTAAGGAAGTTTTTTTTGTTTTTTTTTTCTTTAAGTGGACAAAACATTCGTTCAGAGGAGCTGAATCTTGTTGCTGTGATTAAAAGCACATGGTTGTGACCCTTGCACTGAGGCAAAATGTAGTTATGGAGTGCATGGGGTGGGGGGCCAACGAGAGATCTGCACTGCCAGCACATTTTCCTGCACAGGGAGTGATATAAGAAAATAGACCAGTGGTGCATCCCACCTTAGCTTAAAAGAAAGAGTTGCAGCAGAGATGAGCCTGAGGTGTTAAAACGGCCCCCTGCTGCTGCTGTTTTACCTCCCCTCAGCAGATTAGCTTTAGTTTTTAGTATCCAAGAGAACCAGCTGAGCAAAGCGTGGGAGAGTCTCACATTTCACCACTAACAATGTTCAAGATGTAACTCCTGCTCATGCAGGAAGCTCTCCAAGCCCAGTGTTAAACAAGCAACCCAGCTGCAGGGGTGAGTTTCTGATTTGATCCTGCAGACATGTGCAGAAGTAAGACTTGATGGTGATTCCTCAGGAAAACACAATATCATCCCTAATGCCAGATCCAAATATGGCTGAGCTTGTAGTTCTTTTCCAAACAGCCTTCAGTCCTCAGAGAAGCGTAACGCTGTAACGGTTCATTTCTGGATTGTTGTCCTCTAACCTCTGTGCTTTTAGCTCCGATGACAGTGAAGGAAGTGCTTCAGAGCCTGGTGGATGACAACATGGTGGACTGCGAACGAGTCGGCACCTCCAACTACTACTGGGCTTTTCCCAGTAAGGCCTTACATGCTCGCAAGCACAATCTGGAGGAGCTGCAGAAACAGGTGACCGCAGATGCTTTTTGTAGTCTTACAGCGTTGTTGCTGACAGGCGGTGTGCAGCAACAGGTGGGGATCGATAACGCTCCGATACTCGGCTCAAAACTTCAATCATTCTAAAGGGTTTTAAACCAAGGAATAGCATGACGGACCGTTTTAGAGCAGGGCTTTTCAAAGTGTGGGGCGTTCTCCCCCCTGGGGGTTGCAATATGATGAAAAAAAAAAAAACAAAAAACAAGAAAACGTAACTGCAGCCATTTAGCGAACTTCACCAAGCCTATAACCCGTTCATTCTTCCAGCCACTGGTGGCGCTGTAATAAGAGTGCTGGCTGTGCGTGGCTGGAGTGGAGCGGTCTGCCTTTCACATCCGAAAACGATGAAAACTTGATGTTGTTTGGAGTTACCAAATTCAGCGGTGAGTTGCTTGACATTCAGGTTGCTTGGATCTTTTTGTCGAGGGTTGTTAATTTTACCGCTAGAATCGGTTTTTAGGTTCCGTTTTATCTATTGTACCAGTTACGTGGTACGGAACTGGTACAATAGACCATTTATTTTTTATGGTGTTTTTGACATCTTTTGAAATGCTAATGCTTGTGGCGTTGTTAGCGAAGTGCCTATGATGTCCGAGCTTAGTTTCGCTTTATACTAACAGAGTATTGAATGTATTTTTAATGAATGACTTGATGTTTGTTGTGCAACATATGATTAATGAATTAATAATTAAGAAAATTTGTGATTAATGTAAAACTTAATTATTATTTAATTCTTGGAAGAATGGATGGAATTTTGAAACTTTCCTAGTAAGTATATTGCACTTTTTGCTGACCTTATTTATAGATCAGGGTTTTTTGAGCCCCAGAACATCTGCGAAGAGTGGCGAGCTGGAAGGATTATTTACATTACATTTTTTCTCTTCTCTTTTGATCTCTGTTGTCAGTGTGCTCTCAAAGGAGATGGTGGGGGGTATTTCTCCCACACTTTGGGAACCTCTGTTTTAGAGGCTTTAAAACTCTTAACACTTTGACATATCTTGATACTGATAACCAGCCCATACCTAAAAGACAAAATCATCTATATTTATCTTTTTAAAACTGTAACTGATGAAGGGAGGAGATGAGATTCAGTTTCTTCAGCAGGCCTTTCTATGTCTCTGTGTCTCTGCTCAGGAGGATGCTGCCAACTGTAGATTACAGTAAAGCGGTCAGGATGCAAAAAATAGCCTAGAAAAACTGCTAAGAAGAACTGAAAGTAGATTGCAGTAAAGTATATCAGGATTTTGTGTGTTTGATGTTGGATGTTGTGTTTAAAATGCCAAAACTGATGTTTACCTTGAGCATATCTTGTTTTTCTGTTTTCACTATTTATAAATAAGAGCAATTAATTCAGAGTTTAAAATAGATTTGAACTTACTTCTCTCGGTTTAGCTGTAAAAACATCTTTGTTCTCTGCTCATCTGCAAGAGGTTTATTGTGGCATAAAAGTCACACGACTCGTCTTTGAAGCTCTCTTGGTCTGTGATGACCCACTTCTCTCTCTGGTTGCCTGGTCGACAGATGGTGTAATGTTAGCAACTCTTCAGAGAATGTCAGCTGCCATATTTTCAGAGGCAAACCTTTAGTGCATGTAAGCAGCTGATTCTGTCAGAATCTAAATTTCCTGCACCGAAAGTGCTTCTTGCTATTTGACAGTATTTGCTGCACTGTTGTCATAGTCACATCGCTTTGATGGTTTCAGATTTTATCAGCGGTGCAGACAGAATCTTTGCTGATTATTAGTAAAGTCAAATACTGAAAAATGTTTTTCTATTAATTTTATTTTATTTATAGATTTAATTTTTTTTTTCAGTCAATTTGGTTTTGTTTAAATTAGTTGTGCTTTGACATCCCAGGTGAGGAGAACCTTAGTTATTTACAAAATGTAATTATGATGATTAGAGCTGAAACAATTAATCAGAATAATTGTGATGAATAGATTATTGAAATAATCGTCAATTAATTTAGTAATGGATTAATCGTTAACTGGAGTATACAGACTCAACTGTTGTCAGCTATTTGCTGAAAGAACAACTTACTCAGAGCTGTAATTAAGGCAAAACCATATGCAAAATGTATATATTTTGTATTTAAGATAAAAAAAAAACTTTGTCTGTAAATACGTCCTACCCAAAACTCCTCCAATGCCCTAGTCTTAGCTTCACCTGGTTCAAATTCTTAATTTTTTTTTTTTATTTCAAAAATTAATTGAATTACTTGTTTGCATCTTTTAATATATTTCTAATATTGAATAGAAAATGCTTAAGTGCAGAAAATTCTACAGAATGTGACAACTTTTTTTTATCTGATTAATCATCACAATAATTGATTACTAAAATAATCTTTAGTTGCAACCTCAATGATGATTAAAAGGATCCTTCACATTTTTAAGACAGAATTCCATAATCTCCGCTAATCAAAAATCCAGAGGTAATTTTTGAGCTCAAACCCTTTTGTATAGAATCTGCAAAACCCACAGACTTTAAGAAAAGATGGACAAAAGGATGGATGGATGGATGGATGGATGGATGCATGACTCAGTGATGGAGGCTGTACAGATGGATGCATTAATAGATGGATGGATGGACAGATGTGAATTTATAGGCGGATGATTAGATAACTATGGATGAAGGATGGATAGATGGTCTGGCTGATGGATGAGTATAACACTTTTCTTTGCATCTTTTATTTAAACAGTTTTTAAAGCTCTGATTGGACTGACTTAGAAATATAGCTGTTGATAATGTTTAATAAAAGAGACAGATTAAATTATGAAAACAGACCATTTTTTAGATTAGTTTTTTTATTCTTATTTAGACTTGGAAAATATTTAAATCAAACTCCCTAAAATTTCAACACTATAGGAACCCTGATGTTGTTTTCTTGTTTTTTTTCTTCTCCAGGTTTCTGATGCAAAGCAACGAAAAGTGTCTCTAGAGAAAGCGGTTGAAAAGGCAAAAGTGGGACGAGAAGAAACGGTAAGAGCACGTTCACATGATATCACAGAACCTTCACACAGTAATTGTGTTTACTGCACAAGAATCAGTCTAACAGGCAGTATGTGTGTAGAAAGAAAGAAGCTCTATGCTGAAGGAGCTACAGTCTCTGAGGGACGAGCGAACACAGCTGCAGGCCGAGCTGGAGAAGTACCGCGAATGCGACCCAGACGTCATCGAAGAAATGAGTGAGTATATTCACCCACAATGCCTCACAATTTACTCAGATCTTTACATGATTATTTATTGTTTTGAACATTTGAGAAGGTTAATATTTTAGGGCATCTTGTGTACTGTGTTGATTCCCACTGAGGGAAAGCTGGAAAAGTCTGTGGAACCCTCTGACCACTGCACACCTGTTACATGAACATGTCTGGTCAGGAGCAGATTCTCACAACATGTCAGCCTGCAGCAGGGATGTCCAAAGTGCGGACCAGGGGCCATTTGTGGCCCTTGGACTGTTTTTTGTGGCCCCCAACTGCAGTTCAAGAGTGATACAAACTAGTTTATTAAACTTAAGATTTTCAATCAGGGTAAAATTATTAGACATAACTTTCTAATAATGGAAATGTTAAGAATGACACGAAGTAGCTGCCTTTTTACAACCATACTGTTATAATCAGTAGAACCATGTTTATCTGGAGACTTTTACCGAAAAGCCAGCTTTCCTGCACCCAAATCAGCTTTTATTTAATTTATTACACTCAGCTAAATATAGTAGTGTTTTGAAAGAAAGTGACCCAAATCCAGTTTTGTAGCTGAGAATAAGTTTGGTCAATGAAGCCTAAAAGAATTTAAAACCTAGATGGCTTTTGTTTTGATACAGCAATCGTCCAAAATCCTTTTTAAGTTTTAGATATATGATTTTTAAAAAAGCCTTTCCTACCAAAAAACTCCCCCCAGAAAACTGGCTAATTTATCTGTTTCATCTTAGTTTTAAAAAAATTTTTCTTGGCCCACAAGTACTTTTGAGTCAACGATTTTGGCCCACGTGACAAAAAGTTTGGACACCCCTGCCCTACAGCATTAATACACACCCTTCTGTCTGTTAAAAATCTCACCTTTAAAGCAAAACAAGGTAAGTACTGATAACAACATAAGGTGTGTGTAAAGCAGGGCTGTCTGCACAAACAAAAGGCATCACTTGCTCCTAAGGTGTAGACTGGGTTCTTGCATACTTCCTCACCATCACGGCCACACCGTACACAGAGCGTTAGGGACTTCACGCTGCTTTTTGTTTGTCCTGCTCTGCTGTGTTACAAGGACCAGGTTTCTTAATGTACTCATGTGACATGTGTGGCGTAATAAAACTATCTGCTCTGTTTACTTACACCTCCTAATGTTGCACCAGCTCTGCATTATGTTTACACTCACATGTCCTGTTATTTTCCACTCCACCATTTCCATCTCCTATGCAGACAGCTAACTTCCAGACATCCACCAGTGAGGTCTTTCTAGGCCAGTTCCTGGTTTTATTTCTATTCCCATTTATATTGATTCTGTTTTGCATAGGTCCCTGATCTTTATCAGATTTTTAATAAACTCAAGGTGGATTCAAATACATGCTTGTTGAAGTGAATGACTGAAAATTATGAGTATTTAGTTTTTATGGATTTAATGACTGGGGTAAAAAAGAGATTTTTCTATATTTGATCATTTTATTATTTAATAAATAAATAAACATAGTTTTATTCATTGAAATATATTAATAGACACCTTCATTTTCAGTGAAAATAATTAAATATGATTGTGTTTGACACTTGGAGGGTTTAGATTACCTTGATGAGTAATAACTCAAAATAACTTGGCTCTTCATGACCTCCTTAGGTTTTTGTGCTAGAGCTTAGGTTTTGCCTTATTTCATTAGCGTTGATGAGAATTTCCAGATTTATTTATTTATTTATTTTTTTTTAAAGTACCCCCAAAGCATTTCAGCGAGTTGGGGTCTTGACTTTTCCTTTATTACTGCAATAAGTTGAACCTCTTCTTCAGGCACATTGTTGTAGATTTGCTGCTATACACTGTATTATTGTTCTGGGGCATGAACCGCTTTGGGGAAACCTTCACCTATAAAACAGAATATTTCTGCATGACTGAAAGATCCGCCAGTCCGTCCCTCTGCCCGCCCGCCCGCCTGCAGCCTAAGCAGGGAGACCCAGACCTCTCTCTCCCCAGCCACTTGGGCTAGCTCCTGTGGTGTGCTTTTCTCCATCCACGTGCATTAAACATAAAACTTGGTAATTTGGTTAGCTAAGATAATTGCTTAATTTTTCCCTTGAGTGTTCCAGACCAGCAAACGTTGCATTTGTACAGGTGCTCTCATGTGAGTTTAAGCACCTGCCTTTTACTGACCCTGCTAATTGCCATGGAAGCAGTTAGGCTGTTCTTAGTTTTTTCCAGAGATGCTCCAACCAGTCAGCCAGAGATCTGAGTGAGACAGTTTTTACTACATTAGCTGTGATGGGTTAGCAGCTGTTAAAACACTAAATAAAAATCAGCTGACAACTAAATAACTGCCTCTATTTATATTTTGTTATCAAATAAACAGAAATTTAAAAAAAGTTTTTCTCATTAATGTGTTATAAGTCCTTGGAAAATTAAAGTCCGAATTGGTCAAAAGTGGATGTTAGGTCGGACCTCAACATTAACTGGAGGAAATTAAGGTCTGTTTCACTGTTAATGTTAATGTGTTACCCCTTTAATAGTACAACTACAGCTCATTCATACTGCTACATTTTTAAACTTGATGCAATCAAAAATACACATGCCAGAATCTAATTTCCAACATAAACACTGTGAGACGGAGAACTATATTTGCTCTTTGTTCTCACTCATCTGTTTCCAGACGCCTACGGGTCTGATTTTCCTGTCTTTTCCCTAACACACACACATTCACACACAAAGCTTTGTTATAGATAACCATCTCCACTCAGAAGACAGGAGGGTGCAGCTGGGCGCTGAGTAGATTAAATGTTATGTCTCCTGCAGAGGGGGTGTGATTGAACTTGCAGAGAAGACTTGCAAAAAAAGCCAGCTGAAGGCATGACACTCAGTTTCAGGAGATATCAGAGGGTACTTTTACTTTAAGTCACATGAAGATCCAGATCTACATTGCTGACTTTGTTTGGGACTAATTGTAGGTTTAGTTTCATTTTTTTAATAGTCTACATGCATCACTTTTCTTCCATAATCCTCAGCATATCTGGGCAAACAAAAAGTCACACATACTTTAAAATCTTTGGTAGATCCATGTTACCACACCCACATATACCTGTAAACTGTTGTAATAACAGGTAATATTTTTTTCTTTGTTACTGGGAGGGAGTGGTGCTTTTACTGGATAGTATTAGTAAAAGCCTGCAAAATTAATGGGTGTGTGCACAAGAGTGGAATGACAAAGTTTAGGATTCATCAGAGTTCATTTTTGACTGTGTCTGCCACACCCATAATTCCCAATAAACTGTTAGCAGGTTAGAGTAGGGCTAGAAATACTTGAAAGGCACATAAATCACTATCAGACTATCAGTGTAATTATATCTGCACACAGCTCATGCTGAGTCATGGAAAGTATGAATTTTGATTTCTATCACTTTCCAATTCTGGATATGTAAAATGAAAAGCACAAATTTATTTATAAAATTTTTGGATTTCCAGATTTTCTTCATCATCCAATTGTATAAAAAGATAAAAAAATTAATATATGGAGGCTGAGTTTAGATGATTGTTGGGGATTTGACATGTTACAATTTAGGCTTTTGTCAATCTCATTTATTGTTTTCACCAAACCCATAGATATAATTCACACTTATTCAATAGTCAATTAAAGTGGCATGTTAACTGCTTTTCTTAGATAAGGAATTTAAACTGAACCAGTGGTTCTAAAACTGGGTCTTGATTAGATGTCAAAGTGTTGTTAATTTAAATTTTTTTTTTTTTTTTTTTTTTTTTTTTTTCAGACAAAATAAATGCACCACAGAAACTTCTTTAAAGTATTTGTATTTACTGTAGGATAGTCCAGTCCAGATTTGAAAAGTCTCATAAATTTTAAAGCGGCGCTGATCCAAGGTTGCCCAAATGTTTAAAGGAGCAGTATTATGTTTAGAATAATAAATCACAGAATCATTTTATGGCACAATCAAGTAATTACGTTACCTTCAGTTGTTACAAAAATGCTCTATTTCAAATATGACTGAAAAGAAATTTGACTTCGTAATTTAACGCTTTGAAATTTACCCCTGTCTCTTTAAAAACTCCTGCTCTTTCTGAAACTCCACCTTCAGGAAGTCATCACAACAGCTAATCCTTTCACAACGTTTCTACCAGCGTTGCTCTGAGAAGCAGCTCCTATAATGAGCTCAGCAGATGCGCAGTTCCACAAGTGTTAGCTAATTGCTGCTGGCTAGTCTGAAGGAGCTGAGTGGGGGAGGGGTGCTCTGTGAAGCGGAAACTTGGAAACTGCAGCTTTGATGAGGTGCTGGGTCTCGAAGGTGGAGCTGTATCCTTCCAGGCGTTTTGCACAGCTGAATGGTTGCCATGGGAGATTAAAGGACTTCTCAGACATGCATGAAAGAGTCAAGGCAATGCTCCAGCTATGTTTTTGATGAGGGAATAACACTATAACATGATGTACAGCTCAAAAAAGTCAGTTTTACATAATACTGCCCCTTTAAAGAGCACCAAAATAAGCCTTTATTACACTGTCATGTGGAAAGCCAGCTGTTGTTTCATGATTTGTGGAACAAATAAAACACAGTTAGGTAACCTGACATTAATAGACACTACTCCCAAAAAGTTAAGGATATTAGGCTTTTGGGTGAAATTTCAGGATGAACCTAAAATGCACTATAACCTTTACAAGTGAACTTAATGTAAACTTGTGAATGCACATGTCCAGCTCTTCAATGTTTCAGTGCTTTTAACACAACTTACTGTTCTTTAACAAGGAGCTTAATGTTAGGAATCACAACAGGTGTTTGATCCATGAATCAACCAATAAATCTCCTGGTTCAGTCAGAGCTGATATTTAAACAGTCCTCCTCATCATGCTGTCCACATTTTGACATCATGGGACCAAGACGATTCCTAACAACTGATCAACAGTACCTCGCCATGACAAGGTGGTTCAAACACAATGTTCTCAGACCGAAGTGGCCACTGAGCTTAGCGCTCAGACTGTCATCAGCAGGTTGCAACAGAGACTGAAAGAGTCACAGAAAGGCACAGGAGTGGACGTCTTTTAGCCGCATCCCACACTAATGACTGCTTCATCGTGAACAGTGCCCTGCAGAACCGGTTGATGAATGCCACTCAACTTCAGGCACATTTAAGGGAGGTGAGAGGTACCCAAGTGTCACATCAGACTATCTGAAACCGTTTACATCATTGTGGTCTGCATGCTAGACGACCTGCAAGGGTACCTGACCACACCCCCAGGCAGAGGCATCATCGTCATGCCTGGGCCAGGGAGCGCTTACGCTGGACAAGGAACCAGTGGGTCTCAGTGCTGTTCTCTGAGGAAAGTTGGCCACATGATATGTTGGTGGGACAATAACAGTGTTTGTTGTGGCATACTTTTGCTTTATTACATTGTTTGAGATAAGGAAATTACCATTGCATGCTTCTACTTAAATGCTCTTCTTGTCTTGTTCTTTCATAAACTTTCCTTGCTTTGTCAAAATCATATCCCTTTGTCACAGGATAAACTTTAAACAATACGATGCAAATGGTGATGACAAAATGTGTCTTGCAGGAAAGTCAAATGGTGTAGCGAAAGAAGCTGTCTCCAGATGGACAGGTGAGTTCTTGATATTTGTTTACATTTGTGCAACCAGATAATATCAGTAATGATTGATGACATAAAGATGCACAGATCTCCAAACTTGTTGAAGTAATGTTTCATATTCAATTAGTGAAGTGGTTTGAACTATTCCTGTAAGCTACTGGTTACGGGGGAAAAACACTTTTTTTTTTTTTTTTTTTTTTTTTAAGCCTCAGTTAACTGATTTTCGAATAATTCAGCTCATAAAATTCACTCATAAAATAAAATAATTCACTCATAAAAATAAACTTGAGTCACTCTAACTTGGGCATCTGTTCTGTTGAAATGTACAGAACATATTTTATTTTACAGCTTTACTTAACATCTGTCCTGCTGTTAGATGCAATTAGCTGATGAAATCTTAAGCCCTTGCAGTTTGTAACTTGAACCTAATGTGTAGAGACCCACCCACACAAGCCTATGACTCATTTCATTACCTCTGTCTTGTCAAGAGGACGGAAGTAGAAAGTAAAAGTGTTTGTAGGATTTATTTTTAATTGGTAGAATTGCTGTGAAGCAGACATTTTGCACTTGGAGAGATTTATTTTTCTTACAGTAAAGCACTCTGGCTAGCTGCTAACTTGACTGTCCAAACTCAGTTTCTATTTTTGATTCTCCAAACTGAGACCATATAGATCTTTCAGCTGCAGGTAAGATACTGAAAGCTCATAAACTCTTCACAGATGCCCACTTAAATCTATACTATCCACTATCACGATACATTGGCTATTTCTGCTACTGCTCCTGTTTAAAGCTGATGGACATTTCTCATTGTTTAAAAAGACTGTAAAGACACTAAAACTCACCAGGAAAAAAACATGAAGAGAGACAATGTTACTGCAAAAAATGTAAATAGTACAAATACTTTTTAATTTTTTTTTTTGTGCAAATCCAGTGGAGTCAGTTCTCATATTTATGTCCTTTATGTCACAGCTATTCAGATAATCTTGTCTTCCAATTTTCCATCTTTTAGAAGGAAGTTTTAAGTCAGTCCAACATAAATATTAACAAAATCATAATAGTAAAAGAAAATTGGAATCTTTGTGTATTAGGGCTAACTAAATTTGTTCCAACAAGGACTTAAAAGCTAAATAGTATATCCCTTTTGTTGCCTCTCTGGGAGTGCTAAGCAACAGTGGAAAACGGAAACGGAGTACCTCATTTTCATTATGTATGTTGGGAAGATCAGATTCGCCATAATCGGCCAAATCTTTTCCAGGTGCTGCATATCCTAATAGCTAAGAGAAGTTTTCTGTTCATCCAAAACCTCAACGCTGACAAATATGGAAACGAATGGTTTTGTGTCTATGGACTTAAGAGGAGTTTCCAGGAGTTAAATACTTTTCTCTTGTTTCCTAACTGACGTTGCTTTAAAACTGGGTAACACTGCTCAGGTAGTCTATTTTATTTCTATATACTTATATAGGATTGATTATTTCTTCTTTCAGACAATGTTTTTGCTATTAAGTCTTGGACAAAAAAGAAGTTTTCTTTTGATGACAGCCGCATTGACAAGGCCTTTGGCATCCCTGAGGACTTTGACTACATGGACTGATCGGGATATCTTCCATGGGGAAAAATGGGCAGAGAGATGTTTGTTAAATCTTCTCTTTGAACCCTGGTTTGCTGTTGTCTTCATTTCAAGTTTCTGTTTTGTTCCCTGGAGTGAAGGTGAATGCACCAGGTTCAGTTTGTTTTCCAGCTTGAAGAGGGATGATGTTGATGAGTTTGCCAACCCAGATGGACTTTTTCATTAGAGACGTCGCGTAGGTGCAACTGGAGAAGAGACCGAGCCGAGTGTTAGTGGCGGGGGGGTGTCCTGTGATAAACACAAGTAAGCAGACTGACTTCTTGGGCACCTGTTGGGATGAAAACTGAGACCTCCAAGCTGACGATGGAAACGAATCAACACTCAGTGCATCTGGATCTCCAATCGGAGCATTTCCATGTCTTATACAGATGGTTTGGGATCAAGTACTGGGCTACTTTTTCTCTCACATTTCCATCCTTTCTCACCAGTGAGCAGCCTTGATTTAGTTTACTTTGAACAGATGCCACAGTAAGATGTTAAAGACAGGTTTATGGAATAGTTTTGTAAATATTTACTTCTTTAGATGCATTAAAGTTATTTTTATTGCAAATATAGTTGAGCCGAAATGTTGTAGTCCTTGTACCAGTTGAGGTTATTGCTGTTTAAATTTGGGGTATTTGTTTTACACCAGACTTTCTGCTTTGTCTATTCAAAATCTGTCATTAAAGTATTTCTTCCACCAGAGCTGCACATTTACTTTCTGTATGTAGAAAAAAGGAACTCTGTTGTCTTAAAACGTCTAAAATGACTGTTGCCCTGTTTCCTCTCTTTGCTTTCTGTTTAAACAAATGCAAAATGGGTATTTGGTTCTGTGTTTACTCGTCTAACCTAGTTGATACGTTTTGGTTGGCTGATTTAAATTTAAAAGGTTCCATGTGCGGGCGGCACAGCCCCCGTTGGTTAAAGCTGCCTCCGGTAATTGTGTGAAGTTTGCATTTATTTTCTCCCCTCGTCTTCTTGGGTTTCCTCTCTGGTAGAAAGACCTCCATATTAGGTTAATTTATTATTTTTAAATGGACCTATGAGAGTAACGGTGTTGATCCTGTGATGGGTTAAAGTTCAGTTCAGCCCACCTGTAACCCACCTGATAACAACTGAGATAGGCTCCAGCCCCTCCTTGATCTTAAACCACAGGGTTTAATGTACTTCAGTGGGATTTGCAATGGCAGATCCACTAATGTTACGCAGCGCTGTCTTTAAAATCTGCCGAGGCTCAATGCCCAGTTAGGTTGCTCTGCTGCTGACTGCAGCTGAAAAATGTGCTCCAGTTTTAAGAGTGCTGACACACCCACATGTGTGAAAAGTTGCTTCACGCAGGTACCTGTCCAACCTGTCCCAACTATGATTCATTCACCTGAAACGCTGCTTGTCAACACTTTCATTACTGATGGTGGAGTGGTACTCCCTGACTTCTGGAGAACTATTAGATGCAGCTTGTTTTGGTAAAGACGGGTTAACCTCTGCCTTGGTTCCCTTAAGACATCTAAAGTATTTGCTCACAGACGAAAGCAAGTGGTTCCTTGCAGCGATTATTAAATTAATATTTGTTAATCAATGTTTAAGAAGTATTATGTTCTGAACATCAATATTAACCATACACATATCCTATGCTCTGCTTTTTTTTTTTTTTTTTTTTTTTTTTGTGAAATTCTAATGCACATTTGTTATTTTTTTTTTTTTTTTTTTTTTTTTTAAACCACCTCATTGTCTCAAATGGCTTTTTTCCCCATTAGACTTTTGGATCCAGAGCTCGTAAAACTGAAAACAAACAGTGGTTCTAGTTTTCAAATGTAATTTGCAAATGAAGTGCTGTTGAGTTCAGCCGTCATCTAAGGTGTACATATGAAAACCATTTAGGTTTTACACAATGAGGTTTTCATTAATAACCACACATGGAAACAAATATCTTGTGCAAACAAAGTACTGAGTATTACATGATTGCATACTTCTGTAGGATGTAAATATCTCATCATGTAAAAGGAATAATTGCAATTCCCCTTTAGAGAAAGTATAAAATTGTGATCGGTCCAGAATATTTCACCAATATATCCACCAGGCTGAAGTAGAGAGGCAGACACCCTGTCTTCATTTTTGATAAAGCTCGTAATTAATGTTGACTCCAAGGAGACCGGCGTGCAACAACAGGACATCTTTAATTAGTTTTGTTTAGCATTTTGGAAAGCTTCAGACTGGTTCTCAACACCTTTAGAAAATTTACTGTACTCGAGTGAAAGATGGCCGAGCATATTTTCTCAGAAATACATTTTAGAAAAACTATGGGGAAAATGAAGTTTTGTTTGCGGCTCAGAGAAAACATAAGAAGCCATCCACACCTCAGCCTGTAGCATCAGTGCCCATACATGGTAGGGTTCAGTGTTTTCCACATCCTACTCACAATGCAATGAAAAGTCATATGATGTGGTTCAGTTATACTTTTGTAGAGAGCAAACATATGTTCGACATCTTTTAAGAGTTGCTGGTCAGGCATTAATTTGTAGCCGCCAAGGGGATGTTTCATATCTGCTTTGACAACCAACCACTTAAAATTGTTTCCACTCATAGTTGAAGGAAATGTAATATAATGCCAGTAATACCAGCGGAGGGTACTGGATTTATTTTGGTTTGATAGGAAATCCCAATCTGTTCTATTTTAGAAGCATCAGTAGACTCCAACAGGGATCAAACCAAAGTAATGAGAAATAAAGTTTAAAACATCTTCAGATATGCAGTCAGTATGATGAACTTGGTCATTTCTGTTACCATGTACCTTAATTCATGAAACTAATGGTAATGCATTGTTACAAAATGGGAATATGAATTAAACTCATGCTGTTTCTGTTATCATCATTGGTTCCTGTCACTGATGCGTTTCTTTTTTGTCCTTTTAGCCCAAATGGGTGGGGGGGAAATGGAGCTCTGTGGTTCTGCTGGAGGTTTCCTCTTGTTGAGAGGACTTTCTCTCCACTGTCACCCTGTGCTTGCTCAGGATGGAAGACTGACGTTTCATGGCCATCTGCTTTTCCCCGTTTCTTCCATGGGGTTGAATCTGGTTGTTTGGAATAGTTTTTTTAATTGAGCCTACTTTTGTCTTTTGGGTTTGAAGAGCATGGCTGTTTTGATAGAGACGACTGAATGTAATTGAATTTGACTTGTTTTAGTGTAGTGTCATAAAATAACTTTTTATAATGCTTTAGTGTTATGCAAACTGAACTGAATCGAAGGTTGTTTGACGGTAATGACAGGGGACTAAAGCATGAAGAATGAAATAACTGTAATAATTAACATTCCAGCGCTACAGAGTACTTTAAGCACGTAGGCAGATACCTTTCTGTCCCACTTGTTTGTTTTACTCTTCTACAGACTTGCATTAACAGAACTGATGGGAGCTACACCCATTACACGCTGTGTTTTCAGCGGGCGGTGAGGAAGCTGCTGCTGTTGCAGCTCTGTGAGACAGAAAGAGCAACGCAGCGAAACACACGGCAGGCTGCTAGCTCAGAGGCGGGCGGCATGGCGGGGCTACAGGACTTCCACCAAGGCGGCCACTGTCACAGGAAAACGTGGATTAATATACTACTAGGAATACTTCAAATACTTCTACCAAACCTTCAACACGGAGGGGCTCAGCTGCAAGGTTTGTGCTCACCTTTGTTTTAGGCGTTTTCGGGCTGAATCAATAACAACCGTTTCTAGGAGAGAGAAAAAAAATGAAGTTAGCAACCTGATTGAGTGCGTTACGCTCAAAAATGGTAGAGAGGCTAAACTATCCCTCTACCAAGGTAGTCTGTTCTTACTATTAAACCTAGATGGGGTTTTAGTGCAGTTCTACACAGCTTAATGTTGGTTTGTTCATTAGCATTAAAGTATTTTTTCCAAGTTCGTTAGCCTCTGAGCTAACCTGCTGCTAAACAAGCAGCTAGCAAGCAGCCTTTGTCAACTTCCCGAGCTGGACTCGTTTCCTGGCTCATGTGTTTGCTTGTCATTCACTCCAAATTCAGATGATATCTTCTTAATTCAACTTATTTATATAGCGTCAGTTCACAACAGAAACATGCAATTCAAATTAATATCATATACAATTAAATTCAGTTTTACTTCATCCCATTCTGATTCAAGTCCCCCCAAAAACCATTCAGTTCTAATCTATTATAAGATCAGGAGCGCATACTGTGCCAGTTATTAAAAAAAAAAAATCTACCTAAAAACACCAGCTAATTGCATCAAATTTAACTTCACCGAACCTTAACTTTCCCTTACTATGGGTTAAACAGTTAAAAGTTAAACAAAGACATAACCGTTATTTTTATAGCAATCTTTGCCTGGATCAATTGTAAGAACAACAAGGAGCGATCGTCAATAGTTGATCAGTATGTCCTCCAGCAGCCTGCAGAGAGATTTCAGAAAAGCATGAGGTATTCAAACTATGCATTTTATCAAAAAGGAACATCATAAACCAGCTCCTAAAGGTAAACGAGATGTTTTCTTGATGGACCAAAAACTGGGAGCTTGTTCTGCAGAAGAGTCGTCAAATTGATAGATGAGACTCCCTTTCGACTTTTAAAATCTCTTAAAAGCCACAAGCCAGGCTTCCTACATATTGTCCTTTTTCATTTTGCTTCTCTCTGGATATTTTAGTAAAATATACTTAGCTTGAAGTTAGCTATTAAAAAGTTGTCCTTTTAAAATGTTCTCAAAATCATGAAACAAGACCAGGTATGAGTACATCATATAGACAGATGCAAATTGTATCAGTCTCGATGCAGAAACTCATGATAGTTCAAGTTATTTTACTACTTTGGTTGATGCTGCAACATAAATTTTGATATTGTTTACACTTCAGAAGATTTTGTTTTACACTATGCATATCAGAGATGTGCAAGTAAAAAGATGAGCGAGTTGCTTGTTTGGACCCATGGCAGTTTGGGAGTGTGTTAAAAGGCCATTTCAGTTTGTAGGCTTCTAATAGACCAGCTTACATCAAGTGTTTTTCACAATCTACAACAGACTTATAAAATCTGGTCTGGATCATCCTACACTAAAACAACATCCTTTTAAAAGTCATATTTGCAAAACTTTTATTTTGTTTGTAAGAAAAAAATAAAAAGCTGTTTCAGATGTATAGATAGATATGTATATATGTGTGTGTAAATAGGTAAATAGATGGATAGATATGTATATATGTGTACAATATAAATTGTAATGTGAAAATCTTGACATTTAAACCTATATATTCTGATACCATGGTGCTCTGGTGGGAGACAGATCTGCAGTTTGTTTAATATAGAACTGAACTTAATAATTCAGAGCCTGTATATTGGACAGAGAGCTTTAAAATCCATTCCGTGTTTTAAAAAAAAAAAAAAAAAAAAAAAAAAAAAAAAAAAAAAAGAGAAGTGAGGTCAAGTGGAAATTGGAGATGTGTGATTTCTCCTCCTAATGCTCATTAGAGTCCTAGCTATAGCATTTTGGTTCAACTGATTTTTGTCATTTTGTTTTCTAAAATTAATTTTAAAAATAATTGCAATAGTCTAGCCTGTAGCATAATACTATTGGTGGCTAGTA
Organism: Anableps anableps; assembly: GCA_014839685.1. NCBI lineage: Eukaryota > Metazoa > Chordata > Actinopteri > Cyprinodontiformes > Anablepidae > Anableps > Anableps anableps. The sequence goes on from CM026065.1 coordinate 2,850,158, forward strand.
ACTTGTCTACAAAATCTGCTGCTGATATTTGATACAATGTCTATTTTCTGTACATGGCTTAATGTTCAGAAGTTAATTTGATTTCATCTCGTTTCCACAAAGCTCTGAGTCAGATGTCCACGAGCGTGGTTGAAGTCTGGCCGCCAGAGGAGACAGACCCATTTGTCCCACTTCAGGTATTTACACTTGCCTTCTTGGGTGTGTTTGTATGGAAGAGGAACTATAAATATGCAAATTTTGTACTGTAATCACCAAACACAAACTTTAAAATGCAGCTCAATGAACGAGTGTGTGTGGATTTGAGAGCAGTAACACAGCTGAGGGTTTAGGATATTTCTTAATCTATTAGCATCCAAGTTTCTGTCCTCTGGATTGTCACCCCTAAAGTAACTACTGTGAGGTATCGTTCTCTTCAGTTCATTAGTTTAATATGCACAGAACAGTGTCATTAATGTACAATAAAAGCATATTGTAGGTGGATTAATTTAAAGGTTTTATTGCTGTATTAGTTTTCTGCACAGTTTTTTCTGTTTGTGTCTCTTAAATTTATTTTTTTTGTTATTTTTTTTATGCTGTGTGCAGCACTTTTATCACTTTCCAGTAGACATTTGTGACGATTATGTAGTTATGGAGCACAGCAAGTACATACAGCGGCACTTTAGTGTTTATCGATAACCTGTCATGAGGCCATCACCTGACGTTTTGTGCTACCTGAGGGCCGTGAACAGCATTTTCTGCAGGACTCTTTATCAAGAGACTGCTTGGAATCGCAACATAAAAAAAAAAACATTTCTTAAAAAGATTTGATCGGTAGAGTTTAGTAGATCAATGAAAGATGAATACAGTGTAAAAAATATTAAAGTCCATGTATAGTAGCTATAAATGTGTGTTCTGAGTTTGTCAAACCACAGAAATGTTTTATTAATCACCCAGAAAAATTTGCATGATTAGAAGAATTAGTAGCTCCTACCTATCGTTTAGTTGCTTTCAACTGTATTCATGTTAATGAGAATTATTCATATGAGGACAGGATTCAGTGTGAACATCAGCTCTAGCCTATACATATTCATTGAGGAAGGGCTTGATATTTACGTTTCCATCTGCACTCCACTAGTCTCCTCAGATGACCAAGTAGCGGAGAACCATTTATTTTATGAATATTATTACGCACACAGCTGAAAAAATACTGTGAGGAACAAAACTAGCGGAGAAGTTTTTGTGCACATAAAAGATTACCTGTGGATTAACAGTGTGCTGTCTGATGGATTCCACTCAGGAAATGAGGCCTATATGTCATAATTACATACGCTAGAATTAGCTAACAGTACATGGACATGACAGGATACAAGATATAAAATCAGGTTATGGATTTGCACATTTTGTAGCATTTAGTCGTTACTGTGCATTAAGTCCCCAACAGTTAGAATATTTAAAACACAAGCACACAAGGCAAAGCTGCTGCCCTGCTCATCGTGGCATCCAGGGAAGATGCACGAACAAGGTGAATGAGGCATAATTGGTTAGCCAGCTAGCAGCAAACTGTACTTGGTCTATCCACCGAGGCTCCCACACTGTACGTTTTTATACCGCTGGAGCAGCAGGGGCAGGGTTATGATGAAGGCAGCCGCGTGACGACATGGGGCCGCCTTTTCAGACACACCCACAAAATCCTAATCCTGTTTCAAAATCCAAATTGAATTATAAATCCATGATTCAAGTTTAAATGTTTGGGAGACGTTTAGAACAATCCATTTACGATATTTATAATGAGTTTAACGGAAAATGTTAGAATTCCCTTTATACAGTCTATAAAGATCATTCAGTCTACAAAGAAGTGCAGTGTATGTGTTCATAAAGTTTCTGAATACTCCCTCAGTGATCTGTATGCTGCAGGTACGTTCATGTCACTCGTACCTTTACCTTTCAGTGAAGTTTGTAGAATTGTTGATATGACTGGGTTTCATATTTAACAATGAATAGTGTCTCAGTTACACAGGCTGTGTTAAACAGAGCATGGCATTGGTGTGTTTCCACACTGGTGCTGCTGGTAGTCAGTTGTTCATGTCCTGTATATTGTACAGGTCATAGACAGGACTCTGTAGAACTTGAGTGCATGAGGAGGTAATTCAGTCATTTGATTCAGGTATGTTGGACTTGGGACACATTCATAAGTTAGGGGATGCTGGGAATTTGACACCCCTTGTCTAATTAAAAAAAAAAAACCCAAACCTTTAATTCAACCAGTTTAAGCACATCTTTTCTGCTTTTGTGTGCAAGTTTCACCTGCTTCCCAGTTCCATTATCGTCTGTTCTTCTATGCTTACTTGGGGGAAAAAGTATCTTCTTCTGCTTCCATTAATATACCAGCCTTCAAATGTGCTGGGAGCATTGTTGGATACCACAGTACTCCAGCTGGAACTTTTCAAGCTGCACCAAGTGGCTTCTTGGCTTGTAATGAAGTTACTTTACAGTGAATAATTCAGTTAGATTTGTTTGAAAATTAGTTACAGTTGTCAGAGGTTATTGTGGTCATTTGGCCAGTTCTCGGAAAGATATTTTATGAATGCTGAGATATATTATTGGAATGTCCTTTAAGTCTGTTATTCTGATAAAAGTAACTTAGTATTTTAAGGAAAGGCAGTGAGACTAGGTATGGGTCAGTATACCATCTATGTCTGTATTATTAGCAACTAGAAGTAGTTTTAAAATCACCAAGTTTGTCTCTCTGGAGAGCAAGGCAAATGTAGGAGTCTTCTTTCAACCTGCTGTTCCAGCAGTGTGGAGCAACAAGTGTGGGAGGGGCAGCACTGCAATACTGTAGGCTCCATACAGCTGAATAAAACTCCAGTCACTCCAGCACTTCCTCTGGCGTCCTATGAAAAAAGCTTTAGACCATCACACCTAGAATGCTGTGATGGAAAATTGTAGCGATGTGGAAACCTTGGTAAACCTACTGTGACACAGCTAACCAGCTAAATGGTACTCACCTGGATGTAAAATTCAATCACACTTATTTAATAGCAGTCATAGCAGGTTATTATTTTGCAGGGGATTTGATTTAGGCATGTAAATCTCTGTGAAGATGATTTGTCTGTGAGAATGGCTTTTAGCCATGACACGAGAGACGGGCCGAAGAGTTGAAGGATTTGGGATCTGCAACTCCTCTCTCTGGATCTCTGGACAGACCTAAACTCTTCTGGAGTTCTGTGGCTTGATCATGTTCTGACTCTTTTAATTGTTCTTATGGGCTTTTTTGTTTTCTTTATTTCTTATCTAATATCTGCTTTCATGTCTTCTACATTCTCCTTAAAGCTGCAGTATGTAACTTTTTTTTAAAATTACGACAAAACTATAATCCACAAAATAAAACCTTCTCTCAAAAATGTTAGATAAAACACAAAGTATTCATCTTTTAATAACCAAGCACTCTGCTTTCCCTTTAATTTCATGGTAGATAGGACCTCATCTATCCATTGACTTATACACATAATTACTTTATTAAAACTTCTTTTAAATAACGAGTGACCTAAATCATGTTTTTATTGCTGAGAATAGATTAAATCTTTTTTAGTTTTCTTCAATCAAACCCAGAATAAATTAGTAAAGTGGTTGCCTTTCTTCAAATAAGGAAACATACAAAACCCTTTTGAAGTTTTGGGTCTACAATGATTTACACATTCCTTTCCTGCAAAAATCTGACTATTTTCTTTGTTTAATTAAAATATTTCATGCTTAGTTTATTGTTGTGCAGGGAAAAAAAGTTCTTAAAACTTTTTTGTGATTTTATATTTTAAAAAATGTTTTATGTTTTGGCCTGTGAGTACTCTTGAGCTGACAATTTTGGCCCATGTTACAGACAGTCTGGACACCCCTGCTGTAGAGTCAGAAAGAAATCCTCTCCTGTAGGCGTGAGCGGCAGTGTCTGCAGCAGAGCTCACACTGACACACTTCCTTGTTTTATGCAGTCATTTTAATGTCCAACACACATTTAACAGCATAAATTAAGGGCGTCTCAAGGTTTTGCATGATCACTCATTTGTGCATTACTAAGGTATTCATGTACATGTTTGTTAAAGATGAAAATTATTGCAAAGATTCTTTATTTTTTCTCTTTTGTAACCTGTGAAGTGTTCAGTCACTGAAATCTAATCACTTCCCACAGAATGTGATTTCATTTTAGGTCATATCATGATTACTGTTTGCTGTCTTTCCCTTTATAGAATCAAGTATTATTGTACAAGGTTTGAATTTCATCACTGCATTGTGTGTGATTTCACAAAATCAGAGTAATTTAGCAATGGAAATGTGGGAAATCCCAACATGTTTACATTTTTCCCACTATTATCGTTTATCATAAACAGCTTGAAAGAAAACAATTGCTCCAGAGATGTATATGTATATTTATTCTAAACCCTAATAGGTACAATAACAATTAGTATCTACCGTTATGTGGTGGTACAGTCAGATTTGTCTCGAAACAACACATGTGCAGCACTTTGCAGCAGTACTGCCATAAAGTGAAGCAGATTTGCAGCTTTTTTGATCTAACAAGAAAAAAAAGAATTCCAGAATTAGCATTCTTTCTAAGTATGGACTAAAAAAAGTTCAAAGGAATATTTACTAATGGTTGCTGTATTTATGGATCAAAAGTTCTGGGAGTTTCAAGTTTGCAGTTTATTATAGGGAAAGAAAATCTGATTTAAAATTTTTAATATTTGATCTTATCAACAAAGATTATAATTATTCTTCTCCACTTTGCACAAAACGTAAAGTTCATCATGCTCCTTTTTCTCTGTTCACAAGGCTTTAAACTCCTACAGCTTTTGCTTCTGAGTGTCAGAGGTACAGCTCAGTGGGGAGGATATGATTTTATTTTGCTCCTGATGTGTCTATGTAAGCAGCACTTCAGTATGCTGCACCAGCAATTATCAGTACATGGCACCAGCGAGTTTTGGGCTGGTCATTATTGACAGCAAGTGTTACCTTGGCTGTTTTGGTGAAAGCAACAAGGTGTAAGTGAAGCAACATGAGGTGGAAGACAAGTCGTGTCTTGTTGCTGGAACCTTGAGGAGACATTAGAGCTGCTGGTTCATGTATTAACTTGGATTAGTAAAGCGGGTGGTTCTAATTTACTTGCCTCTCTTACTTTGGCCAAAGAGATTGTTTTCTTTTTTTTTTTTTTTTACTCATATCCCATATAATGTGATAAAATACTGTATTATTCACAAGTTGGAGTTATTTTGTTAGAATAAGTGAGGGAAAATGTAAACAAGTGTCAAAAAATTTAAATTCAGATTCAGACAAGTTAATTAATCTCAGTGGGTAATTCATTCACAGGTTACCAATCTATTCATTCATCTCTAACATGCATCCACTAACCAGTTCATTAGTTGAACAAAAACACACTGTAAGCGCAACAAAATATAAATACAAACCACTTTATTTAATACATGTAAATGGATTCTAAAACCCCAATAAGAGATTTAGAAAGAGTGAAAATACTACATTTTAGTGTAGAAACCTAAAGCTGCAAATTTAAGCCAACATAGCAAAATCTATCAAAGGTAATTTATTTGAAAGTAATTTCAGGTTTAAATTTAAATGTGTCCGGGATATTGGACAAATGTTTAATATACTATTCAAGTTGGAGAAAAGCAACAAAGTTGATTTTAAGGTTAGTGTGTAGTCTTCAGATAGCATTAGACATGAGGTTGGTGTCAAAACCAGCCCCCTCCTTCCGTGCATAAATCCACCGTATGTGAAGCAAGGAAAGGAAGAAGTGTAAAAATAACATGACCTGATGAAAACATGGCTCACTGAGAATCAAATTACGCCTTATCTTTGTAGTGCGTAGTAATGCTGACATCCCAGTTGTGTTTAAGGTGACAAGGGAGCTGCAAGGGAGGACTCTTGGCCACAAAGGCTGCCACAACACCAGCCAATTTAACACATTTCTGGTCTCTCCACAAGCGATTGGGAGCCCATCAAAAAATACTTCATTTTTTGGCCTGAAAATTGTAGGATTTATGTTGCTCCTGTTAATTCAACAAAATGTGTTCCACTTTTGCTTGGTCATTGTTTAGTGTGTTTATTTTGAATTGGGCTTTCTTGCTTTAATGTGTTTCTATATCTGCTGCTGCTGTTACACCTGAATTTCCCCCTTTGTGGGACAGTAAAGGCTGTTTCTATTCTAGTTAAAATGTTGACACTAAGCTTTACTTGGTGGACTCAAGTTGATTTCTCTTTTTTAACTTGCGAGGAAGGTTTTTACACCATTACACATTTGCGGCTTTGAACTATTTAACCTATCTATGGTGTAAGATATGTGATAAAACTCAAAATTCGACATCTGAATTAAGGCTCCTCAATATATTGTGAGTTTATTGTCATGGCAATATTGGTTTGTGTAATATTCATGTTGCAAAGGAGTACTTGGAGTGGAATAATTATTGGGTAATATATTGAAAGTGTTATAAACTTGCCATTTGCATGCTAGTGCGCTATTTAGCCAGCGAGTCTCACTGCGGCAGATGCTCACACTGGACACTAGGAGTGTAACGACATCTCACGATATTAAAACGTCACAATATTTCTCATTGAGGTAACTGCTCCCTGTTGAGCACCAGCCAGTTGTGGTCATCATGGCTTGGCCTGATGATGTTGTAATAGAAGATATCCCAACTATTCTTAAATCATTTGTTTGGCAGCATTTTGGGTTTCCATAGGAACAATAAATGGCAACAGAGTGACAAACAGGACACGAGCGATATATAAGCACCGCAAGTTGTTCAGACACTGAAGGAGGCAGAAAGCATCGCTATAACAACCGATGCCTGGATGTCACAATCACAGCCCGCTGGGAAATGGTGAATGGACTGCAGACAATGCCCTTCAAGAAATCACAAAAAGAAATGATCAGTTTGTTGGGTTTTTGACAAAAAAAAAGAAAGAATAAAAATGCAGAATAAAGGTGTTTTTGCCGGAGAAATTTGACCTTTGAGGTTATCATTAAAGTAATGTCAAAATCTCGTCTTGAGTATTATGTATTGTCACATCCCTACTGGATACCAGTGACAGAAGGCTAAAGGTCACAGAGTGATGTGAACCCAAATGAAAAGGAGAGGAAAGAAGAAAATGGGCATATATCACAGCTGATTTAAACATTGCAATATTTACCAGCATAATCACCTTCACAGGATTTTGTAGAATCTTGCAGCCCTGTTCTGAATGCCCCCAAGTCTAAAATAATGGAAACTTTCTTAAAGCTGCAGTATGTAACTTTTATTAAAAAAAAATGTTTTTTCAATATTTGTTCAAACTGTCACCATGTCGCGACAGTATATTATGAGACAGATATGTGAAAAAAAATCAAGCTCCTCTGCCTTCTCCCTATGGTCCTACTGTCCTCTGCAGAAATAAACCCTCCTGGTCAGAAACGACCAATCAGAATCAGGAGGAATGTCAGAGTGCTGTTGATCATGCTTTGTACATATGTTTTTTTTTTTTTTTTGTTTTTTGTTTTTTTTTAAAGTAGCATTTTGCAGCTTTAAGGCTTTTAATTACTTTTTGTGTTTTTGATTAAATTAATCAAAAAAATTCTAGTCAGCCTTTATTATCTGCTCGTTATAAAATAAATTATATCTTATAACAGGATGTCCATGGCTTGCCATGCCTTGAATATAATTTATTTTATTTTTTTCTTTATCACACCTGTTTTCTTAATATTGTGCAGCTGTATGTATGTATGTCAGACAGTTTGAAAAAAATGGTACATCAATGCTCAAATGCACTAATATCCCATATGAAACTAAGCTCTTTCTATGACCAAACAGTGATGGGAAATCTATTTCTTCACATTGTTAAGCTACTAAATTCCGTCTTGTTTTCATTTTATTTGCAGGTGGTGGAAGAGCGAAGAACAGATGGTCTTCCTCTAGAAGACAGGTAAGTCCTCCTTTAATAGCATGTAACTTCTGTTTGTTTTTAAACCTCTTTCTGATGCATTACACAGTTGCAAAGTACCTGGAGTTAATTAAAAGCACGGTCGCGTCTAAGTTAAGCTAATGGGAAGTTTTCTTGCATGCTTGAATGAAACAAACCACATCAGTACCAATTTATCTCTAATCATCCAAAGTCCAGAGATTACATCAAGCAGAGAGGAAAGGTGAAGAACTGTGAATTGTGATTCTATGTAGCTTAATTTTCTACAGCTTGGAAATGCATAAATTAAGAAGAACTCGAGTGTTAGTTGAGAAACAAGACTTTTTTTCTTATTCTTTTTCTTCAAAAAGGACGTGTGGTTTCAGTTTATAGGACTGTGTAAAAGCTCCTGTAAAAGACTTCCCCAGCATGCAGGCTGTTGTTTATGTTAGTAAGAGAGGGGAGGGGGTTGTGACAGAGAGAGTTTGGGGGTGTGCGTTCCAGAGGCACAGAACCAAATTCCTGACTAATTTTAGAACTCTTGAAAAAATAAAAAAAGGAGAGAAGGTCTGTCTCTCCCTCGTGTTTTTGCTTCCTCAGAAAATAGATGTTCTAATCTGAATATCAGCAGCAAATAGTTGTCTCAGTGAAAGCTTGGAAACAGTGCCATAACGTCTGGTTGTTTATTCTGAATATTTGTCTTTTCTTGCTTCTCTTTGTGTTTCCAGAAAGATTAATAAGGTGAAACAGTAATGAGAGTATTGCACAGACTACCTTTCACATAGAGGAAGTGGTTATGTAAAGTCTTGCCCAGACGTTATACTCAGCATGTGCTGCTTTAGACCTGATCATTTTTATAGATTTATGTAGTAATTATTAAAAAATGAATTGATGAATGAAAAAGATTTTGTGATTCTGAAGAAAATCTTCCAAATCCAAATAGAGTGAAGAAGTTTAGTGCTTCTAAAAGTGGGGCTCATTTAAAGAACCAACCTGTCTGACAAGTTTTCAGATTTGATGCTAAAGTATGTTTGGTTTGATGTGCATCAGCTGATCTCTGTATTTTTAAGTGAAGGTGAGGCATGAGGCTAATGCTGCTTTGCACTGTTGCTCAATCTAAAACCCAACAGAGCTGTGGACTGTGAGGCCTCTCCTCCCATGTGAGTTATCAGGCACTTACCAGGCCTGCCATCACCCTCTTCCAGCCTAAAGAGCTAATCAGGAAGCACACACAGAGGTTAATGACATTTCCATCTGTGCTAAGTCTCAAAATGCCCGATCTTCTCTCGTGTGTTTGGCTCTTGTTCGCTTTTTTGATTTACAGTCATTTGGAACAGCACTCTTTTTGGGTTGATATTTTTTTCTTGTTGCGTTTTTCTTCTTCAGCGATTTCTGTGAATAATAGCTGACCTACATTCTTCTTCTGCTAACCTGTCCCCTGTAGCACAGTTAAGGTCACTGCTAACACCAACGTTGTTTGACTTGCATCCCAGGGATCAAATGGCACCGAACACAAGTTATTTTTGTACTGAGCAGCAGTCAGAACTGGTGTGCAAGAATATAGTACAACACTTGTTGGTAGGATGGTGGGGGGTTTTCAAATATGATGAGTTACTCACATGTAAAGTATGACCATCAAGACAACTTTAAAGTACTTGACAGAACTAAGTGCACTGAGTTTAGGTATTAAAATAACTCAATTAGACATTTAAAATGATCAGTTGCTTGAATTAATGTAAGCTAATAGTTTTCATTTAGTTTCTTGCAAAATTCTTCTCATTTTCTCAAGCACTAACAACAAACTTCAATACATTGAGTTGGTGTGGCATTATGTACTTTGTAGCTCAAGCTCAGTTAGAGTGGATGGAGAGTGTTTGTGAGCCTCATTTTTAAAGCTTTGCCACAGATCCCTAATTAGATTTAGGTCTGAACTTTGACTGGGCCGTTCTGACCTGTATTTAGGGGTGGGCATTTATCGTATTGTTCATCATTTAACGTGAAAGAATTCTTATCATGATAAGAATTTTGATTTATCATTGTCTCGATAAATTTTAATTAATGATGTGAAATAAAAAAACAAAACTGACAGTATTATGGGAATTTTTCTTCCCTATTTTCTCCATGAGAGCATCAATAAATATCAGTAAATTTGAAAATATAATCTAATGCAGTTACTGTGTGCTGTTTAATAATATGAAATTCACTTTTTCAAGGAAGTGGTGTCCTGAAGAAGCCCATTTGAAATTGGAATGTTTTCCAAGAATAGTATTTGTTTCTAGTGTTATGAATGCTGTGCCATGCAGTCACAGACACACAATTACCTAAAAAAAATAAAAAAAAAAAAGTATTATATAGTGTTTTTATCGTAATTTCTATCATTATCATGTTGCTGCTGAAGAAAAGCATCCCCACAGCATGATAGTTTCTCTACAAGGTTTCACAGTGGTGATGGTGTATTCAGGGCTGTTAACAGAGCTTTTTCCTTCAGTTACACACAGTGTGTTGCATTTAGGGCAGAAAAATACATTTTGGACTCATTTGACAAGGAGCCCTGTTCTTCCACATGCATGCTGCGTCATTTCAGCTGCTGTTAATACCACACTCCACTTCAGTAGGGCCGGATTTGGAGAATGCACACACTGATTGTTTTTCTGATTAATGCTTTTCGAGACCTTCTGTTTAGTTGAACATTTCTGGTTAGGTTGCCGCCGTGCCATTCTTCTTCCTTTTCTGGCTACTTTTGAATGCAGTTGATTGCATTGGATTTTATTTGGGTGTATCCAACTAAAGGATGATGGTAGAAAGGATGGCTGATATTAGAAAAGTTCAGTACTGTTCAGGAGGACACTATTACTGACAATCTGGGAGTTTTGTGTCTGAAGTTCGTGACCAGAGATGGCACTAAATGCTTTATTACCTTTAATAACACCCAGTGAAGCTTTGCAGAGGGAGACAGCATCACTTTCCTTTGACATTTGACCCCTCATTTGCTTATCTACACAGTTTTTCCCACTGAGGAGCAGCATTTGAAGTTATACTGCTTGGCAAGTTAGGAACTAACAAGCATTTACAGTACACTCCTTCCCCAACACTGTATGCTGTTCCCTTACGTCTAATGTCTGACAACACTATAACCTTAAGCCTTTGAGGGCATTTCTGTTTAGGTATTATTTTTACAGCCGAACAGCTCCAGTCTTAAGTTGTTGTTGAGGGTCTCCATTTTCAGGGTGTCTAATCCAAAATTTTAAAAATATATAATTTTACAATGATCTTATTTTTAGACTCATTTATGGTAGAGACGTTTTTTTTAAAAAAAATGGTAAAATCTTTCCATTATAATAATCAAACTTGTTTTTTCATGAATTGATATGAACTAGAATGAAAATAGAAATATGGCTGACAGAATTTACAAATATTTCTATATTTCTATATTTCATCGCGCATCTGTCAACTTTTCAAGACCAATCCCACATATCATATATTTTCTGCTGCCACATGCACGACGTGTGTATGTGCACACTTGCCTAACAATGAAGCATCAGCATGTAAGCTGCTGTTCAGGGAGGGACAGTTGATCTGAATCAAGATTTTTGTGTCTGCAGCCTCAAACTGAAAAGCTGTAGAGTGGCTGCAACATCATGTCAGTCACTTCCTCTATTGTATCTGTACTAAATGACCCCAGAGAAGTGGAAGAAGCTGTGGTCCTCCCTGTAACTGCTGAAGAAGAAAAATACAGGTTGCTCAGGTTTAACGTTGCAGTCCTTGCTGTCCACTAGCCTCTGTGTTTTGTTTTCTAATAATAGTTTTTATTTGTTTTTTTTTCTACAAGATGATGCTTCACCTAGTAATTTCCTTTCTTAGTGATGACATTAATGCTGTTATCTTTATATAAAGTCAGCTGATTTAGTTGTATTTTGTCCTGTTATTTCTTTATTTTCGCTCTGGATTCTGTGAGGATTGTTCATATGAGGTGTTTATCTTAAACTTTGCAAACCCTGCATTTAAGTTCTGCTTTCAGCCGTGTTTCTGAAGCCACTTTTACATGGCTGTAGATGCTGGTTTTAGGAGTTGCACTGTAATACAGTGGTGGAATAAAACTCCTCTTAATAAAATGTAGTTCCTGATATGAGCATCATGGTCGACTGGTTTATTGGGCTGCATAAAGTGGGAAAGTGTAAACTATTGAACTTCCACTTTCGTGTGTTGATCAGCAGCTGCCTTCAGGCTCCACATTGTTTGTTCACAGAGGTGCACAGTGACCTGAAACACAGGCATCAGAAGTACAGATTATAAAAATGTTACTAATGTGAACTGCAAAAAAACAGCAATGATCATTAAATAAAACAGTAAAGTGAGCTTGAATTATTAATGCCAAGTTATCATTGGTTATTACTAAAAGTTCATCACGAGAATTTCCCTCACAAAGGTGTTATTGAGCGTTGGGCTGGGTGATATGGCTAAAAAACATTTCACAATACAAGCATTTCATATCAGTTGATATCAATAATTATTGATTAGTCTTTTTTTTTTTTTTTTTTTTTTTTTTTTTTTTTTTTTTAATAGCTAAAATACTGCCTAACTGGTGACATGACCTTTCCTTTTTTATTCACAATGTCTTCTTGAGCTGTTGCCCTCATTTTCTGCTTTCTCTCCACCCTATTGTTTTTTATATTTAAGCAGTCATGAGGCACGGTGACAAACATGAAACTGCTCCCACGTACTCAGGCAAACCGTGGTTGCGTAGAGGTTGCGCTAGACTTTCTCGGTGTCCATCATTTTGACTGACGGCGCCACAAAAAATCCTGTCATAACCTATTTTTTCCACGATTGTAAATAATAATCATGACAAATTTGGTTGCATTTAAGTTTAATTCGGTTTAATTTATATTCAGCAAGCTGAACGCGCCATCGCACATCAAGCAGATAAATACATGTAACTTTTTCTCCACAGTAACAAAACCCACTGACTGTGGAACCAATAACTACATATAAACAATGAAATGAAACTATCGCACTTATTTATGGACACGAATTGCGCACCGGATTGTGCGTAATCAAAAGTCTCAGGATTCTGATGTTGATCTGCAGGCTGACTACGAGCTCTGCTGCTGCACTATAAACTGGAATTACAAGCACCACTTCAGCCAGAGTTTTGAAATCAGGGAATCTTTTCTCCATTTGAAGCAATCAGAAGTCGGCATAACTCTCTAAATGAGGGGCAGCAGGAGGAAATCTCCCAGAATGCGCTTCTGCACCAGACGCGCTCCAAAGCCTCCTGTCCACAGCTCTTCAATGCGCTGTCATCTTCCGGATTGTGAGATTCAAGGATTTTTATTGTCATACCAGTTGGCATTTCCATGTTTATGGTGTGAAACTTTGGATTCAGGTCCCATTTCAAGAAGCCTAATAAATAAACATACAAATAAATACAGTTTAAAAAGTGAGATGAAGCTGTATTGAGTGCATTAAGTGTGGGAGATGTATTTAGTTCAACGTCCAGGTTAGCGACAATAATCGGATAGGATTTCTTCTTTTATTATTGTTTTATTTAGTTACCTCTGTGATGTGTTCTGTGCATACCGTTGCGTCTGCACCAAGTGGTCCTGTGTGAATTGTAATCCATCACGGACAGCCTTCAGATTTTTTTTCGTCGCGACCCCTGCTGCCTGTAATCTGTGAACCGCGCATACTGTCTGTGGACGGTTGAGATTTTATACTCAAGCGTACAGATTGCCTACATTTCTTGTGACAAATTCCTTCATTTCTCACAAACCACATGGGTAGTAGCAAGTTTGATGAGCTATTGGGCGCCTAGCCCTGTTTCTTCTCCACCAGAGCAGCCACCACACACCTGTCAGTACAGCACAGAGAGCGGCAGTCACGCTGCACGTCCTTATTACGACAGGTAGCGCTGCCTCTCAACGTTATCTCGGTGTTGCATACAAGCAGTTCGATGTGAACAGTGTTTTGTGCAACAGTCGTAAAAATGTACCTTTGTACAGACATGTCCAGTGGACGTCTGCTTAGACTCCGCATTTTTCTGCCTCGAGTACGTGTGGACCGGAGCACGTTGGGGGCAACACGAAACTGCTGTTTGCACATGTTACACAACATGTTGTTGCTAGGTAACCATAGAGCGAGTTAGTTGATGCCACTAACCTTTCTTAGCTGGGCCCTGAGAGGTTGAGCGACTTAAGCCTTTCCTCTGCCTACATCCTTCAGCATCCAGAATGCTGTGCGGTTCTGGATCGGCGTTCAGTGAAATTATTGAACATTCTATCGGACGTATTTTCGATTGATATTGATCACGTGTCTGTCGTGATAAATATCGTTATCGTTTTATAGCCCATCCCTAACTGAGCGGGACAGCTCAAAAACTGGACAAATAGTAACAGGGCTCTAGAGTGCCACCAATTTGGTCGCAAATGCGACCGGATTTCTCAGTAGTGCACCTGGAAAAAAATCTCAGGTCGCAGAGGTGCAGCCGGTTGTTGGGAGGTAAAAAAAAAACAAAACAAAAAACAAAACAAATCTCTGCTACCATAATGTATACCAACAGTGAAAGTCTCCCTAAGGTTCACAACAGACGCACATTGGGTACATCTTGCAGTCTAAGCCAATCAGTGAAAGTAAAGGGCGGGCGCCCCCTCTGATTGGCTGTGGTGCAGGTATCCATCTACGTATAGGGCTGTATCCTGCAGTCAGAGGTGAGCAGCTAGGCTAGTCAGGTAAACGGAGTGGCTGCAGCGCGGCTGAGGAGAGAAAGTACAGAAAAGTTAAGTTCTAAACCGTCCGAAAAACCATTACCATTGCTCTGACTCGGCGTTATCAACATCCCAGGTTATGTCAAGCTGTGGTTTGGAAACGGTATCAGATAACGAGCCACATATGATCGTCTGCGAGCCAGAGCCACTGGAGTTAAATGACACGGGGCTTGTAGTGTGAAAGCGAACTGCAGCAGCTGAAAATGGAACAAATGTTGCAATTTTGATCCCCAATCGAACCAAGTCTACCGGACTATCAGGTGTGAAAGTTGTACCTCTGTTGCCATGTGATGGTCTAGTGGTGACCTGTCCAGGGTGTATTCCAGCCACACCAGCCCGTCTTTGATCCTGCAAGGAAAAGCTGGTATAGAAAACAGATGGATTCAGTAAGGTTAAATATTTTCCAGAATTTGCACTACTTCTTATATCATATTTTTAAGTTTCTCACTATATTTTTGTGTATCATCAATCTAACATGATGATGCTTTCATATAGATTGATGATTTGTTGTGCTTCCTTCCTCTCAAGTTACTTCTGTAGGTTTGGTCGTGCTCATTTTGTTGAGCACATACATTGGAGCTATGACACCTTATCTTTGTTAGAAATTCTTCAGTTCATTTTCACCTGGGAAGGAGATAGAAATAGTGTTCACAAGGTAGTTGTCTTACACAAAATAAAAACTATTGGATGGTTAGTAAGCCTCTGCTGTTAGACAGCAGAATGGGATGCATTCGTGTGCACCTACACAGAGATAACCCGCTAACTAACTCAGTTCTATGACTACCTGCGCTGCTCAGAGGCACATCAGTGGCAGATCAAATGGGACTCCTCATTTCGTCTCTTTCAGTGTGAAACTGACTCCTAATGAAAGCTAATCATAGATACTTCTGTTCAAATGGAACACAATGTTCTTATTTTAGGAAATAGTTCGAATGTTCTATTTTAGTTGATGTTTAACGCTTTTTCTGTATTTTCTGTTGAACAGCTCTTCCCCATATACGCAGGAGAATGGGATGCCTCTGCATATTCAGCCCCCCGTGTTGGATTTTGGGACACAGTAAGTGCTGCTCCAGTTTTCCAGGGATCGATGATGAGCTTTAGTTACAAATCCCTGAGACATGACAACATATCCAAACGGCCAATAGTAAACACATCTCCCCCCCCCTTAAAGTTGACACCACCTTGTTTTGATTCCTAATAGGGATTATGACATAATGTCCAGCTGAAGTATTATTTCATAAAGCAGGGCACCTCCTTCTTAAAGAAACAATCCAAATAAAGCCACATGTTTGTTTTTCCAGTATTCAGATACTGACCCTTGTCAGAGCGTCTGAGAACCTCACTGTTTACCTTCATGCTCCAAAAACAAATTAGAAAGCCTAATTCTGTAGCCTGTCCTGTTGAACATAAGCAGTAATACAGATGATTTATATCATGTATTTGGAATGCAGAAACGAGGCACCCCAAATCCCAGCAGTGCTGGAAAAATATTTTCACAACTACGTATAATTGCTTTGGGGAAATTTTTATCCATTAAAAAAATGACTGAGAGACCAGAGTCCCACTCATCGATCTTGTGGTTTCCTTTTTATGTAAGAATTGTGGGAATAGTTAAATTATTACAGGTCCGCAGACTGCTAAAGACTATTACAATATTATTATAAATAAACGTGGTGTTTTGAAGAAGTACTAACCCCTATTTAAATGGATAACAAGGAGAGAAAATGAAAATAAGTAACATGTCCAGCAGAACGCTGTGATATTAGATATGATTTTAACTAATTATTTCAGACAAATCTAAAACCTAGAATTACTGGATTCTGTCTCCAGGTTTCATGTTCGTCCAGTCTGCGCCGCAGTTCCCTAAAATGAAAGTAAAGCCCCACTTGGAGACAAACAGGAAGTGAGAACAGTTCAGTTCAGGCTTCACAAAATGTCTGATGACAAGTCTGTTTCATGGATTTCTACACACTTTCCTATATTCCAGCTGCATTACTTGAATAAAACAAAGGTTAAAATGCAAAAGCATTCATATTTGTGAGCATTGATTTAGATTTATATCCTCCAAAAATAATCTTGAGTCTTTAAATCCTCTTTTAAATCTCTCATAGTTTTTGTATTTTAATTTAGGTGTTACAGTACAGCTGGCACAATCTTCCCAGACTGTTTTGCTTTTGCTTTGTTTTATGTAACTTATACAAGAAGAAATGCCCATTATTATTTACCAATCAAAACAGGTCATATACCGTTGGCTATAACCCAACATTATAAACTGGGTGGTAAAAATACTTTGAGAGAATTCCAGGAATCAAACGTCCTGAAGCAAAAATACTGTAATGCATGTAAAACTGCTCTCATGTTTTGCAGATGCAGCTTATTAACCTTGTTAATAAGGTTATTAACAAGGTTATTAACAACTTATTAACCTTATTAACCTTAACCATTAACAAATAATGGATTTGCTTTAATAGATATTATAAGTTGGGTGCTTTTCTATGCCTTCATGCAGAGGTGGGACCAAGTCATTGTTTTGCAAGTCTCAAGTAAGTGTCGGGTCTTCATCCTAAAGTCCTGAGTCAAGTCTCAGGCAAAGACAATCAAGTCCCGAGTCAAGACAGGCAACTGTCAAGTCAAATCCCAAGTCTGAAACATGGAATTTCAAGTCCTTTCTAGTCTTTTTTCAAAACTGTTGCAATTATATATTAAAATAATAGATCAGGTGTACTTTTTAAAATCTGTATTTATCTCAAATAAATACAGATTTTATTTGAGATAAATAAAATCTGTATTTGCACTTTGTATTTCAGTTACAAAGTTCAACTGAACTTACAAAGTATAAAAGTCATTCTAAAATTCCACCTCTATGTTGTACAGTTAAATTAAAATTGGCTGCAAGAATAGTCTTCCTTTAAACTATAATTTTCCAGAATAAACATACTTTTAAACAACATATGTTTTAAACTTCAGATTTTGAGTAAAATATCAAGTCTTTCTAAGTAAACAAGTTCAAGTCCAATTCAAATCTCAAATCATTGGTGTAAAACTCCAAGTCAATTCAATTCAAAAATACTTAATTTATCCCAAAGGGAAATTAAGTGTTGATGTAACTCATTTCATTAAGGAGTTGTTATAGATTGTGATGGCTGTGGGCAGGAAAGATCTCCTGTAGTGGGCCGTTTTACAAACAATCTGAAGAAGTCTCACAAGTCTCTGAACATTTTTTCAAGTCAAGTCTAAAGTCATAATATTAGTGACTCAAGTCTGACTCGAGTCCAAGTCATGTGACTCAAGTCCACACCTCTGCCTTCATGCATGATTCATATCAAAAGAAGATATTGTCCAGTTGAGGGGGAAAAAAACTCCCTTTGGGTTGCATAGGAAACCGTTACTTAAATCTGTCAGCTCTAGGCTCACTAGGAAGTCTAAAAAGAGAAGTATTAAATGCTATTTTTAAATCATGTAAATTCATTTTATTGTACTTTGTACTTTTGCTCTGCAATGCAAAAAAATACTGATATACTGGATGAAATTATAACTGTGTTTTATACTTGAAACACATTTAGTAAAAGCTTAATATTTACTAAATATTGCAGGTCTACAGTATTACAGTATTCATTATATAGCAGCTGTGCTTCCTGTTAGAACCCTACTACCGAAATGAACACTGTAATTACATTTGTTATAGACCCACTTGCCTGAAAAATTACATTTGAAAACCTTATTAATACACAGAAAGTTTTGACTACCTTTTGTTATATCAAGTGAAGTTTATTTTTATAGCACATTTCAGCAACAAGGCAGTTCAAAGTGCTTTACACCTTAAAGACATAGTACAGTAACCAGTTTTAGCCTTGATTTAAAAGAACTCAGTGATGTGGTTGTTTTTCAGTTTTCTGGATGTTTGTTCCAGATTAGTGGAGCATAGAAGCTGAGTGCTACTTCTTCATGTTTGGTTCTGGTTCTGGGGATGCAGAGTCGACTAGAACCAGAAGACCTGAGTGGTCTGGAAGGTATCTGATTAGCAGATGAATAATAGGAGAGATATGGTAGTTTAATAGTTGCAAGGGGTTGGACTTCTGTGAGCTTGGTGTGCTTGCAGAGCAAAAGGTTTTTCTTGGTCGTGAATCATTCATTTGTTCTGTTGGGTTTTTTTTTTTTTTTTTGGTGTGTTTTTTTTTTTGTTTTTTGGCTTGGTTACAACCGAGTGGCACACTGTCACTGAATGGCCAAGGCCAGAGAGATAATCTCAGTTCTGATCTCATGGAGTGCTTTTTATTACCATTCCTTTTCTGCTTTCTTGAGTATGCGGTTTTACTGCTGACAGTACCGGCTCTTTAAGGTGAAATATGCAGAGCTCATAGTTGAGGAGTTGCAGTTAGTGAATGCAAAATAGCTTCCAGCTTCCTCATGCTGACAAAATGCTAATCTGTGAGAACATTGTTGTTGCACTGACCAATGATAAAAAGACTTGCTTTGTTTTGTGAACATCAACTTTGGATTTTTTTTAATTTTTTAATTTTATTTTATTTTTTTACTGGAATACACAAAAAAAATCTGTTGACCTTATATAGTATATGCATTTAACATGTAAATCTATGTGTCACATTGTGGAACGGAAGCAACACAAGCTCCAGCTGGCCTCAGTGTGTTTAGGTTTAGGATGAATGTTTTCAGTACGTTCTTTGCTGATCTTAATGCTCTGCTGTCTACAGGCCGCTGGGGTTACCGAGAGCTGAAACCATATATATACACAACCCCAGCCAGGAAGTTCCTGTGACCCTGCTGTCGATGTTTACATCTAGCAGGCATTTTTACATACCTTCCTTTCACAGAAGAGTAAGTATGCTCAAATGTTCACAAATACCAGAGTTAGTTATTGTTACAGTGAATTGTGCGTTGTGCTGAAGGGTTTTAAATGTTCTTCTTTTGTGCTGTAGGTGATCCCACCAAAGGGGAAGGCATCTTTTAAACTAATTTTCCTCCCATCTGTGGAGGGCAATGTAGAAAACACATTATTTATAAACACATCAGCCAATGGGCTGCTTTCATACCAGGTCAGTATATGAATAATCTCTCCCACTGGGCTTTTTTTGGACTGTAGTATTATCCAGCATCATTGAACTTTGCAAAAGTATTCATACTCCTTGAACTTTTCCACATAGTGGCCTGTTTAAACCACTGATCCATGTATCTTATTGGGATTTTATGTGACAGACCAATGTAATGTAGCTTACAATTGTGAAGTCTAAAAAAAATAATGGCTTTTTTTTTTTCTTTTTTTTTTACACATTTATTTACAAGAAAAAAAGCTTAAAATTGTGGCTCACATTTATACTCAAAACCCCTGAGTCAGTACTTCATCTCACCACCTTTTGCAGAAGTTGATTCTCGTGGGATATGTCTCTAACAGTTTGACACATCTGGACACAGCATTTTTTTGCTGCAGGTCAGATTGGTTTGAGTGCATCTGTGAACATCAGATTTCAAGTCTGGCCACTGATTCTCAGTTGGATTTAGGTCTTTCTAAGTTTATGCATAAAGTACCTTCAGATGTGGCTTGATTGTAAATAGTTCGTGCTATGTGTATTTTGATTCATATAGCACCTGTTATTAGTGACTATTAATCTGTAAGATGGGCTGGCTCAAGGGCCAGGTGCAGTGCACTGCTAGAAAAGGAAATCATACAGCCTGATGAATTCTTTTTTAAAAAAATTCTGGGAACTCCACCTCCCAGTCAAGGATAGAAAAGTGAACCAAGAAACTTTTTTTTTTTTTTTTTTTTTTTTCCTGACTGCATTGCATTTGGATGGGTCAAACTCAGGAGAGATCAGGTGGAGTACACAGTTAAGAGAACTGATGCTGGAAAAATGTTTTTCTTTTAGTCTGTTTACTTGCTTACATGCTATGTATGCCTTATGGTAAAACTAAATTTCAAAAAATGGAGCGGGGGGAATTTGAACTAGGTGAATTTCACTTGAGGGGTTTTGGGTTAATCATATTTATAGCTAAGTTTATTGGGGTTTTTTTTATTTTTTTTATTTTTTTTATTATTTTATATGCAAAATGTGTGTGTGTGTGTGTATATAGATAGATAGATGGTACTGGTTTGGCTTAATTACTGCTCTCAGGGTGTTGTTCTTTGATCAAATGGCCTTTTCCCGGTCTGTATACTCCAGTTAATGATTACTCGATTACTAATTTAGTTGGCAATTATTTCAGTAATCGATTCATCCCGATTAATCATTTCAGCCCTAATATCATCTCTGACAAGCTTTTTTCTCCCTGCTGTGAAGGAAAGCATCCCCACAGCATGATGCTGCAGCCACCATGTTTTACTGTGTAGATGCTGTGTTCATAGTGTAATGCAGTGCTAGTTTTCCCCCCGCTCAGTATTTTGCGTGTCGGCTTAAAGGTTTCATTTTGGACTCATCTGACTAGAGAACCATGTCCAACATGTTTTTTGTGGCTGAATTTAAATTGGACCTCTTATGAATTTCAACAGTGCCCCTCGTCCATATAGGCCAGATAGTGCACAACAGATAGTTGTCTGTCAACAGTTTCTCCTACCCAAGTTGTGGATTTCTGAAGTTGCTCCAGATTTACCATAGGCCTCTTGGCTGCTTCCATAAGTAATACATCACCTGCTCAACCTGTCAGTTTGGGTAGACGGCCATGTCTTGGTAGTTTGGAGGCATGCCATACTTTTTCCATTTACTTCTGATGGAACGGTGCCCCATAACAAGGTTGAAGGTTAGGGCATGGTTTTATAAGATAATCCTGCTTTAAGCATCTCCACAGCTTCCTCCCCAACCTGTCTGCTGTGTTCTTCAGTCTTGATGAAGCTGTTCACTAATGCTCTCTAAGAAAACTTCTGATGGCTTCACGCAACCTGGATTTATAAGAAAAATTACACACAAGTGGACTTTATTTCATGTTAGGTAATTTCTGAACGCAATTGACTGCACTGAATTTTAGTTTGTGGAGCAGATTAATGTGGGATCAGTAATAAATATGTACCACTAGGGCTGAAACAATTAATCAGATTAATCAAATATTAAAATAAATATCAACGAATTTAGTAATCAAAAAATCGTAACTGTAGTATACAGACTCTAAAAAGGCCATTTGCTGAAAGAACACAGAGCTGTAATTAAGCCAAAACTGTATAAGAGAGAGGTACATTTTGTATTTTAGATTGTTTTTAAAAAAAAACCCAAAAAACATTCTTTGTCTATAAATATTTTTTTAGCTGCAGATGCATCCTTTGCAACAAATGATCAAGCGTGCACAAAAGGAATGCTATGTTATTGCATTTTAGACAAGAAAATGTTAATTTCTTATTTAAAAAGGAATTGAATTATTTGTTTATTTGCATTTTTTATGGAGCCCTACATACCACTCTTTTATTGAATATTTATTAAGAAATGTTTAAATCCATGTCTCATTCTTCCTTCCACCTCACAATAAAGAACTGGTTCATGTTAGTCTGTCAGTAAAATGCCAATAAAATACTTTAAGGTTTGTTGAGGTTTAAACAACTTTTTAAATCGCTGTATATGTTTTTGCTTTCCTTTTAGTTTGAATTAGCTATCAGAATTATCATTAAGTGTAGATTGGTTTGATGCTTTTGATTAAAGTGATCAAAATGCCTTTAAGTCCATAAACTGCTGTTTAAGAGGTTAAACTGCTGTTGGATCCTTGTTTCAGAAATGATTTGTACATGGCAACAATGTGTGTTTAGGTGAGAGACATAAAGTTCCCTACTTTCAGACAAGCAGTTCTTTTAGGTCTTGCAAATTGAATCATTTCTTTGCCTTTATCTCAGTGTAGCACGGCTCTGTGTTTATCTGCTGTCTGTATCATCCCAGAGGACCTGCCCTCTGGTTCTCATGTTTTTCTACTCTCACCGATTGAGCTCCCAACAGAGAATACATTTAATCTTAATTTGCTTTACAGTTTAATATTGACTTTCTAGGTAAATTTTCCTGTTTGTATTTTAGTGTTAATCTGAAGTACATTAAGGAAGTCTGTTGCCCATCACTTGAAATTTTTTGTTTTCCAGGTTTTTGGTGTGGGAGACCACCAAACTTCATTAAAATCTTCCCAAAGAAAGGAAACTCTTCCAATATTCCCTCACATCCAGAGCATAAAGCTGACCCAAACTCAGGTACGCATCTAAATGTTGATGTGCTTGTTCGTGCAGGCCTTGCATAACAGTCAATAACAGTACATCATTGGAAACAGCTGACTTCCGTTTTCCTGCTAGCCCAGATAAATAAGCCTACACGCGCACACAGAGCAACTATGGGCTCCAGGCTGACTATCACCCACTCTGATTAAATTACTGGATGGCTGTTGAATCAGCAGGAGTTCTAAACTTTATTTTTCTGTCCGTTGTTAATGCAGACCCAGTGTTCCCAGTGTTTTACATTTTTCAGTAGCACACAGAGCAAACACCAACGTCTTAAGTCATACATAGATTGAGAGACAGTCTAAGGTTGTGTGTGTGTGAGAGGCATCTGAAACAAATTCTCACCTCCACAACAGGAAGTGGGGTGGCAGTTCGAAAATGTCACCATGGCCGTCAGCTCTTACAACTATCATGAGTGCTGCTTAAGTTGATTGCTTGCTGCCAATTATTCTTCAGTCAGCAGGCTTTCACTGTGTCGACACATAGTCAACAAAGTCTGATCTGTATATCCTGTGTATCTGCCAGTTTGTGCATTTTTTAAAACTGCACACTGAACTAAACAGAAATGAGCTACGGCTCCCCACTTAGGACACACTTTTTTTTGCATGTTATTTATGTGTTTTCATTATTTGCTGTAACTGCTTATGCAGGTGATTTCGTTAATGAAGTAGGTTAACTTTATTTGTGGAGCACTTGTAATACAGATAGATGTAGCACACAGCACAATGTATAAAAATAAAACTCAATGATCAAAGTTTAAGAAAGAAACAAAAAACAGGGTATCCGTGCATCCTTAAAGTCTTAAATTCATGTATCTAAAATTAAGGCCTTGTGTTAGAGCTGCAGTATGTAACTTTTATGAAAAATATGTTTTTTACATATTTGTTAAAATTATCATTATGTTGTGACAGTATAGAATAAGAGATAATCTGCGAAAAATTAAAGCTCCTCTGCCTTCTCCCAGTGCTCCCAGTACTAACTACAGAAATACACCACTCATTCAGAAACAACCAATCAGAGCCAGGAGGAGGGTCTTAGCGCTGTCAATGATCCTCGTGTTGTGATGCTGACACACTCCCCCTTGCTCTCTGCTATGCTAGAGCTGGATCATAAGAACATTGCCTGCCACGAATGCTAAAGCTAGTAAACATGGCCACCGATGATGGCGGATAAACAGTTTTCCTGTAACATTAAGTTGTTTCTCCACCATTAGCACATTTGGCAGTGCTACACAAGGGTGATCGACAGCGCTAAGACCTTCCTCCTGGCTCTGATTGGCTGTTTTTGGTTGGGCGTGGTGCATTTTGTTAGACGGTTATAGTAAAAGTTACATACTGCAGCTTTAAATTCATTTTTTAAAAGAAGTAAGTTGGCCTTAAATACATTAATCACAGGTCTTAAATTTTGTCATGGCAGGACTATTTATTTACTCACATATATTCTATGTAATTTATTTTTCCTGTCAGACTTTTTCTGTAAGGCAAAAGTTTGAGTTGCACCCAGACATCCTCATGTTCTGTGACTCGAGGCGGTTGAGTCTAGCACTAACTAGCTTCTAATAAACCCTTGCTAGGTAGCTATTTTAGATCTATTATTTGTAAGTACAAATTAATCGCCAGTTGACTGAACGACGTTCGTCTTCACGAGTGGCTCACTTCTGTTGCCAGCCCTTACGATGCTACGTGCATTCTGGGCAAGAATGCTTGGCACTGCCATATAAAATATGCAATTTTCTTTTGTACATTTCTGTCGTGATACAGGTCTTAAATTTCATTCATAATGGTCTTAAAAAGGTCTCAAAAAGTCTTAAATTTGAGTTGGTGAAACCTGCAGAAATCCTGAAAAAAAGGAAGAGATGATGAAATTGATCTTAGAGGACGAGGAAATGCAATCAGATAGAGGAAACAAAGGAAAGAAATCTAAAAGGTTAGAAAACAAGGTAAGTTCAAAGAACCTAATCCATAAAAAAATATTAGAATATAAAACTGAAAATGTATGAATTAAAATGCAAAATAATAAAAAAAACATATATAATTATATAAAAATATAAAACTTTTGTATTTTTAGACAAATGATACACAAAACATTTATTATTATTAAAATATCAACTGAAAAAAACGGACTGAATAAATTAGTTTTTTCAGCTAGAATAGAAATATCCTTTATTGTCCCACAGTGGGGAGATTTAGGTGTAACAGAAGCATTAAGTTTTGTAGGTTCACACAAAGATCAAGTGTTATAAACATAAAAAGATATATAAAAACAAGAATAATATACTGTACAGTAAGGACAAGATTATAACATAAAAATATTGTGCGGTTATCAGAAACTCCAGTCCAAGGGATGTGCAACTGTGTAGGATCGCTTTAAAAAAAATTTCATAATGTCTGTTTGTGCATTAAAAAGACAACAGACTATATACTGTTTATGAAAAATGAAAATCTAGGCAGAAAAACAGGTGTGCAATACCAGCAGAAATGTTATTTAAAATGAGTAAAATTGTGCGAATAACAGTGGAAATACCAATAGGGATGTAAACACTTACTAAGTTGGGAGCAGTGATGGTTCTAGAGTCTTAACAGCTGGTGGGAGGAAGAGTCTACGACAACGCTACTTAGTGCACCTGGGATGCAGCAGTCTGTCACTGAAGGAGCTCTCCAGTTCAGCAACAGCTTCATGCATGGGGTGGGCGACATTGTCCATCAGTGATGTTATTTTAGCCAGAGTCCTTCTGTCTCACATCACCTGCACTGGGTCGAGGGGGCATCCTGGACAGAGCTTCCTTCCTGCAAAGTCGGATTTAATCTCGTCAGATTATACAGATTAAGAAAACACACTTCATGTGTGGTTGGTTATAGCTGCACCTTGCCTTAGTGCAGCAAGGTGCAGGATCTTAACCCTTAAGCACACACCATTCACTGATAGAACCCCTCCTATCCCCCCTCTCCAAATATATATGCTGATGACACATGACTGAACATGTTCATTTATTTAGGTTGTATGTAATGCTCACTATCAGTCTTTTATATTATTTGTCTTTTTCAGATAAGTTCAACTTCTATTATTTGATTATTACAGAGAATTAGAACAGTAGGCCAACTATGGCAGATCAATACCTACATAATATACAGAGCCCTGAAAAAGTTTTCATAGCTTTTTATTTTTTAAACAGTTTCCATTTTCACAGGTTGCAGCCATAAATTCCAGTGTATTTAATTAATTAGAATCTTCCATGGTAGACCAACACAAAGTGGTGTTTGAGTGGAAGTTGGAAGGATACAGTGTTTGCAGTGTTTTTGCTCATAAAAAGACTGTGAAAGCTAAAAAATGTGGTCTGCATTTGTGTTCATCCACTTTACTCTGATACCCTAAATAAAATCATGTGCAACCATTTTCCTTAAGACATCCCCTCATTAGTACAAAGATTCCACCTTTTCCGACCACGTAAAAGAAACTTATGGCAGCCCCTTAAGGATTTCGCAATTGTTTTTTTGTTTTTTGTTTTTTTTTGCAGTCAGAATCACAGATTGTGTATTGCTGCTTTTATTATATTTGCAAGAAATTTTTTTTTCTCAATAAACTCCTTCTAAAATCGACATATAGAAGAAAAAGGATGAGGGGGAAAAAATAACAAGCAGACAGATTGGACACAAACATTTTCATTGTTGAAAAACTTAATTAGCTCGATTTTTGTTACTCGCCAGATCGATCACGGATTATGACTTGACATCAAAAGTAAGGCTGAGACAGCAGAGTCGTAGAAGTTAGAAATACTGCCACCTGCAGGTGGGAGTTCGCAGTCATTTTATCCCAATGTTTTTGACCATTTTTGCGGAAAATTTGCAATAAACCCACAAAGTGAAAAAATGCGCAGATCTGTTGATTTTGCGTGAATTTTCGCGATCACACAAAAAACTATAGAGACTGCTCTGAGAAAGCTGTATAACATGTAGTTGCTGTTTGTTTCTGCAGGAAGATGCCTCTAACATCACCATTCTGGGTCTACTCCTGGAGTGCAGCTTACCGAAGAGTTTTCTGAGCAGTCCTCAGGTACTTGTGTTGTGATGCTCTTTCTAAAGCCTGGGTCACATAACAACTCAGCAAAATGTCCCGTAAAACAATTGTTTTGAAATTCACAAACTAAATGTTATTTTACATTGAAGTTGAAATTTAAAGGAAAACTTTGCCGAGACTATAAGGACAGTAGAAATTAGGATTTTTAAACTTCTTCCGTTTGACTCAGTTAGAGAGCCAAATTCTCTAAAACTTTGGCTGCATTACTCACTGTGTAAGTTTCCCTCTAGAACCTCTAAAGGTACTTGGCTCTCTTGCCAAATATTTAATTGTTTTCTCAAGAGACACAATACTGTAATTGCTAGAGAACTCCCTGTACTCATTATACGATGCTCTTAAAAATAAGACTTCCCAAACATTACCATTACTGTACTGCTGTAATTTAATAAACTGAAATCATTCCTTTTTGTTCTGTAGCCTTCATCATGCATGTTGCATCCAAGATCAACAACTTCCCACCTTAGCTATTTTAAACTGTCCTTTAAAAGAGTGGCCATAAGTCAGACAGGATGTTGTACAGAGATTAAATAACTCTAAGAGGAAATCAGTCTTGGTCGTCTTCAGGTTTAGGACAGCACATCTGTCTGCAGGTTGGCACTCACTGAGAGAAATGCTTGCAGTTAGAGTTAGAGGGAAAAAGAACGTATACCCACTTTAATGCTAAGCTTTTATAAAGTAGGTCATATAAAAATGATCTTTTCTGTCCTAAAAATGTCTTAATCTACATTCAACTTTATAACAAGAAGCAGCAGCTTTTACTGTGTAATTATTTATTATATGGCGGCATAATTTTGCAGTCTTACATGTGGAAGAACTTCCTGAATTCTGTAATGTTGCATTTTGTGGAAAAGAGACCAAATTAGAGATGGTTGACCATAATGTACAATTTCATGTTTGGAGAAAACCAAACTCTCTCTTTCAACCCACATACTGGCTGTTAGGCATGGTGGTGGAGGACTGATGAGTTGGGCCTTTCTGTTGCCGTGGGAGCACCTTGCAGACTTTGAGTCAGGCATGTCCTCTTCCATGTACCAAAGTGTTCTAGTCTCAGATGCGGAACCATGAGATAAAGGTCTTGGGACAATGAACTCAAACCCAGCAGCAAATCTACAACTGAATGGCTCAAACAGAAAATAATCAAGGAGTTGCAATGGCCCAGTCAAAGTCCAGACCCTCGTTTGATTAAAATGCGGAGGTGGGACCTTAAAAAGAGCTGTGGAGGAAGGTTTTGCAGACATTAAAGAATAAAATTCCTTCACTGCGATGAAGATGATGTACTGTGCTAAGTTGTTTAAACAGCTTCAGCTTCTTTTCTTCTTTGTTGCAATTTAATAGTTTCTGAACCTGGTGAAGGACAGAGCATTTTATTATCTTTATCATTATTTCAGTACAACTGTATCTAAAGGCTGTTTTGTGGTGTTGTTTTTCTTTAATGATAACAGTTGGATGAATACAGAATATTCAGCAACAGCCTTGAATTACTGTAATTGTTGAAGCTAGAAAGCCCAGGTTTTCTGTTTGTTAAAGGTAAATGTTGTGAGAGCAATGGTACAAATTTGACATGAGATTTAATATTTACATTATCAGTCTAAATATGCAGTAACAATTGAAACATCTTTATTTTGTACTTCCAGTATGTTTCCACCTTGGTTTGACTTGCTGGCTTGTTGCTCTATTCTTCTGCACTGGACTAATACATTTGAACCAATCTTCCCTTCTTTCAAATGCTTTCTGATGTTAGACACAGTAGCTAAAGAAACATGCTTTCATTAACATATTTGCATATTTTCAGTTCAGTCAAAACTCACATTAAGTCATAAACTAATCTTTAGTCTGCTGTCTTTTCAGCTGAATTTCTCAAATCTCTGCTCATCCTTCAGATGCTTCCTCTTCCTTGTATTTGGTGCATGACTGGTATGCTTTTCCTTTCCCGTCCCAGGGGTCTTGCCTCCAGAACGAGGAGCGTCTCAGTCTGCAGATTAATCTGTCTGCTCGTGGTGACCAGCCCACTGAACTGGACAAGCTCAAGCCCTACGTCATTGAGCACATTTTGTTCCTGTTGGTCGCTCCTGCTGTTGGACCAGCTGCGTTTGGTGGGTCCCTCCATCGTCACACCAGGGTCTCCCCCAGAAAAAATGCTAACCCTGGTGGTAGGGGCACAAGGGCAGTCCACCAGCAGCCCACCATGTTTTATGTGTTGAAAAATGTTACATTGACAGGACATTTGAAAATATGACTTGGTACTTGTGTGTTAATGGAAGACATTATTGACAATAATTAAACACCAACTATAGAGAGTCTTAAAAAGGCAAACACAATGGAATACAATTCAAATAAATAACATCAATTTCTTGGACTTCAGTTAAATCCTAATTAAGCAATCAGCCTGTGGATCTTAAAACAAGTTATGTAATGCTGGTCGCATTTAAAAGTAAAATAAATTAAAAGAAATATTACTTAAAATGGATAATGATTAGTAAAAATTAGTATGCTTAACTAAGTATTCTTAGGGTTCAAAATTCAAGTATTTCTTGTGTTTTCCTAAATCCACCAGTTTTGTTTATTGATGTCTGCCACCTAGTGCAGTATTTTGATTTGCTAGTTGTGATTGGTTGTTATTTATCAAAGTGAATGCAGTATTTAGTAGAAAGACTCTGATTGGATGAAAAAGACTTGTCTGTGTTTGCCTGGTTCATTTAGATAAATTTGTAGTCTGTTTTTTAATGCACAAATACACATGCACATGTTGTACATTTTTTTTTAAGTTATTTTACTCAGTTGCACATTCATGTAGATCGGAGTACGCTATTTATAACAGCTGCACAGTATTTTATGTTGGAGTTTTGCCCTCTAGTCGCACAAAGTGACTGAAGTGACGCTTATAGCTAAGTTCTGAGGGATGTTCATAATTATTAATATCGTAATCTGTTATGTTTTCACATAGGGGACGCAAAAATAGGAGTTTTTATGTTAAATTCTGGAGGAAAACAACTCTATATAAAGGTGAGAATTTATTATTGTTTTTATTTCTTACTGTTATTTTGTCTCTAACGAGATGTTTTCATGTTTCCAGGACATGCAGGTGTTGTCAAAGGTGGAGGCCAGCCTCGACTTTAACAAGGTTCTTCTGA
This sequence comes from Anableps anableps, assembly GCA_014839685.1. Lineage (NCBI taxonomy): Eukaryota > Metazoa > Chordata > Actinopteri > Cyprinodontiformes > Anablepidae > Anableps > Anableps anableps. The sequence continues at coordinate 2,880,238 of CM026065.1, forward strand.
GACCAGAGGCAAAGAACTTCACTCAAGTGGCCACCTTAGCATGCAGAGGTGAGTCGTCTTCTCTCCTTGAAACGGCTTCTCAGTAGAACATTCAAGCTTATCAGCGGATTTTCCTCCTGTCTTGTTCCAGGTTTATTGCCAGGCCATGGGCAGAAATGTATAAGCCATATCAGTTTAAAAATAATGGGGAACAAGACAACCTACAGCTTCCCAGGATTACACATAACACACAGGTTACACACACATTTGTCTCCATTTTTATGTTTGTTCGGGTTTTGGTTCTAATAATAAACATTTTTGTATTATTTGGGCTTTCTGCAGATGGACTGTAGGGGATTTGTTCAGCTTGTTTCAGGTGAAACAAAGTAGCAGCAACCAGATGGAGCTATGGTTCTCCAACCCTTACCCCCTGCCCTTCACTGTGATAAACGCCACGCTGTCAGAGATGTTGCAGGGCGTGGTGAAGGTAGGTGATAGGAAACAGATCTCATCTTATAATAAACTGCTTTGTCATGTTTTTAAAAGGTTGATCCCAAAAATGTTCTTGTTTATCAAGCATCCACATGTGGACATTTTCTAATGTGGTAGTATCTGCTGCCCCCTGTTTGTCAGGTCGTGAACTTCAGCAGTCCATTGAGAGTTTCCACAGGCTGCTGGCATATCCTGTCCCTCCAGCTGCTAAACAGGACTCTGCCTCTGAACCACATGCTGACCCTGAGTCTGGACACCAGGCTTGGCACCACCCTGCACATTCCCTTCTACTTTCATTCAACTTCATCAAAGGTGAACCTGAAGCGTTTCCGGCTGCTGCTTTGGAAATCTGAGAAATAAATGGGAGGTGATTAATAATCATGTGTTTGCCAGCAGGAGGAGGTGGTGTTTGAGGCTGAGCGTGAGTGTGCACGACAATGTCCTCTTCACTTATCTGAATCAGGTGAAATTTGCCCCTTAAAACATCTGAGTGAGATAAGAAGTTGCTTCGTGGAGATGACTGTTTATATTTTCCTTCGGAATGTCTGCCAGGTCGCCTGGAGTGGCAACGCTCTCTTCAGCCAGACTTCTTCACCTCCTCCTGGGCCGTAGACAGCAAGCTGGCTGCAGAGCTCTGCTCGCGATCGCAGAGCCACAAAGATAAACTACCTTGCAGGTGAGCTGCAGCACCAGCCCATTTCTATCTATTTCTAATCTTCATTATCTCACGTCATCATGAAATAAATGCCTGTTCAGATGGCCCAGGCTTCCTGCTGAGGGATCCTCTACTCTGAGCTTTGGTGCTACACCCGTCAATGAGAGTAAAGTAAGCACTGTGTCCAGATTACTTACTGAAAAATGCCTCTTTGTATTTTTCCATAAACTTGTGATTCATATTGTTCTCTCTGGTCCAGGTAAAAACGTTCATGCTGAAGAATCCTTCGCCCTCTGTAGTTTCTGTGGAGCTTCGGATCCTTTCCCTGTACCCTTCTCCCAGTGAAGTTTTGGACCTTCTAACCAAATGGTAAACTGTCAGATGTTTGTTTTGATATTTATAGTAAATGAATCCAATTATAGTGTTTAGTGCTTGCATTGTTTAGAACCGTTATATTGGAGCACAGCATCCTAATCATTTAATTCTTTCAGGTTTAATATCAGCTCCCAAACTGTGAACATCAGCACAGCAGAGTTTTCTCTGCTGGCTTCCCCTCCAAAGGTAACCCTCTAAACAACCCTTGAAATCATTTCTACTGTGGGAAATATTCCCACAGTAGAAATGTTTGGGTTTTTTTACCTGAACGTTCACATCACCATCTGCACACAGCAGTCTTGTCTTTTTTTCTTTAGTTGGAGAATCTGACATCATTTTCTCATTTTGTTATTTTTTGCTGTGTTTCTTTTCAGGCAGGTGAGAGTGTAGAAGACGTAACAGGAGAGGGTGTCCTGCGTCTGCTGCTGCAACCCTGGGAGACCAAAGAGGTCGCTGTGGCGTTTACCCCCTCTGAACACAAACCAACCACCACCATTCTTGTTATCAGGTATAATAGCTAATTCTAAGTCATTTTAGCTGAACACGTCTTTTTTTTAGTTATTCTGTGATCAGAGGTTTTTGTAAAGCTGTCTAACCAAAACCAAAATTTGCTGATTCTTTTTAAAAAAAAAAAAAAACAAACTATTCTGCACAGCATTCATAATAATAATAATAATAATAATAATAATAATAATAATAATAATAATAAATCTAAAACTGTTCAGATTCAGGGGTTTACAGATACACACCAAGTTGGACTTTTTTCACTAAATATATCTCGTAATAACTTGTACCATGTAATTTTCAGTGATGCTGTAGTTATTATATGTGCACGTTGTTTGTTGCTATGGTTTCTGTTCTTTTTCTCCCTCTTTCTGCAGGTGTAGAAGCAGACTTCTAGGGTGTTATCTTATGTTCTCTCTGTCCCTTTTCTCCCCTCTACTCTTATCTCCTCCTTTCCCTTTAAACCTTTTTCTCCAACTTTCTCTCCTTCTTTTCCGTCTCCGTGTCCATTACATTTGAAGTAAACCCAAAGTAATTTCTCATAAAGCAAAAGCCATTATGCTCCACATGTGAAAGAAAATCTGTTGGGCCTCACCTTGGCACTCAGTCAACAATTCTGAGTGGCACACTGCTGGACAGGACATGTTGAAAGAAAAATAAATAAATGCTTACTTTACTGCTGAAAGCTGTCATTAATTGGTTATATTAGCGATTAGTACAGTTAGCATTAATAACTCTAAACAGGCGGGGCATGGGATTTTAAAGCTGTTTAGTGACTGTTAAAATGTTTTGGCACATATACAGACTAAAACCACTCTAAACGATTCTCAAAAATCTCTTAATTACATCAAATATTCCTTTTTACACACGTAAGTGACACATCCAAAGTGCATTTATGGATTTAGGGTAATTTGGAATAATTAGTATAACTACACTGCTACAGTTCGTCAAGTGTTTTAGTCACATTTATTATTAAAATGCCGTTCCTCGGTGTTTACACCAAGACCAAAACGGGTCAAACACCATTCATAAACTGGAACAAAAAGGTTTTGTTGGTGTTGGAAGGGCGGCTGTCAGGAATGGTTGGGATCCACAGCCCAAGAGATTACAGACCCTCAGCGTAGCTCTGAGATTTCCAATACGCTGCCAGCAGTTCAAAATTCAAAACATAGCTAGCCTTTAGTTAGCAACAACTATCTAAACTCTGTGAATTTCTAATCTTTTTCTGTGTGTGTTCATGGTTTTTATTAGTGTGTGATTGTGTATAATAGGAGTCTGTATGTCCTTGTTTTTCAGGAACAATCTGACAGTATTTGACATGGTGACCCTACGTGGCCATGGGGGCAAAGAGCTGCTAAGAGTCGGGGGGAAACTGCCCGGTCCCGGAGCGTCTTTACGCTTCAACGTTCCTCAGTCAACTCTAATGGAGTGCCGTGATGGTGAGAGAATTGCTTGAACTTTGTTTTACTAAATGACATGTTGCCACTTCTGGCTTCATATAAACTATAAATATTCCGAAGGATTAATAACGGCGTATGTCTGTTCCAGGTCTGCGCACCAGTAAGCCTCTTTTTGCTATCAGGAAGAGTTTTAAGGTGGAGAACGCAGGAGAGCTTCCTCTGACAGTCATGTCCATGAATATAAATGGCTATGCGTGTCAGGGGTATGGCTTTGAGGTGCTTCAGTGTCGCTCCTTCAGCCTTGAGCACAACACCTCCTCTGAAATCACAATTGCGTAAGAACCATTAAAGTTGTTCATTTGTTGTGCATTTTACCTCCTCATCTACAGACTTTCCTTCTCCTGCTGATTTTTCTTGCACCTCTCTGACCTTTTGCATTTACCCCCCTCCCCTCCCCTCCCTCCTCGCTGTTTTGTCTGATTTGTTTGTAGGTTCACGCCAGACTTCACCTCATCCTGGGTGATTCGTGACCTCACCTTAGTGACATCACGTGGTAGCACTTTCCCTTTCACCCTTAATGTGACTCTGCCCCACCACATGTTACCACTCTGTGCCCAGGTGGTACCGGGCCCCAGCTGGGAGGAAACTTTTTGGGTCGTCACTCTCATCTTCACATGGTTAGTCACTGTTGTCTAAACACCGTGAACAGGATGTAGTCGGTCCAGAATTGGTCCTGATTCAGGCATTTTTAAATTATCAACATCGACGTCCCTGACTAATCTGAACCTTGAGATACCTTTTGTTGCTCCTCTGTCCATGTCAGTGTTAGCTGTGTGAACTTTTAAAGTCACTTCCTGTTTTCAGATGCACAGCTTGCATTAACTCCTTTATAGGTTGTGCACATTATTTTGCTCATCTAAATAATCAATTTTTCCCATCAATCTAAATGTTTTTCACTCTTTAAAATGAAGTTCACAGTGAATAGATGCCTTTTGACTGTTAGATGAATGAAAGTTTTTTTTTTTTTTTCATGGAGAACTTTACTAGAATCTTCTAATTTTGGTAGGATGGTAGGACAGGATCAAAATACGGTACATGAAACTGATTATTTCACCAGGATTAACACTAAGAAACAAAATTTTAAATATTTCCTAGTCAGAGAAAGATGTTTTTGTTTTAAAAATTAAAGCCTGTGCAACGTGTCCCAGGTACACAGGGAGAGCAACACTGCTTTGTTTCTTTACTTGAAATCATTAATGCTCTGTGGTGCTATTTGTTTTTTTTGTTTGTTTTTGTTTTTTACTGAAATGACTGAATCATAAATGATTACAATTCCATCAATTCAAAACTCAATTCAAGCGTTCTCCAGCCACAAAACGACATCAGACAGTTCCTGTTAAATAAACTCGCTCCCAGAAAACAGCCTTTTCTCTCGGCTAAATTACTACTCAGATAGATTTTGTTTTTAATTCTAGTAAATGAGGTGGAAACAGTGGGTGGTAAGTAATGGCCCCAGAAAACTCTCCTGGTCCCTGGAAAAGGTTGCTGCAGTTATAAAGAAAGACTGTGTTGACTGTTTCAGTTTCCCATCTGTCTGTCTGTCTGTGTGTGTGTGTGTGTGTGTGTGTGTGTGTGTGTGTGTGTGTGTGTGTGTGTGTGTGTGTGTGAGCGACAGCTGCCCAGAGCTGAAACACTAGTCATTAGATTTTGCAGCATCCAAAGCAAAGAGTTATGTTTTCAACATTAGCTTAGCACTAAAACAAACCACAGCGTATGAAACAGCTGTAGCTGGAATGTGGAATCAAATCTTTAGAAACAAATGATGAGGCTGCAGAGGTTCCAGTTGAGCAATCACAATTATAATGTAGACGATGGTCCTTTAAACCACTTAAGTTTTCTTTGCCATTTCAGGCATTGCTGGTGTTGACTTTGTTTCATCATACTGTCAGCAGGTGCTTAATCTTAAATTACTCTGATCAGTATTGGGAGTGGGGGGGGGGGTCTTAATCAGGATGCCCTGAATATTACTTTTCTTTTATGTTCCACTTTTCAGATGTTAAATGTTGTGAGAGGTGAAGCATTTGTTGTATATTTTTCTAGATGTTTTGCAGTTTTGATCATAGAAAATAAAAGCAAGGTTTTGTACTTGAAGAACATTGGTCTTTATTTCATTTCCATAATGAAGTGTTTAATTAACACAAAACTGAGCACAGTAACTGGCACCTCTGATAAAAAGCACTAAAAGAAAACTTTAAAATAAATCTTTAATTACAGTAGCATAATCTCACTCTGTAAAATTTAGAAAAATCCAATCTTTATCTTTGAAAAAGTCACCTGATAAACTATTTTTACTTTTTTAGTAAAATCCCCACTCCCACATTAACTGGCCTCCATATCCTGTAAAAGAAATGAGGACATTTTGCAGTTTATGATTTACTTGGCTGTAGGAGCTTAAAATGGTGATCCACACCTGCTGGTTTCTCTGCGGTGTAAATATGTCACACATGGGCCCATTTCTCAGTCCTGCATTTTTAATCCAGAGAAGAAAGAAGTGAATATTTGGTGAGTCTCTGGTTGTTTTTTGCAGCTTCTCCTTGGTTGGTGTGTGTCTGATGGCCTTCCATCAGGCTCAGTTCATCCTCAGAGAGTTCTCAGCCCCAAGCATCAGGAGCAACCACAACTCCGTCCTGTCCCGAGAGAACAGCTCAGTCAATAATATCACTTCCAATGGAGTCACGTATGTCCCATATTGTTTTTTATGTCCTATAGTAAAGTTTGTGTTGAAATACTAAAGAAACTGCCTTATTTTTATGTGTCTGTGCAGTAAATCAAAAGGCAGTTGTAAGACCTATATAGACACCTGTCACACATCTGATAAAGGGAAGGGGCGGGGCTCTTCAGCTTTGGCCAACAGCCCGACCCCTCGTTCTCAGTCGTCGAAGAAAGGCTCCTCCACCACCACCTCCCAACCACAAAAGAAACACAAGGTGTCACTTTACTACACCAAGCATAAGGCCAGCTCCACCACGGCTGTAGCTGCTACAATGGATGAAGAACATGAGGACCTGACGCCAGATAGCCTCACCCCGGACTCCTGCAGCAACACCCAGCCAGCTTTCCTCAGCGACACGGATCGAAAGACACCCACAGGCTTCACAGAAGACCTGCAGGGCGATGTGGAACACAGCATGTCAGCAGCAGTTATGTTTCCTGTGGAAATAGCTGCTAGGTTCCCTGAGGATGTCACACTGGGCCCAGGACCCAGACCGGGCTTGTTAACCTGCAGTCCCGTGGAGAGGAGCTGCAGTGAGCGCTACGCAGAGAAGATGGATTCTGAGAAAAGGGACGGTTCCGAGCTGGAGGTACAATTGCTGCTCTGTAACCATGGTTATTCCAGATGCTTCAGAAGTTCATTTAAATTGTGTTTTTGTTTTTTGTTTTTATAGATCCAGTTTGGAGAAGATGCCAAAGAGCAGAAAAAGAAAGCTCTGAATCCAGAGACTGGCATGGCAGCGGGAAATAATAAGGGGAAGAGGAGTCGCAGGAAGATGGAAAATGTCTCCAGGTAGAACACGCGGTCCGGATTGTCATATACATTTACTTCAAGGGGGGAAGAACTGAAATTCTCTACAATCCTGCCTGTTTTAATGTGGAATAGTGATTAAAAGTTAACTGAAGGCGTTTTTAATTTAGCACTTTTCTGAGATTTTAACAACACATTACTTTCAGAATAACTTTTATTTTGAGCTGAAATTTAATCAAATTTAGTTTTACCTTGTTTATTACCCGATTTCCATATAGACTGTAATTTCTTTTGATGGATTTTTAAATGTATAGTAAATGTGTTTTATTGCTTGATATAACATGTTTTTTTGTCTTTACTAATGTCTGTTATTAATTTTGGAAATATTGCAGTGTTATTTTTCTGTTGGTCATTGTCTTGTTTTGGGTATTTCTAGACAGAATTTCATTTTTCATTCTTTGTTGATGAAGGGGAGTAAAATGATGGCGTTCCTTTAAGTCGGGTTTCCACTAACAGACTCAAACATCTTTAAAGGAACGTTACCATGTTCTGAGCTGTTCGGTCTGTTTTGCTGGGGGGGATTAGGCAGGGTGGTGGGCGCTTCCTAATCTTGTAAAGCTCTTTGTTTTTTTACAAAGTTGATTGAAAAATGCTGTACAAATAATTTAGATTGCTTCGAAAAAGAGGTGGTCTAAAAACCAAAGCTTAATATAACCCTGTTTTTGTTTTTTGTTATGTTTTATTATTTTTACTGTAGTCCTCCTGAGGACAATGTTATTACAGTACCAGAAAGGGAGAAGGAACCTGATTGGAAAATGGGGGATCGTAACATGAGTGGAAACCGCAGCAGGAACCGTTGCTGCAACGGCTTCAAGTCAGAGGTGCTAAAACCCGGACAAGGTGCTGAAAACCCCCTTAAACAAAATGGTGGGTGCTCATTCGATGCTGTGAGCTGCAGAATGTTTAACTCAATCACCACTAAAGCTGACAGCTTTCAGTATAAGGAAAAAATCAAAAGAACATCACTTACTGTTACATTTCTGGCAGGTGTGTGTCCAAGTCGCAGCCGCAGAAGGTGTGGAGCAGCAGATCGACGTGCAGGGGGGGTGTCGGAGTCGGGCTCAGACTCGGGCAGTTCGTCAGGAAGCGTGAGGGCCAGCAGAGGGAGCTGGGGCAGCTGGAGCAGTGCAAGCAGCATGGAGGGAGACAAGGACCACAGTGGTCGAACACACGCCTGCGCTACCTCATCTAGAAAAAGTAAAAAACGCCAACATTCACAGCTTTTGTGTTAATGTTTCTGTTAGAAGTCTCAGTCTCAGTTCAGTCTACGCAACAATAAAACCCCCAAAACCAAGGATTTGAATTTGATGTCATTTTTCTTGCCAGGAGATTCCATGCAGTACTACCCCACAGAAACAGACTGCTACCAGACCGTGAACAACAACTACAAGGCCTCAAGGTTTTTACCAAGTTTTACTGAGCATTTTCTACATGCTGGTAGAAACACTGCTTGAAATGTTTTCAAAAAGACAGCAATAGTGTAAAATTGTAATGTTTAAATATGTAATTAGCACTATTTGATGCCAGGGAGGCATCTGTCACTGGATGAAGCGTTGGCTCGCTGCTTTCTGCAGACGTCCCTCAGGGAGAATTTAAGTTTTTGATCTCAGGTTAAATATGATAAAAACTTTTAACATCTGTAGTTGTGAACTTTGGGGAAAGGTTTAGGGTTGCATTCAGAGTAACATACTGCATACAAGCTGAGTTGAATGTGCATCAGATAAAACTGCATTAGAGCAAGTTAGTGTCTAGATTTTTGATGCAAAATCTTAAATTATACTTCCTTAAGTCTTAAAGTTGTTCCCTTTTTCTCCATTTCTGAGAAATTTTTAGCTGCTTTTATTTGTTCTGTGATTTGTCTCTCTGGCTAAGAAATGTGGGTTTTATTGCATGGTGGCAAGAAACACTCTTTATTTTTTGTTCCCTCCCTATTTCTGTTGCGGTTATTTTCTGCGTTTTCATGTGTTTTTGTTGTTCAACTTTAAACATGATCCAGAGCAAATCAGACAGGTTTTCTGAGCAGGATAAATCCCAATCTCACTGCATGGTTTTCCATGGCATGGTCTCATAGATGGACTTCCTTTACTTGCTTGCGCTCAGATCTGGCTTCTGTTTGAAAAGTATGCAGAATCAATTTTTTCATCCAGTAAAAAGGACAACCTATTGGTCTTCCAGAACTCTAATTCTTGGTGCTCTAGTTCCTAAACAAAGAGTAATTAAGAGAGCTGGGAATGTAACACAACTGTTGTCATGTCACCTCTGCGTTCTTTAGTTTTGAAGGCAGAAAATGCTTTGTTTGGTTTGGTTTCCAAAATACAGTGAAGTTAAATAAAGGCCAGAAAAATTCACTGTAGGACAGTTTGCTGCCTGAAAACGAATATGTTAAGGATCAACTAGATGTTGTCTCTTTAGCTGCTCCTGCTCGCTGACCGTCTTTCTTTCTTCTTTCTTTAGCACCAACAGCTTGTACAGCAAAGAGATGTGCCAAAGCCCAGACCCCGCTCCATCGAGCTTTGTCCCAAGTTTTGCTGATGTTGCTGCAAGAATGGACAGGAATATAGGTAAAAACACAAACACTAAATGGACACTTTGGCTTTTCAAAACGAGGACGGGCACACTTGAGAGATTTTCCTTGATCTCTGATGGAAGTTTTCATATCCTCCTTGGTCACCAGCAGGTCATTATGTGCCTGACGAGATGTGGTCAGCTCCATCCATCCCTCTAACCAGTAAGTTCAGATACAACACACCCGAAGCGCTGCCCTACGTACCTCAGCCAGCGGTCACTGCGTCGTACAACGGGTAGGTGTTTGAAGACGTCACGGTGCCGTGAACCGCTTCTACTGACATGTTCTCTTCTTCTTCTATCCTGAAACACTGCAGTGCTACCGTGCCTTTCAAAAGCATTCATACACCTTGAACTCATTTTGTTACATCAGAGCCATAAAGCCAACGTATTATATTATAAGCAATTTTGTTTTTAAGCTAATTAGGTTTTTTGTTTGTTTGGTTTTTTTTTGATGATGTGAAAAAAAAAAAATATCCATAATTTCATGACCTAACCAGTTTGTACCTGTCTTTAGCTGTCTGTTTTGTGGAAAATTAATTATTTCAATCTTTTTTCTTTTTTTCATTAATTTTTTAAACTATTGATAAATTTAAAATATCAGAAATTTTACATCTCTAATCCAAAAACAAGAGGTTTGTTAATGGATGAGTTGAACAAGTTTTTAGTTACTGATGTAAAAAGTTTGGTTTTGTTTTCTGAGTTATGCGTTTCCTGCATTAATGCGGTGAGTGTTTGTGGTTTGACAGATGTCTACATTTTTATGCATCTATTAAAGCTGCATAGATTAATATTTGTTTGTGTTTTGCAGCTTCACTTGGAGTAGTGCCAGCAGTCATTGCAACAGTCCCTGCAGCTACACAGGTAGCAGCTCCGAATACCTGAAGTCCAGTCAACAACTTGAATATGTTTTCAGTGGGTTTGATCTGCGCCGTGTTTCTTGGACTCATTTTCCAGGTAATGGACCTTTTCAGAGTGGTTTCCCCAACCAAGGGGGGCCGAACGTCCATGGCAGTCAGAGCAGCTGGACTGAGGAGCAGCCGCAGGAATCTCCTACAACCTGGAACTCAGCAGCATGTGTGGGCAGCAAGGTGACGTCTCATATTACCCAACTCTAAATTAATATCTGCTCTAATTGTTCAGCTAAAAATGAATGTTCCCTCAGATGAAATTACAGCTGAACTGTGGTGCTGTAAGTCCCATTGAAACCAAAGAATGAGACCACATACTTTCTCCATTAGACATGTGATGCCTTCAGCTGCTTAATGAATGGCTGCCACTTTAACTGATAACACATTACTATGTATTTGCTGTCATAAAAGGACCATATATACCACTCCAGAGTGAGAGTATTTTCTTGGTTAAACGTTGATATTTAAAATTCCTAGTCACCATCTCACCATTGAATTTAGGTATTTTTCATGAACATGGTCACTACCCTGCTGGCTCATCCTTCCAGGCACAACATGACTATTTTCTTCCAGATATGCCAGTTAGTAACTGCGTACAATAAATCAGATTTCTATTTTGGCTCCAAACAATGAGAGATGTGCGGCTCAATTGGCCAGAGATCAGGATCAGTACATTTTCCTGCTCTAATCAGTGATCAGACCCTAAAAATAGGCATCAAATCAAATGTATCAAAACTAAAAACTCACACTGTGTTTTACCTTTACCCACATCAACCTACAGCATCTACACTTTTTTTTTTAGTTTAGTAGGAATCAGTAAAGGTTTAGGATGCATGCTTTGATGGATAAAAACGGATCATTTTGTGATTCCCTAGTTTTGTGTGTAAAGAATCAGCAGAACATCTTTTCTTTTGATTGCAGCCTTTAGAGGAACAAAACCGCCTCAGACTTCACAGGTCACACCTGAAAGAACAGAAACATTTTGAAAAATCTCCATCTGTGCATCGCAAAGAATAATCTAACAAACGAACAAAAACAGATCTGAATTAACTTTATTTGGCCAGATTCTGTTTTGAAATTATGCTCTTACTTTATTCTCTAAGCGCAAGAAAAAGAAGATTGTTTTCAGTCTCAGAGTAATCTGGTTGAATAATGATGATGATGTCAAAATTGGCCAAATAAACTGTGATTTTGTTTTTCTCTTTCCTCCTGTAATTGAGCAGTTCTGACAGTAAGAAAAGCTTCTGTGTTAGTTCTGAAATATGGAGCACCCGGCTGTGTGAAAACCTTTCTCTTGACCATTCTGACAAACCACAGTCAGCATCATAAAGGAAGCAGCTCCGAGGTTCCTTTATAGTAAGATCTGTTTTAACGCGATAAAAAGTTTGATTTTTCAAAGTGAACAAAAAGGATTTAAAACTCAGCTTTTGTAAAGTCTGGATTTGTTGCATGGAAAATGTGCAGCAGGCCTGAGAAAGCTTTTACAACAGTTTCGTTCTCAGACTAGCAAAGTGAAAAAAACGTCTGTTGAGCTAAATTTAGACAACACAGCATTTATGTTTCCCATCACCTGTTCATCACTCCACGATAACCTCTTCAGTAAACAGAAACTGGAGAAATATTTTAGAATAAAGGAGTTTGAGACAGTGACACTGAGGGATTTGCTTACATCTTAATGAGCTAAAAATCTAGTCATGTCTTTCCTTTTCTCCTTCACAGCCATATTTCTCGGGGACCCGCAGCCTCTCTCCCATGTCCAGTCTGTTTGGCTCCATCTGGACCCCACAGACCCACTTCCCACCCGAGCGATCCGCCCCGGTGTCCCCTATGTCCCCCATCACCCCACCGCACTCCCCGTTCACCCGGGAGCCGGAGGGGACCTACCGGCCCATCCAGTACTCCAGCTTCAACCCGTTCGGGCCGCACATGAACCTGGACATATGGAATTCTTCATCCAACCGCAGCTCCAACTCGCAGCTCTCCAACGACTCCGGCTACTGTGGAGATGTCTGAATCAAAGAAAAGCAGAACAGCAGACCTTAATTGTTGCAAACGCATCAAAGCTGATGTGAAAGAAAGGAAATAAAAATGAATGTTCTTTTATCAACAGTGGGGAAAATGTGAATATTACTTTTCTTTTATGTTCCACTTTTCAGATGTTAAATGTTGTGAGAGGTGAAGCATTTGTTGTATATTTTTCTAGATGTTTTGCAGTTTTGATCATAGAAAATAAAAGCAAGGTTTTGTACTTGAAGAACATTGGTCTTTATTTCATTTCCATAATGAAGTGTTTAATTAACACAAAACTGAGCACAGTAACTGGCACCTCTGATAAAAAGCACTAAAAGAAAACTTTAAAATAAATCTTTAATTACAGTAGCATAATCTCACTCTGTAAAATTTAGAAAAATCCAATCTTTATCTTTGAAAAAGTCACCTGATAAACTATTTTTACTTTTTTAGTAAAATCCCCACTCCCACATTAACTGGCCTCCATATCCTGTAAAAGAAATGAGGACATTTTGCAGTTTATGATTTACTTGGCTGTAGGAGCTTAAAATGGTGATCCACACCTGCTGGTTTCTCTGCGGTGTAAATATGTCACACATGGGCCCATTTCTCAGCCACTCTTTAAAATAGGAAACATAAGAGAACATACCATTCAAGAAAGACAGATGAATGTTGAGCTCCATTGGTCAGAAAACGACTACTTACCTACCCACTTCCACATTTAGAGTCAAAAATAAGTGAACAACAAACACGGGTGGGTGAGGACCCGCGTTGTTCCCCTGCACACAGTGAGCAGGCAGGGTGGGGAAGGAAGCACAAATCTTCAACACTCTGTTGGAAAATGGCAGCAAAGACAACAAAATGTAGCATCCAGTACGGAGCTTCAGTGCAAACACTTCTGTAAAACACACCTCACACACAAATTACAAGTTCACACCTAAATCAGCCACACACACATACAAATACATAATTCCTGGCAACGCATGAATATCAGACATTTATACCACATAAGGCTCTCGAAGTGGGGCGCTTAGTGTCGAGGCTTATTTTACTTCATCAAATTTTCAGGGCTGAATATTTACTGATTGTACTTATAAAACGAATCCTCAAAAGTTGAACTTGTCTAATAATTGAGCACATCTTGTAAAACATGCTGAAATCAACACTGATCCCTTCTCCCACGGCCATGTTCGACCCCAGGCCTAATGCTGGAGGGAAAAGAGGGCACAGGACTGTGGATGATCAGGAGACACTGAAAAGCGTACGGGCTCAAACATCGCTCTCTCTTTATGCTCCAACGTTGTGACATGTTATAGAAAACTCAGCGCTGTCCTATGAGCGAAAAAGAGGAGCGAACAGCAGGGTGCCTGAAAATGTGCAAAGGTGACATGTGCACCAGAGCTAAAGGTTGTGTTTGTCAAAATCCTCAGTGTGAGAAAAATGAATTTATACTAGGGGATTTTTTTCTTAATCTATACCAGAGCCTGACTGCACTCATACTTCCCTTTTCACATCTTATCCTGCCCTCTCCCGTCCTAATTTGATAGTTTGACCGGTTAAGTTATTAAAGTTATTTAATATATCCAGTTTTTATAGTTACTCTTACGTTGTCTGCCCTCATAACTGGATTACTTCGGATTTAAGGACTGTGCATTTTACTTCACTTTTTTACTAGAGAGCAAGACGCCTGTGGTCGCCGCCGGGGACATCAGCATATGACGCAAAGCCTTCAGTCGACGGCGCTGAGGGTCTCAGCGGGAGGGAGGCGTCGAGATCAGCGCAGGCTCTGGAAATGAAACTCGACAACGAACGGCCTCCAAGCAGCTGAAGAAGCAGCTCACCCATCTGGAACTGTCTTGGAGCTAAGACGGAAACCAAATCTCGTCTTTTGGATGTAACGGGATGGACCCTCACCGAGATGATGCAGCGCGGCCACTGAGCCGAAACATCCCCCGGCAACTCCAGCACCAAAGGAAGCGGACGCGATTCCACCTCCACCTGCTTCAAATCCGCTAAAGGAAAGCTATATTATTGCATTTTAGGCAATAAAATGTCCATTTTCCTATTTAATAACGGGATTTATTTATTTGCCTCTCTTAATGTATTTCTAATATTGTATAAAAAAGCCTAAGAGGTGAAATTAAAAATCTGCAGAATGTTCCAATTTTTTAAAATCCGATTAATCGTCAGAATAATCAATCACTAAAATAGTCATTAGTAGCAGCCCTCATTTTAAGACACCAGAATGTTCATATGACTTTGTGTTTTTGTCCGTCTGACGACATCATTTTTAAACATCAAACCAGATGTTATGATCAGTTACTCAGTGCTCAGAGTCATCTTTTTCGGATTTTTTTCCTTCTTACTATTAGAATAATTTCTTCGACGGTTACTTTTATTTGAGTGAAAATATGTCTAAGTATTGATACTCTTACTTGAGTACAATTTTTGGCTACTTTACTAATGTCTAACAATTTGAATATAATATAATATAATATAATATAATATAATATAATATAATATAATATAATATATCTTATTTTCTTGATACGTATTGCATAATAACACAGCTTTCCTTACATATGGCACATGGTTGCGTTCAAGTAAATATTAAAGAAAGAATTACTTCTACATGTAATTTGAGGCTGTGATGTTTCCTGTGATTTTTGATTTCCAGTTGTTTACAGTAATTGTAAAATATATTAGAACAGGTTCAGATAATCTGGAAGAAACCCATTTAGAAATGTTTTTATTTTATTGGAGATTATAGGGGTTGAATTTATTTTTTTGTGTGTGTGTCATGAGCTTCACTTAACTTCGTTCTTATGGATAAGGCATCCCTCAAACAAAAGAGGAAGGGAATGCTATCACAGCCTACCACTGTTATCTTTTCCTTTCACAGCATTTCAAAGACATCCTCACATTGAAAATACATGTATTGCAGAAAAGCGTTTAAACTGTTCTCACCATTACCTTGACTTTATGTAAATACATTTCAAGGATTGCAGATTTTTTAAAATAATATTTTGCTCTATCTTGGAAGAACTTGGCATATTCTTTGCAGTGATTTGAACAAAGTTGGTTTTAATAGTTCAGTTATTTGTTGTATTTGTTGATAAACTCGAGACCTCTCTGCCTGCATTTGTTTCTCAAACACTCATTTTAGGCTGCTGCTTTGCACCCAGTCATAATAAACTGTAAAATATATGCAAACATATGATATCCAACCTTTCCTTGAAAAGAGGAGGAATTCTACCTTTTGCCATGTCACTGACCTGTTTTTGTTGTTGCTGCTGGTTTTTGCAACTGGTTACTTTTATCTTTTTTGCTTTTGCTTTCAGCAGGTGGTGTTTTAATTTTATTTTATTGTTTATGTTTTCTTTCTTGTGATTGTGAGCCTCAGTTTTGTCAAGGCTTCTGCCATTCTACCAAATCATGATGATCTGCTTGTATCTCTTGACTGAAGTAACATGTTATTTTATGTAAATGCAATAATGGCTGAACTATGACAAGAAATTTTGTTGACAAATCACAAGAAGAAACATTAATGAAAAGAATCATACTTGTATAATATAAATATTTTGTATAACTCAGACTATTTTTTAAGTGGGGCTTAGTTATATTTTATTCAGTGTGTGTTTGAGTCTCTTTTACTTCTGTCACACACTCCATCAGATTAGAGCTGGTGCACATAAAATATTTCCATTTGGAGTGCTAATCATTTGGATTTTGCTAATTAAAATTATATAATTGGATTTCATTGATGATAAGGAATATAACATAGATATTATTTAGCTAGTTTTCGTGCTTTAATCAGAATTAAGAGAAGAATTAGGAGCAGACTGACTTCATTACCTCACTGATTCTGATAATATCTAGCTTTGTGTCTTCACTAACTTCACCCAGAGCAGCATTAATGTCAGCCCAGCCTGAAAGCTCTCACTTATTTTGCATTCACGGATCGGTGAAAAAGCTCGATTTTTTTTTGTTTCCGACTGTCAGGTGACAGTTTAGTCAATCAAGCTGAAAATAAGGCAAATCAGGTCAGCAGGCGACTTCTTGGTGCATGTCTAGGTGAAAATAAATCACCTCATCGGGACTTGAAGCTGACTACAGGAAGGAACAGAGCAGACTGCATTTTTTGAGGAAGCTAAGATCCTTCAAGGTTTGCAACAAGATGTTGCAGATCTTCCATAAGTCTGTTGTTGAGCGTGTCATCTCCTCTGCCGTCATCTGTTGGGGCAGCAGCATCAGAGCCAGGGACCTAAAAAGGCTCAACAACCTGATAAAGAAGGCTGGTTCTGCTCTGGGGACGACTGTGGAACCTCTGGAGTTCATGATGCAAAGAAGGATTTTGCATCAAATCAAGAAAATTATGGACAACCCTGACCATCTTCTTCATGAGACTGTCACTGGAACACAGAGTCTCTTCAGTCAGAGGCTTCTTCAGACTGGCTGTAAAACAGACTGCTACAGGAGATCTTTCCTGCCCACAGCCATCACCATCTATAATAACTCCTTAATTAAATGAGTCACATCAACATTTAATTTCCCTTTGGGATCAATAAAGTATTTCTGAATTTTGAATTTGAACTACACTCCTCTAGTCAGACAGTTTTTTTGTTTTTTATTTTAATTATGTCTTCATGCTGTTTTGAAAATTTCTGATCAAAAACACTGTAATACTAATAATACTCCAGTAAATGGCAGTAACTTCAATATTAACCAGATCAAAAAATATCAAAGAAGAGGATCCTGAGCATGGCCAAAGCAGGGCTAGGCTAAAGCTTCTCCAGAAACAGCTGCAGCTTGTGTTTCCTTTGAGACTGTTTACCGTTTCAAGTTTAATGGCGTAGATGTGGGAGAATAGATGCTGCACTCACTTCGTTGTCCCATAGAAATAATATATCAGGCTGAGTGCTGTATTGTTGAAAACCAGTACAATTATGCTTGAAAAGGGTGTTTTCTGAACAAAAAGGACTGTTTTTATAAATGTGCAAATAAAAAGCTCAGTTTGCATTTGAATAGAAGGTGCAAACTAAGGGGCAAAAATGTATGTTTAAAAAATATCTGTGTTAATGCGGCGGCAACAATCATCAGCCAAGAATTTTAGTTTTCTTTTCGAGCTGATTGGTGGCCCAGGTGGTAGCACTGTTGCCCTGGGGTGGGTAGGAATGTTCTCGGTTTGAATCCAGGCCTGCAGTTTGCATGTTCTCCCTGTGCATGTGTGTGTTCTCGGCCTGTCCAGGGTGTACCCTGCCTTTCGCTCAAAGACCGCTGGAGACGGGCAGCAGCAATCCTGCAGTCCTGTAAGGACAAGCAGGTGTGAACAATGGATGGATGTTTCTTCTGACTGGAAGTACGTTTTGGAGTGGCCCAGCCAAATCCTAAGTTGAATCTGATGGAGAATCTGTGGAGGGAGCTAAAGATTAGGGTGATGATGGAGGCCTTCTAAACTTGGATAAATCATCTAAACAAAAGGGTCAAAAATGCAACAACTGATCAGTAAAACTAAGAAAGGTTTGAAGACCAGCAAAGATTCTTCCATTGATAATTCCTCGACTTGTCATTTTTTCCACCTCTTGGTGGAATGAAAATCATGTTAAACGTAGGTCTTGTGTCTTCAAGTGGCTTGCTGAAGAGTCAGCAACCTTTACTAGCAACCTGTCAAAAGTCTGTTTTCGGCACCACTAGGAGTTTCCCTCTCAGAACTGTGAGCTGAAAACTTTGTTCAGGAGATGATGAACTAAATAAATATTCACTCTGAGACCCTCAGAGAGATTCTGCTGTTGGCTGTTTTATTTTTCTTACTTCCTACAGCTTAAATGCTTTTTTTAGCTGATAAATTGTACATTTTCTGTTCTATCATGTCTTGTTCTGTTGTGTGCTAGATATTACAGGTTTCCAGCTGAAGGGCCTTGACTATAAAAAACAAATATGGTTCATGCCTCTTGCATATTAGTGTGTGTAAACAAAAAAAATACTTTTTTTTACCGCATAAAATGAATTGGTTAATCAACTTTCTTCCTAAAATATGATCAGTTGCTTGTAAGCATGAAGTAAAACCCAAAACTGACAGTTTTTTGAGTGAGTGTGTCTGTGTGTGTTCAGGTGCTTGTGTGCCTAAAAAGGTGTGTAATTCTTTGTTAGGCTCTCGAGAGCTGACATATTGCAGCTATTGATCTTTAGTCCTAAAATCAACACAGAAGCCTGGATACTGATGACAGGGAAGGCCAGAGGAGTCTGGACATCCTGATAACACACGCACACACACACACACACACACACACACACACACACACACACACACACACACACCATGCACATGTGCGCAATGTTACAGAGGCCTGGAAGTATCAGTCAAACTTTCTCTGCAGGATTTAATCAGCAAGACCTGAAGCTGTGGTTTTGTGAGGTGATACTCATAGACACAAGTGCACGAACTATTTACTCGGTTTTACTTTAGTCGACATCTTAATCCTGATTTTTATCTCCACTAAAGACTGCATGCATCTGCAGACATCAAGCAGTGCCTTACAAAAGTATTCATAGCTCGAGCTGTTTTAGTTTCACCACTTTACAGACACAAATTTTGAGGTATTTAATTTGAATTTTAGATGATAGACACAACGTAGTACATATCTGGTAAGATGAAGGAAAACTATGCATTTTTTGAAAGGTTTTACAAGCAAACATTTGAAAAGTGCATCTTGCACATGTATCAAGAATTGTTTGGGTATACAGTGCCTATAAAAAGTATTCACTCCCTTGCATGATTTTCCCCTTTATTGCTTTAACAAATCAATCCTGATCAACAACATTGGGCTTTTTTGACAAAAAAAATTACAAACAAAACCCTTTAATGTTAAAATGAAAACTGATTTCCACAAAATAATGACAATTAAATAAAAATATGTAGCATAAAAAGTGACTGCCCCCACTTCATGTCAGTGTTTATTAGATGCATTCATGGCTGCAATAACAGCCCAGAGTCCATGTGGACAGGTCTCAGTCGGGCTGCACATCTGGACGCTGCGGTTTTCCTCCAGTCCTCCTGGCAACACTGTTCCAGTCCAGCGGCCTGCGTGGGGACAGCTGTGAACAGCCATCTTCAAGTCCTTCTACAAATTCTCTATTGGATTGAGGTGTGGGCTTTGACTGGGCCACTCCAGCACATCCTCCTTGTTGTCTTCAAACCATTTTTGTGTAGCTTCAGCTGGATGCCTCGAGTCGTCGTCCTGCTGGAAAATGATGTTCTCCGAAGCCGTAGTTCTCTGGCAGATGGAAACTAATTGTCCTCTGGGATTTTTTGAAAAATTTGAATTTCTGTATATTTTGCTGCATTCATTTTACCCTCTACCCTCACAAACCTTCTGGGGCCTACTGTCAAGAAGCACCATAACAGCATGATAGTGCCACCACCATGCTTCACATGGGGACGGTGTGGGTGTGGTGATATGCAGTGCTTGGTGTCCACCAAAAAGCTCAGCCTTGGTCTCATCACACCAAAGAACTTTCATCCACTTTCGTCCACTTGACCATGGAGTCTCCCTCATGCCTTTTGTCTCATGCCTGCCGCCCCTGCGACCCGACCGTGGGTAAGCCGAGGAAAACGGATGGATGGATAGTTTTTCACGGCAATGTGCTTTAGTGTTTATGTTTTTATTGTTTGCCTTTTCATTCTTCCCTGTTGTGAAGCTCTTTGTGGCTTTCTATCTATAAAACAGTGTTATACAAATCAAATTTACTAACTCTCACTTAGTGCTCCACCTCACACAGCATGTTGCATGTCGGCCACAAAGATACATTTCTGTTTCATCTGACCAGAACACCTCCTGTCACATGTCTCTTATGTGAACTGACAGGACTTCTTGTTGCTTTTCTTCAACAACTCAGTCATTTCGAACCCTCCAGTTCTGTGGATGTTGGCATATTGTTTTCAAATGTTCCAGTTCGTGGTGTGCTCGTTGGTCTTTGTGATGCAGCAACTGGCTTCTTTTGTTTTTGTTTTTGTTTCGAGTAAAAACGGTGAGGTACCCATGCAGGCCACACCGTTTAGATTGTTTTTTCTTTCATTTGAAAACCCTTTAATCTTTTAATTTTGCCTCAAAATTGAGCACGACTTCTTTGTTGATTAGTGCTCTGGGGCCCGTGTCCTGCAGGTTTCAGATATGTCTCTGCTTTAACTCCACCAATACCTTAATGGAATTACTAAATATAATTTTATTCATAATTAAAAAGGATATATACTATTATAGTGTATAATAAATACATTTTGTATAATATATGATTGAAATATTGTCTTCTTTTTATATGGCTCAAAATAAAGCGGTGAAAAATTCACCAAAATCAAATGAGCACAGTGTATCCTCAGCATGGAGTCAGGCTCTTCAGAGTCCTGCTAATAATGACCTAATCATTTGATTCAGGTGTGTTGACGCAGAGACACATCTGGTCAACCCTGGAGTTTGACACCTGTAATCTGTCCCTTCAAACTACGTAGAAGTTTGTGGTTGTAATGTGACAAAATGTGAAAAAGTTTAATTGCAAAACACTGTATTTAGATACATTTCAGCTCCTTTAAGAAGTTGTCCACCTTGTTCTTTTACTGCTTTATTTGATGACTCTTAAAAGGCACTAAAGCACAAATGATAACTAATTACTGCTTTTCTGTAAGGTCGTGTTTCTCTGCAAACGTTTTCTGACTTAAAGCTTAATTTTTAGAATTGCATGCAGTTTTGAAATCCTTATTTACTTCCAGTAAAGCCAGAGATGGTTTGAAATACACTCGAGAAGAAATGAAACTGGATGTCTGGTGTTATTTGTCTGGTTTGTTGTAGAGTGGAACACTGTGTTTTGGGATTTCTGAGTGTGATCAGGCTGTGCCGTGTGACTGTGTGGTGTCCAGGGCAGACGATGGTCAGGGTGAACACAGTGAAACCCCCTCCCCCTTTAGAAATCAAAACAGCGTGTGATCAGATTTCACGCTCTTTTATCCTTTAACTAGCCTGATAACAGGGACGGAAAAAGCAATGATGAGCTTGTGTAGATGTGTGTAAAAGCTCTCCATCGTCACTTAGCAGAGCACCCATTAGGCTCAGACCCCTTCCCAGGTTGCCCGGCGATAAAGTAAACAGAGCATGTTCGACCGATCCGGAACGCAAATATTTGTTTTAGGAAGCTGCCCTTGTCCAACACCAGACACATGTCAGCTGAGGTATATATAGAGAAACGATCCTGCTGGACCTCTCCAACTCATCAGCTCACAAGGAGGGGCCTTTATCCGTGACCCAGACCCTCTCTTCTAGGACACAGACTGAACGCAGTGAAATCAGGTCCCAAGGTAGGAAAACTCTACGTCTGTCGCTGTGTTTTATGTCTCATAAAGCCTTGCAAATTCCTACTTTTCTCTTCTTCCAGTGTTGATCTTTGCAGGTTTGGAGGTGATATGGCCACAGGGGTCATTAGGAACTTCCACATCCAGGCTCCAACTCCTGCCTACTTCCCCCCTTTCTTGCACTCCCCATGCAAGAAGGATGAGGGGTGTCAGATGAGGGAGAAGCCACAGGAAAGAGAAGATGAAGAAGATCAAGATGAAGAGGAGGAGGATGAGGAGGAAGAAGGATGTTTCGATCAGTTCATTTTGAATCCCGCTCAGAATGTTCTGGATGTGACCAATCAGCTGCTGAGGTTCGCCGACCTCATCAGTCGTGATGTCCAGCGGTACTTCGGCCGTTCCTCTGAGGATCCAGAGGCCTGCGACATCTACGACGACTCTGTCTCCGTGGTGACCAGCGGCCGTCTGCGTTACTACGACGATCTACTGAGAATCGCAGGTGCGGGGACTCCAGAGGAGCAGGTGAATGGTGTGGTGGCTCCAAACGACACCCCAGGACTCAACGCTTCAAAGGGCAGCAGCGGTTTGGGGCCCCTGGCTGAACTGTTCAACCACAGGGGCCTAAGTCGGGTCAGGGGCCAGCCAATGATCAACAGGCACCTCCCACTCAGTTTTTGGACTGAGCCGGTCCCTCGCTGCCCTCTGGTCGGCTTCAGCAGCACACCTGGACAGGCCGACAGCAGCAGACTAATGCACTGCAACACGTTAATGCACCCCAGCATCAGCAGCACGGAGCCGGACTTCAGCGACCTGCTGGCGTACTGGGACCCACACCCAGAGTTCACGCACACACTGATGGAGGACACCCATGCAGAATGAAACACACGGCAGCCGCCTGAAGCCGGCATACGAGCAACACAGGTCCCGACCTTTGCAGCTGTTCATTAAGCAGGAAACAACGGGAACAAAGCAGTTGTTTGCATCTGCTTGTGGTCCCGTGCTCAGAGCAGGAAACACTTCAAGAATGTTCAGGTTGGGAAAGAGACGCTGAACTGTTGCCGTAGAGACCATTATTTTTAAAGAAAAGTTTCATCTTTTTCTGATTATTTCAAAACTGCAAGTAAACTTCTCACTTGATAGTCAATTGAAGTCAAGTCAAATTTATTTATAAATTACATTCCATACGACAAACGTAGACATTTCATTAGGAATGCACTTATATGAAAATTTGGACCGATATGGATATCCGATACCAATATTGCTGCTATAACCGATATGTACTGATATTATATATATTGTATATATTTCCCTACTCTTTAGACATCCTGAAAAAACGACCACACCACTAACTTCACCACTGCTTCTCTGCTTCAGTTAAACGCCCCACAATCCTGTGCTGCATCACTGTCTCTGTCACATGACCAACCTCCTTCCCTCCCCTCCCCCTCCCAAAACAAACGGCAACAAGAAGGAATTAAATATCGGTTGTTAATATCAGCCCGCTTTATTTATTGGACCAATCCTGATGTGTTAAAAAAATGACGAATATCGGCCGATAACGATGTTATTCCCGATATATCGCGCATCCCTACACTTCACACAATAAACCAGCATTTGTAAGCATTTTTCTCCCAGATGGCTTTAAACCTGTGCTCTTCATTTGAAGAGCACAGCGGTCTCACAGTGATGCAGAAATCATCACTGTTGGGTGAGATCACAAGTGTGAGCACACAACTGGTGCCAGTATCTGTACCAGTAAAGGGTAAGAGCTGGTAAAATGGTGAGAACAGCTGAACACCAGCTGGTTCTTCAGTTAAAGGGTTTAAAGAGTTCAAAGGGTTAGAGATAAATTAACCCTCTTTTTAATGCAGATCTGTACAAAAGGCTTGACTTGTGCAGCATCTCCCTTTATTTGGAGCCAGACTCTTGTCATCAGTCTCGTGATCCTGATCACTTTTTCAGTTTTTCTTTTGACGTTGACTGCTTGTTTACTTGTCTTTAATCCAGTTTCTGAGATTTTGAGACAAATGACATAAAAACCACCTCAGACTGAGGAATAACTTAATGCTGTGTCACATTACCGTTCAAAAGTATTTATAAAACTGATAGATGCATCTCAAAGTTTTTGTTTTATGTCTCTCCCAGTTTGGCTCATCTAGAGACTGAAATGTACGTCTTTGCAAAATGGTTGACGCTCAGTCCAATTTGATGCAGAGTGTTTGTGAAGCTCAATCCTGCCACAGATTCTCAGGTGGATTTAAGTCTGTGCTGTGGTCGTTTTCCTCCCTCACCCTGCATTTTTCATGTAGGCCAAAGAGTTCAATTTTGATCTGACCAAAACAGGACTCTGTGTTACTTTCTTCTTGCCACTCTCTCGCAGAGACCTGTTGAGTTTATCCATGACCTGTCTGGTGTGTTCAAAGTGGCACATAAAATGCCATTAAAATATATAGAATATGTTAAAGTTTGTGGTTGTAAATAAAAGCAAAATGTGAATCAGGGAAACTAATTTGAGTAGTTTTCATAGCGTACTGTAAAAACCTCAATCTAAACCTTTAGTTCCTCCCATTCTTCTGCTTCCAGGTCCAACTCATTGTTTAAACTGTAAACATATGTAAAAAAAACAAACAAAAAAACAAAAACAAAACCTGCCTCTATCACTGGAACAGTTTTTAGGTAAATGAGGTTCTGATAAGCACCAGGAAGGAGTTATTCATTAAAATGTCTTAAATGCAAATATCTGCTGGGCATCTTATTGAAAACATGCCAACAAAATGGGAAAAAGCTGAAAAATGTTTACACTTAATGAACCAAATCTAGATCTTTACATGGCATTATGTGATTGGATCCAAAGAGCCCTGTTCAGGTGCAGCCTCTGATTGGACGAGAGAGAAGGCCAGTAACATTCTGACACACACTCTCCATCGTAGATAAATAAACGTAGGACACATGTTCTGAAGGTTCCCCCACACCTGAGCAGAGGTAACGGAGCAGGTCACACACAGACATGAGGACACACAAGCTTTTAACCATCGCTCTGCTGGGCCTGCTGCTGCTGCTGGGGTCCTCCAGCGTCCAGGCCGACGACCCTGAGGATGACCCCGACCAAGCAGAGACATCAGAAGACACCTCGGAGGAGACGGATGAGAAGCCAAAGAAGGAGAAGACAACCGAGATAGAAGAAGAGAAAGATGTTTTGGTTCTGCACATCAACAACTTTGACAGAGCTCTCAGCGAAAATAAGTATTTATTGGTTGAATTTTGTAAGTAAAAATGTATTATTCATTTTCTTATTAGGAGTAAATACAAGTTCAATAAAGTAAACAGGCAGGTTTTTGTGCAAGATGTGCTGTTTTAGAGAAAGTTGATGGGACATATGTTACGTTTGTGCTGCTTTTTAATAAAAATTAAAATTAATCTAAAGACATTGATATAAAAGTAAAATCACTGAAGAACTTCAAATTGATCAAAATTACACATAAATATTAAGCATGAGCATTTCTTACAATAACTGAAATATTTATGCTAATAAAAGAAAAGCATGGAGCATGGATAACCCTGACATATCACAATGAGCTGAGGGATATTATTTTTTCACATACCAGTAGAGAAGCTTTATAAGTTTTCCTATGCTATTTTATATCCACAGCTCTGAGGTACAGTGAAACAAATGGAGAAATGTCCCCACATGTCCTGTCATGTCCAGATGCTGTCCTGCTGCAATGCTCCCACACATGAGCTCAGCAGGACAACAGCAGAGAGCAAAAAAAGGAGCAAAGCGGATAAGGCTGAGCCCAACTGCCGCTTCTGCTATCAGCAGCTTATTTCCCTGGGAAATGAATGAATGTTAGCAACGGGACAGATAAAGCCTCCAGTTAATGTCCACTGGGGGTGTGCATTGTGCTGCGCTCAACAGAATTTGTGTGTGTTTGTCTGAAGATGCTCCCTGGTGTGGCCACTGCAAACAGTTTGAGCCGATTTTCACTGAGGCCGCCGAGAAGCTGAAGGACGAGGAACCAGGGATGCGTTTGGCCAAGGTGGACGCCATCGAGGAGAAGGAGCTGGCTGATGAGTTTGAGATCGGAAGCTTTCCCACTCTGAAGGTGTTCATCGATGGGGACCGCAAGCAGCCAGTGGAGTACACCGGTAGGGACACAGAAACATTTATCTTTGACAAATAATGTAGAAATAAAAAGCAACCACCGCAAGTATTCGGTCCTATTTAGTCTATTTATGTAGCAACAATTCACAAAACACAGTGAAATCATATCCAGGTATTCAATACAACACAGTTGATCATACCATGCTAATTAGTAATAGGTTGTCAGTTTAAGGAAACCCTCAGGTTGCACTGAATCTTTACTTCAGTCCCTCTGCTTATCCTGAGAGAGCACAGGGCGAAAGTGGAGAGGAAGAAAACCTCCAGCAGAACCAGGACCAGACTCAAGACGAGCTGTCACGTGCCTCAAGCAGAGACTGACAGGACAATAAAAAGACATAAAGACAAACACAGAAGCACTGACCCAGGTGTACTTTCTGTGGCAAATATAAATAAAGAGATAATGCAAAGTTGATGTCAGCAACAACTGCGTGCATAAAAGCACAAATGGAGTAAATAGAGCAAAACCAGCAGAGTGAGCAAGGTGGTCACTATGTCCTCCAGCAGCTGAAGCCTGCAGCGGTTTAAGTGGTAGTTCAGGAAAACCGAAGACACTGTTATCTTCAGCACAGAGGAAAGTTTTAAGACAATCAGTTCTAAAATCTAAGAGATGAAAGGATCAAGTATTATAGCAGTTAAACTGAGTGTTTTAGATCAGCTAAAACATGCAGCATACCAAACTACAGGCTGGCTGCAGTGCTTAGGTTTAAACAGGAGGACAGTCACACCACAAACAGCATCAACAGCTAATATGTCTAGTTTTTAGAACAGCTTTAGATCATTTCTAACATTTATATCTTCAATATGCTTCACCGTGATGCTGGTTGTTATTTAGGATGATTTTGGAAAAGGATCTTAAGACCCCACACCTGCTGATTCATCATATCTCCTGTGCCTTTTTTTTGGTCAAGTTGCTCACACTTCATACAGTCCATGTTTGTTTTCGTTATTGTTGTCTATCGGTCTTGTCTGCTATTATGTGTCCTGGGAGTCGGCCCGCTGGGCATTGCCCGGTACACCAGATGGTTGGTCCATGCCTGCAAGGGGGTGAATACTTTTTATAGGCACTGTATGAAATACAACCTCTACTACTCCTGCTGGTGAGATATTGACATCTCATAACCTCTCAGCAGAACCCAACTTCAAAAAACGAACAAACAAAAAACAAAACAAAACCAAATGAAACCAGAATTAATCAACAGCTGCATCATATCTGGTCAGCAAATATGATCCATGTGAGCAACTGAAAATTTGAATTCTGTGGGAGATGGCTTGAAATGCCTCAACAAAAACTAATTCATCAAATCTCTTGAACATATTTCTGTATACCTTCCCATATTTCATAAAACGATGAAGTCCAGGAGCCAAAATGCGTGGAGGAGGCAGGTGAACCCCTCCTCCCCCCAGTTTACTTAAAAATGAGAAAAAACCAAAAAGAATAACTGCGGTCTAGGGCTGAATCCAAAATAATACAACAGGGGGGAAACACAAGGAAACAGGCTGGCAGCATAACAGGAGGATCTGAAACTGAACGAAAAAAACAAGGAGTTGTTCTCCTGGGCAGCACGACCACCGCTCCACAGGTGAGTCAACAGCAGATGGAAGACAGCTGGGGAGTGCAGGTAGCTGAGACACCGAGGGAAGCTCCTGGGCTGATCTGGGAACACAGACACGAACAGAAGTGAATGCTGGCGGAGATTCAAACCTCAGAGTTCACAGAAACTCAAATTCTACAGATCACAAACCAAGAGCTGACAAAGAAACAGGAAATCAGGAACTAAGATCAGGGAAACATAACTAATGGCTGCAACTCAGAGAACAATAAATATACATATGAAATACTAGAACCACCAACAAGGAATCTTAAAACGAAGAGCTGAATTGAATATGAAAAGCGAGGACTGACAAATCCTAAAATTAAGCGAAACATAAAACCAAAGTCCAAGTCCAAGTTCATGATAATCCTAATGTTTCAAGACATTTTGTACCCCCCTCAGCAAATTTCTCTAAAAAAAACATCTCTAATATTTATATATTTTCATGCATGCGTCTCTCGTGTGTCTCTGTTTTCCAGGTAAAAGATCAGTCGTGGGAATAATTCAGTGGATGAAGCGTCGCGCTGGTCCCGGGACTTCAAATCTCGACTCTGTGGCCTCTGCAGCCAAGTTTATCAGCAGCCACAACGTCTCTGTGGTCGGGTTCTTCGATGTAGGTTTTCCTGCTGGACACGCTGCACTCAGCGATGCCTGTGTGTCTCATTACGGGACCCATGTTTAAAGCATCCTGCGTCCCCTTGTTCCTTTCCGCAGAGTTTGGAAAGTGAGTCTGCCAAGGTGTTCGAGGAGGTTGCTTTTGATTTGACGGATGCTGAGTTCGGAGTTACTGCAACTCCTGAAGTGTTTCAGAAGTATGAGGTCAAATCAGACTCAGTGGTGCTCTTCAAAAAGGTACGAGAAGATGCAGACTCAACTATTGCTTTGGAAACATACTGGTGTTCAAATCCTAAAATATCTCCGCAGTTATGTTTTTTTATGTTATAAATCTGCAGATTGAACATGATCCCTCTACAGCTCAGTGGTAAGCTGGCGAGAAAAGACATTTTCTGAGGATTTTTTTCAGTCATAAACAGATCATTTAAAGCTCTTCTGCCTTAAGAGATCAAATGTCTGTTTAACTTACCTTAAAAACTGTCATTAAATTTGGATATAATTAAGACATACAAACAAGTCACACATTTTTATGAAAGCATAAAAATAACAAACCAAGGACAAGTGAGCTAAGAAAGCAGCTGAAAGTTTCTGAAAAGTGATTACATTACATACCAAATATCAAACTAGGATATAAATACAAAACACAATCACGACTAAACACAAAAGTTTTGAATGCAAAATCTTCAATTCCAGTCTTTGTTCATGAAGTGAAGATTTACAATATATAGTGATCTATTCAGTGAGGAGGTGGACATCAGGAAAGATGTCTGAAAGACGTAGCCTGGAGACCACATGAACCAGCACATAACACGGGGATTTAAAAGCTCTCAGGGACAAGCTCATTCTGTCTTTAAATTAGGCACAGTAGGAAATGTCAGTTTAAAATTTAAAATCCTCCAACTCTCACATAGATGTTGTATTTCTGCACCATTATCTCTGGCCAACCATCTAATCAACACTTGAAGCTAGTGAGCTGTGCAGTGATTTTAAGTATGTTGATAGTGAAAGGAAGCAGCTGAAAGTCTCACTTTTTCAGTTTTAACCAGTTTCACTCAGGGTGTACCTACATTATAGTACTGCAGCTGTCAAAACGTTACTTCAAATACACTGTCTGTTAAACCATTCAGTTTCTACAGTTCTCTTAGAATAACATGCCATTTGGCTTAAAAATGTCACTTTAACCTAATCCTATGTGGGTGGGGATTGTACAGGAAATCAAAAACTGATTACACCATCTGTCGACCAATTGGCTCAGACACTGAGAAAAGGAAAAAATTGGTGCTGCAACTGATTATAGTGGATGAACATGCTGGAGGAAAGTTTGGAGAGGAAGATGGTCTGGCCACTGAGCCCATTTGAATTATCTATCATTACTGTAGAATAAACGGTGGACTAGCTTATCCCTCTGCTATTTCTGTATAGAGGATCTCTGGAGGAAGTGTGAGTGCTCACTCTGTGCTTTTTTGTATTACTAATAAGCAACTAAACATCCATTTAGCATGATCTCCTTAGATAGGTACTTTTTGGTCGGCAAAACAACATATTTTCTTTTTATTGCAACTGGGTGTCAGTTTCAGAAGACACGTCACCACTCCACATAGGGTAGAGCGCTTTTCCATTTAATGAAGGCCTGCCTTCTAAGGCTGTTGTGGTGTCATAAAGGTGCCTTTTAAAATTACTGATCAGCTTTGATAAACAATAGAAAAGTTATTTATGTACAAAAATATGATCAATGTCAAAATGTATTCAGAATTTTACATATCAGATTTAAAAGAATATAAGAATAACTGCAATTACTGCCCTTTCTACTCAAAAAAATTAAGTATTAAAATTACAGATTTGATTTCTTTTCTGCTGGTTCATCAGTTAATTGTCAATCACTGTTATTTTAGCATAAATCCATTTTTATCACATCAGATCAATGTAATAAAACAAGCGTTTATATTTCTGGTAGTTTGATGATGGCAGAGAAGACTATGTGTGGTCAGAAGAAGAGAAACTAGACAAATACAACCTGACCTCCTTCATCAAGGAAAACAGCCTGGAGCTCATCATCCCATTCAACCCTGAGGTAAAGCATGCAGGCTCATCAACATGATTGGAAATACACATTTGAAGCTATAATGAAAATATTCCTGCTGCGTTTTCAGGTAGCAGACAAGATCTTCACCTCTCGCATCCGCCTGCACAGCCTGCTGTTCATCAACTCCACGCTGCAGAGTCAGCTGGAGCTGGTGGACGAGGCCAAGGCTGTCGCCAAAGAGTTTAAGAGCAAGGTAAAAGCTGGGCTCTGTCTATATGTTCCTTTAATCATGTTGCACAGGCATGAATCCATTTACCTTGAAGTGTGTTGGAAACTGGACTATTTGCTGGAGACAAATGAATAAGCCTATGAAACGGTCTGTTTTAAGATGGATCTTCAGCAATTATTCCTTCAAGTAACACAACTTTCTGCGTGTGTTATGTAGATGCTGTTCATTCTGATTGATGTGACAGAGAACCTGTCACATGTGCTAAATTATTTTGGAGTGTCAGAAAGTGATGCACCCACTGCAAGGATCATCAACATGGAAACTCAGAAGAAGTTCAGTATTCCCTCTGGAGCGCTGACTGCAGATTTACTGCGACAGCTATGTCAGGAAGTTGATGATGGCACTGCAAAGGTAAAAAAGGCACTCGACCACTTATTAAATACCGTTATTCAGCAGTAATAAACCCAGTAACTCGTCCTGTTATGTGCTGCAGCCGTACTACCGTTCTGAGGAGATCCCAGAGGACTGGGACAAAGAACCAGTTAAAGTTCTGGTGGGCAAGAATTTTAAGTCTGTGGCTCTGGACCCGGCCAAAAATGTCTTTGTGGAGTTTTGTGAGTCCATCTGCACCACATCTGCAATTTGCATTTTTGTCATTTTAAAAAAATAAAATCTCAAAACTCTTGGTTCAAGTAAGAACTGATTCGGAACCATACAAGCAGAGATAACATTTCATCTGCTCCTCAAGCCAAGGCCAGATTTATTCACGCTGCACATTTGCAAACAACTTCTGTTCAGAAGTGCTGTACACACAGTAGGTAGAAGCACAAAACAAAAAGCTTCAATAAACACACCACATAAATATATATAAGTAAAATGAGCATAAATAAAAACAAGGAGAAAAAGTTGGAAAAAATTCATTTAAAAAAAACTATAAATAAATTACAATAATTAATATTCCTGATATTATCTATCTTTCTAACTTTATATCTGGTATTGTATTTAGTGTTATTTTATTTTATACTTTAAGTTAATATTCCATTTTACATTTTATTTTATTTTGCACTTTCTTTAAATTAACTTTTTATTTTACTTTATTTCAAAGTTTATTTAAGTTTATATCTAATTTTCATTTATGTTGTTATTTTCTTATATAACTATTTTATATAATATTATTTTTCATGCATTGTGTGTAACTTTAGGAACTTAGAAAACCACTGGGTGTCACACTACAGCAACACACTCGTGGGTTTTTGAAGCGCTTCACTTTGCAGTTCCACTGGTGGCCACTAGGTGCTGCCTTCACAACATGTTTGGCTCCAACAGAAGATTTTTTGTTGTTTAATTCTTGCTGATCGCTAGCTGAATGTTCATGGCACAGTTGTTGGATTTGTTCCCTTATAGCTGGAAAATTGGGCGGAACTTTTCAACATAACTCAAAATTTTCCATCCATCCATCCATCCATCCATCCATCCATCCATCCATCCATCCATCCATCCCCAGTGGGATGTAAGCAGATCACCTCCTGATCAGAATCCTAAGCCACCTTAGATGAGATCTTTAGATGCAGCGAAGCAGTGACTCCACTCTAAGCTTTTTTCCAGAACATGGAGGCCTCCTTCTCTAAAGCAGAGCCTGGCCGCCCTGCAGTGAAACTCATTTCAGCTGTTAGTATCAAGCTGAAATTAATGTTTTGTGGGAGGCTTTTTGTCCTCAATCTAATTTTTCTTAAACAAATAATGTCAAATATTTAACAAAGGATATTGCAGTGACTTGAATATTATAAATCCTTGTAATTACTTCTGCAGATGCCTTGGTTTCCCTAACGTCCTGTTTCTGTTTGTGTAGATGCTCCATGGTGTGGACACTGCAAAGAACTGGCTCCCATTTGGGACCAGCTGGGAGAGAAATATGCAAACCATGAAAACATCATCATAGCCAAGATGGACGCCACAGCTAATGAAGTGGAGTCACTCGTCATTTCTGGATTTCCAACCATCAAATATTACCCAGCTGAAGGCAAAGAGGTACAAACGCTCAGCTCACCACAGAGGTGCAGAATATATCATAAAAAGTTTGGCCTTTTCATTTCCTGCTTTCGCTAAGGTGGTCGATTACACTGGCAATCGGGACCTGGAGACATTTATCAAGTTCCTGGATAACGGAGGAGTTTTACCAAAGGAGGAAAGTGGCGAGGATGATGATGAAGAAGAAGATGGTGAGGAAGGTTCAGATGCTAAAGAAAAGGACAACACTGGTGATCAAAGCAAGGTTTGCTTTTATTTTCTTACCTCTTAGCCATTTTTTACTCATGTTTTCAGCTGCTATCACAGCCTTCTCGTTCCTCTTCTGTTCTCAGGAAGTAGACGAGTCTGCAGAGATTCCTGAAAACAAGACATCCAAAGACGAGCTGTAATCGTATGAAACGCCAATTAAGAACAAGCTATCTTCTTCCTGTTTTCTTAATAAAAGTGATACAACTTATGAATCATTGTCTCTGTACTGATGGTTATTATGAGTGTTTCAGCTCTTAGTTTGTGTCTCTTAAAACTCCTAAAAAATTAAAGATCCAAAAGCACAACAAAGAAAAAACAGTGCCAACAATTTTCCAAATTTTGCAGGATTTAGGTGTAGAAAACTTTCTTTCAGGTGTTTTATATTCATATCTGAACATATTTGTTTTGTTCAACCAATAATTCTTAAACTATATTGCAGTACTAGGTTCTAGATGGTTTACATATATGCTGAAATACAATATATCTGTAAAATGGAAATGATGCAATATATTTGTGGAAATCTCGGTGTCAATCAGTCACTAACAAATGCTTTCCCAACACACAAAGAACAGTTTTATCTCCAAACACACATCTAGCTGTATTTTCCTGACTATATTTGGCTATTCATGGAACAGGTGGGTGAGGGCCACAGGTGAGCAGGTTGTCTCCGCCCAGGGGGAAACCAGGAGGGCTGGTTTCACTGTGTAACAAGTGAAATGTTTCTAATTCCTGAGGGGAAACAGGTTCAGCAGGCTGTGATGTCACAACTCCTATCAGCATGGTAAGTATTTCCTTCTAGCAGCCGAGTTACCAGTCACTCCTTTGTCTGAGGTAAGTCCACTCCTTCCTGGTGTTTTAACTCTGGATCAGAATCCTGTGAGAGTGTAGGTGTTTGGAGCCGGTGCTTGCGCTGGGTGTGTGAGGGGCAGTTAGGATCGGATCAGTGGACAGGGCTCAGACGTGTCTTGTTTACGTCAGAACAGAATCCTATGTGCGCTGGAGTAACTTGGCCGTATTCAACAGGTACATTTAAAAGCTGATTCTGTTGGTTTGGAAGAACATCTGCATCATTTTTGGTTTCTTGTGTTCAATTTAATCTTGAGGATGGCTAAATATTTAACATGGAATCATTAAACAGACACTATCTCCAAATCTGTTGAATTTGATTAAAGTATCTCAGCATTTTCAAATTATTCCTAATTTGACATAACCACACAAAGTTGCTTAATTTCAATTTTAAGGTTATTTTTTGAAAAACAGAGTAATGGTACTTTGTTGCAGACACAGGCTGAATATTTGTATTGAAGTGTAAGACTAAAGTCAGTGGTTCTGTTTTGTTTGAGTTGAGCCTGTTGGGCTGCTGTTTGGCAAGCCGAGAGAAGTCAACTCCCTCTCATTGTTTGGCAGCGTGGGGGAGGAGATGCTGCTTCCACAGGTCAATCATTACTCCACACTCAGGTGCTGCTTGGTTTGATCTGTAAAGACCCAAACAGCTCATCAACTTCATTCCCCACTTTTGCTTGCAACTGACTTCCTTTTTCGAGTATCAACACACGGGCTCAGTCAGACTAAAGGAACTGGCCTTCTGTACTGACTAAAGCAGCAATCAGCTTTGGAAATGTTGAATAAAACATTGTTTTCACAAATGGAGAAGAGCTTTTTGCGTAGACTTCAGTCATGGCTTATTTCTTGCTGTTTTACTTCTGAGCAGCCAGACAGTCATCTGGACCATTGAGTTTCCACACCTTCTGAGAACCTTTCAAAAGTCCCAATGTTTTTTTTTAATGTCATTTCTGTCCATTGTGTTTTTCGTTGCTAAGACTGCACTCTGACCCAGAAAAAGGCTCCTACTCTCCAGGATTAACCCAATGTTGTGTTCTCTCATGTTATGCTGGTCATTTTGCCCCTTCTCTATTCCAGACCTTGGCAATTCTGATGCTTCTTACCAGAGTTTTTCAAGTATAAAATGGAAACGTCTGCATCAAAAGCTTTCATAGCGACCGTGTCTCATTTAATATCCCCTTTGACGGCAGATAATTTGAGTCAGGAGTGTTCAAAATGTGGCCTGGGAATCATTTGTGGCTCTCTGATTGATTTTGCTCCAGCCCCAACCACAATTTCAGAATCTGAGCTGCAATCACAGGCGGTTGATGCAGATGGACATTGTGTCATGGTTTTAGGGTTCAGATTTGCACAGACAAATATAATTTTTCTTTAAAAAAAAAAATCAAAATTATTAACCATGATTTTGATGTCATTTAAATGTTGGTAAATATAATCCTACTTTTATATTTAAACTGGGCTAAATACAGCAAACACTGACCTATGCTGTGCTCCTGCAGCTACGTTTAAAGTAAAACATTTTTTTTGACCCAAAAATTGTGAAAATCACATGCTTGTTTCTTATGAAGCCAATTGAGACCATTTTCATGTTCTGGGTCAACACTGATTTCCAAACTTCTTTTCTTACTTAGACCACTTTGTTTGCTTCATTAAAATCTTACATTTTTGTCATATTATTGAGCAAGTAAAAACTAAAAATGTCACAAGAAATTTATTTGATCATATTTAGCTCTTAAAAATATAAACAGGTGCTTTAGACATGGTAAATTTCAAAAAAGTTTGGACTCTACTGTTTTTGGTAATATATTCTAATCTGCTTCTAGCCCAAAAACTGAAATGTGGTTATGAATCTACCAGCGAGAGGTCATTCAGTTATTTTGGTTTATCAGGGGTCGGCCAAGAGTGCCTGGGCCCAAACAGGGAACAGAATCACATTCAGTGGAACGACAGTGTAATTTGAAAATTTAAGAAATATCAATTAATTAAATCATACAAATTAAGCCTGAAAATGTTCATACATTCCCTGGCAGATTAAGATTTAAAATTAATTTAATACTATAAATACTTAGTAATATTTTTGTTCGAATAGGAAGTGAGATAGGCATCTATCAAATATAAGTAAAATGATTTTGACATTAGCTGTGGAAAAAAAAAAAAATCGCATTACATTTGCATTTCCTTTTTGATAAAAAAAAAAACATGGTGAAAATATTCACACCTTTCTCAATAATTAGAAAACAATCTTTGGTGCCATTAAAAAATCAAACCTGTCTTATTTGCTAGGCAACAAGTCTTTGATGCTGGAGGCCACAGTTTGATTCATACAACCAATTAACTGAACAAAATACGATTGAAAATGAAACATAAATCAGAAATAAAACATGAAGAACAGGAACAGCCAGCCAATGATGTTTTTTTCATTTAAAAACCTTCAATTCAATCAAACTGCACAGCTTCATATCATGGGATCATGGTCCCATACTCTGGACCATAGGAGAAAAAGCTGCAAAGCGCTAAAGAAACACTGGAGGAGTTTGAGAAAGGCTGAAGAGCTGCGGATCAAAACCTCTTCAGGAGAGAACCAGAACGCTCGACTCTCTGGCCGCATCTTCATCACTCAGATTATTAACAGGACACAAACGAAGAGCAACTGTTTACATGCAATCCAACTAACCCAATAAAAAAGCAATAATAAACATCGATAACTGAGTTTAAATTCATGAAAATAGTTTTTTAAACAAGTCTGGAATCCTGCAGAGGGATCACATGGTGGTCCGCCTTAGAAGAACCATCAGCAGGACCTCAAACCTGTTGTGGTTTCATTTCCAAGCAGATCCTTGCAGGATATGTTGACAAGGCGCAGCATTGGCAGCTTTCTAACAAACTAACAACCACTGGATGGTTTTAAATTAAAATATGCAAGAAGAATAATGGCAGCACTACTCCAAAGATGCCTCTCTAGCCTTGCTTTGCTTTTGTTTTTTCCTCTTTGTTGTCAGCGACCTGGTTGACTGGATGCTTTGCTGATGGAACCACCTTCATACGAGGAGGCCAGAAGACACCTTCCCATTCAGTCCCCAGGACAACTTCACCAGCCTTCTCCACCCGCCTACACCTCTGGCCTGTCCCCATCTACACCTCCTCCGACGTATGGAGAGGCTGGTAAGACGTCTACCTCCCCAATCTTTCATTAAATGTGATTTATCTTCTAATCATGTCAGAGCTTTTCTGCTTTACTTTCCAACCCCTGCTGTTTCCTTGGGCCACACCTGTGATGTAAAACAGTGGCCCATTTCTCTCAGCTGCTGTTCAAAATAGAAAAATGAGAGAACATGGGAATTCAGTGTTGATTTTTGTAGAACCGGGGTTGACAACAAAGAAATAGCTGCTGACCTAAACCTGCCCATATCTAAAGTCAGAGCAACAATTAAAATGTCAATAATTACATTAACATTACCAAACAAAGCTGAGCCATCCTCCCACCACAGAGAGGTGGATGTTTTATTTTAATAAATCTCCAAAGCTCACAGATGGAGAGGTGCTGCAACGAGGGGCATTTTGGGGTCACAAAGACTCCAAAACAACCATCAGAGACATTGACACAATAAAACAATCCCTGTGGATGATAAACAGATTTTTAAGAAACGAGGCGCTGCTGGAGCTGTTGCTCTTTGAGTGATTATTGCTCCATTGGGATATCTCTTAGGCTTTATTCTAAATATATCTGCAAATGTTACAAACTCCTGCTTACTTACAAGTGATTATAATCAGTTTCACAAGATAAACACTTTGGAAGGATCACATTTGAGGGTTGAACACTTGGTCTTAATCCCAACTGCAGCTCTCTCTCTTCTCTCACCTCTGAAGGGGCCAGAACATAAAAGTCTGTCGATTAAAAGCCCTTTAAACTTTGTTGCACCTTTTCATGGAGTCTGTAGATACTCAGTATATGTTGTAAATTGTAGCTTCTGTGAGACGCAAAGAGTCCCCACTCAGTGTCTGTAGACAGAATTTACATAAATGTACCTGTTTTGTTTACGCCACATGTAGAAAAACACACAAAAAATTTGGGTGTACATGAAAATTCCAGGAAAACCTAAAGGTAACGTGAATTTTGCTAAACCTTATTGGAACTTTAACCGGAACCCTGCGGTTTGATCAGATCAGTCAACGATAGTGTTTATGAAGTAAAGGATGAAGAGGTGGAAGATAACCTCATGCCAAGTATTAAGTCAGGCAGACATTTGTCTGCATTTGTCATGTTGTTATGGGTATGTTTCTCCTCCAAAGGCCCAGGGAATCTTGCTGGAGTGCAAGGCATCACCTGGTAGGTACCTGGCCTATGCCACAAATACTAAAATTGGCTGTCATTGGCTCTGGTATCGGGATACTGTTTGAAAACATGAACAAAATAATGGTTCACCAGACACAAAATCAACCTTCTGCCAAGGCAATCTCAGTCCCCAGACCTAAATCCTCTAGAGAACCAGTGGGGTTGGTGAAGAGACGAGCTCTGATCAAACTTAGCTGAAATGGTTGGTTTCCAGTTCAATCAGCACACAGAGGGAGTTGTGTTTTGTTTGTATTTGATTATTTACAGGACTGTTTATTTCACTGAGCTACGTGTGTAAAAGAACCTGTTAGCAGTGACGATACAGAATAAGAACAGATAAGAACAGAATACAGAATAGAATAGAAATGTCCTTTATTGTCCCACAATGGGGAAATTTTTGTGCAACAGCAGTAAAGTGGCAATGACAGGCAATAACAGAAAAACAGACTCACACAAAAATATAAAATATGTATAAAAACAGAATAAAGAATGAAAAAAATACTGTACAGTAAGGCAAAATTTCAACATGAACATGTAGTTGTAAAGCGTACTCCAGTCCAGAGGAATGTGCAACTGAGTTGGTTAATTAAAAATGTACAAGATGTGCAAAATGTCTCTGAGCATTAAAAATACAAACCACTCACAGTTAGTGACAAAAGAAAAACGGTAGCGTTTTACAGATACTAGCATGGATATAAACACATTGATTTTGTTGGAAGCAATAATGGTTATAGAGTCTAACAGCTTCTGGGAGGAAGGATCTTCTATTACGCTCCTTTGTGCACCTAGGATGCAGCAGTCTGTCATTGAAGGAGCTCTCCAGCTCAGCAATGCTTCAAGCATTGGGGTGGGAGACATTGTCCATCAGTGATGTTATTTTAGCCAGAGTCCTTCTATCTCCCACCACCTGCACTGGGTCGAGGGGGCATCCCAGCACAGAGCTGGCCTTCCTGATGAGCTGATCTCACCGCTTCCTCTCAACTGTAGATAAGCTGCTGCTCCAACATACAGGCCCATAGAAGATGGCTGATGCCACCACGGAGTCAAAGAAGGTCTTTAGGAGCACTCCCTGCACTCCAGAAGACCTCAGCCTCCTCAGCAGGTAGTCTGCAAAAATCCACCACCAGCTCCTTGGTTTTAGCAGCATTGATCAGGAGGTGGTTCCTCCGGCACCAGTCCAGAAAGTCCTGAGTCCTGTCTGTTCTCTGAGTCGTCCTCACCTGTGATGAGGCCAACTATGGCAGAGTCATCAGAGAACTTTTGCAAATGGTCGCATGAGGAGTTGATGGCGAAGTCTGCAGTGTAGAGGGTGAAGTGGAACAGTGCCAGCACGGTTCCCTGAGGAACCCCCGTACTGCAGACCAGCCTGTTGGAGACAGAGCCCTGTGTCCTCACATACTGTGGGGGGCAGTAAGGTAGTCCAGTATCCACTGGGATATGCGGTGGTCCACTCCTGACAGCTCCATCTTGTACCTTCTCCAACAAACCTCTAAGGCCAAGCTAACCTCTAAGACAAGCTCTCAAAGACTTAATGGCTGAGACACTAAACAGATTATGATATTCATGATATTTTAAGAAGCACAAACCATTTTCATTTTTGTGGTACAAATGAGAAACAGTTCCGTTTTCCTAATCCCATAATGGTTTTAATTTGTCAATGTTCTGAAGTGAAGTTTCAAATTGAGATGTTTCTGTTTGTTTCTTAACAGTTTACCCAAATGCTTTTCCTGTCCTGACGCCACCCTCCGGGCAAACTGCTGAGGCTACACCACCTGAAAACTCCAGAATCACAGTCCACCCACTCACACAAAGTATTGAGTTTATTTTTTTTAAAACAGTTTACTAGTTGCTAGTAATTCTTGTACGTATTTCACTCCATCTTTGTTTCTTTCTTAACTGCAGTTGGTGAAAGACCAGCCAGAGGAAGCAGAGCTCCAACCGTAGCTGTGGTGTCCCAGCCGCAGCCGGTTCCCATCGTAGTGAGTAGTCTGAGAGACTCTCCTGGTTTCGTTCGCTGTCCTCACTGCCGGCAACTTGTCACCAGTAATGTCACATATGTGGCTGGGAAGGCTGCGGTGTGCACGTGTGTCATTCTTGCATTGATGGGGTGAGAGCAGAACACACACTCATACATGGAAAAGAATTACAGAGTTGAAGTTCAGCAGGTGGATCTTAACATTCTTCTGTCTTTCAGGTTATTCTGCGGTTTCTGTCTGATTCCACTGTGCATGAGAGGACTGCAAGATGCACATCACTCCTGTCCACACTGTGGCGAGGAACTGCACGTTTATGAGAGATGACACACTCTCAGGATCCAGAGAGCTCCTGCTTTTCTCCATCCGCTCAGGATCTTGTTAAATATTTATGTCACAAAGTTGGTAAATTAATTTGTGAGATGTAAGTGCAGCTCACCGTGATATGACTGTGTCACATGCTGCATATGCCGCACTTTTTCTCAGTTCCATATCAACCTTGTTCTGCCACTCAAACTAAAGGTAGCTTCTCTTTGATAAAAAGGAAAAGCCACATTTAAAAGGCAATGCAGCAGGAAAGAGATATTACACCTGAATGATTACCTTAAACTCCTGCAGTTAGGGCCCAGCCTCCCGATGACCCCGCACATATAAGCAGGTATAGACATTGACTGGATGGATGGATAGATGATGGCCATACATCTCAAACAGCTGATACAGGCTGATGTGTTACATATTTTAAGGTATTTTTCATAAACATTTCTAGATTATTTATAGTTGAAATGAACAGATTAGTAGGTGAACACTTAGTGTATTTTTGATGTTTTCTACAAATGTTTGAAGTACTTAAAATGCGCTGATGAGAAAAGACACAAAAGTAGTTCAAGCATGCTTTGTAACACCTC
This sequence comes from Anableps anableps, assembly GCA_014839685.1. Lineage (NCBI taxonomy): Eukaryota > Metazoa > Chordata > Actinopteri > Cyprinodontiformes > Anablepidae > Anableps > Anableps anableps. Next base: position 2,921,001 of record CM026065.1, read on the forward strand.
AGACTGTGAGAAATATTGATATTTTTTGTCACGTTTTTTTAAAAAAATTCTATTTGTTTTGTTGTTTACATATAAGGGTTAGCTCAGATTTGTTTGAAACGAGGTCCTGTGGTGAGGTTCAAGGAGTCAGTATCCTACTTGCAGTAGCTGGTATTCTGAATGGCTTCAGTTTGAGTCTGAGATTTAAGCTAACAGATGGACAAAGTGGGTCCAGTGCAAAGCAGATTTCTGTCAATCTAGAGAATTTTTTAACAAATGTTAAGGCACAGTTTTATGATTATTAACAGCAAAATAACTTTTGTACAAGATGGTTATCTTCTGAAAACTGTGTTAGCCTAAAGCCAGTTAGCAACAATATTTCTATTGAAGAGCACATGGCCAGATATGCTTTATATGTCATTTTTTAGCATGTGTTTTATGGGGAATGTTGCTGGTAAGTGCTCTTTCACAAGAGACCAAAGATGTTTTGAATATAAATTTGAGTACATTAATACAACCATGTAAATATGCCAGATTTAGCCACAAAGGCTAATTTTCATCTATAGTTCCCTGCAGGTTAAGGAATTAAAGAAAACAATTGACACACACGACATATTTACAACAAATGATAAGAAATGGTCAACAGTAGTACAAGTTAACAATCATAAAAAGCATGCCACACCCACAGAAACAAAGATAAATCATTTTTTAAATTCAGAGATGTTAATTTAAAACATGCATGCAGTTTTGATTGTATAAAAGCCACTATTTAAATGATTTTCTGAAACTGTTCAATGATGTGATGTTTCTTAATTCTAGTGGTAATGTACTCCAAGAGTGTGATCCTTGGACTGAAAAAGCCGACTGACCAAAGGAGCTTTCCTGAACGATATTTTACCATGCCCCCCCTCCCAGCTGCTCTTGTGGTTATATATCTTTTCTTTACATCAGAGCTGTTCGTCTACTTTATACCAGAATCTAATTCCTTGTATCGCCCTCTTTGTTGAGGAGGAGTAAAGCTCATCCACACTCTGCTGTGGAACAAACAGCCAAACTCTTCCAAAAACAATAAACTTCCTGAAAACAAAGGTCTTTGTTGTCTTTCAAGTCAAACCCTGGTGCGGTTTGCTCACAGTTGGAAATGAGCCACGATATTTAGCAAGGGACCAGAAAGACATCTTTTGAAGTGTAGAGTAAAAGTGAACCAAACTAAATGAAGCTGTGAACTGCTGCTGTGAAAGCACCCTAAGGCTCCACTACAACATGAGAAACAGGCCAAACCCCAGATTTCTACAGGACCTTAAAGAGCTCTTCTGGGTGGCATTAAGCAAACATCGCCCTCCCTGTTGTCCCTGATGGACAGTGAATTCCCTGACTGTTTTAATAGAATAGAATTGAATAGAATATGGATCCATGTGGAATCACACACACACACACACACACACACACACACACACACACACACACACACACACACACACACACACACTTCCAAATAGCAAACGGAGAGGGGGGTGAGAAGTACAACTTGCCTTGGTATGATTTTATATTGTGCCCTTTCACTGCATTTGCACAGGATGGCAGACTAGGTTGAGCTTTTGGAACAGAAAATCCTCTTACCTGCATCTTATCATGGTGCTGATGAGCTAAAGGGAGTAATGTTGACGTTTCTTTCTCTGCAGCAAGGCTGAGACTGGTGGTTGAGTTGCAGAAGCCTCCTATATATGTATGAGTGTGTGTGCATGGCTGTTTGTCCTGTGATGGACTGGCGGCTTGTTCAGGGTGTACTCCCCGCACAGACAAGCAGGCAGAGATGGATGGGTGGGAATAGTTCATTTACGAGTTCCTTTCAAATTCATATAACACATAATGTCCCCCAACAAAAAACCCCAAAACAAAATAAAACAAAATAAAGAACTGAACATTACTTTCAATTAAATATATTACCAGTGTCTCAATACAAAGGAAACAAGTTTTTATATTTTTTCAGAACTCAGATGTAGTGAATGTTTATTTAATTCGGTCATAGATGCTGGATTCATTTTGAAGTTCAGTTCTCTTCTGTAACGGTTATTAAGGATAAATAATTTAAGGTTTCACTCAGTCTTTGAGAGAATGTTTGACTCTGTTTCAACTTTGTGTTTCTAAATTTTGATTCCATCTGGTGCATTACAATGAAATAAAAAAGGCCTGATCTTCCACTACTGTTCCCAATTCCTTCCTAACACACCTTTTAAGAAAATCTAATAAACTATAAAGTTATATCTCAACAAATAACAATATTATCGAAAAATAATGTATTTCTGTCATTCAGTTCAAAAGTGAAAGATATAGATTTATTACACCCATTAATTTATTTCAAGTCTTTATTTCTTTTAATTTTGATTTTTAATTCAACTTCTCATGAAATGTGATGATACATAAAATTAATAAGAGCATTTATAATTCAGGAATGTTATAATGTTATATTTCTAGGGAAAGACTGCTGACTTGAATGTTGTCCAGTAGACATTTAGTGACTGTAATGAAGATAACCCACATTAAGTCACTGTTAAAGACTTAACAGTTGGTTCACAGAGTGCTGCAACCAACCATATTAATGGAAAGTTGAGTGGAAGGAAAACTACAGCCAAAAGAAGTGACAAGAATAACTGCAATCTTGAGAGGATTGTGAAGAAAAACCCATTTAAGAAATTACAAAGATTCTTAACAGGTGGAATGCAGTTGTCTCTGAACCAGAGACCACATCAGAAACATCTTAGGAGCTAAGGAGAAAAGCTTAGAGCTTTTCTTATTCTGCTGCTTCAGCTACTTAGAGGCTGAATCTTTAAGGTATGACTGAGCTTCATATTTAAGAAGTCTATGGCTGCGTGGAAGGATATTAATGTATGATCTGGATACTAAAGAAGTAAAAACCGATGATAATTGTGGCAACAACTCTGCAGTCCTCAGATTCGTTTGTGGAGAGTTTTTAGAGAACTAAGAATGACTTTAAAAAAAAAATCAGCACTGCATGTTGATCTGAAGGGTGTGGTTCAGTGAGATGGTTTGGAGCATTAATTAGCCTGATGTCATGGTTGGCTGTCTGTACATCATCTAAACTGAAATGTAAAACAGAGACTACCCACATGCTGAACAACACACCACCAGCATTGTTTCTGATTCACAGTCGCCCACTTCCAGGGGTTTTCACAATATTCCATCTCATGTTCTTTCAGGATCATAATTTAACAGACAAGATCAGATTATATAAACAACCCATGCTCTTTACATCTCACATGGCACTGTTCATTCACAAATGGAGAGTCCCACATAGTTAGGGGGGTGTTTTGATGACCCTCCTCCGGAATAATCTGATCCAGTCCATATAAACTCCCAATAAAAAAAAAAAAAATCACAAAATGCTGATTTTCAAAAAATATCTTGCTTGAATAACTTGCTGATTTTCTCTCTTTATTTTCAGCAAAATACCCTCTCCACTAGCTCTCTGCTGCGCTACAACTCCTCCCCCACAACAGAGCTGGTTGTGAATACACAGGCTAGTTAGCATGGCTACCGATGACAGCGGATAAACCTTTTTCCTGTAACGTTATGTTGTTTCTCCGCCATTAGCACAGCTGCAGCACATCGGCAATCTTGAACTTGTAAGCGCTGTGAGGGGGAGGGTGTGGGCACTGCGTAGACGAGCATGATTGACAGTGCTAAGACATTCCTCCTGGCTCTGATTGGCTGTTTCTGACTGGGAGTGGTGCATTTCTGCAGATGGCAGAAGGACCACAGGGAGGAGGCAGAGGAGCTTGATTGTTTTCCTGCACAGATTATCTGTCTCATATTATACTGTCAGGACATAGTGACAGTTTCAACAAATATCTAAACAAATATATTTTTGTTAAAGTTACTTACTGCAGCTTTAAGCTGCTATAAACAGACCTCTCATCATGCCTGGTGGAGACACCAAACCAGAGGAAGGACCACCAAATGGGTCAGAAGGTTTTACATTTCTTTCTGCACTTTCCTGGAGGGCTTCTTGTTTCACTGACCATAGATCTAAAATTTAAAAATGTGTTCATTGTGAATGTCAATATTAAATTTTATTTAATGGTTTTATCAGAGAAAATTAAAATATTTTAAATTTATTGATATTTAAATTTAAGATTTAATTGGCAAGTTTACTTTGTAAATGTGCAAAGCATAATCTTCATAGTTTGATTGTTGTGTTACCATAGCTACAATCTGATGCTATGAGTTCAATCTTTGTGTTTGATCTTGTTTTGTTCACAAATACATTTCAGCAAATAATAAACAGTGATTGCTTTTAAGCTCGACCAGTTAAACTTGACCCTCTCTCCCAGATCACACCAAATCTGTACTGAAACGCTGTTAGTGGTGATGAAGCGGGGCCCCTAAAAATCATTCTCTGCCCTGCATGAGTCACTGCACTTTGCATCTCTATGCTGGATGCAAGAGACAAACTGGAAGATTTAATTTAGTTAGGGTCAAGGCTTTTCTGTTTTGTGAATGTTGAGTTTTTAAATTTGTTTTCCGGGCTTTATGGGATGGGTTTTCTGATCTCCACTCTTCATTGTCAGCTGGCTGGCCCTGTAGCACTCGTTCATGTGTTTACAGGTCCCCTCTGCAGCCTCTCAGAGGAGAGGCAGAGAGGGCATTTGATATGAGTTTGAGGATTAGTATGGGGTGCCACCGGGGACATTAATCAGGATTAGCTTCCATGTACACATATGAAATCGAAATCCTCCACATACTGTACTGAAAACCTTGCACAAAGACATGTGAAATGCTCTCATAAAAAGTAGTAAAAAGATTTACTTTTTCATATAAACTAGTGAAAAGCTTTCATACAAACTAGTGAGAACCTTTAATATGAACTATGAGAACATTTTATATAAACTAAGAACATTTCATATAAATGTAAAAAGCCTTCAAATAAACTAGTTGAATATTTTTCTGAGTTCAGCTGAAAATGAAGGCATTTCATTCAAACAGGAAGGTGATTCACTGGTGTTTCATTAGACAGTTAATATAGAAATACATAAATGGCTTGATAAAGTAATTAAGTTGCCAAATATTGCATCCAAAAAATAAATAAATAAATAACTTTCCCAACTTATTTGATTTAAAGTTCAACATAAATTATTAGTTGTTTATCATTTTCAACAGTATTAATTTAACATTATTACTATTTATTTTTTTCATTTTATTTCTAATGTTATTGTTTTATTTTCCTTTATTTCATTATATAATTCCCCCCACTTTTTTCAGATTTTGAATTATTTAATACCATGTTTTTATTTACTGTCATATTTTATTTCATTATTTATTTTTCAGTTTTTTTTTGCCGTATTCTATATTTATTTAGTATTTTTTAAATTTACTGTCACTTTTCTTTATCATGTAATGATTTATTTTCTCCTGTGATATTTCCTCTTTGCAACTTCTCCCCTCCTGTTTTCTCCGTTGTCTGTTATTTACAGATTTTTGTTGTTTTTAATTTTCCTCATGTTCTCTTTTGCTTTTCCTACGGAATCTTTATGAGACCTAAATTAGAAAAGGGGGAAGGTTAGGGGAGTGGGATCCAGGTTGGCGGGCATTTACAGTTAGCTTTTCTTTTATTGGCCAACATCAAGATCCAAGAACCTCCAGTCTAATGAAACATCTTCCTGTTTCACTGAAACACTTTCCTGTTTTAATGAAATACATTTCTTTCAAACTGAACTCATCAGAATAGTTGACTAGTTTTTATGAAAGTTTTAACTGGTTTATATGAAAGGTAGAGGTTTGGTGAAAAAAGGTTTCACCAGTTTATACGAACAGTTTTCACTACTTTGTATGAGAGCATTTCACTAGTCTTTCTGCAAGGTTTTCAGTATAGTATGCGGAGGAGTTTGATTTCATATGTGAAAATGGAAGCTAATTCTGATTAATGGCCCTGCTGGCACCCCATATTTTTGACCTGCTGTTATTAAATTTTAAAGGACGTCCCGACACTGCTGAATAACACAGCAAATATAAACAAGGCAAAACCAATAGTCTGCATCTCTGTCTACTGACTGTAAAGCAAAGTGAAGAAAAGTAAATATACGTATTTGCCCACAATCACCCAATTCATTTAGGCCTTCATCAAAAGCTGCTAAAGACTGTCATAAGGCAATCACAATTGACCCATTCACATGATGTGCCATTCTGTAGCTAAAACAGAAGTTTGTATCTGTTCAGTTCACCAATGGTTCTTGCAGGGAACAGGTTCTTCAGTCTGGAGGTGCAGTGGTTCAGTGTTCTGAAGCGTCCTCTAGAGGGTGAACATTAAATTACAGTGACCCTGTTATGCACTTTCAACTTTATAAAAAGCAAAATCTTGCAAATTTTCACACATATAAACCAAAACATATGGATCCAATTTTAATATTCTGTCATTTGATTGTTTTTTTATTGGCACCCCCTGGAAATACGTGTAAGTAGCTTTAAAATGAATAAAAACCTTGTTTAAAGAAATTCACAATAAAGAGATAATTCCAATGAGCCTCAATAATAATAAAGAAGATTAACTAGATTTTTTTTTTTTTTTTTTTCAGAAAGCATTTGTTTATTTCTTGTCTATCCATTTTCAATACCTGCTTATCCTAGATAGGATAGGATCCTATTTCCAGCAGTCATTGGGCAAGAGATGGGTTACACTCTGGCCATGTCACCCTTCCAGTGCAGGGCAACACAGAGACAAACAGCCACACACACACACACACACACACACACACACACACACACACCAATTTAAGGAGAGCTGTCATGTTTTTGGACTGTGGGAGTAAACCAGAGCACCCAGAGAAATCTCTGTGCAGAAAGACCCCAGGCCAGCTGTTTAATTTCGTTAAAGTAAATCTGCCTGAAACCATGAACTTGATATTACTGTGACTGAACTGTCTGTAACTACACTAAGGGAAAACTCAGTATTTTTTTTAACATCCATGAAAATATTTATTCTGCTCTTGTGTTTAGAAGACCATCGTTTGTTTGCCATAATTTTCTTCAGCTTCCATAAATTATAAGATAGTTGTAATTTATAAGATAGTTGTTTCTATTGTGACCTTCTAAAGTCTGGCAGGTAAAGGACATGTTGATATTAGGAACTGATATGATACGAGCAGCAGCCAATAGCAGAATTACAGCAGGTCTCTGGGAGGGAAGTTAATCAGCAACTGATTGGTAGGTCTGTTAGCAGATAACAAAAGCATTCACACACACCTTTTATAAGTCCACTGTCTCACCTTCTTGTGAAAGACGTCTCGTGTCCAGCTTGTCAAACTGGGTGATCCGTCATGGAGAAGCTGGGGTTGCCGCTGCTTGGAGCGATTCTCTTCTGTCTGTGTGTGTTTGTTGCAGCAGATACACAATCTGACCTGCAGGGAGACAAAGCACTTCCAGAGAAGGACGGGATTTTACAACTTGAGAAGAGGAACTTCAAAAGGGCTCTGAAAAAACACAAGCAGCTGTTGGTGAACTTCTGTAAGTCACACACTGACACCCACAAACACACCACGCACACACACACACAGAGCTGGGTTTAACCTAAGTGACACATGTGTGAAACACACCCTCAGAGAATAAGCTCCTAACATTCATCTTCCCTCTGTGCGTCTGCCAGATACTCCGCTGACAGCAGAAGGTCATCGTGTGGCAGCTGCATTCAAGGCCGCTGCTGCAGAGCTTCAGGGGTCAGAGGTCAAACTGGCAGTCGTTGATGTGACAAAGGAAAAAGAGTTGGCGAAAAAGCTTAATGTGAGCGGGCAGCCCACAATCAGACTCTACCTCTCTGGAGACATAACCAACCCGGCTCTCTGCCCTGGTATGTGCGAGCATGTTTCTTTTGTTTTCACTGTTATTTGTAGTTTAGGCAACATTGTTTGGATATTTTCAAAAATAATTTAGCTTTTGTCTGGTTTCAGAAAGATCAAATTTATTTATTTCAAATTTATTTGATCGAGGACAAGACATAAAACAATCTTACATTTAAAAGAAACCATCATTCTGTCCGAAGGCCCTCTGGCCAAAGGCTGATTCGCCGAACCAGTCCCTGGTTAGGCTTTAAGAAGCTCACCTTTAAAAATACTAATACAAAAAGAAACTTATTTAAAACTAACAGTAAAATTAGAAGGTAAAAATAACAATTCTTAGAAAGTGGTGAGCAGATTAAGCTGTAAAAGTTACAGTTGTAGTTACAGCTATGCTCTAAATGATAAAACACAAAAATTTGTTGTAAAGTCAAAGAAATGACTAACTGTAAAATATTTTAAGTTGGATCATATTGTCCATTACAGTTATTATCACCTATACATTCTTCAATTTAAAATAAAAAAATACCCCAATGGTGCTTTTTTTGTAAAATAAATAAATAAATAAATAAATAAATAAATAAAATAAAAATAATAAAAAAAAATAAATAAATAAAAAATAGCTATGCAAATACATGAACCGACACAAAACAAAGGTCTATCAATATTAAAGTCAAAGATTCAGTCCCTTTCTTCTTCCTACACGAAGCAGAGCAGCCGCTAGGGGGCGCAGGTAAACAAAAGCGAGAACTCTCAGACTCTCGTGGACTATTTCATCTATAGACATGTAAATAATCATAATCAATATAATTATGTATGTGATCATTAAAAAACATTTGCAACACCAGACAACACATAAAAATAAATGTTACAAAAATAAATAGATGTTATAAAGTACTAAATTAATTTGGAAATAATTGATTAAAATTTGTATTCTTTATACGTTTAAAGCATGTATATATATTTTACTATTTCATGAGATTATTTCATCCACCATATATGATTGGCCAGCAGTTGAGTTGTTAGTGGCAGCTTAAAACATAAATCTAAACTCAATCATTAAAACATTTTAAAATAAAATGTAAATAAAATATGAACAGATTGATTAAATCTACTAACATTTTCTTTAAAGTAAACATTTCTATTTTTTTTTTTTTTTTTTACATAACTTCCTCTAATGAACTGTGTTCAGGCTTGTAGCTCACAAGAGTTACATTCATTTCCATGGCCAAACTTAAGAATTATGGAAAACACAGCAAAAGGAAAACCTGAACAGAAAGAACTCAAGCATCCAGCGAAAAGCTGCCAAACAGCCGTGACGTCGTCCTCAGTCATTACTGTTAGTTTTCTTGTAAAGTTTCTTGAAGAAGCTGCTAATCTTTTCTGCTTTTAGTAAAGATACTGAAAGGAAGTTTTTTTAAAATGGATTGTGATGAAGTTCCTCAGAGCTCTGCTTCCATCTTGATCTGGCTGCAAAGGAGGGCGGGGTCAGCTGCTGACCTCATTGTGGATCTCAGCCAGTTGGAGGCCTCAGAGGAGCTAACAGTGGTTGGTTTCTTCAAGGTAAAGAAAAGCATTTTTACTTTTCTTCTGTCCAAATTTTCAGACTTCACTAAAAGTCTAAACCTTTCTGTGTCTGTGTGTGAAGGAGCTGAACCATGAGTACGTTCAGGTGTTTTACGCTGCAGCCATCGAACTCCCTGAAATCCGCTTCGCTGTGACACAGGATGAGGAGGTCATCAGCAAATACAGCGTCACTCAGGATGTTGTTCTGCTGCTAAAAAAAGTACAGTTGTTACAAAAAACACATAAAATTCTCTAACTCATGGATATAAAAGAAAATGACAATAAAAGTTTGAAACAGTTAATACTCTGCACTGAAAAGCTTCATTTTGAATTGATTAGCTGGTCAGATTAAGAGCACAAGAGAGCAATTATAAGTGTGGAAATATAAATAAACTCAATGAGGGAGGGATAAAATTCCCTCCTAAAACTCTGAAATTATGAGATTAATGTCATTCTGGATATTCTCTGGAATTTTGTAAAGAAAACAACAAAATCAAACACTAATAACTTCTAAAATTCTTAACTTTTCAGAAAAAAAGCATTCACTGATGCTGTTAATTTTGTATTTCTTTTTACATTATTTGCACAAATTTAAGATTTTTCAAAATCAGAAAATATGTCACATTAATCTTGGAATTTCTGGGATTTTTCCCAGAATGTATCCCACCTGCTAGAATATTTATATTTAATTATAGACTGAATTAATTATTGATTTATTTAGTGATATCTGTAATAAAATCAAGGATTTAGTTTTTTCCAAAAAGCTAGAGAATACGTCTGATGAATGAGTTTGTTCATGTTGTCTAATCATTTTTACAGCAGCTAAAATATTGTTGTTTCATATTTCCATGTTTTTCGGCTGCTCTCCATCTATACATCCATCCATTCTGGGGTCTCATATCTGTGTGTGCCTCAGTCTCAGCTCATTGAGACGTACAAAATGAGGCCAGAAACACCCAAAGAGGAGTTGGTTGTTTTCATCTCCGTCTACCAGATGGATCCAGTTACTGAATACAGCGGGCAGGTAAATTTAAAACACTTCCAGATGCAGACACTGTGCAAAAGTTTTAAATCATCATTAATTTCTGGAGTAAAATACAAAGAAAAATCTGGTTCCTTGTTGTGATTTTTTTAAAGTGGTCTTCATCAGTAGTTCTCCAAGTTTTCTGAAGGTGTTTCTGGAATTATCTTTGGAGTTTGGTTGTGTTTTTTCTCAGGTTCTGGTCATGACACACAGCGCACTGTGCAGTGTGAGAGTGTGAGCTTTATCGAGGAAGGTGAACAAATGTGAAGCATAAAACATGATCTACAGCAGATGAACAGAATCTGAAATCATGTCTTCAAAAGATAATCTAAAATTCCAACAAAGCTCTGTTAGGCACCAAGTTTTCATCCATAGTCTCTTTATGATAAAAATCCAATTTAATTCACTCCAGCTGTTCTATCTTTAGTATTCTCCTTGGGTGTAAATAAAGAAATGGGAACAAACAGAGTTATGTGCTAAGCTGCCTGGAGATCCAGTTTACACGCAGTACTTTGGGAAGCTGTCTGTGATAAGAAGACATATTTTCACACTGAAAGGATCAGAACCATTTCCTGCAGTTGTTGTGGACTGAAAGGGAGTGAAAAAGAGATTTAAGTCTCATGAAAATTTTTGGAAAACCTGCAGAGATCCTTGAGATGAACTTAACTTTAAGAGAGCAAAAGAGGAAGGGGTTTGAGACCTTTGCACATTGATGTATGCTGTTCATCTTGCCTAAATAAAATGTATAGCTCTTTAACAACATCATTTTCTTCTTTAGCCCCATTCAGTGCAGGTGTTTAATGAATATGAAATTTACTGGTGAATTTTCCAGAGTTTTGCTGAGTTGTTTTTCATTTGGACGTCCTAAGAATTGTGGAAAGCTGCTGAGTGCATGGGTGCTTTCTCTGCCTGTCTTCCTGCAGACAGCCTCTCAGATCCTCGGTTCACCAGTGCTAAACCACGCCCTGCTCTTCGTCAACAAAAGCTCTGAGGACTTCAGAGAGATTTTCTCTGCTTTCCACAGCGCTGCAGAGGCGTTCAGGCTGAAGGTATGCGCGCGCACCCATGCACACACACACACACACACACACACACACACACACACACACACACACACACACACACACACACACACTTCTACATTTACTCCAAAACAAAAAGTACTGTTACAATAGGGATGCTTTTACTGCAGGACAAAACTTTTTTTGTCACATTTTAAGAAGATTTTTAACACATAAGACTGACATGTAAAGCAAAAATACTAATTAAATCTGCAGCAATGTAAGTACATGTTCTTTCTTCCTCTCACATCTGCTGAGCCTTTAATCACTACCAGGTTTAATCTTGTTCTTCTTCTGTCTGGTTGTAGGAATATAGTCAGGTTAAAACATAACTATGTCCTCCAATATCTCAAAGAACCTCTGTATTTACACTGAGACTAAATGACATGTTTGCAATTAGTTGGGCTGGATTTTATTTAGGGGTATTAGAGTAAAGGATGCTACTTACATTTTTTAATTTGTAAAAAAAAAAAAATGATCATTTTCCTTCCATTTCATAATTATAAATCACATTGTGTTGGTTTATCATATAAAATCCCAATAAAACAGATGAAAACAGATGAAAACATTTATGAGCTGTGAATACAGCTGTATAAACAGCATTTTCATTTCAAGGAATCCACTCATCCAAATTTCTAGTTATCTTTTAAATATGGTTTGTCTTTATAGAGTCTGCACCGAATGTGTTGAAAAACAGTAAAAATCTTGACTTGATCCTCATTTCTGACAAGCTCGACCTTCTTGTGTTCATTCTAAATCCTTCAAGGTTTTTCATTGTTTTAAATTGGAATTTGGCTGCTTTTACTTTCATATTCTAACCATTTTTACAGGAAAGCTTTTTATTTGCTGCTCTGTTTAAATATTTAACGCTCTAGATCTACTGATCACAATTTTTTTTTTTAGCTTATTTCAATCATAGCTTTCTATAAAGCCTGCAAAATGTCTGAAAAATGTCCTGCCTGGAAAAAAACAATGACATGGAGGAAGATTGTTTGGTTATTGAGTGAAATCTAATTAATTAATTACAATAACAATTAATCAAGATCATTGTAATGATAAAGTGGCTCTCAGCATTATAAAGGACTGAGGGGCTGTTTAACACCTTTCTGCAACACTGTATGTGTTTATTAATAAGTCGGAGAGAAGTATTGTAGGTGACTGCTATATGATTTAGTGATCAGTGATCATTTTTGGTGATTTTCCACATCATATTTTTTGACTTTGATTTGACTTTTTCACCATCAACCCTTTGATCGTCTGTCAAAAAGTGGGAAGAGAAAAATCGGCTCCAGTTCTTGTCAGAGCGATTGAGCTCCACATCTCAAGCCGCTTATCACAAAGAGCTCCTTTGGTCTCCTGAACTTGAAAGTCTGCCTTCTTGTGTTTTTGTCCAGATTCTGTTTGTCTTGGTGAACGTGGATGAACACCGTAACGGTAGACTCATGGAATACTTCCGAGTACGGCATTTTGACGCTCCTCACATCCGACTGGTGAACCTGACTGATCAAGTAACCTACCAGCTGCTGTCTGAGGCGTTGGATGTGGGGATCATAAAACAGTTCTGTCAGTCCTATCTCGAAGGCAAGGCCAAGGTAGATCACACTCAAGTATACATTTCGGCATGCAGCTACATATCTTGACTGTAACCTGCTTTGTGTGCTTCTAACAGCCCAAGCTGATGAGTGAGCCCATTCCCGAAGGATGGGACGAGAAGCCCGTTAAGGAGCTGGTGGGAATGACTCTGGAGAAAGTAGCCTTTAACCCCAACAAGACTGTTTTTGTCTTGTTTTGTAAGTAAACATAATCTCTGTCCTCACAGCAGAAAGTGTAATCTCTATCATGATTTTTACTGTAATTTCAATCTTTTCCAAAAATGTAAAAAAAATTGTCATAGTGAAAGGAAATATTTTGGTGAAATTACAATACCTCGTACCACCCCTGTTAAAAATGTGGGAAAAAAATTAAAAATTCATACAGAAATCCGACCTCTGATTTGAGTAGATTTACTAAGTGAGGAAAACATCAGCAACTGAGAAATTATGACGTTGTTTTTCTCTGCCATTTAACTTTTTTTGTTGGACTGGTTGAGGATTTTAGAGCACTAATTAAGCAAATACTTTTACTACTAACACTTTTTAAGTACAATTCATAGCATTACAACGATGAGCCATTCTAGAAACCACACTTAGAAATGACTGTGGTGTACCAGTTAGGCCAGGATCTCACTCAACATCATTATCAATTTAATATAATATTAGCAACTTAGTAGCACTTTTGTAGTCTGTTGTGGCCCAAACAGGCTTCATTTACTCAACCAATGAAGATTTTGGACTTCAAAATCAGACAGTAATTAGCTTCCTAGCTAACACACACACATATGGGGGTCACTAGTATAACTAGTTGGCAGAACGTCATCCTGACTAGATTACATGTCAAAATTACGAGGTAACTAGCACAACAAAGTTACTCACCAGTTAGCTCCCGGTGAAAGTTTTGACTTTTGGAGCATTCGAACCAAGCTTTGGTTGACAAGCATGGTTCCTGTTTAAGTAACTGGTAAAAAAAAAAAAAATATTACTGGTAAAAGTGTTTGTTTAACTAGAGTGACAATATCTAAATAGTGCGACCAACTGTTCAAGTAGTTTGGAGAGAGACCAGTCTCGATGAACATCCTGTCATGCTAATTAAATGGTCAAACAGCTTGCCGTAAGTTGTGAGGAGTTGGCTTTTGTAGTTTTTCCGCATTGCCTCAGTGAATGGCTGCCTGTTGCTTCCTGTGTCTGTTCACGTTGGATCCCAGATCTGCCGTACAGTGAAAAGTCCCGTGCTGTGTTTCCGCTGTGGGAGGAGCTAGCTGAAGCCGTCAGGGATCGGGAGGATGTGGTCATCGCTCGAATCGACGCCTCGGCCAATGACATCAACATGTCGATGCAGGGGTCCTACCCATCACTCTGCCTGTTTCCCGCTCTGTACGCCGAGAGGGTGCGCACGAACTGATTCATTTATCGAAATGATCTCAGTGTTTTTGTCTATTTAAACAATTTACAAGGCATGAAATATTTCCTTTGTGACTTGAAGGTGGTGGTTTACACTGGGAAAAGGAACATAAAAGACTTGGTTAAATTTATGGATAAAGAGATGAAAAAGGCCAAAAAAGACAGAGTTAAGGTAAATTGTGCAGCAGTTTTTAAGAGTATGAAAGCGGCGATCTTTTCTGTGATAAAATTAGATTTTTGTTCTTTGCTTTTCCAGGAGGATGAAGACAGGAGGAAGTACATCGAGGCCCTGAAGGCAGAAGAAGCAAAAAACCAAAACCAAACCAAAGATGAGCTTTGATGCAGCATCCTAAAGCAGTGTGTGGCTCTGTGTGTCATTTGGCTTTGTTTATTTTTAAACAAGGGTTTGTTTTTTTCACTGAACCACAGTGCCATGAAAAAGTATTTGCCACCTTGTAGATGACCTCTGTCTATCCTTTTTTGCCACACTTTCTTTGTTTGATCATCAAACAGTTTTCATCTATTCATACATTTCCTTTATTATTTACCACATCTCCCTATGGATGAAAAGTTAAATCATGAATAAACTGCAAATTAGCACATTTTCTATTCAATGTCACCCGTTGCACCCTGGCCTTATTACTGCCAGACCAGTAGAATCAGGAAATCTCTTAAATGCCTGAGGTGGTGGTGTGTTGGACTCGGGGTGGAGTTTGATGAAGTCGGCCAAAAGATCTCAAAAGCAGCACATGATGATCCTGTTGAAGGACAATGAAGAACAGATATTTTCACGTAGAATCAGATTAATTTGGATCCCCTAATAAATTAAACCATTGTTTGGAAACTATGCTGTTAATCTCCACATGTTATCTTTGACTAATATTGAAAGTTATTTTATGATTGAAAAAATCTTAGTAACATAGGTCACAAACTGTCTGGCCAACATAATCAAATAAAGACTTCAGTTACTGAAGTCTGCCAGCCATAAACACTTATAGCTTACATAACACAAACAGCCTGACTTGGATTTTCCTCTCTTTTCATATGTTTTTGGAATATCCTAAAAAAAAAAGATTAAAGCCCAGATTATTATTTTTTTAAGTTTCTGTTGTATTTTCTGTAGAAATGTGGAAATATGAACTTCATCAAGGAGATTTTGTCATATTCATCTATGCAGACACAAAGACATAAAAAGAAAACAATCAATTGAAACCAGAAGCTTAAATACACCAAATAAAAAGACATATAGATCTGTTTCCTCACTGCCTGAAGTTAAATCAGACCAATCCTCACTTGTTTTAGGTCAGAATTACCCAAATTATTTCTATTTGTTAAATTCCATAATGACAGAATGACAGAATATGTCAAAGATGTAATTATTAACGTCTACAAAATCAAAAGTTTGGATACAGAATGATTACTGTTTAAGCAATGAGGGAAAGCCCAGATGGTGATGTTATGCTTTTGGAAACCTGTGACTGGTTAACTGACACATCTGATTGGAGGCACACCTGTGGATGTATTTTAAGATAACACCTGGAACACATGGCTTTCTTGTTTGACACAATGGGAAAGTCAAAAGAAATCAGCCAAGATGTCAGGAATTGTGGAGCTGCACAAGTCTGGTTCATCCTTAGGAACTGTGATGCAGCAAGTTGAAAACAGGAGGAGTCTGAATGCTGAGCTCATAAAGGAGGAGAAGAAGAAGAAACAAAATTGAACTCAGGCCAAAAGACTGAGTGGACTAACTGGTTGCACAAACAAACAAAACATAACTGGCCCAGCAAAGAAATGAAACTCAAGGGTATATATACTGGCTGATTAGAACACAATAGAGGTAACGAAACACAATACAAGCTCAAACTCCAAGAAACAACACTGTACAGCAAAGTTTGTTAAACTAAACACCAAAGAAGGAAATCAAAAATGTTAAACTTTAAATACACATATTTAGGTAAATATAAACCTAAATTAACAAAAGAAATACAAATCCTCCCCCTTTCCAGACTGAACTGGTGGTGCAGTCCAATTATCTATCCATGTATTTCAGAGATCTAAGCCTGGCCACCATCTTTTGTCTGGCAGAAATCCCAGGGATCATGGCGGGTTGAAACGGGTACAAGAAACAAGAATTAGTCATAATCACAAACCAAAGATGAAAAATGAGTTGATAAAAATGCCTTTAAAATGACTTTAGTGCGTGTGGCCATTGGTTTGGCCATCACAGAAGCAACTTCCAGATGATTGAAGGAGCTGCGTTCATCTGTACTAATAATTATACGCAGGTATAGACATGATGGGACTGTCCAACCATCACAGCGCTCAGGATGGAGACAGGTTCTGTGTCCCAGAGAGGTGAACATGTTTTGTACAAATCAATCCCAGAACAAAAGCCAAAGATCTTGTTAAGATAACAGTTAAAAAAGTTCCTTAATCCTGGCACCCATTTACTTTTTTTGAAGAAGTCAGGGGAATGGTGGCTAAATGTCAGTGATGGATGGATGGATAGTTAAATGGAAAGAAAAATGTTGAAAGTCATAAAATTTCTGAAGGAAATTAATTTATAGCATAAAAAAGTTATTTCTGCAACTTTGTCAGTCCATTCTGAGTGTCACTGCAACTGGTAAGCATATGTATTTTAAAGATTAACAGATTACACCTTTACAAAAAAAATCCCATGAAATTCACATGTGGTTCCCGTTTCCACATGGCCACATGTGATCAAGCATTTTGTTCATGTGTTCTATGTGCCATTCACACGGAGAACATGTGGTCGCATTTTTCTGACGTGTAAACATGTTCTATGCTTTTGTTTGTTTGTTTTTACCATGAAACCTTCCAAATCCACATACACACGTGTTTTTTCATGAAACTCACTTCATATGTGGTACATGGTTTTCACATGTGAAATTCATGGGATTTTTCTGTTAGGACAGTTTTGACATGTTGAATAGGCTACATCAAAGATCCTGGTTCGCCCTCATCTTTTTTCAATAGCAAAACACCAACATCGTTAAAAAGAGGGAAAAATAGAAACGCAAACGCGGATTTGTTCAGATGCGGTGCTGAAGTTGACTTAAGACAGAGCAGTGATGCTGCAACCTGAGAGGAGCCTCGGTGACGCGCTGTGACTTCATCCGGAGGCTGGAGGAGGAGAGCCACCGCTCCTGGCTGCGCTCACACCGACTCTTCTCTCTTTCTCAGCCGCCTTAAGGGAGCTGACATACGGACGGATGGAGACTGCGGGCGCGTACGGCGCCATGAAGGCCGGGAGCGTCCCCTTCGATCCGGTCGCCTTTTTCACGCATCCCCGCACCATCCTCAGACTGCTGTCGTGGGTAAGCCTCCTCTGCCATATGTGTGATGCGGGTCTACATGAATGGACGGGCCTACCTGCAGCCCCCTTTCGGCTTTTCTGCTTCGCGATAATTTGACGCTTTCCAATCAAGCATTACAGCTGCGTTTTTACACAAAAGCTCAATTTGAGATTTAAGAAACAGAATGTTTCTGTTCGTGTCTATCAGAAGCCCACGAGAGAAGCTTTATGTTTTAAAAGCTTCTGATCAGGATGAAACCTTTGGTTCCTTTGTGATGTGATGCTGTGCATCTGTGAGTCATCATCTGTCTGTTTTTTATCCGTATTTACATGGTTACAGAAGTGCAGAGCAAAAAGGTACATTTGAAAAAAATAGAACTGAAAAAGCTAAATATTGGAGGAACTCTCAGGCATGCATTTAACAGATCAGTAAAACATTTGGTGCCTACAAGGATGAGGTTATGGAGCATTAATAATTAATCATTTTATTGGGAAATTATTTTAAAAATCACCATTAGGTATAGCCCCCATCTTTCAATATTACATCACTTTCATTGTTGAAATAATAGCAGCGATATTTCCAACTCCAAGACCGGAACCTGAGGAAAATCTGCATTTTATTTTGACAAGACCTCACTGTGATAATCTGAGCAGCCTCTGCAGCTATAAAACATACAATAAATTCTCTGACAAAAAAATTAAGTGGATCAGAAGGAAGGATTCTGCTTGAACGTATTTTGACACAGATGCATAAATGGGGCATAAGTGTTTGAATCATGATGGATTGATGATATAGGCAGTTACTGAAGAATCCAACTGCTGAATCCACTTAACTGTGGGGATGTGCAGTCAATGGGCGAGAGGCCCAGTACACCTTGGACAGGTTGCCAGTCAATCATGGCCATCAAACTCTAATCCTATGTTTTATTTTATTTGATTTACACTTTTAAATAACATTATCTAAGAATAAGTCGTCAGGTTTATTTGTACAGCACATTTCAGCAAAAAGACAGTTCAAAGTGCTTTACATGATAAAAAAAAAATAAAATAAAATAAACAAAAAACTAAGAAAAATTACATCAGAGTGGTAAAATGAAGATAAGTAATGGAAAATTGTAATCCAGACAAAAAAAAAAAAAAAAAAAAAAAAAAAAAAAAAAAAAAAAAAAAAAAAATCTATGTCCCAGTAATTATTAATCAAAGGCAGCTCTAAACAAATGGGTTTTTAGCTTTGTCTTAAAGGAACTCAGTGTTTCAACAGTTTTGCAGTTTTCTGGAAGTTTTTTCCAGATTAGTGGTGCATAAAAGCTGAAAGCTGCTTCTCCATGTTTGGTTCTGGTTCTGGGGATGCAGAGCAGACTGGAACCACAAGACCTGAGTGGTATGGAAGGTTGATACAATGACAATGTAATTTGGTGCTAAGCCATTCAGTGATTTATAAACTAACAGAAGTATTTTGTTAGTTTGGCTCCCTGAGCTACAGGGAACCAGTGTAATGACTTTAAAACTGTGGTGATGTGCTCTATTTTCCTAGTTTTAGTGAGATCATCTTTTTGGATCAGCTGCAGCTGTCTGATTGATTTTTTGGGCAGAGCTGTGAAGACACTGTTGCAGTGATCAATGCAACTAAAGATAAACGCATGGATGAGTTTCTCTAGATCTTGTAAGGAGATTAGTCTTTTAATCCTCGAAATGTTCCACAGGTGATAGAAGGTCCACTTTGTAATTGTCTTTTAGCGTGTTTCTACCAAAAGAACTCTCATTCTTGAACAGGTTCGGTTCGGGTGCCTTCGAACCTTGGTGCTTTGCTGAGAGCTGATGCCAATATCCAGCAGTTTGGGGAATCAAAAATGCAGAATTGTCTTTATGTGTCTCTAAAGATTCAGGTCTGAGTCCATCACTACACTCAGATTTCAGGACTGATCACTAGTTTCTTGCTGCAATAACTGAAGCTGTGTGCTGACTCTGGATTGTTCTTCTTTGGGCCCAAAGATAATACCTTCAGTTTTGTTTCTGTTCAGCTGGAGAAAGTTTTGACACCTCCATGTATTGATTTGTTCTAAATATCTGTTCAGTGCTTGAATGCGTTTATACCCAACTGGTGACATTGTAATTTAGAGCTGTGTATCATCTGCATAGTTATGCTAACTAATCTAATTGTTATAATCTGAGCTAGCGGGAAGATGTAGGTATTAAATAGGAGAGGTCCCAGGATGGAAATTTAGGGTACCCCATAAGGGGTTTCTGTCCACTCCGATGCAAAGTTCCCTACTGACACAAGAAAGTCCCTGTTTTTTAAGTAAGACTTGAACCAGTCAAGTGCTGTAGCAGTAAGTCCGACCCAGCTCTCCAGTTGCTTTAATAATAGGTCGTGGTCAACAGTGTCAGTTGCTGCGTTGTGGTTCTTCCACAGTCTGTATTTCTTTAGCTATAATTGAACACTTTGACGAGGGCAGTCTCAGTGCTGTGGTGAGCACAGAAACTGGACTGAAAGACATCAGATGGTTGGTCATTGTAAGAATCTGTTTAACTTTTTTTTATCGCTTTGCTGATACATAATAATAATATACATTGCAAGGAGAATACTAACATTGAAAGAGCCTTAACAAATCAGTCTGTACTTGTGAAGCACTTCATCTATTCCAGAGGACTCCAAAGTCCTTTACATTACAATCAGTCATTCACACACACTGATGGTGATAAGGTACATTGTTGCCACAGCTGCCCTTGGGCAGACTGACAGAAGTTATACAGTTGGCACCTCCAGGTCCTGTGACCACCACCAGCAGGCAAGGCAGGTGAAGTGTCTTGCCAAAGGACAACAACTGAGACGGACGAAGCAAGGGTTCAAACTAGCAACCCACCAGTTATAGGGCAAATTCTCACATCCTGAGCC
The DNA here is from genome assembly GCA_014839685.1 of Anableps anableps. Taxonomy (NCBI): domain Eukaryota; kingdom Metazoa; phylum Chordata; class Actinopteri; order Cyprinodontiformes; family Anablepidae; genus Anableps; species Anableps anableps. The sequence goes on from CM026065.1 coordinate 2,941,683, forward strand.
AATCAGACACTGTTTGAAGTAGAACTAAATATATTTGATGATTTTGATAAAACAGATCTTTAAGATATTCTGTTTATTTTGTAAACATCATCAACCCTTTATTATCTAAACATCATCAACCCTTCTGAGAATTTTCATAGCTATTCTATTTTATTAGATTTTCATTTATTTAATTTTTTAACGTCAGTTAACATAAATGTTTTATTTTATTGTTTGTTCTATTCTAATGTGTTACTAAATGTTTCGACCAGTTAACACCGCTATTTTTAATAATATTATTTATATATACACTCTTAACTTTACTATTTTCTTCTCCCTATATTTACCTCCTAAATATCTTTATTCATTTTAGTCATAACAGTTAAAATTTCCTAATTTTTATTTTACCTGTCTGTTAAAGTCATCACATCCAATTTTATAACATCCTTATTATAAATGAGCACAGAAACTGGACTGAAAGACATCAAATGTTTATATATCCTATATTAAAGATGAGTCCCCTTACAAGTTTTTTTTCTGTCTGAGAAACAGAGAAGCGATGATTTGGGCAAAATAGACCACATCATCTGTTCATTGTCTGAACTTTGTTAACCTTTACAGTTTCTGTACTGAGCGAAAGGGGACACTGTAGCACAGCGTGAAGAGTATTTGTCTTTCAATTTCAAGGTTGTGGGTTCAGTTGCGGCTTCCTCCTGTCACATGTTGTTGTGGCCAAGGACAGAAGCAACAGGGCAACCCCAAGCTGCAATCTGCTTTATGGTGTGTGAATGTGTCCATGTTAGTTGGTGCTTTGAGCAGTTGGTATGACTAGAAAAGCACCATATACATTCAGCCCATTTTGCAAGTATGACTATAACTGTGGAGAAGTCTTGAGTCATTTCTTATTAATGCTTCCAACCAGTCAGTCTGTCTTGTAATGTGGTCTTTAATCGTTGATCTGCTGGTTTTTCGCTTTGTTTGCTTTTTAACTCACTTTGAGCCCAATATCAACCATTGTCAGAGGGGATTTTTTTTTTTTTTGAGTCGTTGAGACATTGAAGGGCTCCCAGATCTACAGTCAGGTTTTTAGACTTGATACTTTTTATTTTGTCTCCCACTTGTTGACATTCCTCATGTTTAACTACACACTGCATCTTTGATCTTAATTGCAATACGGACAATTAAGAACACCTGTGCAAATCTACCTGAGGTTTGGTGGTTTAGTCCTGGTTTGAAACTTTTGCACAGTATTGTTGTAATTGAACTTTTCCATGATCTAATCTAATGATTGGTTCCACATATACTAGACTTTATGGTGTTTCTGATGAATAAAGGCATACGTCCATGAGTGAGAGTTCATCCCTTGACGTCGCTCAGATGAAGCCTTTTCTCTGTCTGCAGGTTTTCTCCATCGTGGTGTTCAGCTGCATAGTGAACGAGGGCTACATCAACATCGGTAGTGAGCGTTTGCTGTGCGTCTTCAACAAAAACGCTGATGCCTGTAATTATGGCATGACCGTGGGCGTGGCCTGTTTCCTTGGCAGCATCTGTTTCCTCATCCTGGACGTTTACTTCCCTTCCATGAGCAACCTCAAGGACCGAAAACGAGCAGTGCTGCTTGATCTCATCTTTTCTGGTAGTGAACAAAGACGAAAAAGATTCATGCAAACTGATCAAAGAAAATGACAGGAAACAGAAAGATAGATGTGAGACAGCTTACTGTTGGATGTTACAAGGGAAAGCATAAATACAGTCCTGTTTTTCTCCTCCAGGAGTGGCCAGCTTCCTGTGGTTTGTTGGATTCTGTTTTCTGGCCAATCAGTGGCAGGCCACATCTCCAGATGAGCTGCCATTGGCCCAGGGCTCAGATGCCGCCAGAGCTATCATCGCCTTCTGCTTCTTTTCAATCCTGAGCTGGGTCTGTACCTTTTTTATTCTTACCATCCTTTTACAGTGGCTTCTCCTGTTTTCATCATCATCATGTGCATTTAACCATATATATGTTATCTGGATTTCTGGGGTCTGCTCCATTTGAGTTAATCAAAGGCTTTTGTTCAAGACCCCTCCCCACCCCTTGTGTTGTCCAATATTTCAACACACTTTTCCACACTCCAGTGGTATGAAGGGCCAACAGTGCTACAGTTTCGCAGATAACTAAATCATTAAATAAATACATGAATCATTTACTCGACATATAATTATTTAACTGTGGAAAATGTACCCCACTTCTCACCCATTGCTGGAGATAGCCGGAAACCTCCTGGAAGGAGTGGGTATAGAAAATGAATGAATGGCAGACAACAAATTTTAAACAAATAGTAATTGTAAGAAATTTATAAAAGTAATGAATAAAAATAGTGTAATGGTTACTGAAGCTTCCACTATACCCTCACTAAATTTTCTTATTTGCAGTCATCTTTGTAAGTTTCACTAAGATCTAGGACAGGGGTCCTCAAATCCAGGCCTCGAGGGCCGGCGTCCTGCAATTTTTGGATGTGTCTCTGCTTCAACTAACCTGAGTCAAATAATGAAGTCATTAGCAGGACTCTAGAGAATCAGATTGCATACTGAGAAGTAAGGGTGCACTATATGGATTTAAAGTTTAATCATGATGTCTTGTGGTACTATTGTGATAATGATAAAAGTGGTGATAAGAACTATTTATTACATTTTTTAGGTAACTGTATGACTATGACTGGATGGCACAGCAATCATAGCCCCACAAATACAACTACTGCACTTGAGAAACATACACAGTTTTAATACGCTTCTTCAGGACACCAGTCACATAAAGAAGTGTGATTTGATTCACTAAGCCAGTAACCATACCTGCAGTAACCGCATTTAATCATATTTTCAAATTCATTGATATTTTTTGATACACCTTTATTGAACAAATTGTGGAGAAAAATAGTAAGAATAACAATCCCAACAATATGGACAGTTTTAGGGGGTTTTAAACATCATTGATTAGAATTTGTTGTGACAGTGATAAATCAAAATCTTATCATGATAAGAAATTTATCACGATAAATGATAGAGTAAATGCCCACCACTATTGAGGAGGTAATTCAGCCATTTGATTCAGGTGTGTTGGACCAGGGACACATCGAAACGTTGCAGGACACTGGCCCTCGAGGCCTGGATTTGAGAATCCCTGATCAAGGATCTTTGAGATGTACACAAAGTTTCACAGACTTTTCCATTTTGGCTTCATCACAGTTTAATAAATAACTGCATAATGGAATCTTTGGGGAGTTGTTTTCTATGCTTAGATTAGAGTTAAATGAGAGCAAGATGAGTTACTCGTTAAACCCCAAAATGAACAAAATGGATTCTTTTTACAATGAGTACGCTTGCTTTATTTCATCTTGCTAGATCATTTTAAGTAATTTGCGCCTTTCTAACTAGGTAGAGTTTGTGTTGTAACCAGCAATTCATTTCTGCCTAAATTAAATTGGACCCAGGATTATTGTGTCTGATTTCTGAGAGATTAAACCATTTAAAAGTTTGAACTAAGAATTTCAAAACAGCTTTAACAACAACACTGTTTACAGACTTCGAATTTTATGGCTGTATTATCTTAGATTGAAGGAAATCTGTATTCTGATCTGAGGCTGTGTTGAATAACTTCAAATTGATGTAAAATCTTGTTGTTGACCATTTTAGGCATAATTTTTAGCAGCTGAGTTTAAGAAGTTCATGTTTACCTGTTTGACTGTAAGCTCCTGCATTATAGCCCATGAAGCATGAATAAAAAAGTAATTCTGGAGTTTAATAAAAAAAAATAAAATAAACAAAAAGAAAACATTTGCAGTTCTGAAAATCCTTTTCCAAACTTAAGAAACAAGAAATGTGAGTTTTTGCACACACATGCAAATTGAATTTTTTAACATCAACATTTAATCTTCTGAACAAAACTGAGAAAGCCTTCCTTGTGATATTAGAAAGCATAAACAATAAGGTATGTAAAAATAGTAGAGTCTATTTTAACAGTTATACAATGAAACATTGCACATTTTCCTACATTGCTCTGGTTGCAACCTCCTGTCTGCTGATTAATGATGACCCAGAATAGTCAAACAGGACTGATAGACTGATTAAGAGAAAAACAGAACCAGCATCAAGAGGATGCCTTATTGGAATCAAAGACAAGCCGCGGTTGGGTAATTGTTTTTTGCTCACTGTCCAATCTAAAAATCCAGCGAGCTTCATTTGATTTGCCTTTGTGCACCTGCAGTAGAGAGAATCAAGCATAATAATTCATTTCCTGAAGTTCCTCACTTGGAACATTCAGAGGTCAGGCCAGGAGAGGATCAGTCAGCCTGTCTGAGGATGACCTGAATGGTCAACAAAACACTGTATGTCAAAAGATGGGAGTGTGAGTGTGTGAACTGCAACTGGTGAGATCATGGCTCAGTTCCCATCAACATTCATTGTTGATGGCTTTATTAATTTGCCAAATGAGACACAGGTACCACTTCCTGATCTTCATCACTGTTTGACTCAGAGTCAAAAACATGCAGGGATGTCCTCTATCAATCTCATTCCTATGCTTTCCTTTCTTTTCCCAGAAGGACCAAGCTGAGATGCCTTGCTTGAAAATACATTTTTTAAAGCAAAAAACATACTGTTATAATGGTAACAGCTGTGCTTGATAATATCTGCTACTGCCATAATTATTAACATGCCTTCCAGTTTGCAACAAAATTTTGAATTTGATTATGATTACACACCCCCAAGTAAGCAGGTTCTCCACCACTGGCAGTCTTGATGTTTTCAGATCAGGTTGATGAAAGAATGTAAGATAGCCTGAACCAAATTATTTGATTGAGATGCTAAATACCAGACAACTGATAAATGCTAACTTGACTGGTAAAAACCTTCCAGCACCCTCTCCCCCTACAGGATATTAAAGAGTATGTATCTCCTGATGCACATTTTCTGTTTAAGGAAACATTTCTTCTTCTGTAAATCACAAAGGAGGAGAAGTTAAATGTTTTTCTTTTTGGCTTTTGGACCACTATTGAATTAGAAGTATTACAAAACACCATACCTTTCTAGACTAAAATTCCTAGATTTTTTTTTTTAGTAGTTTTTTGTAACATACTGTGAGAATTTGAGCGCATAGTATTGCACAGTCAGGCCCTATCATCTGTAGGTCCCATAACAATGAAACACTGCAGTGCTAAAATTGGCTTCCAGCTTTTGGAGGCTAGCATAGAGACATTTCACTGCTTTGGTAGCAACTAGGCAGACTTTGATCACCTTTATTTCAAAATCTAGAACTAACACATAGACAACATTCAGATTCTTCAAAGCACTGTTTCTGAACTTTGGTACCTTATTTTGCATGTAAGACTTTCTAAAAATAGCAGTTTAAGTGTTTTTTTTTTTTTTTTTTTTTTTTTTTTTTTTGGGGGGGGGGTTGGGGGAGGCAAATCGGAAATAGTTTAAGAACCAGTTCAATCAAAATGTAAAACTGTGTAGGTGGATCAGACAGTACAACGGACCATATTTTTTATTTTTAAAAGAGTCCTCATTTATTAAGTAAGCCAACACTAAAATACTAATTTGTAAAATGTAAGATCAAGGGTTAATTTGGAATATCAAAGATGAAAAGGAAAAAAAAAAGTCTGGAGAATCAAATATATTTCAAGACCTTCCCCACTTTTCAGACAAATTGATTTCAGGTATCTTCTAAGGACCTTTATTATCATTAACATAAGCATAGTATTCATGATGTGTAATTCTCACATTATGACTGTTGCTCTGGTGTAGAGATCTTCTACATTTCTGTTTTTTAAATAGATTTATACATAATCATCTGAAATCTGGGTTTTGTATTTATGTGTGCCTCTGTGTGTTTGCGACTAAGCCTAATCTTATTATTGTTGCTTAGGTTTGTATCAAACAGAGCTTGTCCTCATCACATGGCACAGTAATTTGATTAAGCATGGCGCTGTATTTAGCAGTGTGTAATCATTTTTGATCGTTTAAGATTCTTAATCTTACCAAAGTTATTGATAATATATTGTCTCGTCTCTGTCTGTGCATCTCAGTTTACCGTCCCATATTGTTACACCTCCTACTGTATAGGAATAATTAAGCTGACTGAATGTTCCTCTGAGCATTTGACTGAAGTTCAGACTGAATTTTAATTCTTGTTTATGTGTGTGTTTCTAACAGGCTGTGTTGACGCTGAGCGCGCTTCGACGCTACCTAACCGGCAGCAACACAAACCTATTCACCTGGCAGCACCTTGACCCTCCTCCAAGCAATGTCCGAGCTACTCCGTACCCCATCCCAAACGGTGGCACCATCGTTACCACCAACCCCTACCAAGCCCCCCACTTCACTGAAACCCTGGACCCCCAGAAACTCACACAGCAAAGACCCGTGGCTCCTGCTTTTTAGAAACACAAAAAGAGGAGATTTGAGCTGAACGACACGACACACTAAGCAGGAACTGAGGACCACCTGCCCTATTGGTTTTACTGGGTTTCCATCCCCTCCAGGGAGCGGCGGGGTTCTGGGTCATGTGACATTAGATCTATTTTCACCATGGCAACTGCTGGCTAAGCTTAGTTAGTCTTAACACTTGTTCTGTTCATGCACACATACACAGATGTCGATGCACGCGAACACACTTACCACCTGGATGCAGCTACACACCTGGAATCACATGTACAGATTCACACAGAGCAACATCCTGGCTGCATGCTCATAGGGTGAAGTGCAGATTAACATAGATGTAGACCAGTGAAGATGCTTTACCTGCCTTATGAATGGACACAGTGGGAGAGACGTGGAAGCTTTCTAGCTTTTTATTAAACACAAGCAGCTGAAGTTATGACCAAGATATTGTGAAATGAATGAGAAACAGCAGAACTTGCAGGAAATGCGACAGTTTCTTGACATGACTGCTTAATCTAGTTTCAGTGTAAAATATTAATGTGATTAAATATTTTATTGTGATATGTTGAATTGGTTAAAAAAGGAAATAAACTGTACTCATCAACACCATGATCAGAGCTGTGATTCTGCCTCTGTTCACATGATCTTTAAACGTTTTCTCTCTTTTTTTTGCTTCCTTTGATCTTAGAAACAGTTTTCAATGTGATTATGTATCGTGAGTGACATCTGAGGATGTGTTAGGCATATTAATCCACATCTGCTGGAAGCCTGTAATTAGATAGAGCTGTGCTGAATTCATTAGCAGTAGCAGGCAGCTGCTGAATGTTGGCCTTATTTTTAGATTGTAGGACAAACGCTGGATGGAAACGATCTTTTTCTATCAATCTTTAGGAGAAGAAAAGAGTCAGAATAAAGAGTCAGATGAAAGTCATACAGGAAGTGGTTTTATTCCAGCTCTGTCCAATCATGTACAGCTCACTGTGTATCCCATACCGATTTAATGCTGATAAACTGACATTCAGAAATGTAGAAATACAGCGTTCTTACATCGCACCTGTAGTTTTAATAAAATATAACCTTCTCTACAAACTGTAATCATGTTTCATCACTTGCATGAGCCCTTCTGTAACTCCATCTAAGTCACCTCCCTGCTCCTGTGCAGCTTTGTCTCTTTAAACAATGAAGAGAAGCAGGGGGCAAGTTCCAAGTTCAGACAACAGGGGGCCCTCTAACTCTGCAAAGCTACATGTGACATATTTCACACTCAACTGTGTCTGAACTACTTCTACCCTGAGAATACAAAGATGTAGAGAGGAAGTGGAGTGAAAGAAAAAAAGTGAAGATACAAATAGATGGAGCAGGGAAGGAAAAAAGAAGAGAGGTAGACACAACTAAAGCCCAGGTCATAGCACATGATATTATCGAAACGGTTCAAAAAGCTGCATTGATTTTCCAGGCTGCCGTGAACTGGGTGTATCCAGTCATGGAGGTTCTTTACAAAAAATCAAAAACATATAAAGGTGCTGCAGATTTTCAATCAACGAACAACATCCTGTGGTACAGTTGTTCAAGACAGAAGAGATAAATAGAGGCTAAAGACCATATTTAAATCCATAAGTTTACCTAAAACAGTTTTCCTCCAAACACTTTTCAAATGTTTGGGGTTCAATCATTAAATGTGCAATTATAGCTTCTAGCTCTTATGATTTAGCTTTGATAACTGTTGTAATGATAACAAATCAAGCTGACCTCTTTACCTAAACTTCAGAGCAGCAAAAGTTTGGCAAATAAATAAATAAATAAATAAATAAAAAATGGTTAAACAGATGAGTTTCAACTACAAACTGATTTTTTGGAGATTAAATTTCTCAGTTGTGACAAAGTCACAAACATATGTATATGCTGCTTTGACTTAGAAAGCATCAAAGGTACAAAATGACTTATTAGGTCTAATGTAATTAATATAAAATATTAGCGTCATGAAAATACAGTGCTTTGCAAAAGTATTTACTTCCGGTGTATTTTTCGGCATTTTGTTGAATTTTTAAAATCACAAACTTCAAAGTATTTAATTGGGAGTTTATGTGACAGACCAACACGAAAACGAAACGGAAACGAACTGATTCACAAGTGTTCTTAATTGGGGTGCTGAGTGGTAGAGAAGGTGCACCAAAAACAGGCTACAGTCCTCAACTCAGTTGTCCAAGTTTGATTCCATCTCCGGGCCATTTGCTGCATATCTTCATCTCTCTCTGCCTTTCTTCCTATCAAGCTAGCGCTGATTAAAGGCCACTAGTGACATTAAAGCCCTTTTAAAAAACCTCTTCATTATGAAAATCTGAAAAGAGTGGTAAGAATTTGTATTCAACTCTTTTTTTACTCTGATATCCCCAAATGAGACCCATTGCAAGAAGTCAGTCCTCCGAAGTCATCTAATAAGTAAATAGAGTCCAGCTGCAGGTAACTTAATTTCAGAATAAATCCAGCTGTGAAGCTCTGACAGATTTGTTGGGGAACATTAGTTGAACAACCAGCACCATAAAGACCAAGGAACACACAGCAGACAGGTGAAGTTGTGAGATGTTTGAAGGAGAGCACTGATCAGAGGAAGAGGAAAGAGGCCAACGGGACTCTGGAGGAGCTGCAGAGATCCACAGCTCAGGTGGGAGACTCTGGGAAGATTAAATATGGTGTCTGAGAAAGCCATAAGAAGAGTTATATTTCCGGTTTGCAAAAAGCGATGCAGAGGACACAGCATTTGAGGAAGAAGGTGTTCTGGTCATGTGAGACTAAGATTTCACTTTTAGGCAGACAAAATGCTATGTGTGGTGGAAAATAAAGAGGATATCACCCTGAACACACTTTCCACATCTTGGAACATGGTGGGAGGAGTATCATGCTGTGGAAGTGCTTTTCTTCAGCAGTGACAGGGAAGCTGGTCTGAGAGGTAGATGGATAAAGGTAGAAAAATGAGAATGCCAGAGGAAAACATTTTAGAGGCTGCAAAAGAGTTGAGCAGGGGTGAAAGTTCACCATCCAGCAGGAGAACCACCCTAAACATAAAGCCAGAGCAATAATGTAATAGTGTAGATGAAAGAATAATAATGTATTAGAGAAGCTCAGTCAAAGTCTATGTCTAAATCCAGATGAGTAGCTGTGGCAGGAAAACAACCAATGCTCATAGAAAGAACATTTGTCATCCAATCTGACTGAGCTTGAGCTGTTTTGCAAAAAGGAATGGCAAAAGATTCAGTCTTTCAATATGCAAAGATAGACTTGCAGATGTAATTGCAGCAAAATGTGATTTGAAAAGGTATCAACTCAGGAAACTTTTCAGATTTTTATTAGTACAACATGTACAAAACCAGGATGCGCTTCACTTTACTTCACATTTATGCAACTTTGTGTTGATCTGTCACATAAAATCCCTTCAAAATGCGTTGCAGTTTGTTTTGTAACATAACAAAATGTGGAAAAGTTGAGGCATGAATACTTATGTAAGGCTTTGTGTTGTATTCTGACCTGGGCTTGTAGGAAAGGGATGACTGATGGCAACAGGAGGAGAGCAAGCAATAGGAGGGTTTGACCAGTCGAGTAAATATAGCTGGGACGTGGTGGCTACTGTGCCTGAACTAAAGCTAAGACTATGATAGAAGAAAAGGAAACTTTTCTTTTAAGTGTGCATTTTTGTGTGCTTGAAGCACAAAAGAGTCTTTAGATTTCTTCACCCATACACACATCACGACTTATTTTCACACAGTGGGAAAATCCGTCCTGTTTCAGACTACAGCTCCCGTCCCTCTCATGAGTAGTTCAGCAGAATGTTTGACTCTGTTTTTTGTCCTCCACAGAACTCCCCTCCTGCTGGTTCGAAGAGACGGTGGTGGCGTCAAACGACAGAGTCCGCCTCCTTAGCTCAACACTGCTGTCTATAAACTGAGTTGCCTTCGTAACAGGCTCCTGACCCGGCGGTGGGCTCATGCGCTGCTTCTTGCTCCTGCCTGAGACAGGCGAGGCTGAGTGACTGAGCCGATTCCGGTGCTCCCCAGGACCCGGGGAGAGGTGTCCACTTTTCTGTAAGGAGTCGGGAGGAGGCTGTGTGACAGAACTGTTTATACCATCAACCTCCTCATCAGCATCGTCCAGTATGGGGGTGGGGTCTGAATCAGTGCCAGGGCAGGCCCCTCTGGAGTAAGGGAGTGGAGCAGAAAGGGTGGATTCAGTGCTGGTGACCTTCAAACTGGACGGGCCCTGCGGGCTGACAGACCTTTTTTCTGCTTCTGTGTTTGGCTGTGAGCCGCAGATGGCCTGCTCAGGTACGTATTCATGGGTCGTGGTCTCACTGTGGCTCCGGCTGTGGCTCCGGCATGAGATCACCCTCTGGGGGTGAGCATATTTTAGCGTGTGCACGCTAGACGATCGCTGGCGCGGTGGAGAGGAGGAGCCCGTGGGCACTGTGAGGCAGGTTTCTGCCAGGTCGTCGGCGGAACCACTCTGATCCAGAGAGTCACAGCGCACGGCCACCTGGATCAACAAACACAGATATAAAAATTTGGGACAATATTAATATTGTTGTTATGGCAGAATTTAGCAAAAATATTTTATCAAATTTTTTACTCGATTACTCAATTAATCGTCAGAATAATTGATAGATTACTCAATCACTAAAATAATCATTTACAACAGCCCTATTTTCCTGTTTCAGTACTGAATATTTAAATTATGGTATGATTAACAAGCCTCTCCAGGCCTTTGTATCCAGTTCATTCATTTGAACCTGGTGTGTCTGAGCAGGAAAAGATTTAACACATGCAGGCTGGGGAAATCATGTTTGAGTAGATCTTCAGTCAAAGTCAAATGCATTGCTGTGTTTAACCCCACCATGGCAGGCTGAACTCACAGATGATGGAAACTTAGTCATCTTTTCTCATATCTGCTCTGTTTGCACATGCTTTGATAGATTCAGCTCAAACATTTCAACAGTAAGCAAGAGACAAGAGGCAGCCAGTTTTAGCAGTCCCGCTGCAATTTCTTCAGAAACTGGAAAGCTCTGTTGCAAAGAACAGTTTATTCTAATCAGTTTTTTTTATAGATGCCTTTTCTGTTAGTATGAAAATCAGTAGCCAGTCTTATAAACTTGCCATCATTAAAAACATACAGCATAATCTGCTCAAATACAGTCTTTAAATTAGGTAAGATAGAATAGAATAGAAATGGCCACTCTTTCACTCTGGAGTTGGCCCTGGTGAGAGGCGCCAAGTGGAGGTGGGCATACTTGTTGTCCCCCATCTTGGCGCCTGTACGTTGGGGTTCACCACGATGGGAAAATTTCTGTGCAACAGCAGAAAATTGGCAATGACAGACAATTAAAAAAAAAACCCAAAAGAGACTCACACAATATATAAATATATTGTGGGGGTATATATAAAATACCCCCCCGTACGTTGGGGTTCACCTACAGGTGAAGGGAGGCTACCCTCCACTGTTGTTTGTGCTTATGTACCAAACGGCAATTCAGATTACCCACCCTTTTTAGAGTCCTTGGAGGGGGTGCTGGCCCCCTCCAGGGGACTCCCTTGTTCTGCTGGGGGACTTAAGCGCTCACGTGGGCAATGACAGTGAGACCTGGAGGGGTGTGGTTGGGAGGAATGCCCCTCCTGGTCTGAACCCAAGCTGTGTTTTGTTATTGGACTTCTGTGCTCGTCATGGATTATCCATAATGAACACCATGTTCAAGCATAAGGGTATCCATATGAGCTCTTGGCACCAGGACGCCCTAGGCTGCAGTTCGATGATCGACTTTGTTGTCATGTCATCTGATCTGCGGCCGCATGTCTTGGACACTCGGTTGAAGAGGGGAGTGGCGCTTTCCACTGAGCACTACCTGGTGGTGAGTTGGCTCCGATGGTGGGGAGGATGCCAGTCAGACCTGGCAGACCCAAACGTATTTTGAGGGTCTGTTGGGGGAAACGGAGTTAGATCAAATCCTATTTCCATCATGGGAGAAGAAGTGGAGGTGGTTGAGGTATATAAATACCTCGGTGTTCACCTAGACAACGGACTTGACTGGAGACTCAACAGTGAAGCGTCTACAAGAAAGGACAGACAGCCTATTTCTTGAGGAAGCTAAGATCTTTCAAGGTTTTCAGCAAGATGTTGCAGATCTTCTAGAAGTCTGTTGTTGAGAGTGTCATCTCCTCTGCCATCATCTGTTGGGGCAGCAGCATCAAAGCCAGAAACCTAAAAAGGCTCAATAACCTGATAAAGAAGGCTGGTTCTGTTCTGTGGACGACTGTGGAACCTCTGGAGATGATTATGCAAAGAAGGATTTTGCATGAAATTAAGAAAATTATGGACAACCCTGACCATTCTCTTCATGAGGCTGTCATTGGAAAACAGAGTCTCTTCAGTCAGAGGCTTCCTCAGACTGGTTGTAAAACAGACCACTACAGGAGATCTTTCCTGCCCACAGCCATCACAACCTATAATAACTCCTTAATTAAATGAGTTACATCAACATTTAATTTCCTTTTGGGATAAATAAAGTATTTTTGAATTTGAATTTTAACACCTGGCAGACTCTCCTGTAGGTCGGTGGGCGGAATACTTCGAAGCCCTCCTCAATCCCACCAGCACTGAGGAAGCGGAGCCTGGGGACCTTGGGTTGGGCTCTCCAATCTCTGGTGCTGAGGTCACTGAGGTGGTTAAAAAGCTCCTCAGTGGCAAGGCCCCAGGGGTGGATGAGATTCGCCCGGAGTTCCTTAAGGCTCTGGATATTGTGGGGTTGTGTTGGTTCACGCTACTTTGCAATACCCCCTGGACATCGGGGGCAGTTCCACTGGACTGGCATACTGGTGTGGTGGTCCCCATACTCAAAAAGGGGGACCGCAGAGTGTGTTCCAACTACAGGGGAATCACACTCTTAAGCCTCCCTGGTAAGGTCTATTCGGGGGTTCTGGAGAGGAGGTCAATCGGATTCGGGAAGAGCAGTGTGGTTTTCGTGCTGGTCGTGGAACACTTGACCAGCTCTACACACTCAGCAGGGTCCGGGAGGGTGCATGGGAGTGTGCCCAACCAGTCCACCGCTCTCCTTCATTGTCGGCTCGCAGTAAATGAAAGCCCTCCATGTTTATGAGAGTCTGGAGTTAGCGCCGTTTGCCACTTCTCAGTCAGACGGATAAAGCTGGGCTCCTCGTAGCTCCTTTGATGGCATGCTAGAGCCGCTAGTTCGTCCACTTTGTTGGGAAGAGATCTCACATTTCCCCTGATGATGGACGGGATGACGGGTCTGTACGCGCGTCCCACATGGAGGCAGAACAGCTGAGCGACAGACAGCCAGCAGCTGAACCTTGTGTAAACAATCATCTCATGGCAGCTTGCGCCTTCTCCGAACACGAAAGACTTAAAACACAAACTTAAAAACAAAGTTGTCCACAAAACGATCAGTTCCATTGTGTGAACCAGCAATACGAAAAAGAAAGCAACAGAAAAAGAATATACAGCACGTCTAAATAAGATTTTAAAGGAAAATACTCTTAATCGAGGCGGAGCTGATGTATCGAGCAGCCAGCTCGTGCAGCGCTGGAAATATTGAAGATTATAATATCATTAGAGTAATTTAAATGCAAATTAAATTTAAAAGTCTGTGCATCAGTGAACAACTAAAATATGGGTTTTTATAGGAGATACCAGGAGAAAATGACTCACCTGTCTCCTTAACTGTCTGCCTGCAGAGCGGAAGGATGCTGGTCGCTTTAGGACAGAACTGTCTGGAACATAGGTGGGACTGAGCTTGTTTTTGTCCAAACTCTCTTCAGGACTGAGCCAGCAAGAACGTCCGCTCTCGGCGTCTGTAGGACTCAGCTTGACAGATGGACATCTGTCTATGCTGTGGCTGGACAGCAGCTTCAGCCTGTCTGCGTTTGGATCTGGGTTCAGTCTGTATCCATCCATACTGTGAGTGGAGCTGAGTCTGTGTCTGTTCATTCGATGGGTCGGGCTGAATCTGTATCCATCTATACTGTGAGCTGAGCTCAGTCTGTGCCTGTTTGTCCTCTGAGCTAAACTGAATCTGTATCCCTCCATGCTGTCCGCTGGACTGAGTCTGTGTACGGAGTGCCTGTCGATGCTTTGAGAGGTGCTGAGCCAGATTATAGGCCTGGAGCTGCGTCCGGACCCCAGCGAAGCGTGGCTGATTGCAGGAAGAGCCCCTGGAACCTGCAGCAGAGAGCTGCCTCCACTGGAACCCAGAGAGGACATGGAGCCTGTACAAGATGGTCCAGTAATCAGACGTAAAAATAGATTGGGATACAGAATTACGACAAAGAAACACACTGATATACAGTAAAGTTGTTAAAATTATTTGCTTTCTTCATTATTACTTTACAGTGCCTTGTGAAAGTATTCATAGCCTTTGAAATATGTTGCAGAGTTTTCAAAATCCATCCATCCAGACATCATGAAGCTGTTCAGCATGGAAAAGGAAGCTAGTAAAAGTTGATAGGAAAATGGGTGGAGCTAAATACAAGGTAATCCTAGAAGGAAATCTGTTAAAAGTGAACTGGACTCTGTGGCAATACTTTAAAATTGGTGTTCATAGAAACTCTTCATCCAGTCCGACTGAGGTTGAATTGTTTTTGCAAAGGAAAATGAGCAAATAATTCATTCTTGGGATGTGCAAACCTGGTAAAGTATGAATGAAATTGAATTTGATTGACTTAAGACTGCTTGACTCAACCTAGTACTGATTGCTTTGACTTGGATCACTAGAAGCTCATCACATCTGCAGGCAAAATTCTGCAATTGAATTTTAGTATCGTTGTACTGTTTGGTCACCCAATTGAGTATCAACCATCTGACACACACTGTCACCTTCCACCTAAACTGATTAGGTGGAAGGTATCCACCACAGTATTGCCAGTCTGAAATCAGCATATACTGAGAAGGTCCTGACTAAGAAATCAAAACTGTTTGTCAGTCAGTCTCAGTTGGGCTACAGTTGGCTCTAAATACATCTTGTATTACCTTGTAATGTGTACTTTCCATTGAGGTTATACCTGTTATTATTATATATGCATACGTTGTTGGTTGTTGTGGATTCTTGGTTTTGTTTTTTTTCTCTTTCTGCAGGTCCCAAGGCAGACTTCAAGGGTGTTGACTTGTTTTATCGCCATGCTTTTTTTCTATCCTCAACTTCTTTCTCCTTCTTTCCCTTCATACTTTTTCTCCATCTTTCTCTCTTTCCTTTCCCCCTTTTCTCATCTTTGGCCTTACCTTGACACTCAGACAACAATTCTGAGTGCCTCACTGCCAGACAGGACATGGTAAAAAAAAAAAAAAAAAGGAAAAAATCCTAAAATATCCCTTTAATGTTTTCAGACAGACCTTTGGTATATACAAGCTTTTTTAAAACCTTATATATACCACATGTATATAAAAACTTTATTTTTATTATTAGTATAATATTATAATATTATGTCCCAGCTAAATTTATTTTTATTATTAGTATAATATAATGTCTCTGCTAAATTTATTTTTATCATTAGTATAATGATAAATGTTAAATATGAGCCAATATTTCACAACTGGATGGCACTTGGCAAAAATCCAAAAGTTGTTTTCCAACCAATTTACAAGCAACATTTAGTTTTAAAATTCAGACACTAATTGTTGCTTTTTTTTGTTTTGTTTAAGCAATTCAGTAATCTTGCAAATAAAAGCAGATAAAGTTCTTTTTATTCATAAAAAATAAACCAAAACTGACACCTTCATTTACTTTCAAATTTATGTTCAAAGAGACAAAGATATTGCCACAATAAAGTGAAAAAGGACTTGCCCGGTTACAGATTTCTTCTATTTTTGCTTTTATTTCTCACTCAAATGTTTCAGGTCATCAAACAAAATTTTTATATCATACAACATCCATGGAAATACAAAATGCAGGTTTTAAATGTCTTATTTAATTTCCACTGCATAGCTTAACAAGCATAATTGAATTTTATACTCATTTGATGGCCAATTGGAACCTGTCGATGTGAAGGATTCTAAAACATCTATTGTGTTTTATGGTTCTACTATTACAAAGGTAGAAATAATTCTATTTACAGTTATAAGTTTAATTTGATTGGGGTCTTGCTTTATATTTTCACACAGTAACATTTGACTAGTTTAGATTAGTGTACAGTGTTTACTGTTTGTACCTCCTTCTGGTAAGTGCCCATTTATTAAATTATATATCTAGTTCTATGCTAAACACTTGAACGTAAAATTTAAAGTTAAAGAGGGGATCCAAAATGGTTTTAGATATTTTTTACAGTATTGTAACTCAGTTACTAACAGTTACTTTGAAAAAAATAACTAGTAACTATAACTACTTACTTTTTAAAAGTAACTTGCCCAACACTGGTACCCATTGGGGAAAAAACACCATATTTTAAGGGTATTATTTCTGGTTTAAGTCAAAAAAAATAAATTTAGATGGAACAAAGATGAATACTGTCATGAATCTTAAATACCTCTTTATGGCTGCCATTACAGTTCATTCTATTACACAGAATTACTCTAATGTGTTGGCTAAGCTATTTATGGAAGCACTAATCTTTGTCGTGGTTGCAGGCCTCTAACAGCTGTTTCTCAGTTTAGGCTGCTATAAACAACTGAATTACCTGAGTAGCTGTAACCGCAGACGGCGTCGTGGCCAATGGGAGTGTAGGAGGAGCATCTGAGAGGCGGGACATAGGTGTCGTTGGGAAGAGACAGCATGTGCCCCATTCTTTGCAGGTTTCCATGGGAACACTCCTCGTCTTCCACTTGCACCTGCTCGATGGGATCAATGCCTCCGTCACTGATACCACCACCCCCAACTTCCTTCACCAACTACATCCAAGGAACATGGCTGTTACCTGGAGAGGTGTGTCCATGTTCATCTCCAAGTCTCCACCAACTGATGCGCAGCTGAGACGCCGGGCTGCCTCCTCCCTCTCTCTCCTCTCCTCCATCTCCCTCCTTTCCTCCATTTCCTCCAGCTGAGCCTCCTTGTTACTTTCCTCCAGGTGCTTCATCAGAACGGCGACAACCACATTGACCAGCACAAACTGGGCTGTGAGGACGAAGGTGACAAAGTAGACAGGGGAGATCAGGGGCAGGTAGTTGAGGCAGTGGCGATCGTTCTGGTGGCACTCTCGCAATGTGTCCTGTACAAAGACAGAGAGAAAGTAGGAGAGGATAGTGAAATAATTGAGGCCCATCTCAATAAAACAAGATATCATTGAGACATTAATTTATTTCAGTAACTCAACATGGTAAGCTCATATACTATACAGATTCATTAAACACAATATATTTCAACAAGTTATGTTAAGTTAGCTGATTATAATAATAGAATAATACACAAGACCAAAAAATAAATGTATTTTTAATACAGAAATGTTAACCTAATGAAAAGTAATGTACAGTATTTGCACTCAGTACTTGTTCAGTTCTTGAATGATTTACTGCATCAATTCAATACGGCATGAAGGCGATCAGACTATGGCTCTGCTGAGGTGTTAATCAAGCCCTGGTTGCTTTAATAGTCAGCTCATTTACTTGATTGGCTCTGGTGTCTCTAGTCTTCTGGAGACTAGAGACACCAGAGAACCCAGAGATTCTGTGTGAGGTCTCCACAAGGTCAGGAGAATCTCTTAGCCAATCAAGCCCAGTGATACCATGGTCATTAAAGCAGGTTGGTACTTTTGGCAGATGGAGAGTTGCTGCTGGAAAATGAAATCACAGTCTCCACAACACCTGTAAGTGGAGGGAAGACTGAAGTGCTCTCAAATTTCCCATTAGCTGCACTGACTTTGGTCTTGATATATAACAGTAGACCAACACCAGCAGATGACATGACTTCCCAAAACATCACTGACTGTAGATATTTACAATGGACTACAGGTTGCATCTAGCCAGGGGTCTTAAAATCCAGGCCTCGACCTGAGTCAAATATTGAGGCCATTAGCAGGACTCTAGAGAACTTTACTGCACTGAGGAGGTAATTCAGCCATTTGATTCAGGTACGTTGGACCAGGGACACATCTAAAAGTTGTAGAACACCAGCTCTCGAGGCATAGATTTGAAGACCCCCGGTTTAGACTATGCAACCATGATTTTCAAATGAATGTGAATCTCTTGTTGGTCCCAGTCATGGAAGGGAACAAGGTTTGAACTACACACAGAGAACAAAAAAGACTGGTATAAACTATGAATCCCAGAATGTACATCATTAACCCATTTTTATGACAGCTCTTAGGGAGGAGGAGTCACAGTTGAATCCCTATGATGTTATAGAGGTATATAGAGTTATTTCTTCCTCTTTGCCTGCAGCAACCACAGCATAGAAGAGGGCATGTGCATGAATGCCTTGACCACACTGGTAAAGTAAAAGACTGTATCTTTGAAAAAAACTTGGATCCAAAGGTAATTACAGTCTGCTGTTTGCATCACCGGTGATTATACTCTGGTCAAAAGATAACTGAATCCAGCTTGTCTGAGCTCCTGCAGAAAAGAATCTGAAAGAATTCTAGATTCCCTAAGAAGAGATGGTTCTGCATGCTGCCTGCGTGCTGCCTTTGTTCACTAGTCCGATCAGACGATCAACCACAGTCACTAGACTGAGAGCGGCCAGCGCCAAGTCTTTTACTGTACTTTCATAGAGCCGCCAGGCAACTCACAGGCTCATCGTACATCCTCCTGTTCATCAGAACGATTCACATAAGGGGTTGTGTCTGGGCAAAGAAAGTTAGTTTAGGATAAAACACTTTAAAAATTGTTTATTTTGCTTTTGCTTTGTTTGTGGTGCTCAACTGTTGGAGTGCTATCAGGGCACTGAACCTGATGCTACAAAATTGTTTTGTAAAGTTGATGACTAGTACAGTAAAGAGTCACTTTGCTCCAGCAGTGTAAGCTTACCTTGTTTACTGGTGTTTTCCCTCCCCTCCCTCTCCTCTCACTAACCTGCATAAAATAGCTCCATATAGTCCATATAAATGGGTAAATTGTGTTTCCATTACTTCAGCTGCTAATGCTAAAGCTCTGCTAATGCTAACACGGTAGCCACCATTAATGCCGCTGTGTTTACCACTCAGCTCATTCAGTTTGCATGGTGACCGGCCATAGCATGTCACCAGCGCTCATAAGCACATTAAGTGGTATAAATGGTAAATAGAGGAACATTTGGAACTTAAAAGGATTGCACAGTCACTACTTTCTTTGTTGTTAAGCTGAACAGCTAATCCCAGGTGTGACACTATCATGACTGCTGTTTGTTCACCAAGTGAGTCCATAAAAATTTTAAGCATTTTGGACATAATTCCATTTAATCAGCCACTGTGATTATTATAAAAGCTGCAGTATGTAACTTTTAAAAATAGTATGCTTTTTACATATTTGTTAAAACTGTCACTATGTCCTGACCACATAATATGGGACAGAAAATCTGTGAAAAAAATCGAGTTCTTCTGCCTCCTCCCTGTAGCCCTACAGCCATCTGCAAAAATACACTGCTCCCAGTCAGAAACAACCAATCAGAGCCAGGAGCAGGGTGTTAGCACTGTCAATCACCCTCGTGTACACGCCGCTCACACCTTTCCCTTTGCTCTTTGCTATGCTACAGCAAGTTCCCCACAGCAGACCTGTTGTGAGTGCTCAGGCTACTTAGCACTGCCACCGATGACTGTGGATAAACAGTTTTCCTGTAATGGTACGTTGGTTCTCTGCCATTAGCACATTGAGCAGCGCGTACATGAGCGTGATTGACAGCCCTAAGACCTTCCTCTGGGCTCTGCTTGGTTGTTTCTGACTGGGAGCGGTGCATTTCTTGAAATGGCTGTAGGACAACATGGAGGAGGCAGAGGAGCTTGATTTTTTATCACAGATTTTCTGTCTCATGTTATACTGTCATGACACGGTGACAGTTTTAACAAGTATGTAAAAAACATATTGTTTATAAAAGTTACATACTGCAGCTTTAACACAATATTAGAAATTGATCATCCAAAAGTTTATTGATTTTTAATTCAGCAAAATTTTTTTTAAACAATATTTGATCAAAATAGTGTTTTATTTTCCCGTCTGCTTTGTGAACTGGTTGTTTGAACACCAAGCAACTGTTTTATTGTTTTCTGCTGTAGTTTATTAGTTTTCCTCATTCTTTCAGTTTTATTTAGTAGTGTATTTGAATGTTACTAGTCTAGTTAAAGAGTTTGTTGAGCTAAGTATTTTAACCTTAAGTTGGAGTATTTTGTGATTAAATTACTTTATTTTGTAGGGAAGTTGCTTGTGTTTATTCTATGTGTGCATGGCTTGTTGTTTGAGAACTCCAGTGCTCAAATTCACTCCATCTATTGTTCTATAATACCACGACTCACCAGGCAAATACTCATAAAACAATAATTGACAAAGACAGAGCTTTTGGCTATTAATTCCTGATAATCAGGTGGTGCCCTTGGTAATTTTGATATTAATTAGTAACTCTGTTGACTTAGTAGTTAATTACTTCATTAGTTAAGTAATTAACTACTAGCAATAGTTAATAATAGCCAAACTAAACCTATTGTTGCACAACATTCAACCTATTGTTGAAGTAGCACTGCTTCACAGTCCTCTCAAGCATGCAGTTATGCTTTTGCACCTTTTTCTACCACATTGTTTTTTTTTTCATTCAACTTTCCATTAATATGCTTTGATACAGCACTCTGAACAGCCCACATCTATAACACTGATCCTTTTGTGGCATACTCTCCTTGTGGGGTTTTGTCTATGACTTTCAAATCACCAGCCATCCCATAACATACCAAAACTGTAACAAATTTGCATAAAAAATCCTTTAACTTGGTCCTATGTAGTATTCTAACTTTCTGGAAACAAGATTTTGTATTTTGTATTATCTGTAAGGCATGATGATCAAATTTAACAGAAGCCAGAGTGCATATTTGACCCCAGAAATTTGTTAGTGTGTGTGTAATGTAAGTTTTCCTTGTTTAAATTAATTTACTGGCATAAATTAATTTTTTACATCATTCTAAGTTATTGAGATGCATCTTCATAACAGATAAATGGATAAAGGGGGATATATTAAAGCACAATAATATGTTTTAGCTGTCTCCAACAGGGGGAGATGTTGAACTGAGCGTGATCTCCTGTGTGAGTCTGTCACAGAGGAGTTATCCACGCTTTAATGTCAGCAGCTCCTATTCTGTCATAAAAACAGTGATGTGCTCTCTGCTTAATGCACTGCCTGCCTCACTTTCAGAAATGTGCATGGTCACAAATATGCACTCTGCCTTGTAACCTACATCCTCAGAGAGGCAAAACAGATCTAACCTTCATAATCCCATTCCAGTTGTCTCCAGTGGACACTCTGAAGAGCGTGAGGAAAGCCATGCCAAAGTTGTCGAAGGTGGCGTGCCGACTAAGACCTTCACACGGGTTCTCGTCTGAACACTCTAAAAGGGGATGAAAAAGCATTACAGGTGATAAATGTGGGAAAGCAGAGAAAGGAGGGAGAAGAAAATTAGTTCTTTGTAGAACAGAGCTCTGATTGTCATAATTAACGTTTGCAAGTCAACAAAAATTTGTTCTTGTTATGCAATCCACAGAAATTACACCAGTGTCAGCTGAGGCACACACTCATTACCGATTCAACACCGGTTTTATATGCATGCACACATTCGCGTGCCCACATATGTGCACACACACACACTTGCACACAAGCACACACACACACTAACCCAGTTTTCCAAAGAGCTCAACTCCCAGAGCTGCATAGATGAAGAACAGCAACATGAAGAGCAGACCCAGATTCCCCACCTATAGACGGACAGATGACACGCACAAACAGATATATAAGGTATATGATACACAGAAAGTGAGACATGAACAGCAAACATCAAGAGAGAGAAAGACGCAAACAAATATAGAAATAAAGCAGAGCATGCAAAGACCACCAAGCCTTACTCAGCTGATGTTTAGTAATTCTTTAAAAGCTAACAGGAACCATCAAAAGCACCTGGAGTTGGAATCAGATTTCAGTTTAAAGAAAAAATTAGTGCACAGTCAGAGCCTGGATCCAGCCCTGATGAACTTCAAAGCTGCTTGTTCATTCTAACACAATTCACTCTTGGTTTGCCTTGCCTCATCAGAGGAGGCGTGGAGATGTTTAATCAGATGATGGAAAAACCGACAGATGAAGCATGGGGGAGAAGAAGATACTCGGACACCTCGGCAAAGAGCTGGGACCGATCCCCCGCAGCAATAAGCTACTTCAAAGAAACTGTTGAGCGTGGGCAGGCAGGAAGACATCATGGATAAAATGACACGCACCAGTGATTCTCACTGATGAGTTGGAATACCTGCATAGAGGACTACTGTATCTAAGACGGAAGAAGCTTCATGAGTTCTCATCTGATTTTGGAGAAAGACCAAAAAAAGTTGAACAGCAGCACAACTACATCTAAAATATATTTATATAGCTACTAAATGCTGTCTGTTAATACGTGCAAACTCCATTTTCAATTTACCTAGTTTTTAGCGGTTTAAAGGGGCCAATTCTCCTACATGTAACAAATTTACCAGCCATGGTCAGACCTGGCCAAGAACCTTCCCTATTAACCCTAGTTGATTGAATCCAGTCATAGCAAAAATTTCCTTCCTATGATTGAACAGTTCGTGGAACCATCTTTAGTAGCAAAAAGTTTCAGTAGTTCTTATCTGTACTACTATATCACATGTATGGGCCTCTCTTCTTTATAGTGTTGCTTCAGTTTGTTGAGGTTTGTATGTCATTTGGCACAGCTCACCACAGTATTTTAATCAGCCTGAGGTCTAGAATATGACTCAGTCATTGCAATACCTTGATTCTCTTCTTATCAGACAGTCTGGTGTAGATCTCCTGCTGTGTTTAAGATACTCGTCCTGTTGCATAGCCTAGTTTGGGTCGAGAGTCAATCATCAGATAAATGACATGAAATTAAACTATTGAAAGCTCTGGTGTACAAAAGAGCCATAGTGTCCCCCTTCCTCACCCCTACTTCTCAGTTGGTTTGAGGTGTTACACGTGTTTCTGTGAATTATGGTCTCGACATTGGTCTCCTCTTTTCAAAAACAGTCTTTGCAAACCTAAGTTTTGCTGCCAAATTCTCTTTAGACTGAAGAGGCTTTCTCCTTGTGATCCTTCCAAACACGGCACACTTGGTCAGTCTTCCTCTAATTGACCTGCCATGAACTTAAACATAGAACATGCTTATCGATGCCTGCAGAGGCTGAGATGGAACCCTTGGGTTTCTTTCAGTTTCTCTGATTACTGGACTGTCTCACTTTGGAGAGAAATAGCTGGAAAGATTGCTAAGCTTCTTAAATGTTTTTACTTGTAAAAAACTCTGTCTCATTGTATAATCATAGAGTTCAAATAGTTTGGAAGTAGCCTTATAAGCGTTCGCAGAAACAGTTGCTTCTCTAATGTTGTTGGTGATGTCCTTCACCCTTTGCATTGTGCTATCTCACATCTCTACACTCCAGAGAAGCAAACTAACAAAGCTCCTGCTTTAATAGAGGAGGTCACACTTTCTGATGAACAGTAAATCGAGCAGGATCTGCTGCTACTTTTACTCTTAAAAGCTATGGAAGCAGCAAAGGTGTACATAGTTTTTTCCTGTTATGTTGATCAGCACAGTCTGGTTGGTGTTTCACCTGGAACCACATTTAGTCTAAAAACATCCATAGTTGATCACTATTTCAGGATAGTCTGTGTAGTTCTTTAAGGAAAGAAAAAAACTGAACCTTAACATAACATTAGATGGAACTTGATTGCACTTAAAATTACAGTTCATCCTCTGGGGAACATGATTATGTAAAATTGTATGTGAAGGTTTCAGAAGCCTGAAGATTTGTATTCATCTGATTCATCTGCATACATGAAGTGTACTAAGCTTGTAGCATAAAGGCAGATAGTCATATTAAAATTTCATAATTCATTTAATTGATTTTCAAAATGATTGGATATCATATATCTCTGAATCTTTTGGATCAGCAGCTGGATTGAAGGTGAAGTTAAAAAAAGGTGTTCAATGGGTGTAGGAGCATGTTCTATTTAAGGAAAAAGACATCAATTAAAGCATGATGTTCATAGAATAGCCCGTCTGGAATGATGAATTAAAATTACACTGGGCAAAAAAGGAAAATATTTATAGAGTTTGGACTCTGAGAGATCAATCAGGTTTTGCACATCTCCCTTCCCATCATTTCCCTTCCCCAAGAGCATTTTTACCCTCCACTGAAGAGTCCAGTCAACAAAGATTACCACAGAAGAAAAACTGAATTAATCCACAATGTTCCAAAAAACCCCAGAGCAGCTTCTGAATAACTAGATGCATTTCTCATGGTGCCTTACAGCACTGTTTGATGGGAGCTGATCTGTGATTTGATAAGGTGAAGTTTAAAATCTTGAAGGTTGACAGGAAGGATGGATGGAACTAAATTACAGGGCAATCCTGGAAGTACACCAGGCAGAATCTGGAGAAGACTTGAGACAGGGGTGAAGGTCCACCTTCCAGCAAGATGACAAACATGGCGGTGATTAGATAAATGATTTTGTATTGTTGTATCTGGACCAGGACTGCTTGTCATAAATATGGATCTACATTTGAAATTAATTAAAAATAAATGTGGTGGAATGATCTGAAGAACACATGGCATAGGTGCAGAGGATAATGTAAACCAAAAGGTAAAGCCAAAGGAGGAATTCCTTCAAGATGATCTTATCAACCATTACTGGACATGTTCAGCCGATGAACACCAGTTACTGAGATCAAGGATTCATATACTTTTATTACCCCTAGGTATGTAATATTGGATCAGTACTGCCAATATTTTTTGTTGTTGTTTTACTGTACCCACTTTAATTTAGGGTCTTTTAATATTCATGTCTGTACAAATGTTATAAATTCTCAGGGTTTCACAAATCTTTTAAGTACAATGCTTCTTCCAAATTCAGGACACTAATTTGGTGGTTTTTTGAATTATTTCTAATTTTTAAAAATATGACATGTTAAATGAACAGATTTTTTGTATTTGGATATATCAGGATCAGCCTTATTAATAGGTAAATACAAGAGATTGCTCATATACACAATAAATTTAATTCTGTTTTATTTCAATAAAATGAAATAAAACAATTAAAATAGAATAAGAGTAAGAATAAGAATGCAATGTATTCATTAATAAATCTAATAAATAAACAAGCAAATTCAATTCAATTCAAAAAACCTCCTCTTGTTCTTTTCTACATATATGCTGCTTTAAACACAAACGTATTTGGATCTTTTGATATTGCTGTAACTTGACTGTGTTTTGTCATCCTGCCTTTAAAAAGAATAAAAGTGTTGTATTTTTTAATCAGAGGCTTTCAGATCAGACCAGCTCATATTTTCATTTCTTCACAGCTACCTGGAAGCAAAACAAAGCAGCAATGAATCCGTGTGCTGTGTAAATATAATCAAGCTGAAGATTTAAATGCAACATAGATCATGGATCAGCAATCAGACTGTAGCTAAATTGCCTCAGGCTAATTGCTGCTGTTGCATAGGGCTTCGCTGGTACTGCAGGTTTAACGGCAGCTGATTGGGGAAATCAGTGCTGTTTGAAAACCATGCAGACAGAGGTCACTGCCAGGATGCTGCGCAAACTGCAATAATAAACAAGCATCCTGCCTTTCATCAGTTCTGGACACCAGGTGAGCAGTTAAACAGGCTGCTTTTACTCCCCAGCATCAGGCCTGCTTCTTACCTGAGGCAGAGCTTGCATCACTGTGTCCAACAAAGCTCTCATCCCCGTGGCCATCTTCAGCAGCTTCAGCACTAAAACATCACAACATGTCAGCTCCTGGCAGCCGCACTGCACATCACTGAATGTGTGTGTTTCTGTTCCAGTAAATGAGTGTGTTACCTCTTGTTATCCTGAGGACCCTCATGATCCGAATGATTGTGGGATTGATGGGAAGGGAAGCACTCAGGTCTATTTCTTCCAGCGTGATTCCCATTATGGACAACAACACGATGGCTAAGTCCAGCTGGTTCCATCTGATCACAAAACCACTTTTAGTTCCATGACTAAAACATAAAACTCTTTAAAGGACAAAATGGAATTTTTAAAGTGAGGTTCTGTATAAAGGTTAAAACCAGTTCATATATTTCCTACAGTAGATAACACCTCAGTCCCTGAAGCTAAAGCTAACAGGTAGCCAAGATAGGCCCGAACCAAAGTGTCAGCTGCCTTCGACTCCAACATTAAAAGCCTCATGGTGGCTTACACAAATGCTTTTTTTTATAAACCTTTAAACCATCATCATGTTTGCAAATGACACTTATTTAACAAGAAACCAATAATTATTTACACAGAAAGTTGAGTTTGGAGGTGAAGCACCATTAATGATATTCCTGCGTAAAACACGTACTGAGAACAGAACACGTAAAGTGCTTCCAGTCTGAGGAACAGAAAGTAAGGCTGAAACTCAGTAAACTCAGCATTCACTTCAACCATTATAACATTCTTGAGTTCTGCTTTAATTTTACATAAGACAGATATTCTTTTCTGTGTATTCTGTTTTTTAGGAAGATTACTGGCCGCCATTTCCTATATAAACACCATCAATAAATACCCATCTGATTTAAACATAACGATGAGGACCGCGTGATATTAGAAAATTGCGAGATGGTGATTCTGTTAAAAATGGCCATGACAATATTAGCTGTGAATAATCGTCATTTTCCTCATTCCTCCCTTTCTTATCTCTCACTGTGATGCCTTCAGCATCCTCTGTGAACTTTACTATGTTGTGTGTGAAAAATGTACTAAATGTACTAATGGCATTATTTTTATTTCATAAAGAATGTGCATAAAAAGTCACACAGCTTTTCTTATACTTTTTGGTCAAATTGTTTACCGTCTTAATACCAATGCACAGAAACTTAATTATGAGGATAATCTGTAAAGATCATGTCTCACCAATCACAGCGGGCTACCTAGATTAAAAATGGAGACAGCAAGCGAGGTGTCTACTGCAGGAAAAATGTTAACTACTTATAACCTTTCAGCAGAA
Source organism: Anableps anableps (assembly GCA_014839685.1). Lineage (NCBI taxonomy): Eukaryota > Metazoa > Chordata > Actinopteri > Cyprinodontiformes > Anablepidae > Anableps > Anableps anableps. The sequence goes on from CM026065.1 coordinate 2,969,206, forward strand.
CCTCAGATCAGTAATCCTACACTATGTCTTTAAGGGCTTATGATAATTAGAATGAATACCTCTCTTTGAAAAACCGTCGCAGGCCAAAAGCGATGAGTTTCAGAATCGCCTCAATAACAAAAACCAGAGTGAAGACATAATTGCAGTACTTCAGTATCTCCTCTAGGTACTGCAGGACACGCAGAAAAAGAAAAACCAGTGTGGCTCTACTGTACTTCTGCTTCATTACTATGGTTCTGGGACAGGTAATAGTAGGAGTTGCCATGGTTACCTGAGGCTGGTTGTAGTGCTCCATGCTCATAGTGAGGAGGTTTGTGAAGATGATGATGGTGATGAAGAGATCCAGGTAGTGGCTGGTGCACACTGTGTGTATGGATCGGCGCAGTGGGGAGTAGTCAGCGTAATATGGCTTCTCCAGGGCTCCTGTGACATGCACACACACACGCACACACCCACACACACACATACACACAGTCATTAAAACGCTTCTGAAAGAAAAATATTAAATGGGCTATGAAGTCACTGTTGAAGCGGGTGCCAAGTGGCACTCAGCTGCGTGTGTGAGTGTGCCTACTAAAAGTGCCACCTCAGGAATTTAATCCTATCCATCACACACACACATTCTCCGTGGCACCTCAAGGTGTCTTTGGTCAGAAAACCCTCGCTATCTGCTGCCAGACAGTTCACTGTCTAAGAGGAAAGCACTACTACAGATTACACTGCAGAGAAAGAGTGGACAGAGTGAGTCACCAATGTAGTGGTGGTGGGAATTAAATAAAAATGTGTGTGTGTGTCAGTGCTGAGTAGAATACATGCAGAAATTAGTGTGTGGAAAAATAAAGAGGTTTTGCAGCAGTGAGAGTATTATTAGATATATGTCATGTGGAAGAGACTGTGTATGTCCGTGTCTATTGCATATTTGATCAAGTCTCCCATATTAAATTAAATGAAGTCTTAAAGGTCAAATGTGTAGAAAATCATATCAGTGATGTGTCCTGAAAGTAACAAGGCCATCATCTTATATCATTTATGAAAAGCCTAATGTCTGGAACATGCTTAGTATTTCATGAATGAAAATTGCTTATGGACTTTCTGATGTGCATACACCCCTATTCCTATTACTTGTGAGTCAGGACTACAGTGCTCCTCTATGAGGCCTGCAGTCTTAACTACAGGCCCATAAACTGTTTTGTCATCTCTCCTTTCCAAAGACCAGAAGAAGGAGAATGGTTGGAAGACATCTCACCAGGAGTTCAAAAGACTGGTTTTGTGTCCTTGGGACCCTAAAGATTAAACCTGTCCAAATGTGGATAACACCAAATCTCCTTCCAGGATATTTTATTTAAAAGAAGTGTCCTTGAGCTTTTACTTTTTGTCTGTTGCGTGTTTGGAGCCATGTTTTGAAAAGGATTTTTGTAGAGATACACCAAAAAAAAAAAAAAAAAAAAAAAAAATCAGCTGGTGACCTCCACACACCCCCTCCATGAACCTCTTGAACCTGGCATCAGGCAAATCAGGTACCACAACACCAAAGGTCTTTTAACAGCCTAAAGCTTTTTGTTTTTGTCTTTTTGAGCTTTTTATTATCATCTTCTGAATTATTTTTTAACTTAATTTCAGATCCTGTCTTCTTTTGTTGCATGGTGTTTACTTCACAATGAAATAATATGCAGTCATATCTGACTGCAGCCAGATCTGACTGGAACAGATAATGTGATTTGTGTATATAAAATGCAGTCCTATGGAGAATACAGCAGAGAGAATCCTAACCATTTTGTGATGTTTTTGGTGATAGAAAAGAACTGATTGCTTTTTACTGCAGGTAAGCTATTGACTGCTCATACGTAATTCACACTGACCCACACCTTAAAACTGTAAACCTGGTTGCATTCTATTGAAGATAAAAATCATTAACTACTCCACACAATCCCAATACTTACTTCTCCAAACTGAGGTCTTTATAATCCCATGCCTCCTACAGGTAAGATGAGGACTGTTCATACCCACTCCCTAACATTTTTCACTAAATGTGGTCACTCTTGATTATTTTCCTGCAAGTGAGATAATAATGATTCCTAATAACTACACAAGACAACCCCAGTTCAAAAACCACATTGGGCCTGTAAGAGTTCTTTGGCCACATTTCTTCTGGAACTTTCCTTTTTTGTTTTGGTATTTCTCTTTCATATTTATATTAGGGGATGCAGTCTAATTTTTGATTCATACTTTAAAGAAGAAAAGAATGGCGGATGACGTGCAAATGCGCAGCAAACAGCAAAATGTGCTGCAAACACATGAATGATGGAAAGTCCAAAACATACAATACAAAAAACAAATGCAACAGAAAAGTGCTGTAAATAAAAAAATGCTGTAACCACAGGAGATAGAAACAAAAGGGGAAATGCTCAATTAGCAAAAACAGCAGCAAGTATTAAACGCTGCAAACTTGTTTCACAAAACAGAAGTTTTGTGAAACGAGGGGGGAGTCGGTCACCAAGTTGTATGGGACCAGACCCTCAGTAAAGACGGGATGTTATGATTTACTGGGATAACCAGAAGAAAGTTGGAGGAAGAAAGAAAAGGTGTGTTATACTTCATGTATTTTTTTCAAACATGTAGTATTTTACATTATTATAGAACAACAGCACATTTATGTAGGTAATATTACCTACTCCAGACTCCCCCATGTGGTCTGGAGCACTTCCATTATGTGTTTCCATTTTGTGTTCACAGCTTTTCATATTTGCTGTTGTTTTTGCTATTTGTGGAATTTTCCCTTTTGCCTCTATTTCCTGTGGTTGCAGCATTTTTCGTTTGCATTTGTCTTGTTGAAAAAAATCTGCACTTTGTGGAAAAGTGGCATGAAGAGAGCCATCGTGCTGTGGGGATGGTTTTGTCAGCAATGACAGGAAAGCTGGTTAGAGTCAGTGTATGGCAATACAGGAAGGAAAACTGTTAGAGGTTGTTAATAACTTGAGACTGGATAAGAGGACAGTGACTGCTGACATACAGTGCATACAATACAATGGCTTTAATAAAAACATATTTGTGTTAGAATAGTCTAGTCAAAGTCCTGACCTAAATTCTAATTGTGAATCTGGGGCAACAGTAGAAAAATTATGTTCACAGATGCTCTCTAACCAATCTGACTGCTTATGCAACTGGCAGAAGAAGAATACACAAACATTTCAGCCTTTAGATTTGCAAAGCTGGTAAAGACTTAAAGCCATAACCACAGCAAAAGGCAGTTCTATGGGGGGGCTAAATACAAACACATACCACACCTTTCAGATCTTTTTTCAAAGATTTTAATACTATGTATCACTTAGTTATAACTAGTTATGGTTATGTTTCTGAATCACATAAAACTCCGTAAAATGTATTTTAACTTGTAACGTGAAAAATTGTGAAAATGATCTGAGCATCAGAATGATTTAGCAAGGCACTGAAAGAAAACCAGTATCTGCAGCTAGGACTGAAAGTTTAATGTAGGATGCTTTGGTGTCAGATGATCTGCGCAGTCCCAATATTAAGGTTTCATTCTACCCATTGCAGTGTGTACCCATCCCCACCCATCAACCTAATGCTTTCTCACTTCTCCTCCTTTTCTCCAGCCGCTTCTGTCGTTTCTCCTCCCTCAGCCTGGCTTCCTCCTCCTCCTGCTGCTGCCGACACTTGTGAAAGTTTTCCACCACCACTCCCACAAACATGTTGAGCACAAAAAAGCTGACAATGAGGAGGAAAGAGATGAAGAACAGCAGCATCCAGGGGTTGTTGTTTCTTTTCGGCTGCAAAAAGAGACACAGAGAGTAAGGGAAAAAAGGAGTGGAGTTAGAACAGGAGGACAAAAGAGAGAGTAAAGTGAGGGGGTGAGGAGAGGAGGGGACTGGGGGGGCGGCAGGGGGGGCAGACAAAGTAAGTCCTGACTCAGCAATGAAACTGCCAGCACTGTCACATCTATTTATCTTGTCCTTTTTCCCTCACACTTTCTCAGATCTCATCTGAAAGATTTCTACTTCTCCTCAGTCAAACGCTCAGATGCAAAGGAGCAAAAGACTAACAAAAAGATTCACTGCCTGAAAGATGTGAATACTTTTGCAACAACCACTGTTCTCCTCACCTGCTGGTCCACCCCAACAGCGTCCAGGCCGTCGTACATGATGCTCACCCAGCCGTCCTTACAAGATAGCACGAAGAGCGACATCAATGCCTGGATGAGTGAGGCGAATTTAAATCAGTGCCACGCTGACAATCAGTTTGCCACTTCCAGGTGTCAAGGCAAAGATGTGTGTTGGTGTGACAAACCTGTCCGAGGTTGTCAAAGTTGTATTTCCGTCGAATCCAGCGATAACCTGCCTGCAGACATTCAGTTTTGTTGGTGATGTTGCTGACATTTAGCCCGTCGCAGTAGAAGAATTTGCCTTTAAAAAGCTGCACCCAGAGAAGCGAGAGTGCACAAAAATATATGTAACTCTGACCATAACATGTCAAAGTTGCAACACACCATCATGATGAGTTTGGTTGGTCTACAGTAAATTGCAAAGCAATGTCTCACAGGTTCACATATTACAATGGCTCTCTCTGTACACTGCCTGCAGTGTCTGCTCTTATTAGAGAATAATTAGTTGATACTGTATTCCTAGATACTCCCAGAAACACTCCAAATGTCAGCTTTAGCACTTTGAGGCTTCATCTCTTCTGCAAACATTAAATGAGAATATCAGCATGAACATTTTCAGTATGTACAGAGCCTTGGTAAAGAATTCATACCCCTTTTAACTTTTTCACATTTTGTCATGTTACAATAACAGCTTTCAATGTATTTTAGTAAAAGCTTATGTTACAGACGAAGACAAGGTAGATCATAAATTTATGGAACAGAAGAAAAACAATATGAGGTTTTGACAAATTTTGTGTACATTTTATTCAAAACTTTTTTTCTATGATCCCGCTAAATAAAATCTAGTCTAAGTCCACCTGTGTGTAATTCAATCTCTATATGAATACTAACCTCAAAGATTTGTTGGAGAACAGTCAATAAGAAACAGCGTCATGAAAACCAAGAAACACCAGACAGGTCAGGAATAAAACTGTGGAATATTCTGTATCATTTTTCCTCAACATACACGACTCATAAAAGTTGGGGATATTAGGCTTTTGGGTGAAATTTCAGGATGAACCTAAAATGCACTATAACCTTTACAAGTGAACTTAATGTAAACTTGTGAATGCACATGTCCAGCTCTTCAATGTTTCAGTGCTTTTAACACAACTTACTGTTCTTTAACAAGGAGCTTAATGTTAGGAATCTCAACAGGTGTTTGATCCATGAATCAACCAATAAATCTCCTGGTTCAGTCAGAGCTGATATTTAAACAGTCCTCCTCATCATGCTGTCCACATTTTGACATCATGGGACCAAGACGATGCCTAACAACTGATCAACAGTACCTCGCCATGACAAGGTGGTTCAAACACAATGTTCTCAGACCGAAGTGGCCACTGAGCTTAGCGCTCAGACTGTCATCAGCAGGTTGCAACAGAGACTGAAAGAGTCACAGAAAGGCACAGGAGTGGACGTCTTTTAGCCGCATCCCACACTAATGACTGCTTTGTTGTGAACAGTGCCTGTCTGTTTTGAGTCGGTTGAGCTTTCTGAGTTATCAAAAATATTAGCTTCTTCCTAACCTTCGACTTGCATGTTGACCCCATCCCAACCAAATTATTTAAAGAGGTGTTCCCTTTAATTACTGCCTCCATTTTAAATATGATTAATCTATCCTTAGTAAATGGACATGTACCACAGGCTTCTAAGGTAGCTGTAATTAAACCTTTATTTAAAAAACCTTTTCTCAATCAAGATGACTTAATAAATTACAGACCTATATCTAATCTTCCTTTATCTAAAATCCTTGAGAAAATAGTTACTAATCAAGTGTGTGAGCATCTAAAAAGTAATGACCTGTTTGAAGAGTTTCAGTCAGTTTTCAGAGCTCATCATAGCACTGAAACAGCACTTGTGAAAGTTACAAATGACATTCTCTTGGTCTCAGATACTGAACTTGTGTCTGTTCTGGTTTTGCTTGAGCTCAGTGCTGCTTTTGATACAGTGGACCACAATATTCTCTTAGAAAGACTTGAACATGTTATAGGTATCAAAGGAGCAGAACTAGGCTGATTTAAATCTTATCTATCAGAGAGATTCCAGTTTGTTCATGTGAACGATAAATCATCTTCTCACTCCAGGGTAACTTGAGCCACAGGGCTCTGTGCTTGGACCAGTTCTTTTTACTATATATATATTTCCAATTGGAAAAATCATCAGACAGCATGGGATGAATTTTCATTATTATGTTGATGATACTCAGCTATATCTATCCATAAATCTTGATGAATCCAATCTGTTAGGTAGATTACAGGCATGCCTTGAGGACATTAAAACCTGGATGACACTAAATTCTGTTCTTTTAAATTCTGATGACTCAGAAGCGGTTGTTTTTGGACCAGAACCTATGAAAGAGACACTGCTTAGTCATTCATTTGATCTGAATGGCATTAAATTGGCGTCAAGTAATATAGTAAAGAACCTCTGTGTTATTTTTGACCAGGATATGTCATTTAAGTTCCATATGAAACAAGTTTCTAGAATGTCCTTCTTTCATCTTCAGAATATTGCAAAAACTGGAAATATTCTGTCCAGGAGTGATGCTGAAAAACTAGTCCCAGCATTTGTTACTTCAAGGCTGGACTACTGTAATCCTTTACTATCAGGAAGTCCACAGAATCTAGTTAAAGCCTTCAGCTAATCCAAAATGCTGCAGCAAGAGTTCTGTTGAAAAATAAAAAGAGAGATCTTATTTCTCCTGTTTTAGCTTCCCTTCATTGGTTCACTGTTAAATCCAGAACATAATTTAAGATTCTCTTTCTCACATATAAAGTCCTTAATAATCAGCTCCATCATCCATCAGAGACCTGATTGGTCCATCTGTTCCTAACAGAGCACTTCGCTCTCAGACTGCAGGTTTACTGCTGGTTCCTGGAGTTTCTAAAAGTAGAATGGGAGGCAGATCCTTTAGTTATCAGGCTCCTCTCCTGTGGAACCAGCTCCCAGTTTTAGTCTGTGAGCCAGACACCCTGTCTACTTTTAAGACCAGGTTTAAAACTTTCATTTTTGATAAAGCGCATACTTAGACTGGCTTTGGTTATTCTGAGCTATTTATGTATGCTGGCAGCTATGCTGCCATAGGCTTAGGCTACTGGAGGACAAACTGACCACTTTTTCTCACTTTCTTCTTCTACTACTCTCCAATTTGCATTATTTGCTGTTATTTCAACTGTTAACTTTTTGTTCTCTTGGTTATTTTTCTCTCCATAGAAGCTACACCTGGTCTGGCATTCTGCTTGGCAGTGATGCCTTCCTGGAGAAGGGCTTCAGCTGAGATAATGCTGCCATCAACTAATCATTCTCCTTCTCCTGGTATTAACTTTTTACTTTCATGAAAATCAAAAATAATCCTACATCAGTTCATCTGTTGTTCTTGTGCATTCTGCTTTGTCTTCTCAAACCCCCAGTCGGACGTGGCAGATGGCCCCTCGTACTGAGCCAGGTTCTGTTGGAGGTTTCTTCCTGTTAAAGGGGAGTTTCGCTGTCGCTAAATACATGCTTAGTATGAGGGATTGTTGTAAAGTCAACGACACAATGCCATGCGGTCGCTACATGCTCGTCCATGAAGAGGGAATGCTGCAAGTCAATGACTCGATGCAATCTGCTGGGTGTCCTTAGAAACTTTTTGAACTACTTTGAATAATTAATTGAGATTACTGAACTGTTTGACAACTTGGATCAATTGGAATGCAAGTATGACTGAACTGACTTTTAATTTTTTGTAAAGTGCCTCGAGACAACATTTGTTGTGAATTAGCGCTATATAAGCTGAAATAAATTAAACTGAATTGAATTGCCCTGCAGAACCAGATGACAAATGCCACTCAACTTCAGGCACATTTAAGGGAGGTGAGAGGTACCCAAGTGTCACATCAGACTATCTGAAACTATTTACATCATTGTGGTCTGCATGCTAGACGACCTGCAAGGGTACCTGTCCACACCCCCAGGCACAGGCATCATCGTCATGCCTTGGCCAGGGAGCGCTTACGCTGGACAAGGAACCAGCGGGCCTCAGTGCTGTTCTCTGAGGAAAGTTGATTCACGCTGAGCTGAAATGATCGCCGCCAAAGATGTTGGAAACATCAAGGAGAGAGCTATGAATCAGCCACTGTTGTCACCAGACCAGCCTTTGGTGGTGGTGTTAGTGTGGCTATGTGTGTCTAGTCAATACAGAACTGCCCTAGACTTTGTGACTGAACAACATCATTAATCCAGTCAATGTGCCCCTGCATAAACCACAAAGGCCAAAGGCCTAATTTCATCTTCATGGACGACAATGCTTCTGCTCATCGAGGTCACATCATTAGGGGACAGCTGCTGGAGACTAGGGTACCTTAAATAGAGAAGCCTGCACTTTTTTTCCTATAGAGGAAATCTCATAGAAAACCTCTGGGATCAGCTGAGTCGCTGTGTAGAAGCTTGTAACTCTGTAAACCAGAACCTCAATGACCTGAGGGCTGTCCTTCAAGAAGAGTGGGATGCCATGTCTCAGCAGTCAACTTGAGAACAGCACGAGACATCGTTGTCAAGCTATAATTGATGCTCAAGGGCTCAAGGCATGTTATTGGGACAATGACATTTTTTGCTGCAGCATACCTACCACTTTTGTTGGCTTTTGTTTCAATACATTATTTGAGATGAGGAAATCACCATTGCAGGCTTCTATTAAAATACCCTACTTTCATGATAAACTTTGTACGTTTTCCATAGATTTCACCCAAAAGCCAAATATCCCCAACATTTTTTAACTAAAATAAAAATGTAAAACTATTTGGGCAAGCCAGTATTTCCAAATCCTGATCCTTTAAGAATACTTAAATCATGGGCTGTGGATCAACAGGATGAGCAGTCATCTGGCAACCAGAAGGTTGAGTTTAGTCGAAGTGTCCTTGGGCAAAACGCTGAATCCCAAGTTACCTACTGATGTAGGTATTGTATGAATGTGTGTGGATGGGTGAATGTAACTTGTTGTGTAAAAGGGATCTAAGTCATCAGAATGACTAGAAAATGGTTATATAAGGTCAATTCGTCCACAATCCTGCCTGGCTTTAGATGTTTTCCTGCTTCAGCAAGCCAGGTATACCTTGATTTATAATAACCAGTCATTTGCTGAACAAGAAGAGAAGCTGACTTAATTCATTGCTCTGAATCAGTTGCGTAGGAGCAGGAACACATCTAAAATTTGCAGAAACCAGATTCGAAGAAATACTGATGAAATCAGTTATTTACAGCATTTATGGCCTGAAACAAGCTTACAAAAGGAAGATCAATAAAAGTATTCATCCAAAGAACAAATTTACTCTTTGAGTTTTTCTTTTTAAGAATGTTGAATCTCAAGGTCTGAATAAGTGTATCAATCTATTCCAGTATAAATGTTTTGACAAACAAGACAACTATTCATGTCAAAATTTATTACTCTGAAAAAGTCTAGAGTCTCTTGAGAGTTTTTCTAAATTATTTTGCTTTCAGTGAGCTGGGCTTTCTTCTTCTCTATTAAAGCTGTGTTGATCAAAAGTTCTCCAGCCTTTCCAAAGATCTTTTCCTTCATCTGTGGCTTTTTTTCCACTCATTTTTGTGGTTTTAAATACCTGACAAATATCAGATCATATTTAATATATTTTTTATTCAGAGAACTTACATTTTACTGATAAAATCATTTGTTGTAGTTACATTGAGTTGTAAACTTAACAAAGAACCTTCCATTCCACTTTTTTGTTAAATCTTTGAAAACTATTAAAGATGTCTCTGCCTGACAGATATAAAAGAACATTTTAACACCAACAACATCAAAAAGCTATTCGCTGAAAAAGTTGCATAAAGGCGATGAAAATGATAAAGTAATGGATCACTCAGGTCCTCTTTCTGTTTTTTGCTTGATTTCTAAAATATACTTTGGAAACAGGAAAGACATAGTTTTCAGATTTTGTTTGTGCTGCACAGTCCTGAGAAAAAGAAAACGGAAGACAAAATACAGTGGACCCCGGGATTCATGGGGGTTAGAGATCACAGCCAACAGCGAATAACTAAAATCCATGAATACTTCAGACTCCCTCTAAAAATGCTGATAATTGCTTATTTTAATAGTTTACAGCGTCACCAAATATACCTTAATATGCATTATTATGCACAGTAGAAACCGTCTTAGCACTACTGCAAAAACTAATATCTACAGTCCTCCTTATATAAACTCTTGGGTCTACAGCCAACCAGCACCAAGGAAAATAAATGGCATCCCTGAACTGGTTGCTTTGCAAATGCCAGCCAATAGCATGTCAAGTATCATAGTGCCCAGGTATTTAATCCTCAAGAGCTTCAACCACGAATATGCGGGGGTCCTCCGTACTGCCTTTGTACTTCCATAATATTCAACAGGATAAGTGGCAGCCAAGTGCAGCTAATCAAATGGACTTGATTAATCAATCATTTCCAATGTGATCATTTCTATGAAAGCGAGGGTTCTACCAGTTTGCTGCACTGAAGCATACAGGTGTGTGTTAACACAATGGCAACAATTTCAAGTCCTTTGTTTTATAATGAGAAAAAATTATTCACAAGTAGAAAACATTTAAGGTAATTTTCTCAGGAGTGGCTATCCCAGCAGGATAGCAGGGTGAACCCTGTGTGTGTGTCTGACTGAGCAAAGCTCAGGGAAATGACCAAAAGCGAGCTCCATCTCAAGTCAAGTCAAGTCAAGTCAAGTCAAGTTTATTTATTTGTACAGCACATTTCAGCAGCAAGGCAGTTCAAAGTGCTTTACATCATAAAAACATCAATCAAGTATACAGAAAATCATCAAAATCATCAAGCAAATATCAATGCATCAAAATCATAAAAATCATCAAGCAAATATCATCAAGCAAATACAGTTCAATGTTCTACTTACTACTAATCAAAAGCAACTCTAAACAGGTGGGTTTTTAGCCTTGATTTAAAGGAATGCAGTGTGTCGGCTGTTTTGCAGTCTTCTGGTAGTTTGTTCCAGATTAGTGGAGCATAAAAACTGAAAGCTGCTTCTCCATGTTTGGTTCTGGTTTTGGAGATGCAGAATAGACCAGAACCAGAGGACCTGAGTGGTCTGGAAGGTTGATACAATGACAACAGGTCTTTAATGTAATTTGGTGCTAAGACATTCAGTGATTTATAAACTAACAGAAGTATTTTAAAGTCTATTCTCTGAGCTACAAGGAGCCAGCGGAAGGATTTTAGAACTGGGGTGATGTGCTCTATCTTCTTGGTCTTAGAGAGAACACGAGGAACCAAAGTCCAAGATATCCAGTAACTTATCAAAACTATTTATTTAGGTCCCTGATAGGGTTAAAATAAAGTTTATCCACCAGAAAGCAAAGAAAAAAATTGAGAGAGTTTAAAACATTTACTTCAACCTGTAAATATGCAAAATCATTAATTATTTTTAATTAACATTTTTACAAAACAAAAACTGACAGTAAGAAGTTCCTACATTGAAGAAAAATACAAAATAAGCATTATTCAATAAATTATTGATGTAAAAATCTTTAAGTTGGTTAAAATCCAATTGTAAGAAAACATTCTCAGCACAATACCTCTGCAGAGTCGTTGCTTTTTTTAATTACTTCAAGGGACTCTTTTGCATAATCAGCAACTCGTTTGCCTTTCCTCACAATTTTCTACCTCACTTTTTATTACCTGAAGCCTTTCTGAGCTGTGCCTCATTTATTTTAAACCCCTCAAAGCTGTATCTTTCTTTCAGCAGAAAACACCAGCATGTTTTGGATGAAAACTACTACATTTGGGATTTTGAGGAGGATGTTTTATCCAAAACAGAGGATGAACAAAAATAAACCACGTGTTTACCTGCACTCCCAGAATTCCAAACACGATGAAAAATGCACAGCAGATGAGAACAATATTCCCAATTGGTCTGAGAGATGTGATCAGGGTCTCAACAACTAGTTTCAAACCTGGAGCCCGGCTTATCACCCTGAAAAAGACAAAAACAACACTTGTGGACAATGCTGTGAATAAGTATTTGTCCTCTCACAGATTTCTTCTGCTTTCAGTTTGGTTTGTCACCCTGAAATGTTTGAGATTATCAAACAAATTCTAATATCAAACAAAAATAACCTGAGTTAATACAGAAAGCAAATTTCTAATGTTTTCATTTACCAAGGGAAGACAGTTATTTAAACCAAATCATGAAATAACTGTGATTAACCACATTTATTAGTTTCAGTTTCCTCAGCCATACCCAGGCCTGATAACTGCTTGATTTGTAGACTCAAGAAAAACACTAACATAGAACCTGTCTGACAACATGAAGTAGGCTAAAAGATCTCAAAATGCAACACATCACTCTCTGGACTAAAGAAATTGAAGAACAGTTAAGAAGAAAAGTCAATGAAATCTATCAGTCTGGAAAGAGTTATAAAGTCATTTCAAAGGCTTTGGGACTCCAGCACGAGCGATTCCTGCAGGGTTTTTATTAGTCCAAAATGTTCCACCAGTTCCCTCTGTGCTGATCTCTCTACTCTGACCCCTAATTTGAAATCTGTTGTCACCAATTTAGCTGTTTAAAAAGACACCCACCCTTAGGTTTGATAACCACATCAGTGCTGTTACAGAATCATCGTTTTCTCATCTTAAACATCTCTCTGAGATTGTACCTCTGCTTTCTAGGCATGACTTGGAATCAGTAATCTATTCTTATGAACTCCTTGGATTATTGCAACTCTCTTTTAACAGGAATTAGCCAAGTCACTCTGTCATGCCTTCAACTAGTCCAAAATGCGGTAACCACAATTGTTAACAGCTACATATTTCTTTTTACATGTTAACGAGCATATTTCTCCGGTGTTAGCCTCTTTGCACTGACTGGCTGCCTATTTATTTCAGGATCAATTTGAAAGTTCTTTTGTTTGTTTCCAAGTCTCTTAATGGCCTTGCACCAGCATATTTGACCAGCCTGCTGCCCCCCTAAGCTACTTCTTGATCCTTCAAGCCAGATGACCTAATGCTGCTGATGATTCCTAAATCTCAGAGAAAATTAAAAGGTGACTGAACATTTTTGTCATGATGTAGTTGTGGTGTTGTTGAACCCAAATGCAGAGAAGCAGAGGTGGTGAGTAGATTTGGATATTTAATGAAAAAACAGACAACAAAAACTTACAAAAAACCCCCACAAGGAATGCAGGGACCCAGAGCAGAACAAAAACAGGAATCCAGGAGCAAAAACAGTAGAATATGACAGGGAAGAAACAGGGAGGTAACAGGAGGATCCAGTGAGGTGTGAGAGCAAGAAAGGATCTTAAATATTGGGAGTATGGATGCTGAAACAATGGACTGGGGCTAATTGGCTAACAGTTTGCAAGTGTGAGGAAAGAGAGCTGAAGGGAGAGGGAGGAGAGAGAGAGAATGGCAGCAGGGGGCGAGGAAGAGTAAACAGGGGAGCAAGGAAAATTAATTTTACAGTAGCAGAAGATAACTAGACACAAGGAATAAATAAACATATTTAAACTAGAATAACTAAGAAAGGACTGAATGAAAGTAAAAGAGAAACAAGGCTGATCTAAACAAAATAAGAAACAAAGGAACACAGGATAACAATAATCAAAACTAGAATCAGAAGGATCAAACCCAAAACCACCCAGGTTCTGACAGTTTTCTGTTGTGGCCCCAAAGTTCTGAAACGAGCTTCCTCTGCACACAAGACAAGCGCTTTCAGATGATGTTTTTAAATCTCACTTGAAAACATACTTTTACTCCTTTGCTTTCAACACAAAGTGAGTCTGACACTGATTGCACTATTTAGTCTGATTGTAAAGTATTGTCCTATGTTGGTGTTTTTAGGGTTGTAATTTGAGATGGTATGGGAAGGTACGATACAGTGAGGTACATGATGGGATGGGATGGTATTATCCATGCAGAAAACATGGTGAACCTTTCCATGAGTCGCCAGCTACCAAAATTACTCCAATGGAGTATTAATGACTCATCCAGGATGTAAGAAGAAAACCCAGAACAACATCTAATCCTGTGCAGACGTCACTGGTTTCAGTTAGCATCAGTATTCATCATTCAACAATGAGCAAGAGAGACTGAGCAAAATGGCATCCTGTCATGACCCTTAGGTTTTTTGTTTTGATTCTTACTTCTTTTTTATTTGGATTACTTTGGGCTGTTTTGTCCTTCACTCCTTTGTGAAGGACCTTATAGAATATATATATATATATATATATATATATATATATATATATATATATATATATATATATATATATATATATATATATATAAAATTCCCTTCTCACCCTCCACGGGTGGTCTTTCTCAACCTCTGAGCTCGGGTCCTCTACCAGAGGCCTGGGAGCTTGAGGGTTCTGCGTAGTATCTTGGCTGTGCCGAGAACTGCGCATTTCTGGACTGAGATGTCTGATGTTGTTCCTGGGATCTGTTTTAGCCACTGCTCCAGCTTGGGGGTGACTGCCCCGAGGGCCCCGATGACCACAGGCACCACTGTGGTCTTCACCTTCCAGGCCTTCTCCAGTTCCTCTCTGAGGCCCTGGTATTTCTCCAGTTTCTCGTGTTCCTTTTTCCTGATGTTGCAATCGCTTGGTATTGCTACATCCACCACAACGGCTTTCCTCTGTTGTTTATCCACCACCACGATGTCCGGTTGGTTCGCCATTACCATTTTGTCTGTCTGGATCTGGAAGTCCCACAGGATCTTAGCTCGGTCATTCTCCACCACCTTTGGGGGTGTGCCCCACTTAGATCTCGGGGCTTCCAGTCCATATCCTGCACAGATGTTTCTGTACACTATGCCCGACACTTGGTTATGACGTTCCATGTACGCTTTCTCTGCCGGCATCTTGCACCCTGCTGTTATGTGTTGGACTGTCTCAGGGGCCTCCTTGCACAATCTACACCTTGGATCTTGTCTGGTGTGGTAGATCTGAGCCTCTATTGCTCTGGTGTTTAGGGCCTGTTCCTGTGCAGCCAGGATGAGTGCCTCTGTGCTGTCCTTGAGTCCAGCTTTTTCCAGCCATTGGTAGGATTTCCTGATATCAGCCACTTCAGTTATTTGTCGGTGGTACATCCCATGTAGGGGCTTATCCTCCCATGATGGTTCCTCTAGCACCTCATCCTCTGGTCCCTATTGTTTGAGACATTCGCTGAGCACATCGTCGGTTGAGGCTTTGACCTTGATGTATTTATGGATCTTGGATGTTTCATCCTGGACAGTGGCTCTCACACTCGCTAGTCCTCTGCCTCCGTCCTTACGGCTCGTGTATAGTCTCAGGATGCTGGATTTAGGGTGGAACCCTCCATGCATGGTTAGTAGTTTCCGAGTTTTAACATCCATGGTCTTTATCTCTTCCTTTGGCCAGCTTATTATTCCTGCAGGGTATCTGATTACTGGCAAGGCATAGCTGTTTATCGCACGGATCTTGTTCTTGCCATTGAGCTGGCTTCTCAGGACTTGCCTTACTCGTTGGAGGTATTTGGCTGTGGCTCCTTTCCTTGTGACCTCATCGAAGCTGCCATTTGCTTGTGGTATTCCCAGGTACTTGTAACTGTCCTCAATGTCTGCTATTGTTCCCTCTGGGAGTGAGACCCCTTCTGTGTGGATGACCTTCCCTCTCTGTGTAACCATCCGACCACACTTCTCTAGTCCGAATGACATCCCAATGTCAGTGCTGTAGATCCTGGTGGTGTGGATCAGTGAGTCGATGTCTCGTTTGCTCTTAACGTACAGCTTGATGTCATCCATGTAGAGGAGGTGACTGATGGTGGCTCCGTTCTTGAGTCAGTATCCGTAGCCAGTCTTGTTGATGACTTGGCTGAGGGGGTTCAGACCTATGCAGAACAGCAGTGGGGACAGAGCGTCTCCTTGGTATATGCCACATTTGATGGACACTTGTGCAATTGGCTTGTAGTTGGCTTCAAGGGTGGTTTTCCACATCCCCATCGAGGCTGCAATGAAGGCTCTTAGAGTCCTGTTGATGTTGTACATCTCTAAGCATTCAATGATCCAAGTGTGTGGCATTGAGTCATAGGCTTTCTTGTAATCAATCCAAGCCGTGCACAGGTTGGTGTGTCGGGTTTTGCAGTCTCGGGCGACTGTTTGGTCTACCAGGAGTTGGTGTTTGGCTCCTCTGGTATTTATGCCGATGCCCTTCTGTGCTGTACTCATGTATTTATCCATGTGCCCACCTATCTTAGCTGCTATGATGCCTGACATGAGCTTCCATGTTGTAGAGAGACAGGTTATTGGCCGATAGTTGGATGGGACCGAACCCTTTGAGGGATCCTTCTGGATCAGGATTGTGCGCCCTTCAGTTAACCATTCAGGGTGAGTCCCACTTTGTAGCAGCTGGTTCATTTGAGCTGCCAGTCGCTCATGGAGGGCAGTGAGTTTCTTTAGCCAGTAGGCATGGATCATGTCAGGACCTGGTGCTGTCCAGTTTTTCATACCTGAGACTCTTTCTTGGACATCTGCCACTGTGATAGTTACTGGGGCTTGCTCAGGGAGGTTGCTGTGGTCATCTCGTAGAGAGATTAGCCACTGTGCATTGCTGTTGTGGGTTGCCTCCCTTTCCCATATGCCTTTCCAGTACTGTTGGGTCTCCAGCCTTGGTGGGTCTGCTCTGTTGTTATTACCTTGCCATTGAGAGTACACTTTAGCTGGTTGGGTGGAGAAGAGCCGGTTAATCCTCCTGGCTTCATTTTCTCTTGTGTACCTCTTTAGGCGACTGGCCAAGGCTTGGAGCCTTTGTTTGGCAGTTTCGAGCACTTCAGGTATGGGCATCTGGCTGTACCGCTTGGGTACTGGTCTTTTGATTGCACCTCTTTGGAGCTCTGACAATTGGCTCACTTCCCTCCTTGTTACCTTGATTTTAGCCTCTAACCGTCTTTTCCATGGTGGGTATTGAATCTCATGGTTGCTCCTATAGCCGAGCATCTCAAGGATCACTGATGCTGAGTTGTACACCAGCTCATTGGTTTCCGTTATGGTGTTGGTAGGGATCGTTCTCAATGCTGCATTCACATCTTCAATGAGACTTTCTGATGGTACTTCACTCAGCCGTTGTAATTGGCATCGGGATTGCCTGGTGTTCATTCGGGCCACGATCCTACCTCTCAGGTCAGTTGCTGCCTCGTTCAGCTTTGATGGTTCGTTCATTATTGGGGCTGCATACCCAATCTCCGGGTGGGGAGTTGAAGCTAACTCCCCTCTGACCTGGCGTCCTGGCTCCCCCTTGCTGTAGCATTTGTGTTGTACCTCGTCTATCTCAAGTTGTGACAGCATTTGCCATTTGTGGATGTTGGAACACTGAGCTACTAGTTGTTTGGCAGTTAGTGTTGAATGGGGATGTCGACGTAACCATTCCTCCCACATTCTTTGCATGTAACCCCTCTGACTAGGGTTACTTGAGTAGTAGCATTCCAACAGATCCAAGTTTTCACCTCTCGCCCAATTCCGTTTTGTTCCAGTAACCCATTTTTCGTGAAGGTGCCCTGGTTCCCCAGCACCTGACGCAGACCTTGTTTGACCGGGCGACGTCTGAGCCGGCATGGCGTGTATTCCTTTGTCACTCATCATGAGGTAGGCAGTAGCGTGAAGGATCTTGCCTAAGGACCCACACTGGATATCTCAACAAAGCGACCCGGCCTGGATTCGAACCCCGGTCTCCCGGGTGAAGGTCGGGTGACTTACCCATTGAGTATATATATATATATATATATATATATATATATATATATATATATATATATATATATATATATATATATATATATATATATATATTTTTTTTTTTTTTTCTTTTGGAGTGGGCTAGTCAAAGTAAGTAGCTGATATGCCAGTTGATATGCTTCGGTTGGACCTTAAACTGGCAGCTAAAGCTCAAAAACGATTCAGAGTGGCTAAATAAAAAAAAAAGATGTGAATCAAAATTCCTCCGCACAGCTATCTCAAGTGCTTTATGGCAGATGTTGTAACCAAAGTTTAAGGGCGGGTTACTTTTTAACATAAGGCCAGAAAAAACAGAAGAAATCTGTGAGGGTCAAATACTTTGTCACATGCCTGTGGTTAAACAGAAGAAGTACTCCCGGATATCAATGTAGTAAATACAGGAAGAAACTTTCCATTTCCCTTACCTGAGTGGCCGAAGGGTGCGAAGCAGGCGAAGGACTCGCAGCATGCCCAAGATTCGATTTCCACCTGCTGATGCGATGGAGACCAGGATGTCCACCAGAGACACAAAAACCAGCATGCCATCCAACACATTCCAGCTGCTCTGCAGGTATACACCTTCTCCAAAGTACAGGCCCATTGCTACAACCTTGTGACATACACAGATCCAACTGAATTAGTTGAATAATAAAGAAGTATGAGACATAAAAGCTCCTTTGGTCCCCACCCAGGAGGAAAATTGCCTCTTTTTATGAGTGAGATTAGAAAAAGCCATTGAGTGAAATGCTCGTGCAATAAAAGGGTTCTGTTATAGTTACCTTGATCATCATCTCGCCCACAAAGATGACGGTAAAGATGTAATTAGACACGCTGAGAAACACTCGCTCCTGTCACAAACACACACACAGGCACATGCATGAGAGCGTTCACTGACACAAAGCAAGAGGCACATTTGTCATTTCAAAGGTTATGTGTCCCAGTAGCTTTCGCTTTGATCCTGGACAGAAACATGGTATATAATGAGCTGAAAAAAGCTATGCCAGATGTAGTAGAAACAAAAGCAAACAAACAACAACGCATATTGTGATCGTTGGTCTGAAACTAACCTCACATCAGCTACAAACAAGTAATCTCCAGCCTGTGCCCATGGAAACATTTTGTCTTTTTCCCCTCCATTGTCTTCAGCATGTGGTAAAACCTTGTGTATTTCAAAAAACACACAAGGTAAAATGAAATAGTTCTCTCCAACAGAGGAAGCTGCACCTTAAAGACATTACTTGTTTTAAGAACTCCAGTGTGTTCCCAGTATGGGTTGAGTTCTGCTGCAGGCACCCCTCATAACCAATGCTGTGAAACGACTATTCACCACTTTAATTGACTTCCATGTCATAAACCAGCCAGTCTCAATGGTTTTCAAAACCAAATTAATCTCACAGTTTATCGACCAAATTAATTTCAATTAAAGATGAATTCTTAATCTTTTCTGGAAGTTTCAAATTGCTTAAAAAGAAGAGATATCTCACAATGTATGTAATTAAAAGAGTAAATATGAAAAATCAAGCTGTTTACTAAACATTATAAAAAGTAACAACACATGGAATATTAATACTCTGGTATTGATGTATTAATCATGAACTGAGGATAATAAAACAAAGAAAGCCTAATTAACTAATGAGAAAAAATAAATAATAAACAAGACAAACAGGATTTTGTACACTCTAAGATGATTAGGGATCTATCAAGATTCTGTTTGACCCTCAGATGTTAAGAGGAAGATTAATTTGTAGTTTAAGGACCTAACATTCACTTTTAAACAATTTCATGTGGCACACCTCAAGAGAATCCAACTTAGTGTTACATTAGCGTCCACTCAAGACAAGAGAGGAACGTACCTTTTAGGTCTGACATGGGCTGTAATATGAGTTCCTTACTGAACAGGCGGTATCACCATGGACATGTGAGCACCCTTTTCAACCATCTCTTTGAATTAGAGACAAATCTCTCCACACTGGACAGCATTGCTTCTGTAGGCCTATTGTGCACTTTCTACACTGTGAACAAAAGATACTCTGAGTCCCAGAATGCACTGCATTAAACCATTTTCATGTACAGTTCCGAAGAAAGAGGAGTTTCACAGCTGGAAAGTTGGGTTTGTCTGAGCTCATGCAGAAAAGAATCTTAAAGAATTGTAGATTCCACAAGATTCCCCTTCGCTGCCCTGGGAGAAGATTTTATAGGAGCTACAGCTCCAGTCTACCAGTTTGACTGGATTGGATTCACAACCAAGTTATTCATACAAAAAGGCCATGCTCAAAAAAGGTTTAAACATGTCTGAAAAATGAAAACATGATAAAGTCTAGCAAAGCCCTACTTAGAATTGATAAATTAAGTGGCATACAATGCAAAAGACTGTTCAGGTCCTGGTGACTCAGTTGTGTCCAGCCTCGATTTATCACCAAAGCTTTCTGAGAGGTTGATAATGAGGACCATGGCCACTAGACCACAACTGAAACTTCTGCTATGATCTATTGGTTAACCAGATCAACCAGGACCGATCAACCAATGAAACGCAGGTTTTTGGGCAACATAGGTGTTGGATCTTGTTATCCAGCCTATGAATAAAAGCAGGTCTAAAATTACCCAGTCTCTTCTTCTATGACAGGGGTCTCAAACTGCATTCCTCAAGGGCCAGTGTCCTGCAACTTTTGGATGTGTCCCTGCTTCAGCACACCTGGCTCCAATGTAAGCTCATTAGCAGAGCTCTGTAGAGCTTGATTACATGCTAGTGAGGCAGCTTCACCATTTAATTCAAGTGTGTAGGACAAGGGACACATCTAAAAGTTGCAGCACTCTGGCCCTCAAGGAATGTAGTTTGAGACCAATGTTCTATGACATCAAAGGGTGTCACAGATGTGTAATTTTCCACCCTTCATCTGAGCTAAAACAAACTGCTCAGTAAGCATTGCTTTTCACATTAATGATATTTCAGCATTGAACCTTACGGTTATTAACTATGGACTACTCTAAAAAATAGAAAATAAACTGGTTAAACTTACTGATTTCTTGTTTTGTCTAAAAATAGAATTCAGTGCAGATCCATGTAGCTTTTATATAAACAGAACAATGCAATCTGGTTTGAAATGTCATAAAAAGTGAAGAAAAGGTTTACTTAGTCTCTATAATAAACATTCTGCTGGTCAGCTATGTGACCAGAGAGAGAGAGGCAATGGAGATAAAAGATCAAAGTTCAAAGGTTGGTCAGATGCCCGAACCACCTCAACTGAGTGTTTTTCATGCAGAGGAGAAGCAGCTCCATTCCAAGATCCTTTAAAATGACAGAGCTTGTCACTCTTTCTCTCAAGTTGAGATCCAGCCATTTTGATTATTTCAGTCGCCTGTATCAGGAATTTTGTTTTTTATGCTATAATCCACATATCATCACATTAGGTGAGAGTAGGAACTTATACAAACCAGTAAATCGGTAGCTTTGCTATTTGGTTTAGCGCTTTCTACACTATGATAGACAAACACAACACCCACATTACTACAGATGAAGTTTCAATCCATCCATCCAACTCCCGCTACATCCTGGTATCACTCTTGAACAAGACACCAAGATACTTGAACTCCTCCAGCGAACTTGGTGGGTATTCCAGTCTTTCCAAATTAGAGAAAGGAAAATTTGCTTTATGCAGCATTAACAACCACAGAGCACATTATCAGCATAGTTATATATCTGATGGCAGGAAATTGAGCTGTTAGTATGTCATGACAATCATCAGACTGTTACAGGATATCCTTCCTGCCCGTAGTATAACCGTACACAACGACTCTGTGACGAAACTTGGATGACATGAGTTACATTTAATTTCCCTTTGGGATAAATAAAGTATATTTGAATTTGAATTGAATAGCAACATGAACTTTGTTCTGTTTACAAATCTATGGCTATGAAAAATGTTCCTTATGTAGATATTATTCATATTTGTTGAAAAATACTCTTACAATTTTCAATTTTCTTAAATTGGCCTCCTTTGATAGTGGTTAGTTTAAGAACAGAGTAGAATAGCTTGAGAAACAGCTCTCTTGAATAGCAGCAAGCTTTAATAGCAGCTAGCTTAGCCATATTTTAACTTGTTAAAAGTTTTTTATTATGCAATCACTTATTTATGAAACAGCCCCATTAATGATCTAGGAAGCATTATTTAATGGAAGCAGTTGAACAGTCCAGAAAAGTTACCTCCCATGTCTTTTGCTAAATAATTTTGCTCGATCTCAGTTAAAAACATAAAGGCAAAAGATAATTAACAAGTAATTATTGATGATGAACGTGATGCTAAAGAAAGCGGCCACATTCATTAGACCATGTAGCTGTGAAGCGGCAGAATATTGCATAATATGCACCAGGATTCATCCTACTAACAACTACAATTAAATTACTAAATTTAAAAGTGGAATAAATGTTGCATAAATAAAATGTAATTTTTCTACAATACTGTGATCCTCATATTCAAATTAAAATGACTGAAATCACCTCAACCTGGCTTTGAAGGCTGTTGACTTTCACACCGCAGTGGACATTATCTCTTTTTCTTTTCTGAAGTGTGTCCTAGACTGAAGGAAATTTGAAATGAAATACTGAAGCTTTTGTCATTAGGTTTTTTTTTTTTTTTTTTTTTTTACAAAATTTAACCTGCTCTTCACCCTGAGGCCACTCTTCTTACGTGTAGTGCAGCTTAAAGGAACAGGAGTGATAACACTCTGATTTTTCATTTAAATGTTAAAATATTTACCCACCCATCCATTCATTTTCTATAGCCACCTAATCCTGGGTCACAGAAGGTCGGCTGATGCCTATTTCCAGAAGTCAAAGAAAGTAATTCAGGGCATATTGTGAACAGGTGCCAATTCATCACAGAGACAAACAACGATGCAGAAACTCAGCTAAGGGCAACTTTAGTATGTCTAACTAACTTAACATGCATGTAGAGCGTATAAAGAAAATAGCAATTGTACTTTTATGAATAATTAAGTACCAAACACATTTCAAAACCACTTCATGAGTTTTTAAGTAAATAAATACAACTTTTCCAAGTTTTAGAAAACACAAACTCGCCACTGATATTAAGTGATAAAATATAGATTTTTTTTTTCTCCTCCAAGGATGTATGTAATCATGCAACCGTGAACAGTCCTATGTTAACAAGCATAATTTTAAAGCTTTACTTTGATAAAAAGCTATTGATATATTCTGCAAATCTCTGAAATAACTATCTCAGTGTTGAGGTTAAGGACTTTTGTTAATTTTGTTTAGGGATTTTTTTCTCTCCTCTCTCTTTTTAGTTTACAGGTTTGAGTATTTTTTCAGTCCTTTCATGTGCTTGTATAAAGTTAGCCTTTGTACAAACACAGGTAGTATAACACACCTACATGACTCCTCCCCTGCGCCGTCACATGATGAAGCCAACATGTGTCTCCTTCCAGCTCTGCTGAGTCACGTGACAGCAGACAGCCAAGCACAGACGCTCGAAGGAGGACGAGAAGGAAAGCATGCAGAGGTGTGAGATGGTTGGAGCAGAGGAAAGTAGAGGAGAACAACTAAAACTATATCAATACCATTACATTAGTATCGATTGATGCTTGTTCTAACACTGGAATTGGTTCAATCAATATTTGGATTGATCCACATATCCCCAGAGCACAGGCGTTACTCCACAAACCAGCAAATGAAAGTTTGTACAAGCAGTGTATGACTCTAATGGAGGTCTAGAGGATTTCCACTTTGATGTGTGAAACTTTGAAGAGTCATAATGATCCCTGGATAGTCCAAGGTACATCACAAAACTGTGCGCAATGATTAGAGCGGATTAATATATAAAACATCTGCCATTACAGAGTCCCTTGTTACATAACTTTAAGAAGGAACAGTATAATATCGGTTTGTGTGTGTATGTGTGTGTGTGTGTGTGTGTGTGTGTGTGTGTGTGTGTGTGTGTGTGTACTTTTCTAGCTATCCTATTTAGCACAAGTTCTGGCATATTAACTAACCTTCTGAAGACCGATGGACCTTATGGGGCCCAAATGCCAGTCCTAATACTGTGGACCCCCTTGTCAATACTAAAGTATAACTTCACTAAATTCTCAGCATTCCTCCTTTTAATTTGTTATTATTTTTGAATAGGAGTTCTCATAAAATTACTACTTTATTCACCTATTATTATGACTTTTTTCTAGTAATATTATGACTTTATTCGTGTATTATTTTGACAGTATTGTCATATGACTTTATTCTCGTATTATTACTTTATTTATATAATATTGGGACTTTATTCACCAACAACTTTATTCTGGTAATATTATGACTTTATTCTCCTATTATTTTGTCATTATTGTTGTACAAATTTATTCTCAGAACTAACTCATTTTTCTTAGCCAAGCCCTAATACTCCGTCATATCTGGGCTGTTCCTGAACCTACTAACCATTTTCCTTTCATCTGAGGGTAACAGTTTGAGTCAGATGCTTAAAACTCAGACCCAATCAGTTGTTCCAATGGGACAATGTTCCCAAACAAATTAAATCTGATCTGGAAGGCTTACGTTAGGCATCATTAAAAGCCCCAAAACAATAATAAATTAGTCTCCATCATATGAACTTCTGCTATGAGCTGTAGATAGGGCATAGCGATCAGCTGGAGCTTAAACTTTGAGATTCATTATGTTGTTCCTTTGACATTATTCACATGGAACTGTACAAATGTGTGTGTCTGCGTGTTTACTACCATGCTCTTCGGATGTATATCAGGCCTCTCTAGCGCTATGGTGATACAGTTCAGAAAAATGAAAAGCAGGACGATGTGATCGAACATCTTGTGACTTATGACCCTCTGACACCACAGCCTGAACCTAGAGAGAGACACAAACAGAAGAAAAACAAATCAGCATCAGGTACATCTCCAGGCATCCCTTGTATGAAATACAAGGATCACTTCTTTCACAACATTTGTCCACACAAGGTGTATATTCACACTTTCACCACCTTTAATTGAAAAGAGTGAAAATTGCCTCACTAAGCCTTAGCTGTAAGATTCACACGTTCACTGTGAAAGTTCACACTTGCTGGGGTTTAACCACCCAGACCACTCAGTAGGCTATCAGAGCCATGTCTGTTTGTGTGAGTGTTTAGGGTTTCTTTTCTCTGTTTTTATTTGTTGTTGTTGTTGCTCATTTACTCGTTATGTGGAGCAAACAGATACAGCGACCACTCTTCATGCTCTCTGCACCACTGAGGTTCATATGGCTCCAGCATCTTCTTCAGCTTCTTACATAAACTCTGCAAAAAGCACACACATACACACCCAAATCAAACACAGAACAATTGCATGCTTTTGATGCAACATTACATGGAACATAATTTATATTCTGTTTACTATTTTATAGTCATTGTCTTGAAATGTTTATGCTCTAAATAAATGTTAATGTTTCAAGAATGGTTGCAAAAAACTCCCAACACACCTCAGGATGCAACCTGATGTCAATATTTCTGCTTAAACATTATTTTCTGATCTGGTAGGAGGAATTACTTATTTTTCTTTCACCTCCTCAGTCTCTTCCTCTTCATGATCGCTGTGGTAGTATGATGTGGCCTCGTCATAGCCGGGTTCTGGCAGGTGAAAGGTGGTGCCGTTGCAGTCTGGTGAGAGCAGCATGGGAACCTGTAGGTGGTCCGACAGGTCCAGAGACTGCTGCCTGCTGCTGGGGCTGGAGCATGTGTGCATGTCAGACAGGAGGGACTCCATCTCCCCTGACTGGCTCCTCCGGTGCAGGCTGGGAGCCCTGCCGATGCTCGTCCAGCTGGAGCGACGGCTCTCTGGACCGCCGTCCCACAGAGACTGCGGTGACAGAGAAAAACACTTATAGGATATCTTCTTAGCATTTTAATTCTACCTCACTAATATTCCTGGATACTATAGGTGTTCTAAAGCTATATAGAATAACCTATAAATATTCAGAAAATTTCAGACCATCCCTAATGTCTTTGTAATTTGATCCTAAAGAGCTAAACCTGTTGAAATATTTTAAAATGACCTCAATCTGTTGTTCTCCAGGTGTTCTAAAGGGCGTTCCTTGACAAGTTTTCACCTGGATTGAGAAATGAGTGGGGGAACACTTGGCTTTTGTCACCTCTTGTCCACATCACTGTTCCCTGTATGCTACTTCTAAATAGCCATCATAGCGTGTCAGCAATGACAAACAACTGAGCCTAAAGATTTATCAAAAACACACCTGTCATTCATGCTTTGTGGTCGGGTGAAGCCATTTATTACCAAACATTTGTGTTTCAATAAAATATTATTATTAATAATAATGCATTTTATTTGTAAGTGCCTTTCAAGACTCTTAAGGTTGCGTTACAACAACAGCATAAAAACAACACATCATGAACATAGGTTATAAAGTACTACAAGGAGACCAACATAAATACAAACCATAAAAACAGTAGAAACTACACAGAAGAAGCCATGCATGCACCAAGCAGACGGCTTACAGTACGACAAACAGCACAGAGACTAGACCCAAATCTTCTGGGACAAAGATATTTGGATGGGTACCAAAATTAAACTTTATGGCCATCAATGTTATATTTCAGAAGGAGTCAACAAGATCTATGATGAAAAGTACATAATTCCAACTGGAAAACACAGGTGGATTACTGATGTTTTAAGGATGTGTGAACTGCAAAGGCACAGGGAAGTTGGTTAAAACTGATGGAAATATTAATGCAGCACATTATCAGAAAATATAGAAGATACATTTGCATTCATCAGCCTGAAAGCTGTGCATGCTACCTAATGAAATGTTAGAACATGAGCCAAAGCACCAGGCCAAGTCAACCTGACAGGCTAGAGCAGAAAAAAGGGAAGTTCTGGAGCAGCCTTCTTCATCTCCTGACCTCAATATCACTGAGACACTTCGGAGGGATCTGAAATGCACAATTCATCCAAGACAACACAAGAATTTAGAAACTGACAGCTTTCTGCCTAGAAGAATGGAGAATTACCAAATGAGAAAATAAAGTGCCTCTTCCACAACTACCACAAAAACTTCAAGCTGATAAAGGGAGACATACAATAACATAATACAATACAATACAATACAATACAATACAATGATAAACCATTTGAACTGGATAGCTTTTTTTGCCATTATGATTTAAAATGACAAACACAATTGTCTGATAATAAAGCACTCAACCACTAAACTTGAGTAACAGAAGAGTTTTGCATCATCATTCATATTCTCTGAAAAATGGCTAGAATACATAAAGGTTCTGTCAGGGTATGTAAACTTATAAGAAGAGCTGTACAGTGCTATGCTCATGCAGTGTATCACCTGTCTGCTGCAAGTTGGAGCCCACATACTGGCTTACTTTTACTCTTGGTTGCAATGAGATAATTATTATTTATGACTCAAGTCTCAGACCACCGTGTAAGTCAAGTCTAAAATCTTGTTTTGTGTTACTTAAGTGAGAGTCGATTCGAAGTCAAATACTAAAGTCACTATTTCTGGTCTGAACAGGAATATAAAGAAGAGCAAAGAAAACGTGGGTTGATAATAATCAATGTCATTATCATAATGTTTCATATTAATGCAGTTTCTGGTTTTCCCAATGTGTGGATTGCTTTAATTCCATGTGTCATTATTTCAGTTAAAAATCAAAAATAAAAAAGATTGGTTATTTTTTTAATCTGCCAAAAAAAAAAAAGAAAAAAAAAAAGCTTTGTTTTCATACTTTCAGTTTCTGATCAAATCAAATATTCAAAATTGAAAAAAAAAAAAAAACAACTGGACAGAATTAGATTTTATTTTTAATTTGTCAGGTATATGTGACCTAGAAATTTTTGAGGTAATGTAATGAATTTAATGACACCAGGACAACAGATGTGATTTTAAAATTCAGGCAACATTTAGACATGAGTCAGCATAGATCTCTTTGTTTCATCTTGGTTTAGACCAAGCAAGACTGCCTGGTCTAACAGTGGTCTAGGTTCAGACTTGGAAGTAAGAGATCCTAAAGTCTGCAAAAACTGGCATAAACTGAAAGTCTAAGACAGCTTCACTGGATTCAACATGAATAAACTTACGTAATCCTTCTTGATGTAATAATATCAATGGATAGAAAAAGATTGAACACATATTTTCATCTATAGTGTTTTTAACCATTCGAGCTGCTCAGGCTGTGCACTGACAACATTACACTTTCAGGATTTTATCAGAGACAAAATTTAGCTCATTTTTATAGAAGAAGAAATCCAGATTTTTAACAGGAATCATAGTTACACACTCTAATTCAGCATCAGCACCAACCCATCTGCTTGTACAGAGATCACACTGCGCTGACAGAATATCTCAGAATCAGATGAGCATTGAAGTTTTTTACATGTTAAAGGGTAATGAAGTAAAACTGTGACTACTACACATGAACATTCCTGGATTCATTACTCATTACTAATGTGGAGGTATGTGATTATGTAGCTCAGGTTTGAGCCGCGCTACATAAAGCCGGTTCTGCTGTTAATATTTAAAACAGGTTTCCTTATTCTTAAAAAATTACTTCTACAACGAATTTACACCAAATTTAGCCTTGACCTCTATGGACTATTTAAACATTGGTTAGGCATATTTTTGACAAAAATAAAAAATAAAAAAGCTCACTGGGTCACATGACACACATAGGGCATTTAATACACGTGGCAAAAAATTTCCCCATCGTGGGACAATAAAGGATATTTCAGTTCTATTCTATTCTAAATTGATATTCTACGGTGCTAGGGGAGGAATGGTATGTCAATAGGCCAGGCTAGAAATTTGTTTAAACAGACATAAAACAGATGACCGTAAAAGGGCAGAAAACACAACGATGTAAACAGACTGAACTCTTTGCAGTTCATAGTGACCCAGGATGGGTGTAACCTTTATGTTTGCTCATGTGTCTGTCACCAGAAAAGAAAACTGAAGCAAGGATTTCAGCTTTAATGGAAAGGATTGTTTGAATTTATTAGAAGGCACGTGCATGGACTCACCTGAGGCACAATCAATTAAAAATGGTATTTAACTCAGGAGTACATTGTGTCCTTTCTTTCTCTGAGGGTTTCATGGCTCAATGAATCAACATTTGGTGGTAAAAAGCCAGCAGAAAGACATTGACTGGTCTCAAAATATTTACTTTGGAAAAGGCTTCATGAAAACAGAAACAGATTCGAGTGGCTCTAGAATTTAAATTATAGCAGTTTTTGGGGGAAAAGAATAAATTAAAATCTTGAATTCGTGGTCCTAATTTTTCTTCCTTGGAGTCTTATGTTTCTATTAATTCACTAAAAATGTATATTAACAGTAATAGAGCTTTATATAATTTTCAAGTTGACTTTCTCTTTTAGAACTTCAGTAAACCTGAGCTATTCTATGGAAACATGAAATATGGCCCTGTCCAGCCTCACCAATGATCTCTGCTCCAAGCTGTTGACCTCCATGGAAACTCCGCTCGGCCTGCGGGACTGGTTGGAGTTTATGGTGGGTGTGGCTGCGGTGTGTGTGATGATGGGCAGCGGAGGAGGAGCGGGGTGAGGCATGGAGGCTTTGGGGTTCAGGAGACCATTGGGGCTCAGCATCATGGCCTGGATCTTAAGTTCTGCGTCCACAGTGGAGAAGAAACAGGGAAAAGGATCACAAGCACATCCAAAAATCAACTGGACTGGATGCATGACCAAAGAAGTAATAATTATCCGCATACAGAAATCCACAGACCACATTAAATTAGTAATTGTACACTGATCAGTCTTTGTTTCTCACTGATAAACATGGATTGAATTTTATAACAGTTAGATGGTATTTGGGGTGTTTATTCTAATTCTGTAGTTTTAAACCAATTGAATTTTCCATTTAATGTTTGATTATGAACATGTGTATATGTACAGATGGAGGCTCTGCTTTCTTTTTGGTGTGTCTAAAGGAAGTTCACATGAGAAATATAAATGACTCTAAAAATACAACCACTGGAATGGTTTTGATCAAAATATATTCATGTGTCAGAAGGGCCCAATCAAAGTCCAGAATGAAATACAACTGAGAATCTATGATAAGACTTGAAAATGAAAATTCTATAGATATGCAAAACTGGGAAAAAATTGTTAGTAATCACCACAGCAATCAATACTTGGCGTTTTTGTTCCAATTTTTGAGAAATGGAAGGGCAAACTTCACAATTAAAAAGTAAATAGGCCAGTATTTACTATCTCATAATTTCCTCTGGATTAATAAAGTACCACCTAACCTAACCTATTTTGCAGTATTGTACAAACTGGTAGTTTTCTTGCGAAGTTAAAAATGAAAATCTGAACTGATTCAAAATTCTGTTGTGTTTTTTCCACTGTCTTATTTGTGGCCTGGTTCTGGAGGTATCAAGGTCAGGAGGGACACCCGTTATGACTTGGTCAGTTTTCAGCTTGATTTGCCCTGAGAGGTGACTCTTTGGTCTGAAAGTCTTATATTTTTCTGACTAGTGAATGCACCATGCTAAGGACTACCAGGTTACACTGACAGCAACATTCTTCGGTATGGACACTATTACAAACAGAGGAAGACTCTCATCTTCAGTGATCACTTAAACGTTTGGTGACATCAAATTGAAGAAAAACAACAGTAGAACTCAGGGCTATGTTTGATCGTGAAAGTAAGAGCATTTCACCACACACAATGTGAAGGGATCTCAAGGGTTAGGGGGTTAACAGCTGTGGAGCCATAAAAAAGAACCACTGATCAGTGAGGCTAACTGGAGAAAAAGGCTTCAGTCTGCAAAGGAGCACAAAGATTGGACTCTAGAGTGATGCAAGAAGGTCATGTGATCTGATGAGTCCAAATTTACCCTCTTCCAGAGTGATGGGCGCATCAGGGTAAGAAAAGAGGCAGATGAAGTGATGCCCCATCATGCCCAGTGTCTACTGTAGCAGCCTGCGGACGCAGCACTATGATCTGGAGTTGCTGCGGTTGGTCAGGTCCAGGTTCAGCAACATTATGAGGTCAGCTGACTACCTGAAGATGCTAAATGACCAGGTTATTCCATCAATGGATTGTTTCTTCCCTGATGACAAGGGGATATTCCAAGCTTCATCAGACTGGAATTGTGACTGAGTGGTTCAGGGAGGAGGAGACGTCATTTTCACACATGGATTGGCCTCCACAGAGGTAAGAACTGAACCCCACTGAGAATCTTCGTGATGTTCTGGAGAAGGCTTTGCTCAGTGGTCGGACTCTCCCATCAATACGAGATCTTGGTGAAAAATTAATGCAGCACTGGATGGAAATAAATCTTGTGATGTTGCAGAAGCTTATTGAAACAATGCTTTTTGTTTCGATTATAGCACACATTTGTGTGTGCTATAATGTGTGCTATAGTCAAAGTTAAAGGCAGTCCAACCAAATAGAGTGGGACATTTTTTTTTGGGGTGGAGACTTTTTGCTGGCCAGGGAGTGTGTTATTCTACATAATGCAATTGCATCACCTGAAAGTTGATCTGCAAACTAACTTATATGAAGGACAGTTTATGCAATATTTGTAATTCAAGGTTCAGACAAAACTTCAAAAGCAAAATGTAAAACCCATCTTTTACCTGCAGCATAGAGCTCTCTGAGCTTCTCCTCCTGATAGCCGAGCGACTGCCTCTCGTCATCAGCCTCGGATCTGTTGGCATCACCCTGAAACACAGACACACAGGGACACCCGCCCACTGGGATGACCCCCTATCATCACAATCTTTGTCTTTATCATCATCCTTTGTTGCAGACACTGCTTAGTGCTTTAAGACATGAAGAAGTAGGGAGGAAATGATTAAGAAACAAAGAGTTGGAGCCAGACGGAGAGAAGAAGGGAATCTCCAGTGTTCCCTAGTTGAGTTATGTGCATTGCTCTGGCAGCGATCTCCCATAGTCACGCCAATAAAGCTTTACTGAATTTAATTAAAATTCACGCCAGAAAGATTGAGGCAGACGGCTTTGGCAAAGGGTATCTATACGTGTGTGTTTGTGTGTGTGTGAGTCTGTGTGCATGATGGAGAGCAAGTGTTCGCTGATGATCGAGATAAAAGATGGAAACTAAACAACAAAAGCGGACCAGCTGTGAACGGCAAGCGATATCAAACAGTTTCCTACCCAGGAGAATATTGTCAGCGTGCGTGCGTGTCGGTGAGAGACAGATAGACGGAGGGAGAGAGGCGAGAGAGGAAAGAGTGATGAAAAGGAAAGAGAAGATTATTTTCCAGTAGGAAGCTTTGGTATCATCAGTACAACAGAGCGCAATTAGGCTCATTTCCTCTAAGTAGCTCAAATAAAAGCTGCATGTTTGCCCTTACTTCAGCCTGAAAGCCCTCAACTAAAATGGCAACAAGCAGGTTGAAGAGAACGTAGTTTCCGAACGTCATGAGGGCCACGAAGTAGAGGGCAGCCAGCGGAGAGGTGGAGGCCATACCATTGTAAAGCACAGCATTCCAGTCCTCCTGGGTGAGGATCTGCAGATGAAAGGAGAGCTTTTAGAAGTCAAACTGTTAGAGTAAGAAAAAACACCCAACGTTAAATTACTTCAAACACAGACTAATTTGCAATCAGGGGGTTCAAGCATGAAAATATTTGTATTCTTCTTCTCATTTGAACAATAATGATTTCTCATAAGTGTTGGAATAATCTCCTGTGGAGAGTGTGTTTTACTGCTGCTTCTCCCCTTTCTGATTGTGAAGCAATTTTTACCTGCCCACCAGGAGGTTTTTTATCTTTTAATAAGAAAAAAGAGCATGACTGCTCCCTAACTGGAGCAGAGGAAATAACAGAGAAGATAATCAGCAGTTAGAATTGTATTCCTGTTAACTGTAAAATTATATCTACAGTATACAGTTGCTCCTTAACAGAGCTCTTCTATTTTTTTGTCACAAGTTTCACATCATCCCACAAATTTTAGAATCGGAAAAATGTAACCTGAGTAAATACAAAACGCAGTTTTTCAACTGTTGATTTCATGCAATAAGAGAAAAAAGCTCTCCAAGCTAATGTGGCCACAATGTTGAAATAGATAATAATATGTTAAACATAACATGGAGCATCTGTAAACAGATTTTTAGGACAAACCTTTATTTCTATCTTTCCCAGATAATATCTCCCCTGTTGATGCTTTTGTTGCCTTTACTTACTTTCTTTGTAGTTAATTACATTTTTAAAAAACTAAACTCCTAATTTTGATAACCATTGTGTGACTTCTTTTAACAGATGACCACGTACAGATTTGTCTTTCACCAGTGCATGTAAAGATGTAGGACTGCCCAACTCAGTAAATTTAAACAGAATTTTAAAACAGCAGAAATTGATCAAAGTACTGATCAACCAGGTCTTTGGATAAGGTGGGACCACCAGTTTCTGAAATTCTACGGATGTGAGGAAGAGCTCTGAGTGTCACTCCCAGACTGCTGTGTGCACTCTGCAACTACATTCCCTGTACAGCTTTAATAAATTACAGTTTGTTGGTTCTGTTTGCCTCTTTGTTGGCCTGTGATAGATGGACAGGAGCCCACCCCAGCCACAGAGTGCATCTACATTACTAATTGCAAGCACAAAGAAAGCTCTTTCACAAAATACCTCGATCATAGAGCTATAGTGCAACTCTTGAATTAGCTTTGGTCATTCATAAATCCCTAATGGAGCTGGCCATGACCCATGCAGATGTGAGCTTTCATAAATGGAGCTTCGAGGAACCACTGGAGGGGTGGATTTGAATCAGCAGATGAATAAAATGTATGCAAGGCATCTCTTATTCTACTGGGTGAAACCTATCTGATGTATGTGACACGTCAAAAGATATTCCCAGAACTTGCTCAAGGGACTATAAAGCATATATCCTTTCTGGCTTGGGAAGGATTTAGGATTCCCAGAAGGACCTGCAGAGTGTTACCTGTGAGAGTGATGTCTGCAAATCTCTCCTGAACCAAAAACCGCTTTGATGTCTTTCAGTCCAGTTTCCATGCTCACCACAGCAATGAGACTGCCCTCAATGACAATGACTGTTCAATGACATCCGCATACATACAGACTGTGGAAAAACCACCGTGTTGGTTCTGTTGGACCTCAGCACAGCATTTGACACTGTTGACCATGATATTTTATTAAAGCGACTGGGGAGCTGGGTCGGACTCTCTGGTACAGTACTTAATTGGTTTGAATCCTACCTAAAGAACAGGGATTTCTTTGTGTCAATAGAGAACTTTTCATCAGAGCGGACAGAAGTCACATGTGGAGTGCCCCAAGGTTCAATCCTGGGACCCCTCCTATTTAATATCTAAATTCTGCTCCCACTAGCTCAGGTTATAACAAGTAATAAGATTAGCTACCCCAACTGCGCAGATGATACACAGCTCTATATTACCATGTCACCAGGTGACTTTAAACCCATCCAAGCACTGAACAGATGCTTAGAACAAACCAATACATAGGTGGTGCCAAAACTTTCTCCAGCTGAACAGAAATAAAACTGAAGTTATTATCTTTGGACCTAAAGAGGAACGATTTAGAGTCAGCTCGCAGGTTCAGTTATTACAACTAGAAACTCGTGATCAGGCCCCAAATCTGGGTGTAGTGATGGACTCAGACCTGAACCTTCAGAAACACATAAAGACATTTACAAAGTCAGCCTTCTATCACCTGAAGAACATTTCCAGGATTAAAGGACTAATGTTCCAACAAAATTTAGAGAAACTCATTCATGCATTTATCTTTAGTTGCATTGATTACTGTAACGGTGTCTTCACAGATCTGCCCCAAAAGTCAATCAGACAGCTGCAGCTGATCCAGAATACTGCTGCTCGTGTTCTCACTAAGACCAGGAAGATAGAGCACATCACATTGATCAATATTTTTCTAACTATATTTGCTTGATGATCTTTATGATTTTGATGCATTCATATTTGCTCGATGATTTTGATCATTTTCATGTATACCTGATTGATGTTTTTATGATGTGAAGCACTTTGAACTGCCTTGCTGCTGAAATGTGCTGTACAAATAAACTTTATTTGACTGGATCTGTGCTCTTTACATTTTTGTTTCTAACAACCTATGTCAAAGGTTTGACCATTAATTGTTAACAGAAGTCAAATGATCTGTTCCATCTCAGTGCTCTCCAAATAGCATCAAATTGCTCACCACACCTTTTGTATTTGCCTTAAATCTCATTGTCAGTCATCGCTACATCCCACAATAGCGTCCCAAAGTCAGCTAACCCTTAAATTAGTTGACTATTGGTTCCGGTAATGGCGGCTTGCTGAGGGGACATGCTTGCTTCGGCTCCGCTACCTTTCTGTAAAATCTGGGACAATACACGTTATAAGAGACATTGAACAACATTTAAAGACATCTATGATGCCTCTCTCGCAAAGGAAGTCCAGTAAAAACACTAGTAAGCCGACTCAATCGAAGTTATCCAACTTCTCTTCTAAGGTGAGCTTTGAAGCTAGCTGTGACAGTAGCCAGGCTAATACAAGCACAGGCGATGCAATGGAGAAGGAAAGTTGCGAGTCGAATGAGAAGAAAAAGACGGCCGAAGCTGGTTCAGACGCAATACTGGCTGCAATTGCAAATTTGAAATCTGATTTTTTTCTCCAAACTAGATGGTATTCTGTCAGCAATAGAGAATGTGAAAAAAGATGTTAATGAGTGTGCTGAGCGGGTCCGTGAGAAGGAGGTCCGGATATCTGCAGCAGAGGACAACATGACCAGTCTGCAAGCCAAGGTTCAGGCCCTTGAAAATAAAAATAAAGAGCTCGAGGAGAAAGTGCTGGACTTGGAGACCAGATCACGACGATCTAACCTGAGACTGGTTAATATACCCGAGGGTGTGGAGGAGAAGACGTGTGCACCTTCCTGGAAAAATGGCTGCCAGAGGCTCTGAACCTGGCACCATTACGCACCACTCTGACACTGGTGAGAGCGCATCGGGTTGGTCAGAAAAGTACGTCAAACACCGCTGCACCAAGGACTCTTATCATGAAGTTCTTAAACTACAAGGATAAAACGATCGTGATAAGAGCTGCCAGAGCAAAGGGACAGATTCTACTCAAGAACCACTCGGGGAGCTTTTACAAGGACCTCGCAACTGGTGTGCACAAGAAACAGTAAGAGTTTGACAGCGTGAGACAGCAACTCTGTGCCATGGGTGTATGATACAGCATGATTCCTCCCGCACGACTGCTGGTGACACACAATGGTCAGTCTCGCATCTTTAACCAGCCAGCTGAAGCACAGAACTTTGTAAGGACTCTGAAAGCAGAATGTGGACCAGGGTGAGACAATGAAGACATCATCACACTGCAGTGTATTGATAGAGATGGATAATCACGGAGCCTTAAGTAAAACAAACCAACAAAAAGGATAAATTGTTTGCTTGTTATATTTGAGGTATGCTGACCCAGAGGCCCACAGCCAATATTAACAGCTACATTTTCTGAACACACTTAATAACGAGTTTCTTATGTAGTGGGGTGGGGTAAGAGGGAAAAAGTATTCAGGCACAGTCGGTTGATCCTCATTTTTGTGTGGAGCAGTCTTAAGCTGTTAGATAGGTACCAGTATATTAAGGGGGGAAGAGAGTAGATAACAGAGTTTTAAGTTAAAAGGGGTATACTGTTTAGTGTTCATTGTTATGGATGTAGTTTTTAATGTCCAGGTGTTTTTGGTTTCTTTGCCTGTAAATAATTTGAAAGCACTGGGAAGCCCATTCAGTGTTATACGGTATGTCTGGTGGGTTAAGAATTAAAATATCTTCTTGGAACTGCAGAGGATTACAAAAACTGAAAAAAGTCAAACAGATAATGACTAGGGTAAAATCTATACACTCTGATGTGCTATTTCAGGAAACTCACCTGTTATCTGGTCAAGAGGCAAAAATTGGGAGGAGATAGCAGGGTAGTATATATTCAGCATCCTTTACTTCTCAGGCAAGAGGGGTTATGATCTTGATTCATAAATCCATACCATTTCATGTGACAAGGGCTATTAAGATAAGAATGGGAGGTACAACAGGGAACACTGATCACAGAAAAAAACCCTGATAAATATTTATGCTCCAAACATTGATGACTCAAAGTTTTTTCAGAATCTCTTTCTTACAATCTCATATCTGTCTGGTAGCTATATTATAGCGAGGGACTTTAACTGCACAGTGAACCCAGAATTGGATAGAAGCTCAAGTATTGACAACTCTCATTCTAAAAGTAGACAAACAATTCAACACTTTATGAAGGAACTTAATTTGATGGATATCTGGAGGGATATGAATCCCAGCAGTTTAAAATACTCCTGTTATTCAAATACACATGAATCATATTCATGTATTGATTACTTTTTAATTTCTGCCAATTTGAGACATAAAATAAAGGACTATCAATATGATAGCATCTTAATATCTGACGATGCACCAAATTAATTAATATAAGAAGACTCAAGACTAAGGAGAGACCCTCCTAGGTGGAGATTTAAACAAAAATGGCTCAGAGACTTAGAATTTATATCTTTCATAGATAATCAAACGAACATCTTTTTGAAACCAACACAGATGAAACACCACCCTCTTAAAGGTGGGAAGCCTTTAAGGCCTAAATAAGAGGTCAGATAATTAGCTTTACAAGTTATAAGGCAAAACAAACCTATCAAAAAATAAGAGTTGGCAGCAGAGATTGAACTGCTTGAGAGGGAATATTATCAAACGCTATGCCCAAATAGCCATCAAAAACTTTTGCTATGAAGAGCACAGTATACGTATAATGAACTTTCTGCCTCTGGAGCAGCCTTACATCTTTTGCATCTTAAGCAGACATTTTATGATCAAGGGAGAAAACCTGGGAAACTATTAGCCCAGTGCCTCCGACAACTACAAAATAAGAAAAATATTATCTCAGTTGAAAAGGAAAGAATTATTGCTGACCCTTTAGAAATCAATTAAACTTTTAAGATTTTTTTGAAAAATTATACAGCTCAGACATAACACATAAGGAACAAGAGCAACATTTCTTCTTAGATACCCTCCAAATGACCAACATTTCAGAATTACTGAGTGCAGATCTTGGTGCTGCTATAACTAAGGAGGAAATATCAATAGCAATAGATCACTTGAAAACAAGTAAATCCCCAGGCCCAGATAGGCTGCCAACAGAATTTTATAAAAAATTTAAAGCTAAACTGCAGCTCCCTCTTTTTGACATGTACTCGGACTCATTTGAAAATGGAATTCTCCCTGCCTCATTAAGAGGAGCCCTGATAACTTTATTGCCCAAACCTGGTAAACCTTGTAACAAATGTGAAAATCTAAGACAAATAAGCCTTCTTAATGTGGATTTAAAGATACTTTGCAAAATATTGGCTCGAAGACTGGAGAAATTATTACCTGATATAATTGCTTGTGACCAGAATGGGTTTATTGTAGGTAGACACGGATTTCATAATGTGAGACAAGTGATGGATATTCTTTACAATCTGGAAGAAAAACCAGACACTGCTTTGCTATCATTGGATTCCGAAAAGGCCTTTGATAGAGTTGAATGGCCCTATTTATTTGAGATATTAAAAAGATTTGGTTGTGGGGACAATTTCTGTTGGTGGGTTAAACTTTTATATAATAAGCCTTATGCTGAAATATTAACAAATGGAGTTATATCTAAATCATTTAAAATCAAACGGGGATGTAGGCAGGGGTGCCACTTGTCCCCTTTATTATTTATTCTAGCAATTGAACCATTTGCCATTGCAGTACGGTCTCATAAAAACATCAATGGTTTGACAATAGGTCAACAGGAGCACAGAATTGCTTTATTTGCGGATGACATTATTTTTTTAGAAAAACTGGAAAATTCTATTCCATCCTTGTTAGACCTAATAAACACATTTGGAAGGATATCAGGATATAAAATAAATAAAGACAAATCTTCATTAATGTTACTTAACTCAGAAGAAAGAAACAGTGCCAGGAATCCTTTCCAATTCAAAAAGGTAGAATGTTTTACATATCTGGGGATTAGGATAGTACCATATATAATGACATTATCAGGGTTAATTATAAGCCTATGGTAGACTCAATTACTTCCTCTATAGATAGATGAAACTACTTGCCCTTGTTGCTTATAGCAAGAATTAATGTTCTTAAATTAAATATAATGCTCAAACTTCTGTATTTGTTTCAGAACATCTCATTGCCACCTCCTGCCAATCTATTTTCATCCCTAAAGAACATTTTCAGACGTTTCTTGTGGAATAATAGATGACCTTGGCTATGTTTATCACTTTTGTACCGTCCATATGATAGAGGAGGCCTCAGGTGCCCCAGTCTACTTTGATACTGTTGGACAGCTCAGTTGAGTACTATGATGCATTATTTTACAGATAAGTCCCTCCTCCCTCCCACCTGGGATGAATATTGAAAATTGCTGTCTCTCTTCCTCTTCCACTGTACATACACTTAACAAAAGTCAAAATGCTGGAAAAAAAGACTCAACTTCCTATAGTCAGAAATATGATTTCAGTTTGGTATCATGTTAAGTATTTAGGTGAATCTTCCTCTTTGTCACGCTTCAGCCCGATAGCCATTTTTTCCCTCCAGGCAGGGCAGACCCTGATTTTAGGAAATGGGCTGAAAAAGGTCTAAAGACAATAGGAGATCTTATGGGATCAGAGGGTTTTTGGTGTCATTTGAAGAGCTGATTGCCAGGTATGATATCCTAAGTAAACATTATTTTAAATATCTACAGGTGACAAACTTTATCAGATCATCTCAAAATCATTGTGTGCCAATTCCCCTACTGTCCATTTTGGAAATCTAAATGAAGAATGATTGCTTTGGAAAGGAATTATCTCCAAACTATATAGCATGTTAGCAGAGGGATCCTCCGAGTCTTCTTTATGGAAACTTAAAGCCCGAAGGGAAGATTTACAGGAGAGCCTGTCCTTCAAGGACTGGGAAGAGGCATGTGCTGAAGCACAAACAAAAACTACCAAAGTACTGCAATACAACTGGCTAATAAGGACAAATGTGATGCCAGAAAAGCTTAACAAGTATAATGGTGCCATCCCAGACTTGTGCATCAGATGTGGAGAGGAGAAGGGGACGTTCTTTCATTGTGTCTGGAAATGCAATAAAGTTCAACAGTTCTGGTGGGAGATTAAACAAGCTTTAGAGACTATGCTAGGTATAAAATTTGCTTTTGGCCCTAAACTGTTCATTGTAGGTCTATATCCTGATAGACAACATGTGTCCAGAAAAATGATTACTGCCATGGATTTATGTTTACTACTTGCAAAAAGAATCATAGCACTCTCATGGAAGAGTACCAGAGTACCAGTAAACCAAAATTCATTAACTGGATTAATGAAATGTCCACAACTTTACCTATGGAAAAAATTACTTACATTATAAAGGGGAAACTATCACTATTTCAAAACATTTGGGGTCCTTTTACGGAATATTTAGTGAGTGTGGATCTGAGGGTGGGGGGGAGTGAGGTGGCTGAGGCGTAGTAACTAGTGATCCTCTGCAGTATCCTATCCTAAAATAATCTACTTTCTTTGGATACTGAACTTCCTTATTCTGTGTGAATTGTACATTCCAGTTTGTATTTTTTGATCCACACACAATAGTGAAATAATTTGGGCTAACCCTTGATAAAGTAGAGAAACCTCTGTTGTTCTGATTGTTGTTGTTTTTTTTGTTTGTTTTGTTTTGTTTGTTTTGGGGTTTTCTCCCCATGTTATTTTTTCTCTCTCTCTCTCTCTCTTTTCTCATACACTCTCTACTTTCAACTAAGTGCTGCTCTAAGATATCTCATAAATATATGATTTGCAAGGAAGGACAAGCTGAATGCCGGACAATAATTTAGTTGCCCTTGACGTCTCCTTTGATGTGAGCATGCTTATTACTGCATATCATTGGAAGCATTTTTGAAAACCCAATAAAGATAAAGTTGGAAAAAAATAGTCAACTATTAATGCCACTGTGTTGCTGAACAGTTCAGAAGTGAAATAACCATCGCTTCAACTCCTCTTGCTGTTTGGGTCATTTCAGAAAACAGACAGAAACAACCAGAAGATTTCTAAGTCCTGGCTTGAATCGTTTTGTCCAAGAATCTAGAGACAAGGTCAAGGATGAGTAAGAAAGAACTTTTAGACTTTCAACTCCTCTGACTCCTTAACCTTTAAATATTTTCAAAAATACCAGGAAAGACAATGTTTTTCATTTATATGGGTTTTGTGAAATGATAACTATAATCAAGATTTTATCAGACAGGAACATTGGGCTTACAGTGCTTAGAAAATTGCTGCTGTTAATAAAATGCAAGGTTTATGGGCCATGTTTTAGTCACAATTCCAGACATTTTCATGTTTTGGCTAGAAAAAACCAGGAAAAGATGTCAATAAGGGCAGTTTAATAGGAAATTTTCCCAAATAAGGTACAGTTTATATGCACATATACATTACACCACCTAATAACAATAGAACACTTATTTTTGAAAGATTTTATCAAATATGAATAAGTGAAAAAGGACAATGTTTTTTCCAAAGTGAAAGTGAAAATTTAACTCTAAATTTTACAAATCAATATGAATTAATGCTGTTTTAATCTGTCTACTTTTAATATTTTTCTTTTATGTTCTTATTAGTTTTGGCAGCATACTTTTTTCTAATAGAGAGAGACTATTGGGAGAATTTAGGCTTTCATGGGCTTTCTAGAAAAGAAAGATTTTTCAGTTTGGCAAGCATGAACAACAAATGACAAGGATCACTGACAGCTATATTATCAGCAAAAGTTTAGTTATAAATGTTGAAACAAGGTATGTGTTTAATAAATACCACAAATTTAGAATATAGCTTTATGTTTTTCATTGTGGAGTACTTCCTGTCTTTTTTTCATATTACAAATTAAATAATTTATGAAGAACTTGAAAGAGTCTGAAAACCTCTCATACCTTTCAAGTGTTTAAAATCTTCTAAATCACATACAGTTGATGTGTTTGTTCTCTCTGTCTGCATGTGAGAGATGAGAGTTTGTCTTACCTGAAACACGGTAACAGTTGCCCAAAGGAGAGAGTCAAAGTTTTTCCTGTCAGCCAAAGTTTCTCCGCTTTCTTGACGCAAACCAAACTTACAGCCAAACAGATGCATCCCCAAAATGCTGCAAAACACAAACAGACAAGAAACCACCTGCATTACAAGATAATTATTTAATGTCTCAAATGTGCAAAAAGGTGCTGTCAATAAAACTTTATATGAAAGAAAAATGAAGGACAGCATTTTATAATAATCAAGCTATTAGTTTTGTCATCATAGAAACTTCTGACATTGTGGTGCTATTTAGCTATGTTTCTTTCCCAAATGAAGCTGTTGACAAAGTCACTGCCATCAACTCTTTCAATTCCTTATATTTATTTTCCATAGAAAGTACCCTTGGCTCAGTGCTTCTGTATTTAGTTGTCTCTCTTTCCTGGTTAAATCGATTGGAGAAGCAATTTTTGTACTTTCTTTGATTTCTTCTTAAGTTAAGCTAAAATAGGCTAAACTAAGATGATCTGAGCTAGGCTAAGCTAAACTAAGCTAAACTAAGCTAAACTAAGCTAAGCTAAGATAAGTGTTGGGCCTGCATTTCACGAGCTGATAGGACTGCATCTCCCAGCATTCATAGCGCCCGACACCCGCATTGCTGATGTCATAAAAGTAACATAAGTTCAAACTTCACAAACATCCATTGCCTTTCCACTGGCACAAAGTATGAAGCGACCAAAGGCTGGATGTACAGACACACGCACCAGACCATATGACCCGCGCGCAACACTCAACGAGCTGCCTGCAAGACTGAATGAGCAGTGCCGCAGGCCAGAGTGAAAGAGATTTAGGAAAAGACCCTCAAAATGAATTAAACCCTACTTTTAAACAGTTTTATGTGAAAGCGTTATGGATCTCCTTTTTCTTTGTTTATTCTTATTCTGCTTCAGTTTAAGTCAAAGAAACAATTCTTGACATTTAGTCAACACCTTTGTGGAATATTAAATATAACACAAGTGTGACATGAGATTAGTCATTTCACTTGTGACTGTAAATAACTTTCACATATCAGTGTAGTGCAAATAAATCACTATTGAAACCTGCACATTTTCCCCACCACTCAGGATCATGGTGGGGAAAATGAGATTTTCCTATGTTAGTTTCAGTTAGGTTTTTGTGTGTTCTACCTCTTTTTGTGTTTTTGTGTTTTGCCAAGTCTTGATCAGACTACTTAGACCTACTTTATGGAGTTTATGATTTTGTATAAATGACCAACTGAATCATAATTTTCTTTTCTTTTTTTGTGAGGGGGTGGTCAGGGGAGGGAGTGTTAATAAAAGTCCCTATTTTGGGGACTTTAACCTGCTTTATATATATATATATATATATATATATATATATATATATATATATATATATATATATATATATATATATATATATATATATATATATATAGAGAGAGAGAGAGAGAGAGAGAGAGAGAAACATTTCAGGTAAACATTTCTCATGTTTACCTGGACATCCCTTTTTTATTAATAACTGCTCAGTATTTTTTTTCTTTTCTTAGATGTGTCTTCTCTGTTGACTACCGAGTCAAATGCTTTTGACAGATCAATGAACAGACTTGCACAATATTTATCATCTAGGGACTCAATGATATCATTCACCACTTTGACAACAGCTGTAGTGGTACTGTGCTGCTTCCTGAAACCAGACTGACATTCTGACAAAATATCGTTTGGATGTAAGAAATCTATAAGTTGCTCATTTACAAGTTTTTCCAGTATTTTTGCGGAGACATAACTTAGAGATTGATCTGTAGTTGTCAATAACACTACAATTGTCACCTTTTAGTAGTG
The DNA here is from genome assembly GCA_014839685.1 of Anableps anableps. Classification (NCBI taxonomy): domain Eukaryota; kingdom Metazoa; phylum Chordata; class Actinopteri; order Cyprinodontiformes; family Anablepidae; genus Anableps; species Anableps anableps. The sequence continues at coordinate 3,013,020 of CM026065.1, forward strand.
GAAGAACAAAAGCTGACTTCCAGATTTCAGGAATCAGATTAGTTTTTCTAATCAGATTAGATTGTAACTTTTAGTTTCAGGGGGTTTTTTTTAAATAAAACAAAATTTTGGAATAGTGTTTCTCCTACCTGAATCTGTTACTATGGAATCATGTTATTTATTTATATACACAATTTTTTTTTGTCATTTCAGTCTTTAAAATACCAGAATTTGTACACCTTATATTTTTGTATGTGTGATTTCCTTCTTAAAAATTAAATCAAATGTTCTGATCAGTTATTTACAACTTAAAAGGCTACTTGAGTAGCCTGTTAATGAAATACTTTTTTAGTCTTGAATAAGTTCTTGGATGGATGCTTATTAGTTTTACTTGAGTAAAAATATGTTGAGGTAGTGCTACTCCTACTTGAGTATACCATTTGGGAACTCTACCCACCTCTGCCCATATAATAATGACAGGTTATGTTTTCTTGCAGAGGATTAATTAGGAGGAGCTTATTTACAACACCAGAACATGCATAAAGTCTGCAGAACTTTTTAACATGAATTTAAATAATTATTAATTCATCCATTATCTAGTACACTTATCGTTGCAGGGTCATGAGAGGGGCTGGTGCCTATCTCCAGCTGTCATCGGGTGAGAGGTGGGGTACACCCTGGACAGGTTGCCAGTCCATCACAGGGCAACACAGAGACAGACAGGACAAACAACCATGCACACACACACACTCACACCTAAGGAGAATTTAGAGACTGTGGTTAGGTTAATTGGACTTCCTCCCAAGCCGGAGTACCTGGAGAGAACCCATGCATGCATAGAGAGAACATGCAAATTCCTTGCAGAAAGATCCCAGGCTGGATTCCAAACCAGGACCTTCTTGCTATAATTATTAATCATTTAGTATAATAAAATCAAGAAGAAAGTTATCTTTGACTTAAAATTTCTGTTAGGGATCAATAAAGTATTTTTGAATTTGAAACTGAAGCAGGATAAGAATAAACCAACAAAAAGTGGATCCATAACATTTTCACATAGATTTATTTTGAGGGTCTTCTCCTTAAATGTCTTTCACACTCGCACACTCCTCATTCAATCTTGCACATGGGTCATGGTTCGCGCGCACAACTCAATCGGTCTCACGCTCAAGTCATATGTTTTTGGCAAGTCTTTCAGTCTCGTGCGCAGCTCATTGAGACTCTCGCGCGGCTCTTACGGTCTATATATCCAGTTTTTGGCTACTTTGGCGGTTCATAGCAAAGACCTGCATGCTTGGACGCACAGACTCACATGTGGATTTCTTTTCTTCTAACCAGCTGGACGGGAAAGAGGACTTTTAAAGCCTTCTAAGTTTAAGCTCGAACACAGCTTAAGATTAGCTGTTTGTGCAGCCAATGACCTTTAATTACGGCCAAAACTGAGACGTGTAAAATTCTCTCCAGTCCTGTAATTTCTCTCTCTCTCCCTCTGTCACACTCATTCCATTTTCCATGTAGTAAAGAACCATGAAGCCATTTTGTCCTTTGTCTAGCTGTAAAGCTAGGCCTGGCCACATGCTCAGGCTTTATGAGCTGAGTTTTGTCCAGGTCTGGACATTGTCACGCTCTAGCACCAGCCACCTCACCCCTCCCCTGTTTCCTTCTCATCCTCTTCATATGTCGTGCTGAGTGGTAATATTATTGTAATCTGTTTTGCTGACCTTTCACAATTTTTCATTAATTAGTCAATTAGTCTTGAACTTATTTTTCAGTATTCTATTTTGTTTCATCATAATTTGTAAGTTGATTTAATCTTTTACTTATTCATTTTTTTCCTTTTTCTTAGTAGTTAGTTGCATGTTGGTAGCTTTGGTGTAGAGCTTATTGATGGAATATTTGACTCTAAGGTTGAGCTATTTTGTTAATACATTCTCAGTCTGTTTTAGAGAAGTGTCTGTGATCATTCCAGTATCTGTGTGAGGTGTACCTGCTGTCCAGTAGCAATGAATTCATTCCTCGATGAGAAACTGAACATGTTCCAGGTAGTCTGGTGGTGCCCTGACTCAAGTAAAGAAACTCTAGCTTTATTAATAATTTAATTCATATTAAATTACTATTCCTAATTATTATTAATTACATAAGACAAACACTGATGCAATATATGCTACCCAAGAAAAGATCAAATAAAGTTCGCACAGAAAGTACTCCTTAGCACTTCAGTAGTGTTTAACTGTTTCTTTCCTGACAACGTCACTGACAGAGGGATTACAGTCATTAACTCTGTTCACTAAATTTTCGAAAACATAGACAGTACTCCTAGAGCACAAATGTTCTGGTTTTCCTGTGTTCCCTTCCTCTCCTCGCAACCCACAGAAGGTTGAGAAAGGTAGGCGATCTTATGGACCATGGGTCTGTTGGAGATTTTTTCCTGTTAAAAGAGAGTTGCTCCTCTCTGTTATCACCACATGCTTGCTAAAACTGAGAGATTTCTGGAAAGTTAACGACTTAATGCAATTGTTTGGTCTTAGAAAGATAAATTTTTACAAACCAGCAATTAATAGTCAACTGATTCCAACTGCTTTGTAATATGTATAATTTTAATTGGACTGCATGTAACTGGATTTGATTCTTACTTTGAGTGGATTGCACTGAAATAAACAGATTTTGTTTGAATTGACTTTGATCTAAATTAGATTCCAAATAATTAAAAAGGACATTTGCTACGAATAAAATTGAATTGAATCATAATTATGAATTAAACTCTGTATAAAAAAAGCAAAAAAGCCTTTGAAATACCTGAATATGAAAATGAAGAGCATTAACAACATGCAGAATGTGGCCACATTGTCCATGGTCTTCATGAGCACCACCAGTTGCCTCCTCAGAGCAGGAAGGAAGCGTACCAGCTTCAAAACTCTTAGCAGACGAAAGGTACGAAGTACCGACAGGCCTCCCTCAGCCTCGCCCACAATCTCCCACACACTGAAAGACACAATTCACACAGGAATAAATATCTACCACTGCCAAACACACACTCAAAGAAACCTCTTCATTTAGGGTAAAAAAAACTAAATTATTTTCCATGTGACATATGGTGACTGAAAAACTGAATTTACTGTCCACCAATCATTAAAGGAAGTGAGAGCAGCGTGAAAGAACACAGTAAACAAGTAAAGTCTTCAAACACAGATTCATAATTCATCTTCTCCTACTACATAATGGAGTGAACACAGGCCCTCTGGACCTCGTGTTCAGCCATTTGGCTGAGCCACCTTAGTCAGCATCCCTGTTACAGCAGCGGTGGCGCTGTGTAGTGAGGATCAAAAAGATTTCCAAATAACAAGGTGAGGATTTAATGACAAAGTTTCCATTCCACTTCAAACACACGAACAAATATTCCCCCCTACCTGATTATGACAATGATGCTGTCAAAGCTGTTGTAAGGGTTCTTGATGTAGCCAAAGAGCCCAAGAGCCAGCATCTTCAGCAGCATCTCCAGACTGAAGAGGCTGGTGAAAACCATGTTACTGATCTCCAAAATATCTGTCAGCTCCTGCGGCTGATGGGAGGAATGTGGGGAGAAACAAAAATTAACAAATAAACAGAAACAGACAATTACTATGCAGCACAGGTGTTCATCGTGGTTCCACTGCTGGCTCATATGGATCAGTGTGTACCAGAATTTTACCAATGGCTTCTGAAAAGTGCAGTTATTTTATGCATTTCAGCCACTGAGGGAAAGGAAGCTACTTAAGACAGACTTTCCAGAACTAAACGCTGCACAAGAAAAGCACACAGAAGAGGAGAAAAGTTCCATCCTGTTGTTAAGTGTAGATCATTGGGTTTGGTAAGGTTTGTTGAGACTGCACACAGCGTTCTTAGCACAGGTTTACTGGATTGTATGACTGCAGTGAAAATTTAAACAACTGATGTAACTAATATGTAATAAAAGAAAAGAGCAAATAGCAAATCTTTTAATTTTTCATTTATTTATTACTGGAAGAGAATGTGTTGTTGTAACAAAACAAATCAACAGTGCCTTTCAAAATAATTCATACCTCTTTGACTTTTCCACATTTTGTCACATAACAACTGCAAACTTCATTGCATTTTACTGGGATTTTATGTGATAATAGAATAGAACAGGATAGAATAGAATACAATAGAAACAGCCTTTATTGTCCCACAAAGGGGAAATTCAGGTGTAACAGCAGGAACAGATATAAAGTTTAACACAAACAGTTCTTAAAGTGTAAAAAACAATTGTTAAAAACAAGATTAACAAAAAAAAAAAAAAAAAAAAAAAAAAAAAAAAAAAAAAGAATAATATACTGTACAAAACTTTAGCACAAAATACGGTATAGTTATTAGAAATAGGCATATCAGACTCACGATCCTAGGGCTGTGCAACTGAGTCAGATCACTTTTTCCAAGAACGTACATCATGTGCATGTGTACTGAACATTGAAAAAAGATACAGACTATTTACAATACAGTATATCAGCGCAGAAAAACAGATGTGCAATAACAGCGGAGGTGTTATTTAAAAATGAGTAAGAACAGAGTAGATGATTGTGCAAATGCCAGAAAGGATGTAAACAGTGATTCTGTTGGGAGCAGTGATGGTTATAAAGTCTAACAGCTGCTGAGAGGAAGGAGCTACGATAACGCTCCTTTGAGCATTTAGGATGCAGCAGTCTGTCACTGAAGGAGCTCTCCAGCTCAGCAACAGCTTCACACATGGGGTGGGAGACATTGTCCATCAGTGATGTTATTTTAGCTAGAGTCCTTCTATCTCCCACCACCTGCACTGGGTCGAGGGGGCATCCCAGCACAGAGCTGGCCTTCCTGATGAGCTTATCTACCTACTTCATCTCAGCTGTAGATCAGCTGCTGCTCCAACATACAGTCCCATAGAAGATGGCTGATGCCACCACAGAGTCAAAGAAGGTCTTCAGGAGCGCCCCTGCACTCCAAAAGACCTCAGCCTCCTCAGGTAGACTCAGGTAGAGTCTACTCTGACCCTTCCTGTAAAGCGCATTAGTGTTATGAGTCCAGACCAGTTTATTATTCAGGTGAACACCCAGGTACTAATAAGAGTCCACGATCTCAATGTCCACTCCCTGAATGTTCACTGGTGTCAGTGAGGTGGGTCTGCATTTGTGGAAATCCACCACCAGCTCCTTGGTTTTAGCAGCATTGATCAGGAGGTGGTTCCTCTGGCACCAGTCTACAAAGTCCTGAGTCCTGTCTGTACTCTGTCTTGTCCTCACCTGTGATGAGGCCAACTATGACAGCGTCATCAGAGAACTTTTGCAGATGGCAGCGTGGGGAGTTGATGGAGAAGTCTGCAGTGTAGAGGGTGAAGTGGAATGGTGCCAGCATGGTTCCCTGAGGGACCCCTTTACTGCAGACCAGCTTGTGGGAGACACAGCTCTGTGTCCTCTCATACTGTGGGGGGCCAGTGAGGTAGTCCAGTATCCACTGGGACATGTGGTGGTCCATTCCTGACAGCTCCAGCTTGTCCCTCAGAAGTTCTGGCTGGATGGTGTTGAAAGCACTGGAGAAATCAAAGAACATGATCCTCACAGTGCTTCCAGGTTTCTCCAGGTGGGTCAGAGCTTGGTGCAGGAGGTAGATGAGGGTGTCTTCCACCCCGATGCCAGACTGGTAGGCGAACTGCAGCGGATCCAATGAAGACATCACCAGGGGGCGTAGATGTTTAAGGACCAGTCTCTCGAGGGTTTTCATCAGATGTGATGTCAGGGTTACCGGGCTGTAGCTGCTAAGGTCCTTTGGATGTTTGGTCTTTGATACCGGTACCACACAGGAGGTCTTTCACAGTTGTACTTTCCCCAGCTTCAGGCTCAGGTTGAACATGTATCCCATGATGCCACACAGTTGATCTGCACAGCACCTCAGCAGCCTGGAGCTGATGCCATCTGGACCTCCAGCCTTTCAGACCTTGAGTTTTCACAGCGGGCTGTGGGATGGTTTCCTCTGAAGTGAAGGGGTTGGATGATGGCTGAGAGGTGAGTACTGAGAAGAAGAGCTGGCAGTCATTACAGATTAGGGGGGTAACAGTAGGGGGGACTGGGCTGGGGGAGGGTGGGTGACTGGTCAAACCTGTTAAAGAACTGGTTCACGTCGTTCACCCAACCTAAGTCTCCTACAACCTGAGGGTTTGGTTTGTGGCCTGAAATTGACTTCAAACTTCTCCAAACCCCACTGATGTTGCACTGCTGAGACTGATCCTCCATCTTCTTCCTGTAAATGTTTTCTTCCATCCCTAACTGTCCTTCTGCACAGCTCTCAGCTCCTCCTTGTTTCCTGATTTAAATGCTCTCTTCTTCTCCTTCTGGAGAGTCTTTATTTCAGGGTTGATCCAGGGCTTGTTATTAGAGAAACACCGTAACATCATGATGGGCACAGTGTTCTTAACACAGAAGTTGATATAGTGCATGATGCAGTCTGTGATCCTTTCGATGTCCTCCCCATGAGGAGCACAGAGCTCTTCCCACACAGTGGAGCTGAAACAGTCCCTCAGAGCTTCTTCTGTCTCCTCAGACCATTTCTTCACTGTGCCTGTCACAGCTGGTTCTCTGTGTACCAGGGATTTATACACAGGCTGGAGATGAACCAGGTTGTGATCAGAGCTCCCCAGGGGAGGCAAAGGTGATGAACTGTATGGCTCCTTGGTTTTCACATAAATTAGATCCAGTGTATTGGTATTTCTGGTGTGGCAGGTGGTATACTGGGTGAAGGTTGGTAGAGTGGAGGACAGGGAGACATGATTAAAGTCCCCGGAGATCAGAAAGGGGGCCTGTGGGTGCTGTGTTTGAAGTTTGCTGCTGGTAGCATGAAGGACATCGCAGACTGCAGAAGCATCAGCAGAGGGTGGGATATACACAGTTATCATGATAACGTGTGAAAACTCCCTGCAATATAAAAAGGCCTCATGCTAACAGCTAGTAGTTCAATGTCCTTACTGCAGAGCGTCTCATCTCTTTGATGGTTAAATGTCCAGTGTTACACCATCTATCATTCACAAACACAGCCAGACCCCCTCCTCTCTTCTTACCACTCTCCTTTGTTGTGTCAGCATGGAGTAAATGAAAGTTGTCCATGTTTATATGAGAGTCCGGAGTTAGCGCGGTTAGCCATGTCTCAGTCAGGCAGATGAGGCTGGCCTCCCAGTAGCTCCATTGATGATGCGTTAGAGCCGCTAGCTCATCCACTTTGTTGGGAAGAGATCTCACGTTTCCCATGATGATGGGCAGAATAACGGGTCTGTACCTTCTTCCCTGGTTGAGACGCCTGATGCCCGCGCGCGTCCCATGTGACTTCCTTCTCAGCTCACGGAGAATATCGGGTCGCTCAGTGGGAGGCAGTACAGTGGAGCTACCGAGGACAAGCAGCTGATCCCTGGTGTAGACAACGGACACATGTCACACCTTCTCCAAACAAAAAAAAAAAAAGTTTAAAAAAATGACAATAAAAACAAAGCTGTCCAGACAAAAGTCAGCTCCATTGTGAAAAAAATCCAGTAGTGAACAGAGAAACACTAACACAAGACTAACATAAAGACATGTATCACAGTGAAATGAAAGGAAAATGGTTTCCAATTGTTTCTACAAATAAAACTTTGAAAACAGTGGCATGCATTTGTGTCAAAAAATCCAAATGTTGTTTTTTAGGGATGGCAGGATAAGCAGACACTTGACCCCTAGGTGCCTAGGGGAGACGCTGCATGGGAAAGGTTGTGCACACCTCAATGTCTGCTAGAAATATCAAATTAAAACAAGCTCTAAGTGCATCTAATGCCATAAAACATCTGAGAACAAACAAAACATCATGACTGTGTCTGAAGTTAACCCCTTCTTTCGTTAGTATCAATCTGAAGTGACTCTAATTAAAGTTAAATGACATCAATTTCACCTACATTTATTTCAACTTTCAGTTACAGCAAAAATACATTGTTGCAAATGCAAAGGATGTTAGAAGGAAAATAATCTAATTCAACTCTAAAGAATATTGGTTGAAATATTATGGTTGACGACCTCACGCTGCTCCAGTATATGGAGGACCGAAACTGACATAATTAAAAACAAAAGCAGAAATATACATTTTGTTTTTCCTTTTCCTTACACATACGTTTTCATCAAGAAATGCATATATTTTCTTTTTCATTTTTGTTATACATGCATTTTCATCAAGAAATGAAAGAAATGCTTTGGTTGCTAAACTGGATCCTGCTCCTTCCTGTTTATTGACCAATAGTAGAGGAGTTGGACCAAGAAGGCAGCCCTCCTAATTTGCATAATGAAGCAGAAATGCATATAATAAAGTGAAAAGAGAGGACAAGGAAATGTAAAAAGAACAAATGCTTGTATAAGGAAAAGGCATAACAAAATATATATATTTCTTGATGAAAATGCATGTATAAGGAAAATGAAAAAGAAAATATATACATTTCTTGACGACAATGTATGTATAAAGAAAAGGAAAAAAAACATATATATATATATATATATATATATATATATATATATATATATATATATATATATCTTCTTTTAATTATGTCAGTTTCGGTCCTCCATACTGGTGTACTGAGAACTTCAGCAATCCAATAAAGGCAGTGACATACAGTCAAGGGAGGCATTGCCTCACCTTCATCATGACAAGTAAAATACCATAAGAGAAAATTAATTTGTCCACAGGACTGTTCTATAATTTAATTGTGTAATTTGTTTTAAAATTTGCATTATCAAAATCACTGAATTTACACATTTTTAATGGATTATTTAATAATTTAAAACTATAATAAAAAAAAAAAAACTACCAAATGTTTCAATTAGGGCCAAAATGGAACATAAGCTTCTATTTTGGGTTCATTTATTTGTACATCCAACTTCAGAGGAGTACATGACTGATGAGGCACTGATCATGACTGATCAGTGCCTCACCAGTCATGCATGTCACTGAATAAACAACTCTAAACAAGAGTCAATAGCAGAATAACCTGTTTAGCAAATGGGATTTGGCAAGTTTTTCAGGGGTGCAATCAACATACTATTTTCTACTGTTCAGCTCACAAATTTTCCTTACAAATGTGGCACCATTTAGGAGGACATAAACAAGCCAGCAATCAGTATATTTATCGACAAGAAACCTTTTATAACAAAATAACAATCGACCAAACACAAATTTCCGTACTTCTTATAACAAGTATATGAATTTAGAAGGGATTATATTGGGGATACACTGAGTAATTTTTTGGTGACTGGAATCTGTCAATTTTTAGCTTTAATGGGGCCAGTCCACAGACCAGCAAGTCCAAACAACCAAATTAGTTATTTTTCTGACCTTCTTGGTGTTACTGCTTCATGCAAGCACCTCTCTATCACTCCAGATTTACTACATGTGTCTCCGCCCCGTCCCGCTGCGTGCTTCGCTGGCAGACTAGAGTCGTTCCTGACCCCGTGATTTAGAGTACGGACATCTGTGTGCCAGAAATTCCCAGCAGACTTCCAAGCCAAAGTCAACAGTTTCCGTGAGTTTGTTGAAAAGCAAAAACACTATGTGTCACCAGATCACATTTAATGATGTAAATCATGGACAAGGTTCCCCTCAGGTATAAAAATTTCAAAATAAATGCGACTCATGTTGCATTTTTTGACTAATACAACTTGTACTTCGGAGCAATGTATAGTCCGGAAAATATGGTATTTTCAATATCATTCAAGTGTTGAAAAATGATACTTTGTCTTTATACTTTAGAACGATGCTGAGTGCTTGAAAACCAATGACAAATTCCTTGCTAGTGCACACAATCTTGGCCAAAACAGTAGTAAAACAAGACAGCAGAGGTGCTCTGTTTTATCCTTTTGAACTTGTAACCCTTCTGTTATAAAACATGCTTGAAAATTCCAGTACCCTTTTAGAATTTTTAAAGTTAAGGTACAGGTCTACATTCTCCAGGGAACACACAGAGTGATGTTTTAGTAATGTTAGCTGCACTAATTGTGCTGATTGTGCTAATTGCTAACATAGGATGTTGAGTAAAATTTCAAATGTCAACTTTGTAAGAATTTTGACTTTTAAAAATGATTAAAACACTGTTTTAGAATGATTGAGCCTTCACACATTGATCTTTTTTTTTTTTTTTTTAAATTAATCACACTGATAAGTTTGAAGATGGAGAAAGGTGTCTATTTCTAACCAAAGACATGAGCAGGATACTGTATGTCACAGGCACGGCTAATGTGTTCTTACTTCTGTGAGCACAGCCATTATGGATTTTCTCACAGTTTGTGCAAACCAACAATGCTGTGTTAACGTTCAGTTGGATTTCTGAGCATGCTCAGTGACATTGGCCTGTCACAGAGCTTCTCACAGGAGAATATAATGTCTCTGAGGAGTTTCTCTGAACTGCAATAGTTACATCGACACTTTTACATCTTAGGTGTAAAGCTTTTGAATAGTAATTGAAAAAATGTTTCATTCATACACTTAGTGATGTGAGGCCAAATCTGGACTCTACAGGGAGTATGTAGGCATAGAAACAGAAAATAAGGCAGCTGTTATTGGTAAATATTCGTCATTCAGTATGTTATGGCCGTCCAGATGTGTCAGGAAGCGGTCCTAATGAAATCTTTCCTAATTTTCTGCAGTCTGCCACTGCCATTCAGCCAATCAGAATGTCAGATTTGTCCTCCTCCACCTGATTCTTTCCTTCACTGCTACCTGCTCCTGCAACTCAGCTATATTTCTGCCCTACTCAGTCTCACACTCCTTTCCCAGGGTCACACTTTAATTAACACTGGAGGTCTTATGAGTTTCCTCATCTCCTCATACATGCCTGCACACACCCACACACACACAAGCACACACGCTTGTGTTGTGATCCCATATGCTGGGTGCTGTAAGTGTTGATTGGAGGGTAAGTTTGTTGACTCTCCCACACACAGCGATTAGCACGTCAATCAGACAAGAGTCACATTCGGTCTGAGGGAGGCGCGTACCAAGCAGTGCACATCAACACAAACATGCTAGCAGTCTAAACGGCTCACCTGCTCATGGTACTCTATCCCCATCGACAGAGTGTTAATGAGGATGGCAATCATGATTCCTCTGCTGAAGTATCTGCTGCTGACGATAAGTTCCAGCTTGTTTCGGAGTCTCAGCCAACAGCGTTCCCAGAGACTTTTCTTTGGCTCAGACCGCAGTGGCTCACCATGACAGGGGCTGTTGCACTGGCATGGGCTGTCATTGTGACACAGGCTGTCACTGTTGAATGAGTTTCCATGGTGCAGGTCTTCTAGCTGCTCATCTGGATGTTCGCTGTGTTGGTTGTAGTAGATACAGTACGGACATACAGAGGAATCTCCAGAGACTTCACCCGGCAGAGGTAGAGAGGGACACCCAGCAGACCCACCTGTGCACACATCAAGGAGGAGGGGATACAGATGTGAGACTTGTACAGTAATGTGCAAAAGTAAATGGCCTGTACAGCACTTTATCAACTCCAGAGGACCCCAAAGTGCTTTATACTACATTCAGTCATTCACCCTCACAGTCACACACTGATGGTGGTAAGCTACAACATTGTAGCCACAGCTGCTCTGAAGCAGTCCGACAGAAGTGAGGCTGCCATGCACCTGCACCACTGGGCCTTGACCACCACCAGCAGGCAAGGCAGGTGAAGTGTCTTACCCAAGGACACAACAATGGAGACAGACAGAGCGGAACTCAAACCAGCAACCCATCTATTAAAGAAAGAAGTACTACCACATGAGCCAAGTCCCATTTCCTTCTATGATTGGGGAAATAGGTGTTTGATCCTCTGCTTATTTACTAAGTTTGATCACAAACAAATGCATCGTCTCTAAATTTTATGGTACTTTCAATTAGGACTGTCAACATTAAAGCACTGACACGTTAACGCATGCAATTAATCTAAAAATTTTAACGCGTTAACATTACATAATACATTAAATGCCATTACCTATTTTGATCTAAAAACCTCTCTCCCATGGAGGGTTACTTAGTTTAAAGCAGTGTGTTACATGGTCTTCTACTGCGTTCAACAATGCAGTCACAAAAGCGAGAGAAAAGATGAGCGAGGAGAGTCAGACTGGTGTGCTCAGCGGCAAATTTCGCTTTTAAAAAAATGCGGCGAGAACGGGAGCACTGTATACAGAGGCTATAGACCTTGATGTGACCATCCCGAGTTCGAATCCCCTCCTCAGTTCCGTTGCCGTATGTCTTTCCCCTTTCTCTCGGCTCAATTAAAAGCCGCTAGTGGCAAAAAGAATTCTTAGAAAAAAATCCACCATGATGGATGTTTGAATAAAACCAAAGGAGTATGTAGCCTACTCATTGCAAAGGTGAATTCCTTCCACTGAAGCACAACCAGTTTATGTTAACATTTCTAAATTACATTTGAAACAAAATGACTTCTTTTAAACCTTACTGAATATGAAAACCTGGAAAACTGAGATGTTTGGTTTGAGACAATAAAACATTTTCTTAAACATTTTTTTGAAAACGTGCTTTTTGACATTTCAAACTTACAAAGTTAAGCATAGTGACTAATCGTGATTAATCACAGTGCTAGAGTGTGATTAATCTGATTAAATTTTTTAATTGATTGACAGCAATAGTTTCAATATAATGCAGAAAGATGGAATATAAAAAGAAATTCAGGGTTAGTTTATAAAACAATATCCTAAGCATTGAAATTGTCAGGGAGCACTGTTCAATTCATCATCTGAAAATGAAGGATGGCACAACTGCAAACTAACCAAGACATGGCTGACAATCTATGACAGGCCAAGCAAGGGGACAATTAAATAGAGAAGCAGCCGAGAGAACCGCTATATTTTTTAGAGGAACTTTAGAGATCTAAAGCTTGATTGGAAAATCTGTCAGCAAGACAACTATTAGAGGTGCACTCAACTAAACCTGCCTGGAAGACATGAGAGAGCTCTTTTTGCAGTTTGTCTCAATGTTGTGCCAGTTCATCCTCAACAAGAACTAGTTCTTAATTCACTTCAGTCGAAATGAATTGATTCATGTTCAAAGAATAGCATTAAAATACGTCAGTATGACTTGCATTCCCGCACTGAAAAAGCAGCTTGACTCAGTTCAAAGTTCTTAGAAATGTGAGCTCCAATCATGAATGCATTCTTTTGAATGAACACTGGCCTCAGGCCATGTAGGGCACACAGCAAACATGTCGAAAATGGTACTCTGGCCAGATGAGACTAAAATGTAACTTTCTGGCTAACATGCAAAATGTTGTGTACAGCAGAAAACTCATACTTCACACTACTTTGAACACACCATCCCGATGTGAAACACAATGGTGGAAGGATCATGCTATGTGGATGCTTATCTGTGTGTGTACAGTATTAGAAATTGCTTTGGGTTTATTTCAATGCAATAGACATGGAAAAGATGCAAAAGAAAGGGTGAAAGAAAAATAAGAAAGCAAGAGAGGTGGGGTAAAGTTAAAAGGGAAAGAGGTAGATAAACTGAGAACCAAGAGATTATAGTGACAAACAGCATATGGATATACAACAACAACAGCTATGTCACTGAAAACCACACAGTACTAATTAATACCACATGTATTAGTGGCAACTGCAGCCCAAGATAGAGTGTATCTGTAAACACCTGAATGCATACCTGAGTAGACATCTGTCTGTGTGTGTGAACATGCCAGTGTGTACAAGGTTTCTCCATATGAATGTTCAATGTCAGACAGGAAGGAGATTAGAGTCACAAATATCCAAAGGCCCCCCAGACGGAAAATCTGTTGGAGGCTGAAGTAGACATGAAACTGGGACTGAGGTTCCGCTTACAACAGGACAGCTGCCCTAAACCTACAGCAAGAGCTGCAATGAAATGGTTTAATTCTATGTTCACATGGTACAAAAGTTCCAGTCAAAGTCCAAGTCCAACTGGGAATCTGTGGGACGACTTGAAAACTGATGTTTACTCATGCTCTCCACCTAATCTGACTGAACTTGAGCTATTTTGCAAAGAAGAATGGGAAAATATTTTAATCTCTGAGTGTGAAAAGGTTGTGCATACATACCCCAAAAGACTTGCACCTGAAGTAGCCACAAAGTATTGACTCAAGGGCAGGGGTGGACTGGGGAGGAAAAGTGTCCCGGGAGTTCCTAACAGACTGGCCCACCTACTACTGCTTGGTTAAAATTTTAATATAATACATTTTTGACTAAAATGTTATTTTTTAAAATTTTTATTATATATATATATATATATATATATATATATATATATATATATATATATATATATATATATATATATATATATATATATATATATATATATATATAAACACACACACGCATTGATAATATGTTCTGAGATGACCAATGTAATTTTTCATGATGTCCAAAATAGCAACCTTTAAGCAGGCATTAAATATACTTTTCATTAAGTCCACATTTCTTTGTTAAAATGTGTTTTTTTTAATTGGTTGGATATAATATTCTAACCTTAAATATCATGTTTTCATTACTGTAAGCAGAAAATCATTACATTACCAGTAAAAAAGGCTTGAAAACATCAGTTTGAGTGTATTTAATCTATATAATGTATTTCACTTAGTGAATCAAGTTTTTCTTCTCTTCCATATAATATTTCTTCTTTCAATAATATTCCAATTTATTGAATTTGACCATTTGGTTTTCGTACATGACTTACTGAGTAAAGATTATTGTTGTTCTAACCATAGTGCTTTGCCTGTGTTCTTGTAAATGCTCTTCAGGCAGCTCTTCTCCTTTCCCCATAGCAAAATCTAAGCTTTGGTCCCTCTGGCTTTCTATTGGCTCAGCTGGGTCATCCTCAGCCACAGTCTATGCAAGAAATTAGAATTGTTAGCATGTAAATGGCTATGGAAAAAAATCACGCCATATCCACAAAAATATTTTCAAGTTAGAGATATAATATATGTTAACCTCACTTACGCTGCTGCAGGCAGCGTCAACTGACCTTTCATGCCTGGTGGAGATACCAGACCCAGAACTATGGGAAGGTCCCCCAAACTGGTCAGAAATGTTTACATTCGTTGACGCACTCTCCTGCAGGGCTTTCTTTTTTTCTCTTTCTCTCATCTTTTCAGTGCCATCTTTACGCTTTGTACTTTGCTTTCGCTGCTCCATCTTCGCGGCTAATGCGGAGTTATTTAATGTTGCTTGTAGTGACAGTGATTGACACGTAATGTTCCGCGGAGGAATGAAATGGTGAACTAGAGCCGCTGCACTGCGGATCTCTCTGCTGGATGCCAAAGACCAACGGAGATTTAATTTATGTGGCACTAATAGGGACAAGGCATTTCTTATTTTGTGAATGCTTCGTTTTTAATAAGTGCCACTGTTTAGGGATGAGTTTTTCTGATCTCCGCTCTTCATTGTCACCTCAGCTGGCTGGCCCTGCAGCGCTTGTTCATGTGTTACAGTTCAGCTCCACGACGCGCGCAGCAGATCTCCAGTCAGATCTGCCTGACTGGAGCAGAGGAGAGTTAGAGAAGGCATTTGAATATCATATGGCATAGTTTGAGGCACAATGGCCCAGCAAAACATCAGTGCACCAGAACCTGCTGCCTCTTGCGTACTTGCTGTCGCGCTCGCCCTGTGTGGGCCGGTGGTTCATGGGCTGAACCACCGGCCCACTAAGCCTGCGCCCCACCAGGAATTTCCCCGGTAGCCCCATATGCCAGTCTGCCCCTGCACAGGGGGTCAAGTACAAATGCGTGGCATACTTTTCATAATTTTATTTGTCCACTTCACAATTATATACTACTTAGTGTTGGTCTATTATATAAAATCCCAAAATGTTGAAATGTTTGAGGGCGAGAAAGGCATTTGCAGGGCACTGTAGCACAGTTTGACGTGCAGAAAATAGGATATTGGCACCAATATCCTATCCCAGAGTTGTTAGTCAAAAATTTGGCATCACCTAAAGGACGATGCATCTCTCAGTCCTCTGTCAGGAGTGTGCTGGATTTTTTTCCTTTTCCAGAAAGACATGACTGTCAGACTCTCTTCATCTGCTGAGAGTTTGTTAAGCCTGACACTTCTTCTTTTGTCCTCCACTTCCTCAAAGCTTCAAACACACACAGCTGTTGGGGTTGGGTAAAAGGTCTGAACAAAAGAACAAGGGAAAAGCAGCCAAAGAAAAACACTTAAAGACCTTCAGAAAGTAGGAGGAACTACTGATCAAGTCAGGTTGAAAGATTCAAAGAAAGTCTTGGTCCTTGGAAGCTGAATATTATAAAATTAAAGGTGATAAGAGTATGGTGAAAAGCCATATTTAAATGTTTCTCTCATGGGCACATTTAGTCATTCAACATACTCTCCCAAGCACCTTCTTTTCATTTCAGGGAGACAATAACATGAAAACCACAGTGGAGTTGGGGCGGTTTGCACAAAAGGAGAGCTGTTTTATGAGAAAAGGATGTGTGTGTGTGTGTGTGTGTGTGTGTGTGTGTGTGTGTGTGTGTGTGTGTGTGTGTGTGTAAACGTGTGCATTCCTGTGAGGGCTAAGATTTCAGCAGAATTCATTAGGAAGCCGCTCGGGAGGAATGCTCTGATGACATAACAACAAACGCTAATCTAGTACGAGGGCTTCACTTGTCATCACAGTTTCAACAAATTCATGTTTCACTGCAGGCAGATATAGGGAAACCAATATACTCATTCAGTAGTTTGTGTCTACAGATAATTTAGGCTCCTCTTTCAGTAGGGGGATTACTAGAAATTACCACTGTTGCTATAGTGAAAGGACTCACCTCGAGATGCTCCAGTAGTGCATTAGACAATCTACTGAGTCATTTTTGCTCTGTTTCATGCATATGAAAAGTGCCCCAGAAACACTTATTATTTATTGCTGAACTAAATGAAAATTTGATGTGCATTTTCTCTATGAGCTAACCTGCCTTGCATTGTCTGTTACAACAGTTAGCACTACTTGCCCTGTAAAACATGTAAAGTGCTCTGAAACATCAGGGAACTTTGTAAAGTCTGAGCAAAAGCCCTTAACCATGTAAGGTTTAGGAAAATGTTATTTTTTTTCATTTAATTTCGTTTTTAAACAAATCTCTCATAGTCAAGTCAAGTTTATTAGTATAGCACATTTCAGCAGCAAGGCAGTTCAAAGTGCTTCACATAATAAAAACATCTATCAGGTATACAGCAAAATCATCAAGTAAATATACAAGAATATCATCAAAATCATTGACAAAATATCAATGCATCAAAATCATGAGGATCATCAAGCAAATATAATTTGAAATTATTGATCAATGTTCTACTTACTACTAATCAAAGGCAGCTCTAGACAGGTGGGTTTTTAGCCTTGATATTAAGGAACTCAGTGTGTCGGCTGTTTTGCAGTTTTCTGGAAGTTTGTTCCAGATTTGTGGAGCATAAAAACTGAAAGTTGCTTCTCCATGTTTGGTTCTGGTTCTGGGGATCCAGAGTAGGCTTGAACCACAAGACCTAAGTGGTCTGGAAGGTTGATACAATGACAACAGGTCTTCAGTGTATTTTGGTACTATGACATTCAGTGATTTATAAACTAACAGAAGTATTTTAAAGTCTATTCTCTGAGTTACAGGGAGCCAATGTAAGGACTTTAGAACTGGGGTGATGCATTCTATTTTCCTGGTCTTAGTGAGAACACAAGCAGCAGCGTTCTGGATCAGCTGCAGCTGTCTGACTGATTTTAGGCAGACATATGAAGACACTGCTGCAATAATCATTGCGACTAAGGATAAATGCATCTTAGATCTGAGAGCTTGTTGAGACATTAGTCCATTAATCCTGGAAATGTTCTTCAGGTGATAGAAGACTTACTTTGTTGCTGTCTTTATGTATCTCTGAAGATTCAGGTCTGAGTCCATCACTACACCAAGATTTCGGGCCTTATCAATAGTTTTTAGCTGTAATAACTGAAGCTGCGTGCTGACTCTAGATTGTTCCTCTTTGGGTCCAAAGACAATAACTTCAGTTTTGTTTCTGTTCAGCTGGAGAAAGTTTTGGCACCACCATGCATTGATTTGTTCTAAGCATCTATTCAGTGCTTGGATGGGTTTGGGTCACCTGGTGACATCGTAATGTAGAGCTGTGCAACATCTGCATAATTGTGGTAACTAATCTTATTACTTGTTATAATCTGAGCTAGTGGGAGCATGCAGATATTAAATAGGAGGTCACAAGATTGAACCTTGGGGTACTCCACATGTGACTTTTGTCTGCTCCGATGAGAAGTTGCCTATTGGCACAAAGAAATCCCTGTTCTTTAGGTAGGATTCAAACCAACTGAGTACTGTACCAGAGAGTCCAACCCAGCTCTCTAGTCGCTTCAATAGTATATCATGGTCAACAGTGTCAAATGCTGCGCTGAAGTCCAACAGAACCAACACTGTGGTTCTTCCACAGTCTGTATTCGTGTGAATGTTATTGAACACTTTGACGAGGGCAGTCTCAGTGCTGTGGTGAGCACAGAAGCTGGACTGAAAGACATCAAAGCAGTTTGTCACTGTTAAGAAGCTGTTTAGCTGTTGAAACACAGCTTTTTCAATGATTTTGCTGATGAATGGAAGGTTAGAGATTGGCCAGTAATTCTGCATTAGTGATTTATCCAGATTGTTTTTTTTTTTAATAGTGGTTTGATAACTGCTGTTTTTAGAGCCTGGGGAAAAACACCTGAGGAGAGGGATGAGTTTACTATTTGAATCAGGTCAGATGCAATGACAGCCAGAACTTTCTTAAGGAAGATTGAAGGTAGCATATCAAGACAGCAGGAGGAGCTTAATTGTTTTAAAATGTCTTCTAAGTTGTCATGGTTGAGTTGGTGAAATTCAGCCATTTTCTCAGCATTTGTTATGTTTGGGCATAGCAATGGTATTGGATTACGTGTGAATGTGCAGATTAATCCTCTAATTTTTAAAATTTTCTCTGTAAAATTGTTGGCAAATTCATTGCAGGCCCTGGTAGAGTGGAGTTCAGGTATTACAGTCACAGGTGAGTTTGTCAATCTGTCAACTGTGGCAAGCAAGGCACAAGCATTGTTGACGTTTTTGTTCATGATTTCCACAAAGAATGTTTCCCTTGTATGTTTTAGTGATGAGTGATAGCTTTGCAGCCTTTCTTTGTAGATTTCATAGTAAATGTGAAGTCGAGTTTTACGCCATTCACGTTCAGCCCTTCAACGAAGGCTTCTTTCGTCTCTTACAAGTGGAGCATTTATCCACAGAGATTTCTTCCTACCAGATACAATCTTCAGTTTAACAGGAGCAATGAAATCAATGATCCACTAAGTCATTTACTGGGTTACACGATAGAATAGGTCAAGGAAGTAGATTTGATGAAAAGTTTCAGCTGTGTTGTCTGTAAAAGAACGTTTTGTCGTAATATCTGTTTTATTAAGTGAGTCAACAGAGATTATATGTTCAAAAACAACAGAAAAATGATCTGACAGAGCAACATCAATTACAGAGACCTTTGAGATATTTCCACCCTTTATGATAATCAAATCCAGAGTGTGTCCTTGATTATGTGTTGGATGTTTACCATGTTGAGTCAAAACAAAGTTTTGAAGTACATCATTCAGCTTTTTTGCCTCTCTGTCTATTGGGTTGCCAACATGGATATTAAAGTCTCCCATAATTATTAAACAATCATAATCAATGCATATCATAGATATGTCTGCACACCATATGAGTGTCCTCAGAATGACGACTTTTATCTGAGTAGACTTGCTTTCTTAAACTCCTTTATTGATGAGCATTATTCTGCCTCAGTGTATGTAGTAGGTGATTAATGCACCTCGATTAGGTGCATTAGCATGGCTGATGGCCATGTTGTTGTAAAATCGATAGAAATTTTGTATGAGAATTCTGTGTCAGATCATGTTCCATTTTTAATGGTGCTGGATATTAAAAGCCTGCCAGAGTTGATATGGGGAGGTGGTAAATAATGATCTCACAGTTAAATTTCAATGGTCCAAACTTTCAAAAGATGACCTGATAATCTATTGTATGAATACTGTTCTTCTCTTGAATAATATAAGTCTTCCTCTACAAGTGATTATATGCTCAGATGTTAATTGCAGGGATACTTCTCACTGTAAAGATCTTTATGCTGTGTATGATTGTATTGTGGGTGCTTTGATTGAGGGCATAAGACCATACCTTACATGTGTAATAGCTAAAAAGATCAGGCCAGGTTGGAACAAGCATGTGTCAGTTTATCATGCAGAAGCTAAATAGGCACATTAAGATGTGGGTAAAAGCAGGCAGACCCAGGAATGGGCCTCTTCTGGACTACAAAAAACTCACCAGTGCAAAGAATAAATATGTCATTCAATACATTTCCAAATGTGAAGAGAACAAGAGAGCAGACTCCATGGCTGAAAAACTGCTATGTAATCATGTTATTGGCTTTTGGAATGAGATGAGAGCTTTAAACAGGTCTGCTGCATTACTCCCCAGTGCCATAGAGGGCGTATATGGGGCCCAAAATATAGCAGTATATATTATATATGTATATATAATATACATATGCAGAATAAGGCAATATTCTGCCTTATTCAGCTGTGTTAAAAGTGAACCCTATGAAATGGTAAGCTTTGCTAAGAGTGATACTGTGATAATCGCCCCTACTGAAGTCCAGCAAGCTATAGCATACTTGTGAGAGAATAAAGCAATAGGTTCAGATAGCATTACAGCAGAACATCTGAAGTATGCAAATCAAAAAATTGCTATGCTGCTTGCCATGTGTTTCTCTCTGTTTATGACCCATGGGCCATTGCCTGACCTCTTATTGTCTGTTACTCTGGTGCCTGTAATTAAGGACAAAATTGGTAAGGTTGGAAACCTTAATAATTATAGACCGATAGCTTTAGCTAGTGTGATCTAAAGTCCTTGAAAAAAATTCTGCTTGATCGTCTCAATCAGTTCATTTGTACAACAGAAAATCAATTTGATTTCAAAGCCAAGTTGGGGATTGTTTGCTAAATTAAAACAAAGAGGTGTTCCAGACAGCATTATACGAATTTTAGTTTACTGGTATTCTAACCAGAAAATGCATGTAAAATGGGGCAATAATATCTCTGCCTCTTTTCATGTGAGTAATGGTGTGCGTCAGGGTGGCCTTGTTTCACCAGTCCTGTTTAACCTGTACATGGATGACTTGTCGAAACAATTAAACCTCTGTAAAACCGAACGTATGATCGGTGATAGTCTGGTTAATCACTTTATGTATGCTGATGATCTGGCTGTTCTCTCACCCAGCAGTGCTGGCTTTCAGCAGTTACTGAAAGTCTGCTCCAATTATGGGTTGAGATATGATGTGCAATACATTGCTAAGAAAACTGTTGTGCAGGACTAAAGCAGACAAGGAACTTTGTTTTCCAAACTTTTGGCTGTCAGGGCAGAAGTTAAATGTTTGTTCAAAAATCAAATAACTGGGTCACTACATCACAGATCAGGTCTGTGATGATGATGACATATATTGGCAGTGTCACATATTGTATGCCCAGGCAAACATTCTGGTGAGGAAATCTCATATGTGTTCAGATTATGTAAAAATAAGTTTATTCAAAGCTTACTGTACATCTCTGCACATGGCTCCTTTCTGGTGTAAATTTAAAAAGGGGTAGCATGCAGAAGCTTGAGGTTGCTTATAATGACTCTGAGAATTCTGCTTAAAAACACCAGGTTTCAGTAGTGACAGTGAGATGTTTTGTAACACACATGTCAGGACATTTCAGGCATTCATAAGAAATTTGATATATAAGTTAATGTGTCGTCTGTGCAGCTTCCAGAATAGTCTTATTATAATGTTACCACATCCTTCTGCCAGTGCATTATGCTACCAGTCGTCTTTGTAGAAACACTGGTATGCCAGTCTTTTATAAGTTTTTTATTGTGTATAATGTCTTTGGTTTTATGTCTTTGTGGACCATGAGTCTGTTTAATAAATCTATACTACTATAAAACAGCTTGCGAAAGTCATTGAAAAAATTTGCCACATATTTTGGGGTTTTGGATAGATTTAGTGTCAGAGTTCATTTGTGGTCTTTTACCTCAATTTAAGATAGTTTGAAGTAACCTGACATTATGACTGGAAACATCATTTTTTGATTGTGCTTTAAGCCCATTGTTAATTTTGTGACTGCACAACAAAAAATGGTGCTTTACTAGCAAACTTTTTAAAATAACATGTAACCCAAAATAACGTTTTTGAAAATGTTTAACATCTTGTTCTAGGTCATTTAATATAACATTTTATTCATTTTCTCCCATAAGACTGTAGAGCAGAGATGTCCAAAGTGCGGCCCATAGATACTGCTGGTTTAGACAGTCTGGATTTTTATTAACTCTTTTTATGATTTTTAGGGGGCGGTGGTGGCTCAGGAGGTTTTTCCTGTTACCCACGGGTAACAGGGTTGATGGTTCAAACTCCTGCTCTGTCCGTCTCAGTCATTGTGTCCTTAGGCAAGGTGCTTTGCCCGTCTTACCTGCTGGTGGTGGTCAGAGGGCCTGGTGGTGCTGATTGTATTGGCAGCACTATAGTAGCCTCCCACCATCAGCGTGTCAGTGGGTGAATGACTGAATGTAGTATGAAGCACTTTGGAGTCCTCTAGACTTGATAAAGCACTATAAAAGTACTGGCCATTTACCATTTTGCAACTTCATTGGACCAAATGCTGACATAGTGTCATTCTTAGATCGAGTATCAGGTGAAGCCCACCAGTCTATTCACTTATCCAGGATCCATTCTCCTGTGTTGCTGGAGATTTTACTCTGGCAGTTTAACCTTACATCAGAATAATTCTGCAAACTTGGACACATAATAACATCATAAACTGTATATAAACAAATGTTTCATCTAAATAATAATAGGTACCCAGAAAGGTTAAAGTTTAAACACTAAGTGCAACAGCTGTGCTAACTGCTAAAAAAAATGAAAAGTTCTTCATTTCAAATGACCAAAATGGTAAAGTCTTTTATGAGTACATGTTAACACTTATCATTTCTTTGTCTATTTCAAGATAAGCATTTTACTCCTTTTCACTTTTTCTCACATTGTGTAATATTTTTTATATTATACAATGTAGCAAAAGACAGACATTTATCGAAAATACCCAAAAGATGAAAAGTTTGTCTTTCCCATAATTTCTGTTTACTGAGTGGTGATTCTCCCATGCACTTGCACAACTTCTACCTTTTAGAGCTTTTTTCAGATGAACGCTATGTTATATTTACAGTTTGTTTGGCTCTCAAATACTGATATTGTTGTGGTTCATTGTGGGTAACGTGTAATATCTGCATATTCTAATCAACTGAGTTGAAAGGATTCTTCTGGATTATCACTCTTGTAAATACAAGGACAACTGAATTTGTGAGTAGAAAATGGATCAGTATAACTGACACAGCTTATTCAACACCATAACAAAAACAACAGGTGTTTAAAAAAGTTTTGAGCTAGAAAATATTATTATTGGGAGATATTTAAAGGGGTCATGACAACAAATTTCATTTTTCTGTGGTTTTGGGATCTGCTATGCACTGTTAAGGCCATGTGATGTTAAGAGTTGGTATTAAAAGCCCTGCTCATAGCTTTTTTCAGCTTTTTTCCTCTGCTCAAAAATGGACGAATCAGAAACAGTTTCTCTTTCTACATAGGTTATCTTTCTACATAATTCATATTCTCCAATTAGAGCACACCATTAAGCAAACAGCCCTTCACCTCGACTCCCCTCTTCACCCCAGCTGAGGCACCAGCTAATTTAAGGGTTAAGTCACGCTAGCATGCCTGGCTACTCCACTTGAGAAGAGGATGGCTGTTAAAAAGCGGAGCTGTTATGTCTGAGGGAGCTCAAAAATGGATGGAAGTTTGCATTTATTACCGAAGGATGAGAGAACTAGAGAGGAATTGATGAGGTTCATTTATGGAGAAGTACTACACAATTATACCCCAATTTGAGACCATGTTCTCCAAATTTTACTGAAGAATTTCCCAAATATGGTTGTAGCCAATCAGAATGAAGTCAACTCGATAGAGCCACATATCATTACCATACCCAGCCCTTTTACTGAGGAGGGAAATCTGGCCTGCCAAAACAACCCCTTACAAAAAGGGACGTTATTTATTTTTTTAATGAAATTCTTTGGAGAATTAACATATGCTGCAATATTAACTACATGAAATAGTTTATACAATGATGTTACCAACCCTTTAAATTCAGACCAAATCAGAACTCAAAAGACATGGATCAGAATACTTCTCAGTGAGTTTCCATTTTATATAGACTATGGACTTGTACTAACAGTACCCTGCAGAGTAATCATGTACAACAGAAATACATCTGTGCTGCTTTGCGACTAACAGTCCGAATATCTTAATGCCCCAGTGGGTTAATGCAGTCTCCTTGCCCTCTCAGTGCATTGCAAAATGTACTGCCCCAAAGAGGCTGAAGATCTGTTTTAATATCTTACAGCAAGACTGGATTTTCACAGGAATCAGAATATCATGACTGTGAGAAATATTCATCTTGCAAGGCCTTGAGGGACTTTGCTGTGGTTGAGGCAGAGGGGACAAAACAGTGTCCCAAACTGGCAGCTTCAGGCAGGCTTTAATTGTGACAAAAGTCAACAAGAACATCTCCTAGAGTCATGATGCTTCTACTTCACCTGCATCTTAACCAGAACCTTTTTATTTGATTAGAACTTTAAACTTTTTTTAGTCAAATAGGTTTTCCCTCTGGTTGTGTTGGGCTTCAGTGAAAGGTTGATTAAACAGCAAGTTCCCAGTTCTGGAAGATGTTCAGTGATCTGATTGGCTTCAGTTACCTTGAGATGAATGGTTGCAGATATAAAGATGGTTCAGTCTAAGCCCTCTCAGTGACGTGCATGGCCCCTTTCCAAACACAGTGATTTCCTAGAAGGTTTTCTGTGACAAATCATGCAGCGCATGTAGCTTTCATCATCATAACTTTAACAAGAGTAAAACTGAAATCATTCTGTTGAGGGTAAAATCTTATTAACTGAATATATCCAATGACTGTATTGTTAGCTTGAAGTATAGATGGAGAGGATGGGCTCTTCTGGGTGAGAGGTACTCTTAAATAATATTTCTCATCAGTAAAAAAATTGCATTGCACTATCACTTTCAGATCATACTTCCACAACAAACAACAAGCCCTTTTTCCTTTCAATGGAGCCAGAATATCAGAACCATAGAGGTATGACCAGTGGCAGTTCTTGCATGAGGGGTAGCAGAAGGAGAAGCTGCAAACTACATGATACAGGCAAGCACAAAACTGGTCCCAGTTTATGGAGACATAATTTCACCAAATTTCCCAGTTTAGTGTAGCTACAGGTCATGTCCAGCCACTTTAGTTAAAGAATAAAAGGAGACATCACAGAATGCCTTGTGCCTTGCCTCCTGCTGTCAGTCACACAGTGGGAACTTGGTGATTAACTCCAAACACCCTGATTTCCAAATTGTTATTGGCAAGCAAAGGGCACCTTCTCAATACATTTTAAAAGCAACAGAAAACCTGTTCAGGGCACAACTGACCGATAAATAAGTTCAATTTTTGATATGGTGCTAGTGTACCCTCCTTCCTAATGTTACTCTGGGCTACTGCCCATGTCAAAAACCTCCACTAGCTTTGGTGCATAACTGAGTAGAGCAAAACAGTGTAGGGTACATTTCTCCTAAACTATTATTTTTTAAATAAAATTGACAGATAAGTTCTGTGTCGCAATCTACCTCAAATTGTCCAGATCCTTAGCAAATACTAGCAACATTGTTGTGTGTCATTCTCAGCACTCTGCATCAGATTTTACTGAAACAGTATGTCAGCTTTAACCCTCATTCCAAGATGGCACTTGATCACCAAGGCAAACAGAACATGTGAAGATTACAGCCTGAAATCATGACCTGAAAGGAACGACTAACATAAATGTACACACTCAGGAAGAAAGGTTTTATTCTGAGGTAACATAGGCAAACCAGTCATGGGTATATAGATGGTTTAATGTACACAGAACTGGCTTGTCTGACATGAGCACCAGAAAGCTTAAGTGATGGCATCATGAGTCAAGCAATCTAATGGTCAGTCAAAACTGTAAGTTTAGGACACAAAGGATGCCTCCTAAACCTTTTTAATAGCATTAGATATAGTTGATTGAGTTTAATAGTGGTTGGATTTTCTTAAAACATGAAGCAGGCGCTGTAACACATTGCATAATGCCAAAACATATGCCTTCTTGTTGTACCAGCTCCTTACAAAGTCAATCATGTACATATACAAGGCTATGTCTAAATTTGACCATTCCTTCTGGCTGTTTGGCTTTTGATTTAAAAATTAAATTATTGTGATTATCAAATTTAACAAAAATACAGTTTTAATCAAATTCATGATGTAATCTAACAAATCCAATAATAAATTAGACTTTTTTTTCCTCAAACAATATAATGGATACAATGGCAATTAAAATTAATTGAGCTCCTATTGCCTATTATTCTGAACCCCTGTGCCCATTCTCCTCTGACCTGACATCAACAAGCACTTTTTTCCCATGCCACTGATGCTTAGTGGATATATTCTCTATTTCAGACCATTCTCTGAAAATCCAAGTAGATCAGCAGTTTCTGAAATGCAATGAGCAGTCATTCTGGTACCAACAACCAGTAGTCAAAGTCACTTAATTAACCTCTCTTTCCCATTCTAATCATAATTTTACTTAAAGGTGAGCTATTATCTATTTTCCAAGCACATAGAGCCATTTTATAACACAATCTAGTACCTTTTACCTTGAGTTGGTATGAAAAAGTGGTATATATCAAAAACAGCTAAAAAGAAATTTGACTTTGCATCATAACTGTATCTATCGCCTTGAATTGTCCTCTGTCTCTTTAAGAACCTCCTAACCTTTCAGACACTCCGCCTTCAGTACATCATCACAATGATGATGTACTGACAGCATCCATGCTGTCCATTGATGCTGTTTACAACTGCTCTTGGGAGCAATGTAGTTTGTATGATAATGTAAGCACAATTGCTGCTGCCGCTAGTCTGGTGGAGCTGTGTGTGGGGAGGTGTGGGGAAGGGGTGCTCTGTGGGGGTACCCCCAAATTCCTCAAACATGCATGAATGAGTCAAAGCAACACTCGCTTGATGAGGAAATAACATTACAACATGATATAAAGCCTCAAAAAAGTTGATATTGTATAATGCCACCCCCCATCCATGGTGAAAATCCATCCATTTTGCAGAGAAATAAATACAAACGCCACACAAAAAGGTTAAGATTTAACTGAGGACCTTCCACCCATGAGACAACCTTGCAAACCATCAGAGTGACTGTGGAAACTGAATTCAAACAACAATCAGATGAACTGGCCAAGAAAACAGTAATCAGTGTTTTTAAAATAAGTATATTGAGCCTTATTAAAATATTTATATCATGCAAAAACAAATGCACATGAAAGTTGTGATAAATAAATAAACTACTGGTATGAAATGTAAGTTTATTCTTTCAGCTGAAATCCTTCACCTGCACCCCGTAAGACCCTCAGTCTGATGTGAGAGCTGTCACACACAAAAACACACACTCAGTTGACTCACCGTGCTCGAGTGCCAGCTGTGGCAGCCTGTTGACGGTCTCCATGGCAACCGTCCTCTTCTGGTCCTGGTCCTTATCATCCCAGTGATTGAGGAGTGGTGATATGAAGGGATAATTAAAGCCGTTCCCTCCGTTACTGACGGCCAGCCCCGGCTGAGGCTGATGCTGCTGCATTTGATGCTGCTGCATTTGATGATGATGCTGTTGCTGATGATGATGATGGTGATGGAGATGATAAATTTGATGAAGGTGTGATAAGTCATTGGGGGCATGGCCTGAGTGTCGGTTGGCGAGTCCGTTCATCTCTCCGACTCCGCCCCCTCGAGCTGACCCATTCTCTTTCCGGCAGACGCACGCGCAGTGGAGATGCGGGCGAATCCGGGCAATACAGCGGGAGAGCCGCCGCCACGCCTTACGACCCAGGTGGGCCAGGTAGCGGATGATCTCCTCGTAGCAGCTCCCGGGCTGACTGTCGCTGGCCAGCGTGGAAGCTGATTGGTGGAGCTGGCGGGCGCGCTGCTCTGATTTCATTAGGGCGTGTTCTCTTTGCTTTGTTTCAGAAAACTGGGTGGCGATGACGACCAGGCACAGGTTGATCATGAAGAAGGAGCCCACCTGGAAAACGGAGCAAATAACAGTTTTAGATGAGCTTTGCCTTTTTGAACGTGTTTGTGGTTTTCTGTGAACTTACAATGATGAGAAAAATGAAGTAGATGAAGTTGTAGAAGGAGTGTGCATCCATGACGTAGTACATGATATCCACCCAACCCTCCAAGGTAATTACCTGAAATCAAAGGTAACCAGTTGACCTTAATAAGAAATGAAATTGCATTTCTGGAAATAAATTCTGCAAAGATTT
Source organism: Anableps anableps (assembly GCA_014839685.1). Taxonomy (NCBI): domain Eukaryota; kingdom Metazoa; phylum Chordata; class Actinopteri; order Cyprinodontiformes; family Anablepidae; genus Anableps; species Anableps anableps. Next base: position 3,041,540 of record CM026065.1, read on the forward strand.
TACCTGAAATATAGCAATCCATGCATATCCAATATTATCAAAGTTAATAGCTCCTTTGTGAGGGTTTATTTCCCCAGCCCGGCACTCATTGTAGTACTGGTACCAGTTCACACACGACACTGGCCCATCTGCTGTAAGTCCGGTCTCAGAATGGGCTTCCTCAGCACCCAGAGAGCAGTAAGTCCTGCCGACATGACGACGAGGCACGTCAGAGCACCGAAGCATCCCATTTTCCCTCTCTGTTGAGCAGATGAACGGATGGTCATCGGTACCATCAGGCCGATAATAGCCATTCAGGAAGGTGATGTTGTATCTCCTGGAAAACATGGATACCAAAATGTTACTGTGCAAAACTTTTAAACAACAAATCATCTCTGCTTCTATTTTTCAATCTTTCAAAGTTGCTTTGATCTGTAGTTTTCCAAGCTTTAAGAATAAAAGTTTTTCTATGAGCTTTGGCAGCTGCTTTTACATCATTATGGGACCATTCCTTCAGGCTGACTTTGACAGTACTGTAAATAATGCAGAAATGACAGACAGTACAACTTAATAACATGCAGTTTGAGATGTTTCATTCATGATGTGAACAGAGCCTCGCAAAAGTATTCATACCACTTGGACTTTCATACATTTTGTCACATTACATCCACAAACTTGTAAGGTTTTTTGTGAGAATTTTTTGTGATAGACCAATACAAGATAGACCATACTTATGAAGTGGAATTGAAATTATACATGATTCCCTACATTTTTAACAAATATAATCCTGAAAAATGTGGAATGAATTCATACTCAGCTCCCCTGAGTCAATACTTTTTACAGATGCCTTTGCTGCAATTATAGCTGCTGATCTCTACCACAAATCACAGCTTCTGAGTTGGATTTATGTCCATACTTTGACTGGACCATTCTAAAATACAAATATGCTTTTATTTGAATCATCACATAATTGCACACAGGGGTGCAGATTGAAGAAATAAGTATAAACACAGTGGGGGAAAATATGGATGAAAGGAATAGAAATAAAAAACGGAGGTTGCTGGGAAGAGATAAGCAATCAGTCATCACTGGTATCGAAAGGGGGTCACCAAGGAGCAAGGCTTCCCTGCTTCTTATGAGGGAAGGTCATGTTGCGTTCATGAAGAAGAAAATACATCCAAGTTGCAACACAGGCCATAAATGTAAGGAAGAATTAGTTTTGAGCAGAAGGTAAAGGCTGCTGTGCAAACACACAGGGGTCAAATAGTGCAATATCAATATGGCTGCTATATGTGAAAACAAATATTGTGTTTTCTGTTGAGCACTCTTGCTGATTTTGCTGACATTATTTCCTGTAGATTGCAGTTAAATTTATTACTGGCTCTAAATTCACAACATATTGTTTTAAAAAAATACATGCTTTTGCAAATTTTTAAAGTTGAATTATTCATATTTTAGTGAGGGATAACTTGCCAATCCTCCTGTGTTGTGGTTCTTTCTTACCAATGTAATCTTTACCCATTCTGATTACCTGGGTCGTCCCAGGTCATAAAAACTGTCTTGTGTGTTTCTCCCGGTCAGCAATCATCCAGAAAATAAACCCTTTTAGTGCTTGCACATTTAATATCTTCACCACACACATGACACATAAATGTTCATTACTCAGATTTGCAGTGAGGGAGGCTGGTCCAGTTGTTCCAGCATTTAGCACCAGTTATGTTCTGTTTCCACCACCTAAAGCTCCAATGTTTGCAGGAGAAGCAACAGCTCTTCTGCCTGAGCACAACTGCTTTCATCACAAGTTGATGGTCAGGTTAAGGAGAAGAATCAGCAATTAAACTGCCATGTTTATATCTCCTGGGTTACTCCTCCTAATTGAAGGTAGAACAATGATAATGGATTATTATCTTTTACCTTCTTGGTAAAGTCAAGCCCATTATGTTTCCTTTGCTACTTCTTTTTGAGTATTTTTTCCTTCCTCTGTGGAAAATGAATTTTTGCTTGCCTACCGGTGTTCTAGATTGAAGCCTTTGGGTTCCTACACCAAACCTGGATCCTTCCATCTACCACTCCATGTCAGAACTTTTCCAGATATTCACCAGCTCCACAGTTGTCCACTACAGCTCTGTAGTCTTCAGCCCTCTTCTTCCTGCCTGCCCTTTAAGACGCTCTGTTCAACCATCAGCTGGATCTCCAACCTCTGTTGGCTCCACTCCCTCCAAGTTCCTTCCAGGAACTCATATCCTCTTCATGACATCTCCATTCACAATCCACCACCTGGATCTCATCTCCTCCTCCAACCTTTGAAACGGTAAGCAATCTCCATTCATCCTTCTTGAGATTCATCTCAATCTTTATTCTTCACCCATCTACCTACTCCTCTCCCGCTCCAGGCGCCACTGAACCAGCCACTCTCAGTTGTGCACTTAATATATTGTTGTAAATAAACATCCTTTCTTTTTTTCACTCTGTTCTGCAAATGATTCTGCATGTGGGTCTGGAAATTACCCAGAAACATGATGGTGCTGTTGATTAGGGTCGTGACAAGAACCCGTAGCAGGAAAAGTGCTCTCTAGTTGCTTTTATAGTCTGAGCTGTTATTACTCCTAAATTAAAGTAGGTAGCAGTTTTTGAGTTTTTGTTCCGTATTATGGCAGACCCAACGTATAAAAACTTACAACACTGGATTACATGAAGATTAATTTATCTCCCATATACTTATCATTTATGCAGCAGCATTTTGATAACACCAAAGAAAAAAGTACTGTCACTTACTGCTATCCATTAATAATGCTAAACTTACTTTCTGCCTCACAACTTCATGAAAAACAGAGAAACCAAGTTTTAGATTATTGGAAATATTTATGCTGTTCATTAAAAATAAAAAATGCATTGTCTATGGTTTATTTTGGTTCACAGGAACAATTTAGAATTAGAAAAACATGAACAATTGCAATTTAGAGCAATAAAATCTGGACTAAATTACTCTTTCTAATAAAACCAGTATCATGTGTTTTATCGTTTCGTGAGCTGGAGATGGTACTAGACCTCAACACTGTCAATGTTTACATTTGGGCCCACATAAGTTGACAGTGGGATGAATGACAGGCCACAGATAGAATGCTCTCTCATTACATACAACCATGATAAATTGCATATATAAGTTTAATGCGGGATAGCCCTGGGTACAAAGTGGGACCCATATAGGTGTGAAGTGTGGTGCTATTTGGACAGATTTTTTGTGAGCGTTGTGAGCCATTTGGGTGCTCTTTGTGGGAACTAAACTGGTTTTGCCATTACAGGTTGTACTTAAAGCTACCGTATGTAACTTTTATAAACAATGTTTATTACATATTTGTTTAACCTGTCACTATGCTCTGAAAGTGTAATATTAGACAGATAATCTGTGAAAAAGATCAAGCTCCTCTGCCTCTTCCCTGTGGTCCTACTGCCATCTCCAGAAATACACTGCTCCCAGTCAGAAACAACCAATCAGAGCCAGGAGCAGGGTCTTAGCGCTGTCAATCACCCTCGTGTACGTGCTGCTCACATTCTCCCCCTTGCTCTCTGCTATGCTACAGCTAGCTCTCCACACAGCCTGAGGCTAGTTAGCATGGCCACCAATGACAGCAGGTAAACAGTTTTCCTGGAATGGTAAGATGTTTCTCTGCCATTAGCACACTGAGCAGCACATATACGAACACATATACAAAGACCTTCCTCTGGGCTCTGATTGGTTGTTTCTGACCGGGCCATTTCTCGAAATGGCTGTAGGACCACATGGAGGAGGCAGAGGAGTTTGATTTTTTCACAGTTTATCTGTCTTATGTTATACTGTCACGACATAGAGACAGTTTAAACAAATATGTAAAAAAAACATATTGTTTATAAAAGTTTAATTTTGCAGCTTTAATCAACAAAAGTGGGTCCCATACAAGAAGCACATTGTGAGCCCTTGTCCAAAGTTCATTTGTGGCCAACCAATACATGTTGGGCGAGGTGCTACTGATGTTAAGGTATCTTTTTGCAGGGACAATGAGGAAAATAATGGGATTTATGTTAAAATTCTCTCCTTCCACTGTGACACACTAATGAAATTGAGATTATGAGAGAATGATAAATGGCTGTTTTGTTTGCATTTGGTGTCCAAACATATGAAATCTTCAGCATCATTATTTTTGACTTTCTTTGAGTCAGTTTGACACAAATTTATTCATGAGGTGCAGCTACAGCAGACTTCAGCGCCGTGAGTGATTTTACAGGTGAGTCAGATGAGGAGATGAGAGGTCAGAAGGTGAAAATGATGATACCTGATGCTATGTGACCCTGAATGTGAACTTATGAGTAATAACAGGAGTGAGAGTAACAGCGTAACGGCATCAGTCAGACAGTGATTGAGCATGGCTTGAAGGATGACCAGTGATAGTGTGATTCACAACACAAACAGACACTGAGACTCAACCTCTGACTAAACAGAAATAAAAAATACATTTCGCCCCCTTAACCCTCTGATTTACCCTTTCTGGTGATTTAATTGTTCAAAAATAGAAAAATCTGTAAATTTACTGCCTCTCAAATGATCTGATTAGAGCTCAATCAGGAGCAGATGTGATATCAACACTGAAGCAAGTGTTTTTCCACAATCTATCGACACAGAATTCAAGATAATGAATATATATATATATATATATATATATATATATATATATATATATATATATATATATATATATATATATATATATAGACTTCTGCCTGGCTTTTCTACAAACCCACATTCTGACATCCTCTCCCATGAAACAGCGGTTCCTCAGTAGCCCCGCCCACAGCTGAACGCCAACGATACCGAAGATGAAGAAGACAAAGAAGCAGAGGGCCAACACGTTGCCCAGCATTGGAAGTGTGTCCAGCAGGAGGGTCACCAGGATGCGCATACCTGAAAAACACACACAGCATCAACACTAAGGCTATGTTTACACGAGACCACTGCTAGGAAACTGCCGGTATTTTCAGATGTTGATTGGGGAAAAGCTCCACGTTTAGACGGCACCGTCGAGGCACCTTAAATCAGCTGTAGTTGTCATGCCAGGCCACTGTATGGCGCTGTGATTTTCGCACAGTGCATGTGCTTTTGACCCTGAGCGTCCGCCTCACTAGCTTCAACCTCAAAAAGTAAACAGTAACTCGTCTCCATCTCCCATGATGTAACACATATATTCCTTATCAGAAATTGTGGTAAACTAAACAGGTTAAATAGCACAACACAGCATAATATTATCCGCGATTGATTTTGTTGTTATCCGCCTGTACATGCATACAATAAACCCTGCAGCCGTTCGTTTTGCGCATGTGTGCTTTCACACCTGCTCGGGTGGTGTTACAGAAAAGTTTCACTTTGAGACCTCGTTTCAAAAAGTGTCAGAGTGAAAGACTCCGGTCGCTGGTATCGTGTAAATGAGCGGCTGGATCGCAACAAAATGTTACAGGTACCGAAGAGCTGCTCCGTGTAAACAGGGCCTAAGACAAGAAGCGCAGACAAGTAGACATCATTTGGTTCCTGCAAAATTTCTTTATTAATTTGAGCACAGTGTAACGTTCCCCCTAAACCACCTGTTGCTGTTGCGCTGTCAGTCAGCTGCACCCAAAAGAAGAAAAAACAAATTTAACTATTTGGAAAAAAAATCCAGCATCAACAAACACGGAATTCTGTCTTTGCAACCAGAGGAGGTCCATACTTCACTGTTTCTAAAATTAACTTTGACACAGATGTTGACAAGCATGTCTGTCAATAAAAGTGGCTGCTTTCCGCAGATTCACTATTATGAAGCAAATTTCACGGCTACTGAAACAGCAAACAATGATTTGTCAAGCAACAAATGTTGGCTTAAAACGAGCAGAATGTTTGTTTTGGATAAATTGAGCAACATTTGGGTTGGATTATGTTTTATAATGTGGAAAATTATATTTGGAAAACAACAAAAGGTAGCTAAATATGCCTATGCCCAAAAAAAGACAGATGTAGTGAAGTTTTTTTTTTTTTTTTTTTTTTTTTTTTTTTTTTTTAAACTAGCTTTTTTGGTTTGTTTTTGTGTATTTTTTCTCACTGCACTAACTGATCAGATTATTTTTAAATCAATAAAATTTCCTGTCTGATCTTAGAGTAAAACATTATTACTAACTTTTCGGCCTTTTTTGTCTTTCTCAAGGCAGGTCTATGTTTCAGAAACAGCACTGATGTTTATTTGTGTCTCCTTGCTGTATTTCCAACCCCCAGCCGGGCAAGGCAGATTGACGCTCATCCTGGATGTTTCTTCCTTTTAAATGGAAGTTATTCCTCTCCAAAGTAACAACAAAATACAATTTGTCAATTTTGTTTTGTTTGCTTGATCAAGCTTGGCATTTTGTTGTAGGACTCAACACTGACTGGGGTAAATTGACTGATTATGACTAAATTTAGGTTAGACCAATTTGCTTTAATCTAGAATTCCCTAATATTACTCATATTTCAGTAATGAAAAAATAAACTGAACTGTGATTAATTGAAGGCATATTTAGCAGCTGTATATCATATATGCTTGTTTAGGTTTGCCACCATCCAGCTGGTGTGTTTGGAAACAAATATCCTGTAAAGCGACCGGCTCGTTTCTTGATGTTTTAACTCACCTTGAATTTCATTTCAGTATTTGAGATTGAAGTAATTTAACCATAAAGCACAAAACTTTAAGAATCGACTATATGCAAACTGATTTAAAATCAGCATCCTGAGACATTAAATAATTGACACTGAATTTAGTCAGCATTATATCACTGGCTTGTGTTAACTCTCTCTCCTAAGGCAATATGTAATATCCCATTTGCAGCTGAAGCAACAGTAGTTGCATTGCTGTGTTCCAATCATAAAATACATTTTCTTTTACAGTTTTTTTTTGTGAATTATGTAATTTAGTAAATTTAATATTTTTGTTAATAATATGACTACTGTAACATCATGAATCCATGCAGCCTTCATAAATTCATGCTACACACAAGTAAAGAACTGAACACGTTGAGGAGAATCACAAACACTAATAATTGGCAATCCCCTCTCCCAACTGTCCCATAAAATTCTGCCTACGTTCTTCTGGTTTTACACAACGTCACATTTCACAAGATCTCAGACTGAGCTATAGGAAGGTCACTGAGTGCAGTAAAGAAAAACATAAAGTTGGATTAGAAATCTTGTGCGCTGGGCTGTAGAAAACGACACAAGCATCACAATGATTTCAGTGACTTTGTTCACTTTGCCCTGATTTGTTTACATATGTGTCCATCAAATCGAAGGCAGTAGTTGTTAACAGATGCATCTCTTCTGTTTTCAGTTAAAGAAATGAAGCAGGTTTTACAGCTTGGTCAGAGATTACAAGGACGTTCCACACATTTTTCATTTTCTTGGCTGACTTTCAGCAGAGGGCGTTTTTACATCAGATCAGCAGTGCAGAAACTGCAGGTAATTCTGTACACTGTCTGATAACAGGACCTGAAGGGTTTTATTAACTTAAGTCCGTCTTGCAAGGTCTAATTCAAAGTTATATTTACTAAGAGGCTTTCTAGAGTTTACAACCCAGACATCAGCAGCAGACAGTTGGGATCTCTCCTGGCGGTGTCTGCCAGGAATATACTTTAGCCGTCTTCTTTTCCTGCTTGTTTCTGGGCTTGTTGCCTTCAGTTTGTTCTTCAGTAAGTTAAATACACAATAGATTAAACTGAAGACAGCTCAGTGACTTGTCCAGCCTTTTTTTAATCTCATCCATCTTTGAAAAGTTTGGTGCACTGTACTGCCTTTAAGCAAAGAGAATGCTTCACCAGTGATTCAAATTCACAAGCTTAGAGAACTCATTTTATCCCCATTCAGCTGATCATCATTTTAAAATAGGGACTCTGAAATTCTGAATTTTACTTTCTGTATTTTCCAGGGGCGGAGCTAGGGGGATGACTAGAGAAGCATTGGCCCTCACTGGAACCAGAGTGGACGTCTCAGGTGCCACCCAAGGCAATTGAAAGGTCACTTTTCCTCTATGGTTGTTAAAATAATCAACATTTAGATTTAATGCATACTAAAAACAGAATTACTTAAACATACTCATTTGGATAAGAATCAATATAAATGGAACCATTTCCGTTTCCCCTAAAGTTGTCCTCATTTTCAGACAGCAGCAACAGTCACTCAGCCCCTCCCTTCCCTTCAGCGGCTCACCTGAACATTTATGGCTGAGAAAAAGAATACGAGCTGCAGCTGGAAGTTTAAATCCACAATTAAGACGTGGAAAGAAAATCTGAAGAAAAGCCTTCAGGAGCCTCTTTAGCCAAAGAGGAAAATGCAGTAGTGTTGTTCGGTGGTACTTTGCCTACATGGAAGATGAACAGACAAAGCCAAAATCCTGAAGGAGGTCAGATCCTAGCTCATGTGGCAAATAGTAATACTAGTAAACATCTAACAAACCAGTTGGCAGTTGATGCAGTCAGCTGTTTTTGTTTGTTTGTTTTATTACTTATTTCACAGGGACAGTGTGTAAACACATTAATCTTTATAAAAGAAGAGATGCTTTACAGTAGATTTAGCTTAAAGCAACTTTCCATCTGTAGTCCCTGGGAAAGTCATTACAATACAATATCCAGACCGATTCACACCGAACAGTCACAATCAATTTACAACCATTTACTCAACACTTCCAGCTACCATTTAATATAATTGCATCAATTTACACTGGAAATAAACAAGGTTTAATGTTGACATTGCTGATTTCCCAGTAACTGCATTCTGATCTTTTGTGAGAAATCAGGCAGGTCAGGGCATAGTTTTAGAATATCTAGGAAGTTATTCCATTGTTTGATGGCTCTTTATAGTCTGAACAAAGGCTGAGCTTTTTTGAGGAAGTGCACAGTCATTACGAGCTGCAGACCTAGATGTTGTCTTCTCAGAGTAGAGCTGTACAAATCTCTTCAGTGCTTTAGAATCTTTAAAATTAAGCGTACACTTCAATAAATTATTAAATTTTCAAAACTTAACACCTTACATTTATTAAGAATCTGACAATGATGGTGCTTTAAAGGCTTTCTCTCTAATATCTTTAAAACCTGATAATAAAGTGATTTTAATGGTTTTCATGTTGAGAAAATTGACAGATTGTATTTTACTGTTACACATTGTCCTAACATGTTTTTTTTAACACCATATGTTGGATCTAAAACAGTACCAAGGTATTTAAATTCCCCCACAATAGCTATTTTTTTAAAATCTTTCACCAAAACATGAGGTACAGCCTTTTGCTTCCTCGTTTTGGTGAAGTATATGTTTTGGTGAAGTACATCGCAACAATTTTGTTAACATTCATTGTAAGACAGGCTGAAGTAAGCCAGTCTGTGGTATTATCCATTACTTTGGTTAGTTTATTGGCTACGCCACTGGCATATATTACAGTATCGTCCGCATACATTTGGACGTCTACATTGCCACACATGGAAGGGAGATCATTAATGTAGAGCATAAACAGTAAAAGGCCAAGAACGGAGCCTTGTGGGACAACCACATCAAAAGCTTTAAGTGTTGACAGAAAGAAAGCCCAGCAGACACTGTACTTCCTGTGGCAACTGGAGCTGCTGGTCATCTTCTACACTGCCATTATTCAGTCTGTGCTGTGCACATCCATCACTGTGTGGTTTTGCTCATCCATATAACAGGACAAGTCCAAACTGCAATGAACGATTCTGCAGAGAGGATCATCAGGACTGACCTTCTCTCCATCCAGGACTTATACAGGTTGAGGGTTAGAAAAACAGCAGCTAACGTCTCTGCAGACCCCAAAACATCCTGAACACAAACTGTTTATATATATATATATATATATATATATATATATATATATATATATATATATATATATATATATATATATATATATATACATATATATATATATATATATATATATATATATATATATATATATATATATAAAATTCCCTTCTCACCCTCCACGGGTGGTCTTTCTCAACCTCTGAGCTCGGGTCCTCTACCAGAGGCCTGGGAGCTTGAGGGTTCTGCGTAGTATCTTGGCTGTGCCGAGAACTGCGCATTTCTGGACTGAGATGTCTGATGTTGTTCCTGGGATCTGTTTTAGCCACTGCTCCAGCTTGGGGGTGACTGCCCCGAGGGCCCCGATGACCACAGGCACCACTGTGGTCTTCACCTTCCAGGCCTTCTCCAGTTCCTCTCTGAGGCCCTGGTATTTCTCCAGTTTCTCGTGTTCCTTTTTCCTGATGTTGCAATCGCTTGGTATTGCTACATCCACCACAACGGCTTTCCTCTGTTGTTTATCCACCACCACGATGTCCGGTTGGTTCGCCATTACCATTTTGTCTGTCTGGATCTGGAAGTCCCACAGGATCTTAGCTCGGTCATTCTCCACCACCTTTGGGGGTGTGCCCCACTTAGATCTCGGGGCTTCCAGTCCATATCCTGCACAGATGTTTCTGTACACTATGCCCGCCACTTGGTTATGACGTTCCATGTACGCTTTCCCTGCCAGCATCTTGCACCCTGCTGTTATGTGTTGGACTGTCTCAGGGGCCTCCTTGCACAATCTACACCTTGGATCTTGTCTGGTGTGGTAGATCTGAGCCTCTATTGCTCTGGTGTTTAGGGCCTGTTCCTGTGCAGCCAGGATGAGTGCCTCTGTGCTGTCCTTGAGTCCAGCTTTTTCCAGCCATTGGTAGGATTTCCTGATATCAGCCACTTCAGTTATTTGTCGGTGGTACATCCCATGTAGGGGCTTATCCTCCCATGATGGTTCCTCCAGCACCTCATCCTCTGGTCCCCATTGTTTGAGACATTCGCTGAGCACATCGTCGGTTGAGGCTTTGACCTTGATGTATTTATGGATCTTGGATGTTTCATCCTGGACAGTGGCTCTCACACTCGCTAGTCCTCTGCCTCCGTCCTTACGGCTCGCGTATAGTCTCAGGATGCTGGATTTAGGGTGGAATCCTCCATGCATGGTTAGTAGTTTCCGAGTTTTAACATCCATGGTCTTTATCTCTTCCTTTGGCCAGCTTATTATTCCTGCAGGGTATCTGATTACTGGCAAGGCATAGCTGTATATAGCTGTATATATATATATATATATATATATATATATGTATATATATATATATATATATATATATATATATATATATATATATATATATATATAAGAACAGAATATTTTATTTCTTATTTTCCCTTTTTTTCCCTTTTTTATATTTATGTTAAATATCTTCACTGAGAGCAAAGTGGAACCAAAGTCAAATTCCTTGCTTGTGTGCACAAACTTGACGAATAAACCTGATTCTGATTCTTTTTCTCAGCACATATTGTTTGAATAAAAAAGAAAAACTTGGGTTACAAACAAGGTGCTCCAGGCAGTTAAGGAGTGCAGAATTGCTTTGCTTGGGTTGTACCTTTAGAGTAAAAAGTTGCACAATAAACTATATTACATTCTGAAAGAAAAGGAAAAGCTTAGAAATCATGATATAACCTTTAGAAAAGAGGAAATGAGGTCAGCAGTTAATGTCAGCCACAGAGAAATAGTTTCACTTAGGCAGAAAAAGGCAATAAATATACTGAACATTGTGAACGAGCTGAATGTCAGAGAAACAAGGAGGAATTAAACTTACTGGGAACTCTGTTGATGGCTCGCAGTGGGCGGAGAACCCGAACAGTTCTGATAGCTGATAGGCTGACGTTGTGTCCGTCCAGCGAGTACTCCAGCATTCTGCAGGGGGGCACCAAAACATGACTGGCATCTGGATCAGCCTGACCTTGGCAGACCCTGGGAGCCCACAGGGAATGCTTTCTTTGGGATACACAGCCTTTAAGTACAACTCACTAAGGTCTGCTTCTTTATGAGGACCGAGTGATGCTATTGTCATTCAATGAAGCTATCACACACACGCAAACATCTCCAAGCATGTGCGTCTCAGCACACACAAACACACGCTTGACATTTAACTGGCATTAAACAAGTGTCTAAGCTTTACACAAAACACACACATACACACTTTTGGCTCACAGTTAATGTCAGACGGGTGTGTGTGTATGTGTGTGTGTATGTCTGCAAGATACTCACCCCACAACAACAATGAAGAAGTCCAATCTGTTCCATGTGTCGCCAAGATAACCTTTCTGACCTATGACCCCGAGAGCGACCATCTTCACCACCATTTCCCCGGCAAAGAACGCAAAGATCCCATCGTCTAGAGCCTACACACCAAGACACACATATGCACACATACACACACACACACACACACACACACACACACACACACACACACACACAGACAGAAGATTAGCGTAAACTGATTAGGAGAATGAAAATCGAGGCTTGTTAATGAAGTTATAAAGCTGTATGTAATTTGTTTTTCATTTCAGTGCTTGTGAATGTGTGTGTGGGTGAATATGTTGGTGTGTTTTTACCTGTAGCAAGTATGGGGTGTGGCCACAAGGCTGGAACATCCCCAGAGTCAAACAGTTCAACAGGATAGCCAGAATGCTCACTCGCTCGAACCACGTGCCACAGAGTTAAGGGTTGTCACCATGGCAACATTTCAACATGATAACATAGTTTTTATATGCTCACCAGGCTCATAAATGTTAGCTATAAATTTTGGGGGTTGGGGTTAAGTGATTTGCCCACTTCAACATGTGGAAGGAGTAAGATGCAACCAAAGCCAAAACTTACACATTGCAAGATGACTACTCACCCATGGATGGATGGATGGATGGATGGATAGATGGGAAGACTGAAACTACATATAGACAGTAAGATAAGGAATACAGTCTGAGACTAAACAGGAACATATTTAAATCAAATTCTAGAGTTTTCTAATTTTTTTTTCAACTGTTACTAAACCCTAAAAAATATTCATACAGCCTCAAATATATACATATACCCCACAACATTTGTTAAAATCTCCCCAAATGAATTACACCTGTGGAGCTAAATTGGGACCATGAAGTTTGCTCAAAAGAAAAAAGTTGAAACTGAAAAAAAGAGATTTGAAACTGAAAAATAATTTTGAAACTGAAAAAAAAGTTTTGAGACTGAAAAAAAAGTTCAAAACTACTTTTCAGATTCAAGGGGTTTTTTTTCAGTTTCAGATGTTTTGTTTTGTTTTTTTTTTTCTTTTTTTTTTTTTTTTTTTTTTTCAGATTTAAACTTCTGGTCCTGTTTTAGCATGGGGGCAAAGCCTAAGATGATGGGGGTATGGAATCATGACTGACAACTCAACACAGCTGCTGAACAACGTTTTCCCATCTGTTGCATTCAGGGACCGTGGGAACTGGAATTGTCTGTAAAACATCATTGATATTCTATTTGTATGTGATTGGTGCTTCACTGATTCAACCTGCTTATATCACACACCACACAAATATCATAGGAAACATATGATATTACATGATATGATATATGATACTGACAAATTTGCACAGCATTTTCAGTCCAATTTTAACATTTCCCTTGCTCTCAAAGTACAGCAGAAGAAGCGCCGACCGCCGCTGCCCCCATCCGACCACAGCTCTGTTCAGATGGGCCTCCTCTTCTGATGTGGGCGCCAGTAATAACATTAAGGCTGGTTGTCATTTTACCTCACAGGGAAACTGAGATAGAGAGCTGATGGTAGTAAACGCAAGCTGGTAAAAAAGGAGCTCAAAATCTTGCTGATTTATTTAATCCTGTAGGAGCTACAGCAGATTTACTGCCATTGCCGCTGTTTATCTCAGGCTGAGACATAATCATATCCAGGTAATTTTATTTAATCTACAAGTTTTCAGGAATTATATGTTAACTTCAGCTTGTTTCATGGATTTAGAATACAGTGCAGCATTTTGTCATAAATATGAGCCTGTAAAAATGTCATAATGTTATTTTATTTTTTGAAAATAACAGGTGCAACAATAGAAACAAAATAATATATATTTATTTTACTTCTTATTTATTTTTTTACACCATGCAGGTAATATCCGGCATGAGCCCTTCTCCAGAACATCTGCCTCAGTGCTGGTAATGTTGTGGCCCCCAAGGATGAACTTGAGTAGCAGAGGATGATGGGGAGGCTGGTTTGGAAATGGTCACTAATGCTCTCTGGTGGGACCAGCTGTCTCTGATGCCCCTTTTCCACAGGCTCTACTTTGGTCGGCTTGTGATGTGGCAGCTATTGATTGAGCCTCTCTTGCAAACTCTAATGACAGACGATGCAGTGAACAGTACAAGGAAGCTATCCAAAGCACTCTCTGCAGACCACCCTGGAAGATGTTCCACTCACCAAGCAGAAAAGACCAGCCACAGGTTTCAGTTGCAGGACCTCTTCCACATGATGTCTCTGATTGTTCTTCTGCAGCTCCAGCATCACTGCCAGAGATGCTGGATCTGTTTCCTCCATTAAAGTTTCAAGAACGGTCCAGGAAGAGGTCATTCAAGTTAATCCGGCATGAACAACTATACATAACTGTACAATTTTCTTCCATCTGGAAATTGTTTGTTTTCTAAATATTTATGTCATTATTATCTTTTCATTCTTTAGTCATTTTAAATTGTTCCAAGTTAGCTTTATGTTCATATGTTAAAAAACAACTATAAATAATAATAAAATTGTTAATAAAACGAGTTACCAAGAATTACTGTTTCAATCATTGTATTCATAACTATCAAACAACTAAATAACAAATGTGATAAGAACAAATAAATTCAAAAACAGAAAACGATCTATCCCTCCTGTCCCTGCTTTCCTGCGCTCTCCTCTCCTCAGCCTCCCATTGCTCCCTCATATCCTAAACACAGGCAATCAAAAAGATGACAAAGAGAGCAGCACAAAAACTTTTAGGAAATTTACATTTATTAACTTGTGGAGTTAAAATGTATGTTTTTGTATTACTTTATTTTTTTATAGGCTCATTTGTTTAAGGCCTGCAAGAGGGTGACCTTCCCCTGCAGGCAAATCCCCACAACTGTCCTCATAATGTAGACAGAAAATGAGTGAGGAAGAACATGGCAATTGTGTTAATCCATGAATGCAACACTATGGCTTTTACAGCAAAACACAACACAACGGTAACCACACTCAATTGATATCATAACTTCTGTATAATATAAGGGTTAACAAAACTGTACTCAAAAGTATAGGATGTGACACTAAATAGATGTATTTTTTGTACCTCTAAGCCACTGTGGCCGATTTCTTTGAAGAGAAAAGACGCTGTCTTCTCTGTGGTCCCTAAAACACTTAATTAGCAAATATTAAAATTAGCTTTATATAAGTGGCAATACATGAAGAACCATGGGGCCACCATACAAACTCGTTTACGAGCGATGATACTGTTTTTAGTAAAATATTTAAAAACATGTCAACGAAACAATAAAAGCTGGTTCCATTGATTCATTAGGCGGACTTGCCACTTTCAATATGGCAGACTAGCAGATGTTTCACAGTGATGGGCCAACACATCAGACCGTTTCTCTAAACTGCTCAAGTATCGATAGTGAATGTGTCTGTTTTCCTTCTCAGTTTGTGAGGTAAAATGACAACTGATGCTTATGTTATTACTAGCACCCGCATTAGAAGAGGAGGCCATGCTGAGAAGAGCTGTTGTTGGATGGGGGCAGCAGCAGTTGGGCGGTTCTTCCGCTTTACTTTGAGAGCAAGGGAAATGTTAAAATTTAATTGAAAATGCTGCGCAAATTTGTCAGTATCATATATTTTCCACTGATATTTGTGTGCTGTGTTGAAATATGCAGGTTATATCAGTGAAGCATAGTTTTTTCAAAACCAATCACATACAAATAGAATACCAGTGATGTTTGATATTTCCAGTTCCCACAGTCCCTGAATGTAACAGCTGGGAAAATGTTGTTCAGCGCTGTGTTGAGCTCAGTCATGATTCCACACCCCTGTCATCTGAGGCCCCGCCCTCACGCTAAAACAGGACCAGAAGTTTGAAACTGAAAAAAAACCCTTGAATGTGAAAGGCAGTTTTGAACTTTCCATTCAGTTTCACATTTTTTTTTTTTTTTTTTTTTTTTTTTTTACCATTTTCAAAACTTTTTTTCAGTTTAAAAACTTTTTTTCAGTTTCAATTTTTTTGTTAGTTTCAAAACCTTTTTTTTCAGTTTCAAATCTCTTTTATTCAGTTTCAGTTTTTTTTTCTTTTGAACAAACATTATGGCCCCAATTTAGCTCCATATGCATCTCAACTATATGATTTTTTTCCCCTAGTCATCAACAATTTTCTGTATAAATCTTGGCTGAACAATTGGCAACTCTTTCCAGCAAAATTGGTTGAGTTAATTTAAACTGGTTGGCTTCCTTGCACAGACCTTGCTATGAAGCAGAGACCAAAAATATTTAACAGGGTTAAAGGTTTGGTTGTTGTAGAAGCTGCATTGACAGCTACTTTATCCATTCCAAAACCAGTTTCCTGTTTAATGTGGATTGTTGGCCATACGAACCTGACAATATCCACCCAATAAGAAGGAAAACCACATCAATCCTTCCATGTTTTGTCATCAAGCAAAATGATAATGTAATTTACAATTCTTCCCTTATGAGACATAATCATACAAAACTGAGAAGAAAAATGAATAAACTTTTACGTATAATGAAGCAGCTACACTTCAGCAGTCTGACAGTTTTAAGATACTTCATCCATAAGTCATCAGTTAGACTCTTTTCATACAAAATTAAGACAGTCTTAATATTTTAAAAATCAGCCAGGCTGTGAATGGTCTCTGAAGGGTCTTGGAGAGCTCTGCTGGTGTACATCAAGAACACAATGCACTCCACATGATGGAGGTTGAGAGTTCTCTCACTGCTTTGAGCATGAAAAAAAGGTTCCATGTTTTCCACACTTTTAAATGCCATGCCTTTGCACATTCAATTCAGTACGTGCTGCACTCCCAGAAGAATAGAACTCCCAACTGAAGAGAAGTGTGCACACTGCCAAATTGCCCATAGACTCCACTTTACTGAGACACCAAAAAAAGTATTTCAGGCATCAGTTTTAATGATTTGATACCTGTTATGGAAAAGGTCCATGGAATGCCTCACTGAGGTTATAATATGATTTTAGTAGTCATGTTGGATATAATAAGTATTAACTCATGTGTTTGAATAGACATAGAAAAGACATGAAAATGTGTCTGAAAACTGAAAGGACATCCACAGAAAGCGAGTCTGGATGAGTTTTGAAAGGTGGTTGGGGATGATCAAATGTGCTAAGCAAGGCTTTACTCTAACAGATTTGTTTAGGCTAAGTTTGGGTGGGAGCTTTGTGCTTAAAAAGTCAGATTTTCAACTAATTTTTCAGGGCTAAGTTAGGTCAGGGACTAGTCAACCTAAAGTAGCAACAAAAAGATATCCACATACAATCCAGTTTTTAGAAGATTTTTGCATGTATCCACACTGACTGCTAGCAGATTTTAAAATCATTGCTCATTGCACACTGCACTATGCTGCGCCCTGCACAAAAAAAAACATTATCCTGCATCTGTTATGCTGCTGATATGCTGATGGAAATAGTGACTGTTTTTCCCTTGAAACTGATGGTAGGGGTGCAGAAATCTCTCTTGTATATAAAGAAATTTCACAAATTGAGAATATACTTGTGTAGATATGATGTCTAAGGCAGCAGTGTTGGGGTAGGAAGCCATTTAAACTGTCGTGGAGGTCTGGATGATCATAGGGCAGAGTTAATCTGCTGCAAAGACAGCCATACAGGTAGGATTATGAGTAAAAATGGCTTAAGATCTAATTATTGTGCAGATACTTGGATATGTAGACTGCTCAGCAATGAAAAACACAGGATTAAAACTGGAGCATATAGACATAAAACAACCATCTGCAATCATACAGTGCAGTATTCACTTATGTCTGCATTTGTCAGATTGGTGCTTTGTGATAGAGACCATTAGCTTTTTTTTTTTTTTTTTTTTTTTGCCATATCCCAGTTCTTTCAGAGCACTTTCAAGGTTAAAAAGCTGAAATGACAATTAATCATGAATCTAATTAAATGTTTTTCCTACATCGCCTCCTTCACCAACCTTCCCTCCTCCTTCTCTGCCCCTTCCCCTGCAGAACTTGGCTCCTTCCTCCTCCGACTGACTGAAACTACAGGCCAGATCCAGAGACAGTTGGAGAGACTCCACCAGCAAAAGGGTGAAGACTCTGATAGCATCAGCCCCATCCTTCTAAGAGGCCTGATCCAACCAGCTGTCTCCTTCCATACAACATCTCTACAACCTGAATCTGAGTACAGAGAAAATACTGATCCTCACAGTGCTGCCTGCTTTGTCCAGGTGACAGTGGGTTTGTTGAAGCAGGTGTAAAATGGTGTCTTCAACTCCAATTCCACGGCAATAAGCAAACTGCAGGGGGCCCTGATATGTGCTGGTTTGCTTACTCAGGTGAGCCAACAGGAGTCTCTCCAAGACCTTCATGATGTGGGTTGTCATGGCAACAGGCTTATAGTCATTAATGACTGATGGGTGAGTTTTCTTTGGTACCAGAACCAGACAGGATGTCTTCCACAACAGTGGTACCTTCTCTTGGGTCAAGCTAAGGTTGAAGAGGTGTTGCAGAATCTCACAGAGCTGCTCTGCACAGGCCTTCAGGACTCTGGGGGTGACACCATCTGGACTTGCAGCCTTGTTCCGGTTCAGTCTCTCCAGCTGCCTCTTCACCTGATTCCAAAACTGGAAATTGTGGGGGAGGAAGCAGCAGCATCTCCTGATTTGGTTGAAGACAAACTAGTGGAAGCAGAAGAGTCCATGACTGAGGTTGAAGATTGAATATTTGAGGTGTGACAGGAAAGCTGTGGGTCAATGGAGGGTGGGATGTCTGTTTGGCTGGGAGCAGGAGGGGAGGATGGTGAGCTTGTTCCAGAACTGAATCTGTTGAAGAATGTGTTCAGCTCATTTGCTCTGTCCAGACTTCCATCTATCTGATCTTCCTTTTGCTTGAACCCTCTGATGTCCTTCATCCCTGACCACACATCTTTGATACTGACCCTCTGTAGTTTGGTCTCCAGCTTCTTCCTGTACTTCTCATTGCAGTCTCTGATCTTGACTTTGAGCTTCTTCTGTACGTCCCTGAATAATTCTCAAATTCCCTAAAGGCTCTTTTTTCCCTGTTTAACAGTTCCTTTAGCTCACTGGTGATCCAGGGTTTGTTATTAGGGAAGCATCTCACTGTTCTGGTGGGGATGGTATTGTCAACAAAGAAGTCTATATAGTTAGTCACACACTCAGTCATGGCATTGATGTCCCCTCTATGCTGTGATGAGAGAATGACATTATAACATGATATAAAACTAAAAAAAGTTGATTTTGCATAATACGCCTCCTATGACATGCAGCAAAGATGATGAATATCTTTAAAGTCTGTTGTGGCTAGAATACTTTTCTCTAGTGTGGTTTGCTTTGGGAGTAGCCTCAGAGTCAGCAACAACAACAGACTGAATTAACCGATAAGAAAGGCTGTCCCTATAACTGGCTGCAGACTGGACACTTAGGATATGCTGGTGAAGAAGAGGAAGCTGAACAAACTGTTATCTATCATGGATAACCCTGACCGCTCTCTCCAGCTCACACTGGGCCAGCAGCAGATATTGATGCTTGTCGACTCCTTTTCTGCAAAGTTTATACAGTTGCAAGTTTTAAACTAAACTTTAAATAAACAATACACTATAAATATTGGATATAGTCATTTACAACAAAATGTTAAATTTCTCAACAATTCTTTTTATATATATTTATATTTTAAACATGTTCACTGAGAGCAAAGCGGAACCAAAGTCAAATTCATTGTTTGTGTGCACTAACTTGGTGAATAAAGCTGATTCTGATATCTTTCAGGCTTCTCTTTCAAACAATTACATACTTAATGCTTGTATTTTTTATATTTATATTTTGCTGTTTATAATTTTGAGAATAGTACTGCTGCTTTGCAGCAAGAAGGTCATATCCCAACCTGGGGTCTGTCTGCATGGAGTTTGCATGTTCTCCCCTTCCTTCCTGTGTGGGTTCTCTCCAGGTACTCCACCTTCCTCCCACAGCCCAAGAACATGACTATTATGTTAATCAGTCTCTCTGAACTCAAGGTATGTGAATGCATGCACATGGCTGTTTGTCCGCGCACACACACCCACACACAATAATGTCCGATAAATGTCTCTCATGGGAAGGGTAGCTTCAAAAAAATGATGGTTTTGTCTAGAATTAATTACTTATTCTCAATGATTCAAAATAAACCATCATCTGACTGGTTTAGATCCCTGGACACCTTTCTCTCTAAATTTCTTTATAAAGATAAACCCCCACATATTAGCTTAAAAACACTACAGAAGACCAAAGATAAAGGACTAGAGCTGCCCAACTTTTATCATTACTTCTTAGCCAATAGGCTACAATACATCTCAAGATGGCTAAAACATAACTCCCTTAATGAATCGTGGTTAGACATAGAAAAAACACTATGCAACAATATAATGATTTCGGACCTTCCATTCATTAGCTCAAATATAAAACGACAGGTATGCTTTAAAAGCATCAATGTTAGGTCCTCTCTGACAGCATGGTGGGAGTTTCTTAAAATGATAGTCTTCTCTAATCCCATGCAGATGTACACCCATCTGGAACAACCCTGACATCCTACAATAAAATAATATGATAAACTTCCCAGGTTGGAGGTGTAAAGTAATCAAATACCTGGAACATATATATGAGGAGGTAGACTTTATCCCATTTAACAGATTAATAATACAATATAGGATTGACAAGACTAAATTTTTGGAACATCAACAAATTAAAATCTATAATAAAAAATAAATTTAAGCTCAATAAAACTAGGTTGGAAACAACATCAAGGGTATTAGAATTCCTTAATCTTAACCCTCCCAAATTGCTATCAAGAATTTACAGGACATTCTCTAACATAAACAAATCGATATCCCTTCCCATTGTGAAATGGGAGATGGATTTTGGTCCTCTGGGACCAGATATGTTTAAGAACTTTTAAAATGATTAGAAACCCTAATTTGCAATTTATACAATACAAAATAGAGTACATAGAGTACACTATACAGGTCAATGGATGTTCAGGATGGGTTTTGCCTCATCTAGCACTTGCTCGCAGTGCACAGGCAATGTATCTGACAATTACATCCATGCATTTTGGTTCTGTCCAACTGTTCAGAGATTCTGGCACTGGATATGTGAGGACTTATCAAAGTGTCTGAAATGTAAAATCCCACCCTTTCCATCAGTTTGCTTATCAGTCCATTTAGATGACATCACCTTGGAGACAAAGTCAGTTCACATGATTTGTACTGCCTTGTGTATCTCAAAGAAAACTATACTCATAAACTGGAAAAATAAAAATACTCTTAGTATTAACCAGCATAGAGACCTTTTGTTGGATCATATCAGTCTTGAGACAGCCTCTGCCTCCACATTAGATCAATCTCTCTGGGCTCCTTTGATCGGTTCCATCACATAGTGGAGGTGTGGGGCAGCCTTTGATTTCATCTTGTGGGGCATTGTGACTGGTGAGGGGGGTGTCGGGGTCTGGGGCCACGGGGGCGGGACCGTGGGGGGTCTTGGGCGGGGGCTGTGGTCCCCACCTGGGAGGGGGCCTTGGTGGTTCTGGGTGATCACATTATTTAAATTTTTTTTTTTTTTTTTTTTTTTTTTTTTTTTTTTTTTTTTTTTTTTTTTAAAAGGTCAAATCCCAGCCTGGGGTCTTTCTGCATGGAGTTTGCATGTTTTCCCCTTCCGTCCTGTGTGTGGGTTCTCTCCAGGTACTCCATCTTCCTCCCACAGCCCAAGAACAAGACTATTAAGTTAATCGGTCTCTCTTAACTTAAGGTATGTGAATGCATGCACATGGCTGTTTGTCCACACACACACAAACACCATAATGTCCGATAAACAAACAAATTTCCCAATGCATTTCTATTCCATTCTATTTTTTAAAAACAAAAACCAAACATGTGTAGTGATGATTTGAACTTTGTGTGAGTTAAGCATATGGTTGCTCCCATTAAATGCGGCTAAAAGAGCACAGATGGATCTCTCTGTGCGCATATCGTTTGTACATCTGGCCCCAAGCAGTTGTGAAGGCCACAGCATATAATTCACATCATTTTCATACTCATCAAGCCATTGTGTGACCCCAAATGCCCTACGTGGAATCATCTGCATTCATTATCTTCCTCTTTTTTTTCTTTCTGTCTGTCAACTTTCAGAATCATAGCCAATGGTAATTTCTGCAGCAACCCAGAGGAAACCCTGGGAAAAGTGTGTTGTTAATCTGAAATGCCTGATTTGGACTCTGGATTATAATACATTTACTTTTTTAAATTACAAGAACAGAAATTAAATGAAAAAATAATGTTTGTAAGGATTTAAACCAAAAACATGTTCCATTCCAATGAGAAGCTGACATACATTCATCATTTTATGACATAAGGGTGCACTGTCCCCAAACAGCAATAAATTTGAGGTCTGGGCTAATCCAGATGCCTAATGCTAGCTTGCATTATGCAGTTTTCACATGTATTTGAGATCATTGTGCTGCTAGGACAGCCAACTGTATCCAGGTTTTAACCCAGAAACCTAGCTCAGTGGAGTGAGAGTGTAAGGCACCAAAACTGACACATTAATGCAAACCTGAACTTGCAGCTGCCCACACAAGCTAAATGCCTTATTAAAATGACATCTTATGGTCAAAAGAGCCAAAGACCAAGTCCCAACGATTTCTCAAAGTGAGACTTTCAAACCTAAGACACAACAAACTGTTAAGCAAGGAAGTGGGAGTATCATGCTGAGGGAGTGTTTCAATGCCCATGGAAGCTGCTGAAAGACCAGTGCTGTAGTTCAGAGTAAAATAAATTTTTAAATCGCCAATCAAGAAAGAAGCCCCGTGGTCCAAAATCAAGAACTTCAAGCACGACCGAAGTTTGCTGCTCCCCACATGGAAGAGTCAAACGCCTTGTGAAGGATTGTTTAATAGTCAGATGAGACAAAAAAAAAAAAAAAAAAAAAAAAAAAAAGCATTTAGCTGTTTGGCCACAATAGTAAAAAAAAAAAAATCTTTATAGAAATCAATGTGAAGTTTTAACTCCTTAATCACAAGAAAACTGTAGAAGCTGAAGCATGGAGGTGGCATCATCATGCTGTGATTCTGTTTTCCTCCTTGTGGTACTGGTGCATTTAAGAAAACTGTATTCTTCAGCTTCAACTCTTATCAACAGCTATCCAGTTAAATTTTAACTCAGTTGAGTTTTTCAGCAGGACAATTGCTGTCCCCAGTGGTGCAAAAAGTAGGTCTGCACTATAAGCGACACATAGGGGCACTGCACTACAGGGGGCACCAAAACGATGGCAGAAAAATTATTTCTTGTCAGCATTTTCTGTATTTAACAGCGGTTTGTGCATGTGTAAATTATATGATCAATAATAAGGTGCCCACACACACACACAAAGGCGCTCAAATGTGCGCCCTTCGAGAACATGCTGGTGCACGAATTTTGTATTTGAATTGTGAAGTGTTGTATTGTATAATTCCATGACTAAGGCATATTTATTTATACTTGGGGGTAGGGGGGGCGGCGCCTATAATGTATCTGCATACAACTCAGAAAGTGCATAGTTGCCCCCTGGTTCTCTTTCTTATTGCTGATTCATGAAAACTGATTTTAACGGCAGTAATTGAGGCCTGCTGGGCTTTAGATGTTGTTCTGGTTTCTCTTCGTGACCTCCTGGGTGAATCATCACTGTGCTCTTGAAGCCATTTTGGTTGACTGGCTAGTCATTGGCACGATCACCACTGGTCTATGTTTTCTTAATTTGTAAATAATGGTTCTCGCTATAATTCAGTGCAGTCCTAAAGCCTTAGAAATGGCTTTTTAATACTTTCTAGATTAAAGGACATAAGTAACTTTGTTTCTCTCCTCTTCTTAAGTTTCTTTAGGTCAGGATTTGTTGCTTTTTTAGATCTATTAGCCTACGTCATGTTGTCAGGCAGGTTCTATTGAAGTAGATTTTTTATTCTAGAGGTTAGCAGTAATCAGACCTGGGTGTGACAAAAATATGGTTTATTGCAGTTAATTCATGATTTAACAATAGAACAATTATATTTTCCATTTCACCAGGCTGGTTTGGAGAACATTTTTCCCTTAATAAATTAAATCACCGTATGAAAATTGTGTTTTTCATTAACTCGGTTTATCTTTGTCTAATATAGAAATTTTTGTGATCATCTGAAAGATAGTGTGACAAAAACAGAAGAAATCTCTAAAGGAGCATATAATTTTTCACAGAAGTACATACAAATATTTCGGAGGGTGTATGTATATATTTGAGCCTTGGCAGCATGTATTTTAAAGTATATCCACAATAAATTCAAATTGTGCATCTAATTCATGTTTTAAGGAATAGCTGCAGTTGTATGCTGCCTCATTTGTCAACAGTGGGGAAAAAAGCATAATAAAAGCCCAGAAGTGATGAGATTAATGACCATCATGAACTGATGTAAACTTCTCAGGGTAAGCTCCACTCAGGAAGCATAGTTTCACGCAAAACATTGTTGAATGTTTAATATCTGTCACTATGAAAACAAAATGAAAGAGGCAGCGTACTTGGAAGTCAGTTTCTCGTTAACTGCTGCGTGTTTGCTGCCAAAGTGGAGGACTGAAGGAGCATCAGAAAGGAAAAGAAATGGAGTTTGAAAGTGAAAAGAGTCTTAAAAAGAAAGTTAAAGAAATACTGTGTTGGATTTGGACTGACTACACGCCAACTGAATGGATGACAGAAATGTATTCAAGAAGCAAGGACACATTCATAACAAAGCCCGCAGCACGCACATACACACACGTATACAGCCACGTGTGATCCCTCACACACATGCACAGAGTACCCTTCCAGGACACTTTGCTCCCGAGAGGGCGGAAAAAATTAATGAGAGTACAATCCTTTATCACCCTTGAGACAGAGAGTGACTGAGAGAGAGAAACAGGAGGAAAGATGGAAAACAGGGGAAGAGTGAGGGTAATCCAGTGTCGTCCCTTCGCTTTGGTTGCCATGGGAACCTCCGTCTCACCGTGGGAACTGACTCCAGAGTTTCACGATCCGCTCGCATCCTGTCTGGACTGGAACACAACACAATTAATGCATGCTCAAACCAAACATGAGAACACAAACAGTAGAGGGGCTGGAGCTGCTCCCTCCATCTCTCTCTCTGTCTCTGATCTCCTAACAGCTGATGGGTTCCCTTCTTTAATGTCTGTACATGTCACAGCAGCTTCCATGAAGCACACATGGGCATGCACACATGGTTAAACACGGGATCGAGAGGGGTCAAGGTGTGAGTGATGGATAAGAGGGGAGTTTTTTGACATCATAAATGAAAACACAAGACCAACGTCCCTTCCCGCTGTTTCACTCCCTCGATTTCCTTTCCTTCATTTCCTCTTACACCCAACCTTTGTCTCTATCATCTCTCATTTTTCTCTCTTTGGCCCAATTATTTTTTTCTGTGCTTTGCTCCTCCTGCTCCCTGTCTCTCCCTCTTCCTTTATATAGCGCTGCATAATTTCCGATCTTTATTCCGTATGACTTCCTTGCATATCTCCTTTCCCCATCCACACTCTTTTTCTATCCGGAAAGCCGCCACTCTGTGCCACCCTTGTCTTCTTCTTGCATCTCTGTATATTATCATACTTGGGTAGGATTCTAATCTCAATCAAAACCTGAATCTCTCGCGATAGATAAAATACAACTACACTTCATAATTAATATGAGCAACGAGACTGAAAAGGCAGAGAGTAGGAAAGGATGACTGACAGAGATATGAGTGCAGTGAAGAAAGGAGGAGGCTGGGATAATAAAGTGAACAAAAAGGGTTTAATACTCAAGAAGAGAGGGATTATAAAAGCTTCAGATTTAATCTTTTAACGGTAAACAACTGTAAATGCTGCACAGCCTTTGTCTCCCCTCCTTTTCCCCGTGCTCCTGGCTCTG
Organism: Anableps anableps; assembly: GCA_014839685.1. Lineage (NCBI taxonomy): Eukaryota > Metazoa > Chordata > Actinopteri > Cyprinodontiformes > Anablepidae > Anableps > Anableps anableps. The sequence continues at coordinate 3,067,612 of CM026065.1, forward strand.
CTCTGCCTCTGAACTCCCTCTCCTTGAGTGCCAACACAGGTAATAAAGGTCAGGCAGACATTATAAATCAAATCAGATCACATCAACCTGATCTTTCTGGCATCATCCCCTACCCTTGGCTTGGATACACATGCCAAGGCCAGCATGTGGGATCGTTTTCATGTGAAACGTTCATTAAGTTAAAAGGATCATCCAGAGGGACAGAAAGGCCATCCGGAAGGAGGAGAAGGTTACAGAACGTGACGCACAACTTAGAAGAGATCAGAACTTTCCACTGACACCACTTTAAATGCTTAAATGGGATATTTTATGCTAATTTCTACCTATTTAATTTCCATCATGACTCTGTGGTAGTGAAATGGTATGATTCATCTGACACTCTCTTTTCCATCTGATCCTTCAGGTCTGCTACTCAGCTTCTACCCTTAGTAACAAGGCCTCTGTACATTCAGCGCAGCTCAAACGTCCATATCTCCTCAACTTTTTTCATATTTTTTCATGTTAAAACTGTACATTTTGATGTATTTCATAAGATCGACCAACACTAAGCAGAGTGTAATTGTGAGATGGAGGAATCAGGAGATGGATTTCCGTCGGACTTTGACCAGGCCATTTTAATACATTAATAGGGTTAGACCTAAACAACTCCATTGCCTGTATGTTTACTATTGTTGTTTTGCTGGAAGCTGAATTCCCACAGCATGATGTTGTCACCATCATGCGCCACCATGGGGATGGTGTGCCCAGTTTGTTGGGAAGTGCTCTGTTTGTTGGACAAAAAGTATAATTTTGGTCTCATCTGTTTGCCAACAGTGTCTTTCTTTCTCTTCCAAAATTGTCAGATTTGTGGAGTGCAAGACTAACAGTGGTCCTATAAACTGATTCTCAATTGGATTAAGGTTTAAACTTTGACTAGGTCATTCTAAAATACACATGCTCTGTTTTGTTGCTCGAGCTATACATAAGTTTTCTTCCTGTTTTCTTCACAGCTGTCCATCAGTCTTTTAATCAACTTTGACCAGCTTCCCTGTTCCCACCGAAGAAAATTATTTTCCCGAGCATGATTCTGTCACCACCACGTTTCAACCTGTAGAGGTTGAGTTCTGGGTGAGTTACAGTGTTTTGCCTATAGGCCAAAAACTTCAACTTTGGTCTCGTTTGACTTTCTTTCACGTTTGCTGCGTACTCTACCTGGCTTGTGGCAAGCTTCAAATGAGAACTGCTAAGGCCGTCTGTCACCAATTTCATTTTTCCTACCACTAATGCCCGGATTTGTGGAGTGGGTGATTATTTGTTGTCAGGTCAACAAATTCGCTAAATTAAACTGTGGATCTCTGCAGCTCTTCCAGAGTTACCATGGTGCTCTTGGCTGCTCAGCTCCTTACCCTGGTTGTCAGTCCAGGTTAGGGTTCTTCAATCTTTACAATCCAAAGAGGCATTTTGGCCCCCAGTCCAGCTAAAACAAACCTCATTTAGAGCCGCAAATGTTATATCACCTTTTGAAAAAAAGAGAATTTATAATTTTTGTGAACTATTTACTGTAGTAAATTTGTTGTCATTTTTAAAGATGATTTTTAGGTTTTAAAATAAAGAAAAACACAAGACTAGCAAAAGGAGGATGGATACATTTTTTTTTCAATGGGATATTGATATTTGTGAAGAAATGAAAAAAAAAAAAGAAAAAACTTGTTTCAATTCTAATGACAAGAAAAATAGATTTAAAAAGCTGCTACTGGTACTTTTAGCATTACATAATAGTCCATGAAAAAAACTGAAAAACTGCTAAACATGCACTGGTTGTATTTTTATTTAAAAACATTTGTTGGTTTTTCATCATGTTTAAAGCTGTAGTATTAAACTTTTACTATTGCCATCTAAAGAAATGCACTGCTCCCAACCAAAAATAATCAATTAGAGCCAGGACGAAGGTTTTAGCATTGTCAATTACCCTCGTGTCGCACTGCTAAATGTACTAATGGTGGAGAAACAACTTAAGTTCCAGGAAAACTGTTTATCCACCGCCATCGGTGGCCATGCTAACTAGCCTTAGCATTACTGGCAAACTATGATATTATGATCCAGCTCCAGCATAGCAGAGAGCAAGGGGAAATGTGTGAGTGGCATTACATGAGGATGACTGACAGCACTAAGACCCTCCTCCTGGCTCTGATTGGTTGTTTCTGACTGGGTGGTGGATTTCTGCAGTTAGTACTGGCAGCACTGGGAGAAGGCAGAGGAGCTTGATTTTTTTCACATCATTATCGTTAAAATTTTAACAAATATGTAAAAAACATATTTTTCAAGAGTTACATACTGCAGGTTTAACCAAAGTTATTATGGGGCATTGTAGAAGATCCAGAGAGCTACTTGCGCCTTCAGAGCCGCAGGCTGCAGACCCCTGGTCTAGGTAGCTTGTGATTATGTTTTATAACCTAATTCTGCTTTAAAGGTCTCCACAACATTCTATCTGACCTGTCTGCTATGTTCCTTGGTCTTGATGTTCTTTGTTCACTTCCAAAAAAAAAAAAAAAAAACTTCACAGGGCCTTTACAGAACAGCTGGATTTATACTGAAAATAAATTAGAAGCCACACGCAGGTGTAAATAGGTGGCTGCACTTGATTTTATTTAGGGGTATCAGAGTACAGGGGGCAGAACTGCACATCATGGTTTTCAGATTTTGTTTGTAACCAAATCCTTGTCCTCTTGCTGATGCTAGAGTCCAGAAAACATAATTTATTATTCTTTTCAAATCTATAAAAATGTCCATAAAGACCAATTTTACAGCACATCTGTTTGCCACTTATGCTCATTATCTGCTTACCTGTGTGAAATGAGGTCTTTCAATTAAAAGATGTGTAAATATTTTCCTATATGCCTCTTTTAACGTGTGTACCTGACAAAGCACACTGAGGAAGAAAATATGTCTTACCAAGAAACACTGTAGTTCAGTGAGAAAAATCTTGTGCTGCTGTTGCAAAACAATTACAGAATATTCCTGCACTCTCGGTTAAATTGGGTGCATTAAATTCTACTCAACTAAGCTGCTTTTGTGAGACTGTGTGTGCATTGTGCATTAATCAAAAAGAAGCTAGTTCCGTGAAACAGCTCACCATATGAGGGACTCCTTGACTGAGATCACCTAAAGTATGAGAAGCAGAGGATTTCAAATGTTTACACAACTTTTCCTTTTAATTATATACAAAAGTTTTAAACCACATTAATTTTCTTTATTTCTTACATTTAAACAGCATGAATTTTCTATCATTATTATTTTTATATCATCATTTATAGTTCTTCTGACTTTGTGAAGGTCTTTGAAAGTCCATCTCTTGGACTTTGGCTGCTTTTCCACTTATTTCGTGTCCAGTTCTTGCACCTGAATCTGACGGCATCTTGTTCTTAAAAGATAAACGTACACAAGTGAATGAAAAGAAGTGCTAGACCTACAAAACTGTTATATTTATAGAAAATAGCATAAAAAAAATAAAAATAAACATTTATACATCCTGATACAGAACCTAGGAGATTTATTCTCTGTTAGCTGATTTATTAGTAGCTATTATTCAGCTATTAGCTCTTTGGAAAAAATTTAGAGAGAAAATTCCTATTTTTCTGTCTGTCAAACATGTATTTTGGTATTACAAATGAAATGTGTTGTCACAGACTGCTTATAATGAAGTGCCCAAAAGATTTATTAATAATGGAGTTCTCTGCCAGGTTTTCAGGTATGTGTTGGAACAATGGAGCTTTGGCCTTTGAGTTTAGCCTCTTTTATAGAATAGAATAGAATAGAATAGAATAGAATAGAATAGAATAGAATAGAATAGAATACTGTACAGTAATAAACAAACAAGGAACATTTCTCTGAAAATGTTTCGGTATTGGACAGAAAATAAAAGTGGCCAAAGTCCTGAGAGGGTCTGAAGAACCACTGATCAAGACCACTTTAAAGACTACTACAAAGCCTGCCTGGCTCCATTAAAAATAAGAATAGTCATTATCAGTGCTATTCACACAACCCTACAATGCAACAAGATTACATTTGTAATAAAATACTCTACTCTGATGACAAATGCAACCGTGATTTAATAAAGTCAATAAAGCAAATAGGATCCCACCTCCAGATACCCTGTCTGTAGAGAAAAACTGCCCTGGAGTATGTAGGCAAGCAGGTTCTTCGTATGGTATGCCTGAACTGCTGCGACAGGATACACGGAAAAAACAAAACAATAAATAAAATAAGATGAGATAAAGTAACAAATTAATAATAATGTGATGACGCAACGGCAGGTTTGGACTGAGTGCAAAAGCAAGGAGAATAAATAATTCACATGCATAGACTGTATTTAAATAAATGCTGCACAACTACATTATGTTCAGCACATACTGTAGTTGTACATGTTGTTCTTGTTAACCAACAAAACAAGGCACACCTGTCCAGTTTCTTCCTTTCTAACCATTCCACCTCTGGGGACAAAACTAAAATGCTGTCAAAATATGTTGAGGACGCAGCAATAGGTCTGAGCCCCAAGACCATCAGCAAGAAGCCTAGTGAGAAAATGACAGCTATCTGAAGAGATGGAAACTGACATCAGTCACCCTCAGTCCTGAGCTCCATGCAGGATCTCGCTTCAGTCATGCTTAATGGGATGAAGGTGATTATGAGGAAGTTGAGGAATCACCCCAAAGCTACACAGGAGGAACTTGTTAATGGTCTTAACACAGTCTGGACCACAGTCAGCAAGAAAACCACTGGTAGCATACTGCCGTAATGGACTGAAAGCTTGCAGCACCCTGTTAGAAGCCATAAGAACAGACAGGTGTTACGTTTATCAGTAAACATCTTAACATCCAGAGATGTGGGCAGATTATACCAAATCAAGCTATGTATCATCAACAAAAAACATCATCTCTACATTCAAGCGTGGAGGTGGAAACATCATGGTTTGGGTCTGGTTTCTACCGAGGGTACAGAGTGACAATGTCAAGTGGCAGCCTATAGAAACTTGACCTAAACCTGCTAACCAACAACAGAAAACATCCTAAAATTCAATGACCTACAAAACAATTTGAAATTTTTGTGAAATGTGTCTTTTCTTCAGCTTAAATAAAACAAACAAACATTTAATTTGTTCATTTATAAGAAAGAAATTATACAGAATCAGAATTAAATAATTATTTGTCAAATTTTGGTACCATACTATAAGAAAACACTAAAAATATTCAAAAAGCAACTAATAAAACAGTTCAACTATTCAGAAACTACAGATTTTGTGGATTATCACTAAAAATGTGTTCTCTTTTTTGAAAATGTTATTTTTGCTTTCTAAAAGCTACTATTCCCCCTCTTATCTATATATCTGATCACAAACAAAGAAACACAAAACCATCATGAATCCAGCACAGTTTGAAGCACAGATTTCAGACAGAGCAACACTGACATACAGCAAAGCTTCATTATTCCTTATGAGCTCAAACTTGCACAAGAGGGAACTGACCTCAGAACTTGTCTTACCTTGGGTCAAACCTTTGCTAAAATTGATTTGGTCTTTTAAATTATGAAAAAATAATACTTTGTATGCAGAAAGCCACTAGAATCCTAGTAAAATGAGAAGAGAATAATACATGATTAGACTTATCTCACTGTAAGAAGTGAGATGGTGTTGTTAGGAAAAATTAAAAAAAATCCAAATTGTCAACATGTCAGTCTTGCTAACAAGGGTGAACTTTTGCATAAATTAACCCTGAAACATGCAGCACATTCTAAGTTAACCTCTTATAATCTATAATGAAACCGTGAATTATTCATAGAGCATAAGTGAAGCCACTTTATACAATTTATAACCTCCATAACATAGAAATCTTTGGAGAAAGTGGTGCTGATGAGGCAGTGAAAAGATATGAAGATGTGTGTTGAATAGAGAGGGTGTGGGTTTAATGTTCATCTCTGCCCGGCCTCACATCCTCACTTTGGCATCCACACACACAGACTTGATTAAACATAACCTAGTTAAGCTTGAAGTCCTCCATGCGCAGGGTGTGTTTTTGTGTGTGTGTTACACATGATGACATGAAGTTGGGCCAGAACAAGTCGTCCAGTCCTCTGACTCCACCCTCCTGAGAGGGTGACAGCTGGTAACGATAGAAACGCTCCATGGAATCTCTCTAATTGGCTGCCATGACTCTGACGGCTCACCCTACTTTGAGTGGGATTTTCTAGGATTCATGGTTGCTTCCCAGTCACCTACTTACAAAGCCTTGCAAAATTATTCACACCCATTTAACAACTACAAAAAACCTCAGTGTATTTTAGGTGTATTTTAATTGAAAGAACAACACAAAGTAGAGAGAGTAAGGAGAAGAAAGAGCAGAAAGGAATTAGGATTTAGGTCTGGACTTTGACTAGACTTTTTTATCACAACAATGTGCTTCGACCTAAACCAGGGCTCTGCAACCTGCAGCTGCAGAGTCACAAGTGACTCTTTGGACCTTCCACAATGGCTCTTAATATCTTTGGCCAAAAAAATTGAAAAGAACCAGCTTACGTTTTTAAATTTAACTATAATAACAAACACAGGTTTTTAACTGTTTTTTGGTTTAGTCCTACAATATTTGCATTGAATTTCCACAAAGACTGACACTAAAAGGACCAGTAATATGATTTAAGAGATGTTATTCTTGTCATAAGTTTGAAATCAATGTGCTTTGTCATTTTTTTTTTTTTTACATCCAACAGAAAAAAAAGATTCATCCTCTTTTTGCTAAATGTTATGTTTATTTCTATTTTAAATCCTAAATATAGAAATAAAATAGTGGTTCTTTAAAAATTACAACTAATTTCCGATAGTAGATATTTATCTAAAATTATAAGTTGTCTGTTTTTCAAAAAGTTGTGACATTTGCAGTTCTAAACGAGTTTTAATTTGCTGTTCTGAGAGTAAAAATGGATCTTTAGGTTGTAAAGGCTGCACACCCCTGATCTAAACCATTCCATCATGTTGCTCTGGCTGTATTGTTAGTGTCATTCTGCTGAAAGGTGAAGCAGCACTCAGTTGTGAAGGGAAGCTAAATGAAATATAAAATTTCAAACTGCACAAATAATAATCTGAGAAGTAAAGCAAGCATTTGTATTTATCCTCTTTCACCCTGCATCACTCAGTGTAATAAACTGCCCTCAGATAAGTTTAAAGTTTGCCACAAGCTATGAAAGGGGCACAGCAGACTTGTTGAAGAACATCTTCTGGTCAGTTGAGACCACTGAATTACACAAAAACACTATGGAAAGATGGATGGAGCTAAATTCAAGGCACTATTGGAAGAAAAGCTGTTAGAGGCTGCATAAGACTTGAGACTGAGGGGCAGCCTCATCTTCCATCAGGACAAAAACACTAAACATACATGCAGTGTTTAGCAGCTGTAAAAACAGCTAAATGTGGTTTTTGACTTAGGGGTTGCTGAATACAAATGTCAGACTTTTCAGATTTTTATTTGCTAAAAACTGAATTCATTACCCTTTTTCTGACACTTCACAGTTGCAGAAAATCCAAGAAAAGAACACTGAAGCTTGTGACTGCAACGTCACAAACTGTGAAAAAGTTCAAGAGGTATAAATAAGGCAAGGCACTGAACAAACAGAAACACCTGTACCTCAATAGGAAGCTTTAAGATTGCTTTGTGCTTGTTTTTACATTTCTCAGTCAATTTTTCTGACAAACACTACGTTGTGAAGACCCACTGCTCCTTATGAGGCCCAAAGCCCCGGGCCCCATAAGAAGAAGTCCTATTTTTGGATTAGACGTTAGGTTTAGGATTAAGGTGTGAATTGAGTTTAGGCTAGATTTAGGATTAGGCACATAATGGTAATGGTTAGGTTTTGGGTTAGAATAAGTGTTAGGGTTAGACATAAATGCAGTTACTCAAATGAATGGAAGTCGATACAAAGTCCTCAGATTGGTGGAAGTACAAGGATGTCTGTGTGTGTGTTTTAAGTGTGCGCACACACACAAGGTGCATTAAAGGAGTTTGTTGAGTGCTACATATAAAGATCAATACACCACAATATGAGTGGTATTCTTCGAAGTTAAAGATAGTAACCCCTCTCAACAGGAAATGATGGAGTCAGTGAAGCAGACAGAAACACAAGAATATGTTATGTAATCGTTAAAGTCAGTTTCATTCTTGGAGTCAAACTTTCTTCTGATTCATTCGTTATTTTTATTTAAAACAACCAAATTTGAGTGAGATTTTTCAGTTCTTTTTGACATCCAGCCACTCTTAACGAAGCCATGTTTTTCCATTCATTCCACAGAAGGTTTGGGCCAAGGCTCAAGTTATGTTAACAATGGGTAAAAATAGAGATTTTATTGTTTTATTTTATACATGAAAAGAATTATATCATATGATTTAATTATTTTTATTGAAAACAGAAATGCCAAATTACTAAAATTTCAGCAAAAAAGTATACAAGTCTAATTTTACGTTATTTTTAGAAATACACCAGTCAGTTTATTCTTAGGTGATACAAGTCTTTTTTGATGTCTGATCTCCCATTTTGTTATTTTCTTTCCAAGGGTTACAACATATGTAGGAGAAAAAAATGGTTCTTCAAAAGAGGCAGCAGTTTTGAATCTAGCATAAAATGACCATAATTATTTATGCATCAAAGCAGAGGACTCAAGTTTTTTTTCTGATTTTAATAAACCTAAAAAGAAGTGTATGTTCTTGGCTGATGTGTTAATAGGTTGGAAAAGAGAACAATAATTACATTTTGGGAATCTGCTTCTACACCTGAAGAAAAAGAAAAAACAAAACAGAAAAATAGTTACACCCACACTGACATTCGGTCAATTTCCAGACACCCAGGCAGAGCTTTATCAGCTTTCTGAGCTTTTGCTAGATCATCAAAGATATGCAGCATCTTGCTGCAAACACTGAAGGACCAAAGCTTTGGCATCCATTGATGGTGAGATATAAGCGTTTGCCAAAATAACTCTGGTGAACTCTCTTGGTAAATAACATGGACAAAAACTTACTGTTAACAGCTTTATATCCAGGCTGCAGAAATGACACTTCACTGTGATATATCCTGGATTACACCTCCTAGCAAACACTGCTGATCCACCTCCTTTGCTTTAACCTCTCCTCTTTAAATCTCTGCCGTATGATCAGAAATACCTTGGAGTTGGGGATATGATACTGCAGCCATGTCTCAGGGAAAAAGACAACACTACATTCCCGAGGTAGTTAAGGTATTATTTGAGCTTCTGAGAAATAAATCAGCTGCTCTTAGTTGTAAAAAAAAAAAAAGAAAAGAAAAGAAAAAAAGAAAAAAAAAACATTGTTGCTATGGTTATTACCTTTCATCGCAAAGGTCCGAACAAAAATAAAGTATCCAAAAATTCCTCCCAGTTGCACAGCATCCAAAACCAGAGGGAATCATTTAAAAGGTACTTTTTAAGCCAGAAAATGAGGAATTAAAGTTGTTAAAAAGTATTAATCAGAATGGAAGTAACAGAGCTAGTTCAACATGCTGACAACCCAATCAGCACAGTTCTAGAATAACAGTGCAATTCTGATCAAAAAGAAAATTGTCCAGTTGGACTGGTGCATTCCTAATTATATTTATTGCCACTTTTTATAAACACAGACTCAGGCAAATATAAATATAGAATGAACTCCCACTAAACAAGCAAATTTGTTCTTGTAAGCAAAGAAAAAGTGTGCAAGCCTCTTTTTCAGCTGGCTGACTGGCAGAGCACAAATCTAAGAATGTCTGACCAGAAATTCCTTAATTGCTAAGTGGCTATTTTCCTAAAAACCTGAGTTTTCTCTTATATTAAGAGGGTCTTTCCATAACATGAAGGGCTACATATTTTATAGTATGCTGAATTTAAAAAAAACAAAACATCATCATATTTTAATAATTAAGTGTGTCAGCTGTATTTAATACTGACTGAATAAACAAAAAAAAAAATTGATTTTCTCACACATTATTAAAACTTGGCTCCATGAAGTGCATTAACTCACAACAGTCATCACCATCAACCAAGCTTATTGGCATCATATCTTTTTCTATCATGTTACAAATTTTTGGGATAATGCCCTCAGCTTTTCTGTCATCACATCCTTACCTTCCTAACACATCAGTGATTTACGGTTAAGAAGCTGATGCTCCTCAAACTTCATTTGAACTGTTTCACTTTCCTGTTCTGCTATTATTCAGCTTAAGGATGAGCAGCGGCGCCCCCTTCCTGATGGCGGCCAAACGACAACACTGAAATAAGGTCAGACTAAGATGACGGTACATGCGTTAATTGCATGAAAAAGGAATTTTAATCCAATAAACCATTATTCGACAATTAGGTTGATTATTTGCTTGCAGTGTAGCTGGATGTCATCTGCATAAAACTGACAGGAGATATTAAGAAATGTATTATTGATTTTCCAAATAGGTGTATATGGTAATAAGATTTTCCAAACCAGTGCTCCAGAGTTCCCTATGTTAGATCAGTAGAATCTGACATGATTTAGCTGATACAGGCACTCAAGCTTCTGTTTGAAAAGTAAGATCTGAACCACTCCAAAACAGTTCCAAAGATCCTCAGTTAGCATTGAAGGCTGTCAACTATGGTGTGATTGTGAGTATCAAAGGCTGATTAAGGGTCTAAAACAGTAAATTCCTGTGGCCATCATGATGCCACTGGAGACTTTAAGTAAGGCTGGATGAAGCTCAATTAATTTAATAAAAATTAGATTGGTATTTATTCTAAACTTTGGTTTATTCCAGCTGGGGGGGGGGAATCAGATGGTCCATTTCGACCTTACAAATCTTTACCAAGGCTTATAGAGTAAGTGTGTAAGTGGCTTTATGTGATGAGACAAGAAACAGTATGGCACAAACAAGGTAAAAAGAGTAACATGGCTGTTTGGGAAATAAAGCAAGGAGGCAGGTGATTAATATGTAATGTGTACCAAGAGGAAGAAAAACAGGACTTTCATCAGTGATGATCCACCTCATCCCTGAGCATAGACACATTATTACCTCTGTTGAACAAACTCCAGCCTCGTTACTTTCTTTGCAAATCACTCAGAGTAATTTATGATTCCAGACAGAAAAGGTGTAAAGCAAAGAACTCTGTTCAGCATGCATAATAAAACGACTGTTCCCATTAATTGTGTTGAGCAGACAGAGAGAGCTGGGCAACATCTGAGGAAAATAAACCTACAAGCGGAAGTAAGCGGGTCGTCGGGGCAGAGCTACACTGTTTCCAAGCAACCAGGTGATTCCTCTGAAGAGCCTCTCCTGGGGAGATTCCCAGGCACTTAGTTGTGAGTCCACACGCTGGTTCATGAGTGCACCAGCGCTTGACTGTATGATGGTAAAAATGTGTGTAAGTTAGTGCTGACACAGTGAGAGTACAGTGATCTGGGATGCGGCCATGGTAACAACTCAGCAGGGTGCTGTGGAGATATGTTCTTCACTTTCAGCCAGTCGGAAAGACATGTTTTCAAGAGGAGCTGGCATAACTGGCATGATCATATTAATTTTGGAGATTTTTCTGATGCATTTGAAATGCTTCTTCTCAAGAGTTCAACAATATATCATAAAATTTTAATTATTATTAACAACAAGAACTGGGTGCACAAATTATTGTGGATATTCTTTAATCTATACAAAGCCAAAATGTACACACTATCTAAAATATATACATAAACCTCCAATAATGTTTGCTTAAAGGGGCAGTATTATGTATTTTCCAGTTATATAGTTCCATTTTATAGCACAATCAAGAAACTGTTACCTTTGGTTGTTATAAAAATGCTGTATATCAAACATAACTTCAAAGAAATTTGACTTTGCAATTTGACACAAGGAAATTGGACTCTGTCTTTAAGAAGCTCCTACTCTAATACTCCAGCTTCAGCATGCCGTCAACATTTTTCCATTATGCCACTGACAACCGTTCTTACGAGTGTTGGACTGAGAAGTAGTTTGTTTGACAAGCTCAGCAGACTCGCAGTTCCACCAGGTGTTTGCTAATTGCTGCTGGCGCTAGTCTGGAGGAGCTGAGTGGAGGAGGCACGGGGGAGGGGTGCTCTGTGAAGAGGAAGCAGGAGCCATCAAAAAGCTTCTAGCTTGTCGATGGATATTTCACCGATCTTTATGGGGAAAATGGTAGCATTCATTTAACTGGGTATTGGGGCAGGTACCTGGTTTTTTAAGCATAGTACCAACGTTTTTAAGTAAGTTAAGGTTATGGCCGTTCCAAAAGTTTAAAGATAGCCATCCAAAAATATTTGTGTTTAGGATTATTGTCTTGTTAAAACACCCAGTTGTGGTAAAATTTTCAACAATCTCATCTAAACTGTCCTACTCAGGTGAAAGTAAATTAGTTAGGTTGTTCAGGAACCATAAAGGTTCAAGTTTATCATGAAGGATGCTGGAAAAGTAGTGAACCTGTCCACAGTAAAGCAAGTTTAATATCAGCATGGATTAAGAGGGTGCCGAGCAAGGAAGAAACCCCTGCTTAAAATGGACCATTTGAAGGACAACTGTGCCAACCTTCCTAATGCACAACTATATTGGTATTCCCTAAAAGTCATTGAAGCTAGATTTAGTGAATTATCTTTTAGACCAAATATGACCCAGTTTTACACAAGAAGTCTGTGGAAGTGATTTAGATATTTTTCTAAAGAAAAAAAAATAAATCAGGAGGTATTGAGAGGAAAAAAGAATCACAGCTGAAATTTTAAACAAAGCAACGTAATCTCTCCAAGAAGTGTTCATTTTCTCTGGTGGGCAAATTTTCATGACAGTTACTGCACTTATCTGTTACACTGACAACAACATGACTTGGACTAGTTCAGTCAACTTTCTGTATGTGGCTCTTCAGTGTGGAAGTTGTTACTCGAGAAGATTCAAAGATAGCTATTTTTAGTGTCAGTGAGTTTAGGACAGTACATAGATGTAAAAAGGAATTTAAAAGGAAACTAAGTTAGCATATATCTATGGCTCATTAATACTAAGAGAAAAAGCAATGGAAGCAGATAAAGGCTGAACCTATTACAGCAAAATTGTAGATGACACATTTTCTAGAGGACTTAGATCAGGGCTTTGTGATCCAAATGATTGACTTTGTTGTCCTTAAGTAATTTTTTAATTAATTTGACAGCGTGTTTAGGGTCATTGTCCATTTGAAAGAAGCATTTTTTCCAATCCTTAAACTTCTCAGCTCATATCTTGAGATGGTGCATCAATAGTTTTGTATAATGTTCTTTCTTCAAGATGTCATCCACTGTGATGAGCACCAGTTCCTTCTGCAATAAAACATCCACACAACATGATATTGCCACCCGCATACTTTACAGTTGGGATGATGTTCTCAGGCCTGCAAGCGTCTTCCTTTTCCTCTCCAAATGTAACAATGGTCTTTACAGCTAAAGTATTCTGTCACGTGAGGATGTGGGATCATATCAGTGACGTGTGGTCAGGGGAGTCAGGGGAGATAGGAGAGGCTGTGCCTCACCTGTAATCCTGACAAGTAAAAAGGGTACATGAGATGTAAAATAGATGCTAACAATAAGAGAAAAATAATTTTTTCTACTCGACTTTCCTCTAATTTTTTTTTAAATTGGTAATATAGACATTCTTTTGGGGGGTGGGGGGATTGTTGAATTTGCACATTGGCTGTTGAAATACATGGGAGAAGTCCAGGCTGAGGCAGCGCAGTGCTGTGCCTCACCTCTGGTAGTGATGTGTCACAGTGAATGAAGCAGGAAGTTGGTGAATGCCCATTGCGGTCTCTCTTTATGTCGCCAATATACTTATTTAATTACACATATTCTAATTATGCTGATGTTCCACAGACTGTCTAATATATTTAATGAATGTGAGTTACAGATTTACTCTGTCTGAGCTTGCCTCATTGATAGAGGGCAGTGCTGAGCCCCATAGGCACAACAGGCAACAAGTGCTCTTTTTCTACGCATTGAAAAGACTGAAAACAATCGGGAAAATACAAAAAAAATACAGTTATAATAGAACCATTCAAAGCCACTCTCCTCCTTGGCGACCATCCCCATTAAAGCTGCCAGATTTTTAAAAATGAAAGGAAAATAAGAGAGAAACAATGACATTTTTTGTTTTTTTACAACAGAGTGAGAGATATTCGTGGATATATACATAAACTTAATATAAAAAGGTAAGATCATACAAGATTTTCAATTTTAATCAGAAAAGAGAGAGGTCAGTCAAAGAAAACATTAAAATAATAATTATACTATTCTTTTATTTTTCTTGCTATCATACTGTTGAATTATATGGATTTGATTAAAACATAACTAAAAGCTTTAATCACTTAAGGTCAAAATGGAAATATTATATTTTAATATATTGGATTTTGGAATGTACATCCGATTCTGGGGGATCAGTACCCCATCAGTCATGAACCTCACTGCACGTCACTGGATCATACCAGTATGTGAAAAGGGGGGAGAGGGGGTTGTAATACAGTCAGGTGGAGAATCTTCCCACCCCCTCAGTTAGTAGATAGCGGTGACAAAAGTGTGTCATAAAAACTCATAAAGCTGACTGACATCCATAAACAAACCAGTGTCTGGCTGCAGATTAAAGATATTGGGAATAGCAGAACAAATGACAAAGTTTGGTTACTGAGTTTGGTTCTTTTTTGTTATGGTAATGTTCAGTAGATTTTTTGCAGTATTTTGTTCATTTGGTTTTGTGTTAAATAAAAATTCAAAATTTCATTAAAATATTATACAAAAGTAAGAACTCCTGCTTCCTTAAAAGAGCAAAATACATAAAATTAGGCAAGTATAAAGCTTCTCATAAAAACACCTAATGCAAAAGTATTTATTAACATGCAAAATATTCATATTTACCAGGTTAAGCTAAAACATGAGGCAACAGCTGATAATTAAGAGCCGTTTGGGAACTCAAAAAGCCGACTCTTCTTTGGGAGCTCAAGAGCCAGATGCCGGCGAACAAGTCCTTTAAGCACTGTAAGTTGTAAGATGAAGCTTTTTGGAATGGACTTATATGTTCAAGTTGGAGGACTAATCAACACACAAAATTTGTTGCCTAACACTTAAAATAGTTTCCAAACCATTTTTCTTTCAAGGCAAGGAAATTTACCCGGCTAAAAAAAGGCCACGGCATTTAGGGAATGATGTCTCTGAACGTGTACATGATCTGCAGCAACGCTTAGGTAGTTCATACATGTCAAAGTGACATCAACAAGGAAGGCAGGACTCAAAGCTTTTCAGCAGAACATTCCCCAAAGCATCAGACTGCCTCCCCTGACTTGTCATTCAGGTGCCATGTCTTCTCAAGGTAAGTTAAGAACATTCTCCCGGAAAAACTCATGATGTAAAAGAAAACATTCATCCGACCGGGCTTTTTTCCTTGGCTCTGTGGTCCACTTCTGCTGCTCACATGCTTACAGTAGGCCTCCTTGGCTAGTCTGCATTTATGCACCACCACCCACAACAAATTTCAATACATTGTATGTTCTGATAGCTTTTTAACACAATTAGCATTAACTTCTTAATTCTACACCTGCTCATCCGTTGGATTGAATCACACAGACAAGCCTTCACTCCCCCACATGCATCAGTGAGTTTCCGCTCTGGTCCAGCGCTATTCCTTCTTGAACCACTTTTAAGACACACTGACTAAAAGCGCTGATTTGCAGTTGGGCTCTTGTCATACTACAATTTCTTATGCATGCCCATTTTTCCTACTTTTAAAACATCTCATTTGAGATGATGTTCACTTGAAGAGATAATTAGTGTTAGTGAAAACATGCAATATTCAATAAAGTTGGTGAATTTTATGATTGTACATACCGTTAATGTCTTTCTGCTTTGGGGTCGTTGTAAACATGAACTCCAGGTAATGACTAGTCTTTTCAGATACTAAATAAGCTAAGGTAAAACCAACCAAACCAACCGTTTTCTATTGAAAAACTTGCTTCTGGTTTAAAGTGCTGTTACATTTCACTTAGTGATAAAGTTCCTGAAATAAATGGCCTTTTCAAAAATATTTTAAATATCAAATGGGTCTGTATGACTGGGTTGTGTTTGACTGATTAGATTATATATACACATTTCTGAACATGAATTAGACTTGTCTTGTAAAGTGCACTGAGATGGCATTTACTTTGAATTGACACAATTAAACTAAAACTGAAAGCCTTCATAGTGGCGCAGTTGGTGGCACTGTTGCCTTCCAGCAAAAAGTTGCAAGGTTCAAATCCCAGCCTGGGTTCTTTTTGCGTAGAGTTTATATGTCTTGTGTGGGTTCTCTCCAGGTACTCCACTTCCTCCCACAGGCCAAAAACAGCAATTTCAATTCAATGTATTTAACAAGCACCAATTCACAACAAATGTCGTCTTGAAGCACTTTAAAAAAAAAAAAAAAAAAAAAAAAAAAAAAAAAAAATTTCAATTCAGTCATACATACATTCCAACTGAGTTAGTTATCAAACAGTACAGTAAGCTCAGTTAATTATTCAAAGTAGTAAGGACACCCAGCAGATTGCATCAAGTCCTTGACTTGCAGCATTCACTCCTCCTGGACGAGCATGTAGAGACAGTTGAAAATGGCTTGCATTGAGTCATTAACTTTACAGCAATCCCTCATACCGAGCATGCATGTTGCGACAGTGGAGAGGAAAAACTCCCCTTTAACAGGAAGAAACCTCCAGCAGAATCTGGCTCAGTACGAGCGGCCATCTGCCACAACCGACTGGGGGTTTGAGAAGACAGAGCAGAGACACAAAAGAGAAACAGATGAACTGATGTAGAATTATTTTCAATGTTCATCAAA
This sequence comes from Anableps anableps, assembly GCA_014839685.1. Lineage (NCBI taxonomy): Eukaryota > Metazoa > Chordata > Actinopteri > Cyprinodontiformes > Anablepidae > Anableps > Anableps anableps. Next base: position 3,084,463 of record CM026065.1, read on the forward strand.
GTAAAAAGTTAATGGCAGAAGAGGGAGAATGATTAGTTGATGGGAGCATTATCTCAGCTGATATCCTCCTCCAGGAAGGTATCAAGTTGACTGTTAGGTGAACTGGTCTCCCTAAATCTTAGGTACGAGTGTGTGTGTGCATGGTTGTTTTTTCTGTGTGTCTCTGTGTTGTTCTGGTGACCTGTTGAGAGTGTACCCCAGTTCTCACCTAATGACCACTGGAGATGGGAACCAGCACCCCTATCACCCCGTGAGGATTAGCCAGTATGGACAATGGATGGTTGGATGGACTGAAATTGAAATCATTTGATTAATTTCATATAAATGCAATTTCTTCACAGTGATTCTTGCTGCACCTGTGAAGTTGTGTTAAGTGTTAGGAGGGCTGCCACCCCACTGGGCCTCCACAACCCACGCTAATGATGGCACGTGATTCCTTTTTCTATGTTACTCCTGGTGTACATTTTATTTATTCAGCAATTATCTATCTATATTTTATGGAGAAGATGAAGTGCTGACTGTTGCAACTACCCACAGACATACCATGACAAGCGTATATCAACACACACACATAGGCCGGCTCACATAGAGTCATAAGCTGTGGAAAATATTCAATTTGGACAGCCTCGACAAATCCCTGAGGTGCTGCTGACGTTTATACATGCTTCAGAGTATTGCTGGCCGCTCACACACACACACACACACACACACACACACACACACACACACACACACACACACACACGGTGCCGATAACCTGGCCCAAACACTCTAACACCTTTATGGGCAGAACTGGATGGAGGCAGAGAAACGATGCGAAGGAACGGGAGGTGAAACGATAAAGACAGCAGTGGAGTCGGGTTTGGGAGGTGACGTGAGTTTTCTTCACCGTTTGTAACCCCTTCTACCATATAAATAGAGGCCAGTAACAATGCAACTGACAGGCAGCTGTAACCCTGCAGATTCATTAGGGCTTGTCACTATGGAAACCTGCAATCAGGACCAAAATGCTGGCCGTGTCTTTCTACAAGTAATGGACCCAGGGAAATACCTGAGCTCTACCAAACACACATCTATGTGCAACTACACACATATGCACGGCACTGACCTTCCTCCCACCTCTCCTATGTTTGAAGGGAACATAAACATCTCATCGCTTGTTACCTTGTATGTACACCAGTTCTGAGAAAGCGCAGAGCAGCAACAGAGACACTGCGAGTTATAAAAAGAGTCACAGTCGTGAACATGTTTAGGAGCACTTCCAGCAATAAAGGATATGGGTGGCAGACAACACGAAGGCACCAGGAGCGGGGAGGGCTGGTTTGGGTCAGAGCCAGCAGAACGATTGGTGCTAGGGAAGGGTATGGCAGCTCTTCTTTTTCCTTCTCCTCCCCTTTGTTTTCCAGCTCCTCTTCCTCCACTGACACATGTACCTTTTCCCCATCCTCCTCCTCATCCTCTGCCTCCTGCATCGGTCCTCTATGCTGCTCATGCAGGTCTGGCTCCTGGGTGCCCATCATGGCCACTCCGTGAACAGCCTGAACCTACAAAAGGGGGCAAAGGGGCACCATGAGACTGTTCGTCCTCTGCAGGCTTTATCCATCTGTTTTCATGTCTCCAAAACAAACTGGAACCAGTTGTGGAGAGAGTCTGTGTTTCCCTCACATCCAGCCAGCAGCGATCCAGTCCAGGAAACATGAATCTACACAGATCTAAACAGAAGTGAACTAAATGATGTGGAGGAAGAATGCAAACAGGGTCAGAGATGACAACAGGAAGCACTCAGGCTTCCTCATAATAATCCTGTAGACCTCTGTAACAACACCAGGCCATTACTGCTGATGCTTTTAATCCAGACTAGCTCCAAACAATCTGGACATAAAAAGATCATGTGTCTCTGAAAAAAAGAGAATAAAGTCTGGCATTGTGGAGAGAAGCTGTCTGGGTTTTTCACAGCAAAAATCAAATCAACACTGTTGGATGTGATTCCAACACTTGTGCAGTCTATTTGGTTCCACACCACGTCCTGTTAACTTCAGTCTTTTTGGAAAGTTGGTGCCTTAACTTCAACTCAGAATTAAGCACTGGATCTGGCTGTATTTCATCATTAAACAATTAAACTAGCACAGATTAGTGTCATTTTTTAGATGTTAATTTTGTCACAGGATTCATTTGTTGGGGTGCAGCATAGCGTAGTATATTTAGTAGCTATAGTCCTCAATGCAGCTATCCTGGGCCATCCTTCAGACCTTTGCTTCATGTCTTCCACCCTTCTCCCTCTGCTAACTTCCTGTCTGATCACTAGCTGTGTTTCCACAACAAATGTGTGCAAAACAATTTTGATATTCTGCCAATGTCAAAAAAATTAAATAATAAATGCATTTAAAATCACACGTAAAAAAGCTTGTTCATGTCAGAAGTCATTAAAAGTCATGGGGGCGACGGATGTAAACACTTATGAGCTATATTCATATTTCAGGCTGTGAGACCTCTGGTGGAGCCAGCTGAGCATTCTCCAAGGATGCCAATGGCTACAAATAAGCGTTGCTCCTGTATACAAAATGGCATGATGCAAAAAAAATGTTTTTATTGCAGTTTAGCAAAATACAATTTTGATACAGCTAAAAAACCACCTTATCCTAGCTCAAAAATTTTATCGAAAAACATGATTTTTTATTTTTAAACTGGTGTGTTTCCATTAAGTGAATTTATTTACATAATTCAATTTACAAAATTTTATTGTCAATGGAAATGCAGCTACTGTCAAAAGCACCACAAAAATCAATTTGTTAATTCATTTACTGAAACTGTTAAGTGTCAATGTAATTATTCTGATTTTCCATAAACTTTATAAAATCAAAAGTTCACTTAAAAAAAAAAAAAAGGTCAGGTTTTCTTGAAAATACATTCATTTAAAGAAAAAAAAATCATACACCACAAACAATTTAAGAACCTGTTATAAAGTATGAAACATAGAACACTGTATGTTCGTTCATTAAAATAGTGCCAGTCAGAGGGCCTGAAATAGGTGAGCTGTTCAATACAAATCACTGTGTTTGGTACTTTTTCATTGATTACAGAATGCAGTAAAGTGTTCCTAAAAGTGTACAGTGTTGACAGAGCAGCTGCTCATGAAAGCATGTTGGTTATGTAACATAATGAAGCAAATTTTCAGGTAGGTAACATGGGGGGAAAAAAAACAAAAACACACACAGCCTGAAGGTGTTTGTAAAATCTACAAGAAGAGCTTTGGTTTTTGGCCTCAGCTTATTACTGATACTGCTACATACATCCATCTCTGAGGCAGGGGACAGTGCATTTACTCTTCAACTGTTATGGTGGCTGTAGGAGTAAAGAGTTTGGATCCTATGCGGTAATGTTTCCATGCTAACCCCTCCAGATCTGATTTAAAAACACTCTTTATTAACACTCAGTTTCAACCCTCTTTGTATGTCAATTAGAGGCATTACTCAGTAATCTTACTCTCCCTACGGTGTAATTAGTTACAATTTGCTCAAATTTGTCCAACACCAAAAACACCCATGAATTTGCTGTGTTGCAGTATTATTCACACTGGTTATTACAACCATAAACTTCACTGTGTTTTTCAAAATACAATTAAAGTACAAAGTATTTGTAAAGTGGAAGGAAAATGCTACATGGTTTTTGAAACTTTTTATGAATAAAATCTGAAAAGTGTGGCATAAATTTGTACTATATATGGCTTCATTGAGTCAGTACCCTAAACTTCCTTTCATTGCAGTTACAGATGTAAGTCTTTTGGTTCAGGCTTTGACCAGCTCTTTGAATCTAGAAACTTAAATCTTTACCTTTTCTTCTTTATAAAAAAGCTTGAGCTCATTCAGGTTGGGTGAAGAGAGTCTGACCATGAGGTTTCAAGCCCTTCTACATATTCCCAATAAAATTTATGTCTGGATTTTGACTTGATAAATCTAACACATGAATATGCTTCAATCTAAACTATTCCACTGTAGCTCTGGCTGTATGTTTAGGGCCATTGTCCTGCTGGAAGGTGAACCTCCAGACCAGTCTCAAGTCTTTTGCTGTCTTTAACAGGTTTTTGACCTAGATTGCTCTGTTTCTGTGAATGATTTAAAAAAAAAAAAAAAAAAAAAAAAAAAAAAAAAAAAAAAAAAAAAAAAAAAAAAGCATCCCCATATCATGATGCTACCATCATTTTTTATATGTTCGTGTATTAGTGATGATAATTTTGCATGGAAGCCAACTTTGGTCTCATATGATGAGAGCATCTTCTACATGTTTGCTCAGTCTCCCATTGCTTGTGGTCAACTACAAATGGGACTTTGCCTGGACATGTCTTGGTGGTTTTGCAGTTGAAAACACTCTATTTTCAGATAATGGATTAAACCCTGCTCCATGAGATGTTTAAGCCTTTGGCTGTTGCTTCTGTTTAACTTTTTTCCTGTGTTCCTTGGGCTTTATGATGGTGTTTGAGCACTAAACTATTCATGAGAATGAAAACTATTCATTGTATTAGATTTTACTTTGGGGTATCCAGGTCAAAGGGCTGAAACCAATGCAGGCCACACCTTTCAGATTTTTATTTGTAAACATGTTTATTCTATTTCTACTTCACAAATATGTACCACTTTGTGTTAGTCTACAACATAAAATCCCAATAAAATATATTAAAGTGAAAAAGTGAATAAAATGTGAAAGCTTTTGCATAGAACTGTACACATAAATCTGCTCATATGATGATGGCGATGATGAGAGCTATCGTTTTTCACTGACTGCTAATTTAGGATAAAATGAACTGTGTTGACATTGATGAGGCACACCAGCCTGTGGTTAATTTTTAGACGTACTGATGGAGATTCCTCTAAGCACTGAAATAATCTTGGGAATGTCAAACTGAATGATGCTTTCAGTTTGAACTGAACATGGGAATCATTTACTTTTTATATCCCTTCAAACGTTTATCTTTATCAGGCAGGAGAAGATGGAAGGTGGAACATGCAACAACACATGCCACGATTGCCACGATTATACCCATAGCAAACACTGCCCACATTTGGTTTGCCAAATGCTCTTCCCATCATTTTTGGGCTTCCAGAGATCCTGGGGGAAAAAAAAAATCACTCCAAAAAGATACAAATTTCTTATGAAGTTGGAACAAAAATCGGAATTATTTTGGACAAAGCAGCACAGGCAGGATTCTGGCACCTGTGTAAAAAGTCCAACAGGAGAGCTGGCAAGCGAGTTTAAAGAGAAGTCTTTCTGTGTGTGCATGTTTGATGAAAATAATGAGATTGTATTTGCCACTATCCCTCCTTTTTTCACTCAATTTACTATGGGAACTTAGCTTGGACCATGAAAGGAGTCCAGGGCTGCACAGCTGAGAGCTTTTTGTTGTTATTCAGCAGTGGCTGTTGGGTAGACATCAGTTAAACAGCAAATTTATAAAAGGAAGTAATTTCTTCTACTTGAAAAAGTCTGAAAGACCCTGAAAATTATTTTTAAAACTCATTACAAGCCACCCTTGCTGACAGTCCGGCCATGAAGGAATTAAATCATCTAATGAACATCAACCATGCAGTTTCCAAAACACAGTACCGTATATTTATGCATCAACAAGACCTATGAAACCCCTGAGGTAGTTTTATTTCAGGAATGTGGAAACCTTACGCATGCATTTATCGTCCTTAAATTTAATGCGGGAGCAGAAAAGTGTTTTATGCTTAAGAAAAATCAAGATTATCTGAAATCTACAAAAACGAGTACACAGCTGTTTATCCAAAACAGGGATGCATGTCTCCCAGAAAGCCATAATGCTGATATTTATGATGCAACCATGCCGGACAAATAAAAGGAAAAGATGATTCAGGCAAAAATGAACTGTTCTAATTAAAATATCTCAAAGCAAAATCTTTAAATATTTCTATGATACACACATTCAATACACCTCAGCATCCTCTTCATAATAAGATCAATGACTAATTTTATTGCATAGACTTAGAATTTTAAAAAAAAAAATCCATCTGTAGAGAGAGCAAATGACAAAGAGCGACATCACATTCAGAAATGTTCTGTTGTGCAACCCATTCAGTGCTGAACACGGGACAGTGCAGCAATAAAAGTCCAAATAAAAGCAGCAAAAATGGTGAAAACTTTGCCAGCGCTTCTTACCGGGGAGCAGCGTCCATCCACCAGCGTCACTCACTCCGGGTTCGCCGTGCGCCCTGAGCTCCAGGAGCCCCGGTGCTCCATCTGAGAGCCGCTCAACGCTCCTCTGCCTCCTCCTCCTCCTCCCGCCCCTCTGCCAGTATCCAAACTCAGTCCGTCAGCAGGATGACAAAGATGAATCAGAGGATGAAAAAAGGAAACAGGGGCATGATAAGCATAAGTTTTACTCAAACGGTGAAAGTGTAGTTAAATGGAAGCGTGCGTCAGGGTCCCCTCAGCCGCTGGACGCGCAGCGCGGTGTTCAGGTACCGGAGTTTAGGCGCACCGGGGAGGAGAGCTGCGTCAAGCCAGTCAGACAGAGGCAGAGCAGAAACACACGGGTTTTACTTTCAAAATAAAACAATCTGGTCCAGGAAGTTTCGTTTCAGAATCTTCTAACTTTTAAAACAGAAGGCTTAATGGTGCAAAAATTTCTTCTTGGAGCTGTTTCACAGCACGAATATAAACCTGTATAGCTGCTAATAGCCACGTTTAAATCGGTCATCCAGCTTTCAAGCTAACCATATAAAGTTATTTACTGATTAATTAAAAGATTTTTAAATAGACTTATCTCCTTAGATTAAATACGAGGATTACCAGACAGAAGGATTGCTGTTTTATTTTGAAAAACTTGACAAAGACATTTGAAAGCCATTAAATCGTTTAAGTAATGCTGTCTGAGCTGGTTTCTCAGATTTCTCTTCATTCTGTCAAATCATGATTTTTAGCTTCTAAACTTTTAGTATTTACTGCCCAGAGAGTATTTATGTATGGGACCCATACAGGTTCAAAATAGGCTGAAAAATTAGCCCCATGTGGGAGTTAACCTGAGGTCTGATGTAGGTTAGCTTTAAGTTAAGTCAAGTTTATTTGTATAGCACATTTCAGCAGCAAGGCAGTTCAAAGTGCATCACATCATAAAAATATCAAGTATACAGCAAATCATCAAAACCATCAAGAAAATACACATGAAAATCGTCAAAATCATTGAGCAAATATCATCATAAGGATCATCAAGCAAATATCATCAAGCAAATATAGTTCAATGTTCTACTTACTACAAATCAAAAGCAACTCTAAACAGGTGGGAGATTTAACCTTTTTTTAAAGGAACTCATTGTGTCGGCTGTTTTGCAGTTTTCTGGAAGTTTGTTTCAGCTTTGTGGAGCATAAAAACTGAAAGCTGCTTCTCCATGTTTGTTCTGGTTCTGGAGATGCAAAGTAGACAAGAGCCAGAAGATCTGAGTGGTTTGGAGAGTTGATACAATGATAACAGGTCTTTAATGTATTTTGGTACTAAGCCGTTCAGCAATTTATAAACTAACAGAAGTATTTTAAAGTCTATTCTCTAAGCTACAGGGAGCCAGTGGAAGGACTTTAGAACTGTGTGGAGTTCTGGTGGTAAAAATCTCAGGAGGGTTTGTCAATTTATCAACTGTGACAAACAAGGCACGAGCACTGTTGACGTTTTTGTTCATGATTTCCACAAAGAACGTTTCCCTTGCATGTTTTAGGGTTAAGTGATAGCTTTGCAGCCTTTCTTTGCTGATTTCATAGTAAACATGAAGTCGAGTTTTACGCCATTTACGTTCAGCCCTTTGACAAAGGCTTCTTTTGTTTCTTACAAGTGGAGCATTTATCCACAGAGATTTCTTCCTACTAGACACAATCTTCACTTTCACAGGTGCAATGAAATCAATGATGTCTGAAATTTTAGAGCACAAGTTCATCTACCATCTTCCATGGTTTACAGCATGGAAGTGAGGTATAGGAGTAGATTTGATTAAAAGTTTCATCTGTGTTGTCTGTAAGAGAACGTTTTGTAATATCTGTTTTACTAAATGAGTCAGATTCTACACTGAAAAACAACAGAAAAATGATCAGCTAGAGCGACATCAATTACAGAGACCTTGGAGATATTTACATCCTTACTGATAATCAAATCTAGAGTTTGTCCTCGATCATGTGTCGGCTGTTTAACATGTTGAGTCAAACTAAAGTTTTGAAATACATCATTCAGCTTTTTTGCCTGTCTGTCTATTGGGTTGTCAACATGAATGTTAAAGTCTCCCATAATTATTAAACAATCATAATCAATGCATATCATAGATAACAGCTCGCTAAAATCTTTGAAAAAATTTGCCACATATTTTGGGGTTTTGTACAGAGTTAGTGTCAGTGTTTGTTTTTGGCCTTTTACCTCAGTTCCCAAATATTCAAGAGTCAAAATTGCCCAGGGAAAGCTTTTTACAGTTTAGTGAATCATGAAATATTACAGCAACCCCTCTGACCCTCTTATTTTTTCTATTCTCACTTTAAAAAAAAAGGTAATGATTCAATTAGTACAGGTGTTTCATTGTCATCCAACCATGTTTCTGTGAGAAACAGAACATCAATATTATGCTCAGTAATGAAAGTATTAACTAAAAGTCCTTTTGTTGATAGTGATCTTATATTTAGCAGAGCCAATTTAAGTGTCTTGGGGGGTAGATAATTCTCCAGCTTGAGGTTGATTAAGACAGGGGATTAATCTGAGATTTGATTTTAGACCACTGCATTTCCTTGCCATTTCTCTGTTAGTAATTCTGACAGGGATGCTCCTGTATCTTACTGCTGGGGGGACCAGATGCTTTCTGGGGAAGGACAGGTTTACTAGTGTCTGGACCCCCATCTCAGACTTCAGAAATGAGTGGATGTTGTTCTGAGAGGCCCTACTTAGCTTTAGGAACTAAGTGGGAGTCATCTGGTTCCCATTTTAAGACTTTGTGTGGACACTCCAGAGAACATATCTGGGACCCATATCAAGGTCTGGTGTAGGTTTACTTATATAGGTTTGATGGGGGTCAAACCTATACAGGAAAAAACAATATATTGACCTCAATGTAGGTCATGTAAGGGCAATGAGTGAAACCCATCTGGTTTACATCTTCAACTTTTGTGTGGTTACTGTACAAGAACTGCATATGGGATGTAAATAGTCTCAAAAAAAATAGAGACCGTTTGTGGGGGGAGGGGGGGAGGTTTAAAAAAAAAAAAAATCTGTGGGTTTGTTAATATAGGTTTGATGTAGGTCAGCTATGGGTAATAAGAGTGACCCGTTCGCTTCCCATCTTCAAGTTTTCTGTGGCTACTTTACACAAAGGTTGCAAAATGACTCAAAATGTGTTCAGAGGTTCCAAAATGGCCCCAATCAAGCCAAAGCACTAAGCGAGACCCAGAGGAAATTATACAGCCCCATTCAATACATTAGTATATTACCAAAAAGTCAATTTGAGGAACTTTATCACCAAGTGAAACACATTATAGAGTGTAATTACACACAAATGGATGTTTGAAAGCCTTTATTTCTGTTAATTATTTTCTAGTTACAGGTAATGAAAACAACATTTCAAATTAGAATAGTACATCAGGCCAGTAAAAACCACCCAGCATATTTAATACAGAAATGTGAGCTCAATGAAAAGTATGTTTAATACCTGCTTAAAGGTTGTGCTTTTCAAAAAAGGTACTTTTCTCTCACAAACGGGCCTCATCTGAACTCGTTCTAATTTAATCGAATGTCTGTACACAAAAAGAATTGAGGGAAGGCTGTACACTTAAACCTTCACAGCATTCATTCTGTAAGGTTTTGTATGGTTGTTATATGGTATGTAATACATGTGACAAGCTGCTGCTGCTCTGCAGCAAAAGCAAGCAGCTTGGTTCATTCATCTGATCAGGATGCCTCATTGGAGCCTCCCATCGGAGGTCTTCCAGTTGCCACCTCTCAAAAGATATTCCCAACTCACTGGAGGGACTTTAGATCCCTTATTGTTTTGGAATGCCTTTGCTTCCCATAGAATGACCTTGCAAGCATCACAAACAATAAGGATGTTTACATGTGCCTCTTGAAATGGTTACCAACATGACAAAATATTGGATTGGTGGATGAATAAAATTATTTCATATGGAGCCCATTTAAGTTCAAAGTAAGTACTTATAACTTCTATTTTTGTATTTCACTGCAGCTACGTGACTGAAGTTAATGTTTTTTCTTTCACTCCAGTTCTGGGAATTTTACACCGTATGCCATAGGATCAGTCATTAGTAATCCCTTGTCCTCTGGAACCTGACAGGGCATGTAAGCAGATTTGAAGGTATTGTGTTGGAGCTTTCTGGGTTTTAGTGAGTCGACACCCCTGCTGAGTGTGAAGGCAGAGCATCATCTCACACATGACAGCCCTCTCTGCCCACACGCCCACTCACTCTCGCTGTCCGGGGTCGCTGACTGCTGCTGAGATAACTGGCTGGCAGAGGCAGGATGAGGGATACTGGGAGAGCGGCGCTCCACCAGGCGGAGCATATCGAAGGGACAAGTCACATGCTCTGACTCGCTCTGTCAGTGTCAAGTTATGCAATATTAAGAATAAGTCTCTATAGCCTAAAGTTTCAGAATAAAACATTTATTGGCGAGGACAGGCTGATCTTATTCAAATTTTCTCAGCAGTAGCTCATATGTACAGAGATACCTTTGTGTCCCCATTATTCAGTCAAGCCAAGTAGCTCTGCAATTAAGGGGAAAGCCTTTGACTCTGCACTCAGAAATATTTTATGTCAAGCAAAAATTATTAAAAGCAAGAACACCCAGGAGAAACTCAAAGATGAATTATCCGATGACTGAATTCCTTTGCTTTATTCATCATTTCCAAAAATCGCCATAGTTAACAGTTAATTGTAGTTGTCAAACAAAAACACAAGATCACACACAGCTGAACAAAATATCAAATTCCTGGAAATTTAGAGTTGGTGTCAAAGATACAGCTTAAAAAAAATAAATAAAGGTCATGAAAAAGTTAGATATTTTGTATTTCAGAATACTCATCACAAAGTGAAAATTTGCAAGTGTTTATTTCATAGAATTTTGATTATTATTGCTTAGAAATAATAAAAACTCCAAATTCAGTGTCTTTAAAAATTTGAATAGTGTTAGAAAGTAAAATATTGGAAACTCATAGTGTCACATTCAGCTAATTATCTCCAAACACCAGCAAAGGTTTTCTTGAGTCTAATGCCTCATTTCCACTAAGCAGTACAACACAGTTTGGTGGGGTTTGGTACACTATAGCCCCTCTTCCACGAGCATGGCTTTCTTCCCCAGTCAGCCTGGCCAGATTTGTCTCAATTTGCAAATCCTGCACGGTTCCTCCATGCTTTTTGGAACCATCTCAGGGATGGTAGAAGCCAGGCCAAGCTGAGTATGGCATGCAAGTGATTTGATTGGCAGCAGACTGCATTCATTGATTGGTGATACTTGCAAACTCCTCGAACAACAACAACCACCATTTTCAATCCATGGCAAGACCATAGTAGTTGGAGAGATGGTGAGCTGCAAATCGATACTTCCATGGTCAAACCTTGAGGCCCAAACATTTTTTTTTTTTTTTTTTTTTTTCCCAGCTGTGGTGGAAGAACGCATACAGTGTCAACTGAATGGGGCAACTTGCAACAAAGAAATATACAGAGAGATTTCAGCAAAACTGGCCGCCCAAGAGTACACACACAAAGTGACATCATTGGAGTGTCGACCACAGCTCCTGTGTGCTCACTAGAGATGGGCAGATCGAGCCAAAGTATTGATACCAAGTCAGTATTAGTAGTGGATTGATACTAGCATTGTAAGATCAATACTTTAGTTTCATACATACACTTTGTTTTTCTGTATCTGTTTCTCATGTAATGTTATTAAAGTATTTTGTAGACATGTATAAATTTTAACTTTTGTCCTGAGTGGTAACAAAAATAATTGAAAAGAACCACAAAAACAGCTAAAGGTCAGAAGTCTGATGATATATCATGCTTAAACATCAAGTATCAGTATCGGCGATATTGGCCCTGTTTTACTTTGAGTGATACCAAAATATGCATCGCACACCTCCAGTGCTCACGGTCCACTTGTGTTCCCACATTCCTGCCCATATTCACACCCACATAGTGAGGAACACTGGAGACACACCCAACTTGGCTAGAACCAAACTAGACATTAACTGGCTTGAATGAGACGTGACAATAGAGAAGGGGCTGATTTAATGGTTTGTTTCCACTGCTTGGCTGACTCTCACTGGGTAGTTACATCATGCTAGTGTTAAGATAAACACAGCGCACTAGTCTGTCTTGTGCTAGTCGCAAGCAGTGATGCTTTTCTGTCTTCTAGTCAATGGACTGTGTTGTGTGACACCAGTAGCTCCACCTGAACCCTACCTTTCCAGTTCCCTATGGCCCTACCAGTGATTAGGACCGGTTGTACAGGCTTTTATAATGGAAACAGACAATGTCGTGTACCGAACCGCATCAATCCGTGCTGTACTGCTCAGTGGAAACTAGGCACAAATGGTCTCTCACGCTGGGTCAGTAGGCAGCACAATCATGGGTAAGACTGCTGATTTGACAGATGTCCTGAAGACAGTCATTCACACCCTCCACAAGGAGGGGAAGTCACTAAAGGTCATTGCTAAAGAAACTGGTTGAGGAGGTGGCAGTAATATTCAGCAGGACTGTTTAAAACTTATGATCACACTGGTAAGGGGAACTCCACAGTGCTTGTCTTTTAGTAATTAACCTTATAAGGCTCTGTTAAACAGCTGTTGTATCATACATGAAGTGAACAGAGTCCTTACAACCTGCAACATTACTTTTGAGTTAGGGAGATTAAAATATAAAGTCCACCTCACAGTCCACACATCCATCAGCAAGACATACTTCTCCTGCAACTCTTTACAGAGGGTAGGGGCAGATACTTGTGACATCACTAATGAGTAACTTAAGTCATCTTAAACAGACACCACACAACTACCATTAATACAAGCTTCACATGGAGTGGCCTTAGGCTAGAGTCAGCATATCAAGAGCCACTGCGCAAAGAGGAATCCTACATGTCACATTCCTCATGTCAAACCACACCTGAAACAGGGACTGGACTGTTGCCCAAAGACCTTTTTTCAGATGAAGATTAAGTTTACAATTCATTTGGAAATCAAGGTTCCTGAGTCTGGAAAAGAGAGGAGAGGCTCAGAAGCCACGTTGCTTGAATTCCATAGTGAAGTCAGTGATGATCTTGGGAGGTGGGGGGGTGGGGGCATGTCACCTGCTGCTATTGGTCCATTGGGTTTTTCTGGAGTCCACAGTCAACGCAACCATTTCCCAGGAAATTCTAGAGCACTTTGTTTCCTTCAGGTGACAAGATTTATGAAGATCCTGATTTTATTTTCCAGCAAGGCTTAGCATCTCCCCACACTGCTGAAGGTGCCAAAAGCTGCTTCAATGACTCTGGTGTTATTGTTCTTGATTGATCAGAAACCTGGTCTGACCCCCATAGACAGTCTATGGAGGATGGCCAAGAGGAAGATGAGAGACACCAGACCCAACACATCAGATGACCTGAAGGCAGCTATCAAAAACAACCTGGGCTTCCACTTCACCTCAGCAGAACCACTCAGCAGGCTGATCTCCATGCCACACCGCATTGATGCAGGACTGTGTGCAGAGAAAGGAACATACTTCTCAGAAGCGTGACGTTTCCATTCAAAAGATCCCTTTTTTTTTTTTTTTTTTTTTTTTTTTTTTTTTTTTTTTTTTAAATTGTCTTATGCAATATTGAAATTTTGGGTTTTAGTTATCTGTAAGCCACAAGCAAAATTACAAGAAATAAATGCTTGAAAAATTTTATTCTATATGCACTGACTCTGAGTTTTACTTTCTGAAATGATTCATAAAATAGAGCTTTTTAAAAAAAGTGTTTTTTTTAGATGTTCTTGTACTTTTTATTGTCAGCCTGCTTAGAGTGATAAAAACCTAACTTCTTCCCTCATTCAGTGTAACGTCAATAAATGAAATCTGAGCAGCTTTCACTTGCATGTAATTTTTTCTAATGCAGAAATAAATTAAATGAAACATTTTCTTACATTAGTGCAACTGAAAGACTTCAAAGTAACAAAAAGGAATACTGGCCCTGAATTTGCACACTGACACATTAAGACCTTCACAGATTTTGCTATGAGGGGGGGGGGAACAAAACAAAAAAAAAAAACATAAGCCTTTAAGAAATGTAGTTTACAGCCAAACAATCTAAACCTAAGCACAATCCAAGCCATCTCCCCTCCCTCTCAGTCAATGGATTTTCCCAGTGAGGCTGATTGAACACACCAGGTCCTTGTCAGCACTGCTTATGGGCACGCTTCCATGGCAACACATGACCAGGTGACTACAAAAAGGAGAAAGTGATATGAGAACAAAATCCTAAAGTTAAGTTAATCACCAAGTTTAAACATTCCCCCCAAATAAAGCAACAAACAAAAAGATACATTTATGAATCAACTTAATTTAGAGCATAGAAAGTACATAATGAATACAGCACCTGTTAGCGAGGGGGTAAATCCCTCATAACGCCATGGTAAAAAAAAAAACCCTGAAAAAAAGGAATTCTTACAGATTTGCTGTAAAGGAGAGACTAAAAGGTTAAAAATAATAATTACTGTATCATTTCCTTTATTTATGATAAATCTATGTCTCTTTTAAGACAACACTGAGACAATCGAACTAATGCTGAGGCTGAAAGCTGCAGAAGGAACATCCTGAAGATCCCAAAATAGCACTCCAGTTACACTTCTGCTCACTTTTCCGCAGGCTCCCAGAAATTCCCAGATGGCGTTCTAGCAATACCAGAATCCCACTTTGGGAGCAGAGGAGAGCACACTGCAGGTCTCAGCAAACAGCTTAAAGGGAGCCAACATCTTAAACACTTTTCTAATGACTTATAATATCCACACAGGCTTCCAAGCCAACTCTGAGTTTGCTTAGTGTTTACTATCAAACAGAAATAACTCCATTAACATTAAAAGGTCATTAGAAGCAAGAAAACTAATATGGCTGGACTTGAAGCTGAAAAATTTGTCCTTCTTCATTCACCTCAGGACTGACTGGTGGGTCAAAGATAAAAACCAGGATTTCCTGGAGGAACTGTTCCTGACATGTGAACAGATTTAACCTGAGAATGGTGACCAATTTAAGATTTCTCAGACCATGGGGAAAGGAAATCACTGTAGGAACAGGCAATTTAGCAAGGCCTCACATAAAAATCATTTTAAAAAGCTGTACAGCTGCAAGACGTAAGCAAATAAAGTGTCTAGATATGAAATTAGCAAAAGTATTTGAGGAGTGTTGAAATAAAAAGGTGCCCTCCACATGTCAGAACACATTTTGTACGCCGTCACCGGTGTGGCACAGCTGATGTCTGTGAGGTTGGTTTTTTGGTTGCGTTAGACAAACACAAACACCTCCACCTTCACAGCAGAGCAGCTCACAGTGATGCCAGATATAAAAGTCATTCATATTCTGTTTGGTTGTATGATATTACTTCTAGCTAAAATCTTGAGGGAATTGCAGTAGTGCTGTAAAAAGTATTTCCCCCTTTGGCAGATTTATTTTGTTTTTGCTTTCTTTTCACAAAAATGTTTCAGATTATTCCCTCAAAAAAATGACCTGAGTAAATACAAACAGCACTTTTCAAATTATGTTTTCATTTATTAAGGGATTAAATCTATCCAAAATAAACTGGTCCTGTGTTAAAAAGTAATTCCCCCTAAGCATAACAACTGCTTAGTAACATTTGAGAGGCTTTGAGCATAATTGGTCTGTTTATGCTCAGGCCACAGGGTCTCAGTCAGATTTAAATATGGACTTTGACTAGGCCAGTCAAAAGCCTTTGTTTTATACATTCACATAAAACACAGTTTAAAACTAACACAGCATGTCAGTCAAATAGCATCATACTGACGGTCAAGCACGGTGGTAGCAGTGTAATGATTTGGGGCTGCGTCGCTGCTTCAGGACCTGGATCTATTTAGAGAAACCAATAATTCTGCTCTCTAGAGAAAACCCTGAAGGAGAATGTCTGTCCATCAGTTTGTGACCTTAAGCTTAAGCCCATCAAAACACATCGGACCAACTGGGAATGGCTCAAAATTACTACTAAAAAAAATTCTAAAGTTTTAGAGAAGCCTAGTCAAAGTCTGAAGATACATTTACCAGAGATCATTAATTCAGTTCAGTTCAATTCAGTTTATTTATATAGTGCCAGTTCACAATAAATGTTGTCTCGAAGCACTTTATAAAAAAAGTCATTTCAGTTCAATAATATATACATTCCAATTAATCCTAGTCATCAAACAGTGCATTAAGTTCAGTTTATTATTCAAATTCATTATCTTAAACAGTTTGTTCATGCTGAATTCACACTGAGTTCAATTAAGACAATTCTGCACAGAAGAGTGACTCAAAATTGATGAACAGTGATGTGAAATTATGATTTTTAGTTATTAAAAACACTTGACGGCAGCTGTTGCTGCCAAAGGTGGCCCAGCCAATTATAAGGCTTAGGTGGCAATTACTTCCTCCCTCAATAAGAAATGCTTTGCTATTTGATAAATGATTCTCACTTTTACCCTGGTTATTTTTGTGTGATATTAAAAGTAGTTAATTAAATTTAATCTGAAACATTTTAGTAAGTTTTTACAGCAAAGGTATGTTCATGATGTCTCAGTAATGTCTAGCAATGGGACTTATGGCTCTCTGAAGGGAACTGAATCTTCAGAATCCATTCACTATGAAGAGCCGTTCAAAAGAATGGGATCACGCGTAAACATCACACCACTAGTAAAGCTGCTTTTCTACGGTGGAGGAGTTCGTCCCGTGTCTTTGGGTAAGACACTTCACCCACCTTGCCTGCTGGTGGTGGTCAGAGGGCCCGGTGGTGCCGGCGCAAGGCAGCCTCACCTCGCCTCTGTCAGGCTGGCCCAGGGCAGCTGTGGCTACAGTCCAGTAGTTTGCCACCATCAGCGTGTGAGTGTGCACGTGAATGGGTGAATGACTGAATGCAGTGTAAAGTGCTTTGGGGTCCTCTGGACTTGATAAAGTGCTTTATAAGTTCAGGCCATTTACCATTTACCATTTATATGATCAAAAATCAGTTCATAAAAGTAGCTCCTTGTTCCAAACGTGAAGAAATCCCTGTTAGATGTTTCCAGGTGAATAGACTGAGCAGGAAACAGAAATCACCGGCTGGGTATTGTTTCCAGTGTGATGAGCTTGCCTTTGAGTTGCTGCCAGGCTCTCTGTCAGGTTGTGCTCTGCTTTGCAGTGGAGCTACTGCTGGAGAAACGAGTTTTCCGGGATGAATTTCCACCACTAGATCAGGCCTCGCACTATCTCAAGAGACATCTGCAGACACATACCGCATTTTCGGAGCGGCCTCTCATTGACGAGACCAGCCAGAGTTTTAATTACAGGAGAGATTTCTGCTGAACTCCTGAATTATGATCAGCTAAATTTAAAGAAATGAGAAACCAATAAATTGTTGTCTAAATGCATGTTTCCTTTAGGGCTGCTGCTGACACAGAGCATCTATAAGGGACGGTTGAACCTTAATGAGATGATCATTATCATCCAGTCCAGCCACTGGTGGTTTTAATGGTGTCATCCCCTGCACTATCAGTATTTCACCGCAGGCTGAGAGGTGGATTTAAAAACAAATCAGCAAGACTGATCAACTGTAGGATAAGGTTTTCCCTCAGAGTGGGGAAACACCATGCAGCAGCCGAGTAACGCAGACAGCAGACACAATCCAAACATCTGTTTTAACTCTCACAATTACAGCAAACATCAAAGATTTATCCCGGCAACGCTGGTTAAATTATCTGGGACAAATTCACCCACAAAAAGCTGCAGCAGCTAATGGCTCACTCTGGAGGAAAACGGTGAGCACTGTTTGAATCCTCCGTGCATATGGGTGTGTGTGTGTGTTCACGTGTGTGTATGTTGTCATCAGTTATTGGGTCTCCCTGGCTGCTTTTCCACTCCCACTCCCACTCCCGGTCGTTTCCCTTCTCCCTCCAGCAGCTTTTCTCATTCGCTTCACACTTACTGTCTTTGTGTAACTCATGCAGGACTTTCTGATCGACAGAATCATTTCATGCATTTTTTACTCGCCCTCTGACGCTGGTTTACATTAGAGATGAAACACACACACACACACAGAAATCATCCCGTGTTATCGGCTGAGGATGGGTATCTAGGCCAAATGTTATTATCAGTGTGTGGTGGGTGCCAGTTGGATGCGTTTCCATGGTGACCATCACGTGACCTTATATATGGGGAAGTGTTGTATCCCGTGCCAGCATCGCAGCCACACACACGGACACAGGGAAGATTTGATTAGCGATCGATGACCCAGATCAATCCCGGAGAATCCCATGACAACCACCTCTGGGCTCTGGCTGATTTAAAGCCCAACTTGTAGATTTCCCAGCCTCACACATGCAGTGGTGCTGAGGCTTAGTGCAGCTTTTCCACAACTCACTAGAGCATTTCATGGAGAGGTTAACAAGATACAGACATATATATATATATATATATATATATATATATATATATATATATATAGACAGAGACAGAGACAATAACCACAGAAGAAGACCATGCTAACTCTGGAGCAGCTACACAGATCAACATCTCAAGTAGGAGAATCTGTTGACGGGACATATATTAGTTGAGGATGATACAAGTTTGTGTTTTTTGCAGGAGTGGCAAGATATATATATATATATATATATATATATATATATATATATATATATATATATATATATATATATATATATATATATATATATATATATATATATGCACTTTCACTGCAGTTCCAGACTCAAACTAGCACAGATCAGATGGTGAGTGTCTGTGAGTCTTGCCACAGATTCTCGGTTGGATTCTGGGCTTTGTCGAGGCTATTCTAGCACTTTAATTTGAGCTAATAGTTGTAGCTGTTTCTGTATGTTTATGATCGTCACTCTCCTGCAAATCTTTAGCAACCTCGAACAGGTTTTTGTCCAGGATTGCCCTGCCTGAGCTGCATCTGTCATTGCTGACCAGCCTTCCTGTTAGTCCTGAAGAAAACCATCCCACAGTATGATGCTGCCACCACCACGTTTCATCACTGGAATGATGTGATCAGGGTAAAATGCATTGTTAGTTTTTAGTGTTTTGAATGTAAGTCAAAAATGTGTAAATGTGAACTCATCAGACCACAGCACCTTCTTCTACATATTGAGTGTGTCTCCTACATGGCTCGTGGCAAACAGCAAACAGGACCTCTCATTGCTTTTTTCTTGCCACTCCTGCAAAAAACACAAACTTGTATCATCCTCAACTAATATATGTCCCGTCAACAGATTCTCCTACTTGAGATGTTGATCTGTGTAGCTGCTCCAGAGTTAGCATGGTCTTCTTCTGTGGTTATTGTCTCTGTTTCAGCTTCTTGGCATTTTACAGAGCACTGTGACGAAAGAAATAACACGACAGTCCCTATAAAAAGTATTCACCCCCTTGGTTGTTTTACACTTTTATTGCATAAACACAGCGTCTTGTCTGATGACCATAAAACTCCATTTTGGTCTCATCAAACCAAAGAACTTTCATCCACTTGCCCATGGAGCCTCCATCATGCCTTCTGACCAGCTCTAGTCGAGCCTTGATCTGAGTTTTCTTCAACAGTTTCCACTCTCCCATAAAGCTCTGACTGGTGAAGAATCAGGCCACAGTTGTCTGCAGAGTCTCTCCATCTCAGCTGCTGAAGCTTTGTGTCCTGGTGTCCTCTCTCACTAGTCTCCTTCTTGCTCTGCCACTCAGTTTGTGAGCACGGCCTGATCTAGGCAGATTTACAGGTGTGACATATTCCTTCCAGCTCTTGATGATGGATTTAACTGAACTCCAGGGGATGTTCAGTGCCATAGAGATTTTTTGTATCCATCCTCTGACTTATACTTCTCAACAACATTTCCTCTGATTTGCTTGGCATGATCTTTAGTGTTGATGCTGTAACGGTAGCCAGGAATCCTGATTACCAGTGGATGGACCTTCCAGACACAGCGGTCTTTATACCACAGTCACCGCACTCAGATGATCTCCATTCATTGTGAGACTACTAGCACCAAATGCCTGGACCTCTGTTGCATTAGGTCAGTCACTTCAAAGGGGATTGAATATTTATGCAATCATTATTTCATGTTCAATATGAAATCACTTTTCACTTTGATATTAAATGTTTTTGTTGTTGTTGTTGTTAAAAAGGGTAAAACATCCAAGCAGGTGAATACTTATTGCAGGCACTGTAAACAGTCCTCAGATTGCTGTCTTTATGCCCTCACTGATGAGATGCTTAGCATTGTTTCAAGAATGTCTCTGAATAACAACCTGCATATTACAGAGGACCTATTAAATCTGTTCTTGCTGGGGAAAAACTGAGGCCAACAATTAATTCAACATGAAATACCAAACTAATTAAACCTCTGTCAGCCCTGAAAACAACCCAGGTTCACTACATCACCGATGAGAAGCTTGCGTACACCAGTCATCTGCATGAAAATCTGCATATTTAGCCAGTCTTCTTGTCGGAAATAGTAAAGCTCATTTATTTGATACATTTTCTGGCACAGATCCAACATTTAAGCATAGCTAATAAAGCTTTGATAGAGCTGAGGTCAGGGAGCTTCCAGAAGCACAATGTTAGGCTTTAGGATGTTCAGGAATGACCCAGGAACCATTATGAATCCAGCCTGTCATGAAGCTAAAACTGCTGAAACACCAGTATCACTGCCAACACTCACTGTCAAATTCTTACCAAGTACAGTGCGTTACACTTTGAAAATACCATTAAACATACAGACGTGTGTTTACTCTTCAAAATAAACAGTCATATGGCACCTCCACCCTTAAAAAAGGTTTTTATTGTGCATTGCCCAAAAGAAAAACAGAATAAGGAAAATTTCTCATTTAAAACAACAACAGAATGGATCAAATTACCAACAGAATTAAAACACACTTCAAAGGTTTGATAGAAAGGAGTCAAAGGTTTCTAGATCCTTAAACAAATGTGAACATCACACAAAGATCACCTGCATTAAGACAAAATGTGTGTGTTTTTAAAGCTGCCCTCTGAGCCTAATAACTGATGGTGCTGCTCCTGGCAGCAATGAATGGCCTGTTTAAGGTCATGCCACAGCAAATCGATTAAAGGCCAAACTTTGACTTGGCCACCTCTAGACCTTCAGTTTCTCTTGAGCTTTTCAGAGGCGGATTTGCTGGTGTTTATTCAGATATACAGTGATCTTGAGCTTAGGGTCACAAATAGTGAGACCTTCAAAATCCACCAGGATTTTCTGGTGGACAGCAGAATTCAGAGTTTCAATCAGGTCCTGAAGGAGTAAAGCAGACCCAGACCCTCATGATGCCACCACCATGTCTGATTGACAGTAGGATGCTATTTTCCTAAAATTGGTTAGTGTTAGTTTTATGCCAGATGTAACTGGACCTACAGCTTCCAAAAGGTTTGACTTTTGTCTCATAGATCCACAGAATATTTTCCCAGAGGTCTCTGGGATGATCAAGATGTTTTATAAGCAAATCTCTGACAGATATTTGTGGTCTTTGTTGCTCATCCGTCATTTGTTTTTAAAAAATTTCCATAGATCAGGGCATGCTGTGTTGCTTTCTGAGATCTTTTAGCCTACTTCATGCTGTCAGACAGGTTCTAATTCAGTGATTTCTTGATTCTAAAGAGGTTTAATTCGCAATCAGTTTTTTATTTAACAATATAGGTAAATATCTGTTTCTTGCTTTGAAATATGAAATCAGCATTTGAAAACAACTTTTTCAATTTATGCTTATCTGATATTGAACTCTATTTGAAATAAAATTGGAGAGTTTTTCACAGCACTGTATATCATGTACATCATCTGGTATGTTTGCACACCAGAGGATTGCTTCAGATGCATCTGTAAGCAAATTAAGTCCACATGAGAACGTCACAATCAACGTTCTGTGTAACTTTTGACCCCCTTTAATAAGCTGCTTGAGTTTCTATATTACGGTTTGTTGTGGTTGAATGAGTCATATTATCAACGATCTGACTATTAAGCTGAGGAATCATACCCGTTTTCAATCTCCTGTCTTTGCAGCTCGTCTGTGACTCTGGATAAATACGTGCAAACCCGCCGACAGCTCAGAATCCAACGTCTCGGCTCAGACATTACACGGCAGAGTTAGATGGTCAGTGGAGAAGCATCTTTTCTGACAATCACCAGAGAAGTGAAGTTGCTTAGCAACCTTTGGCCTTGATGATGGGAAATGATGTAAGGCTGGAAAAGACACAGATAAAAAACAGGCGAGCAGATAACAGGTGCACACACGCAGAGGGAGACATGCAGGATGGAGGGAATAATGAGTTTTTGATTTTAATCTGGGGAAGGGGTTAAAGTGATATGTTAATCTTCTCTAATGGTCTCACTGAGCTCTGAGTCCATTAATGGTGACCTTAAATATATAAACACACTCTTACACAACTGAGCTGTGCTTCTGACTTCTGTGATTTGAGGAATAAATACATCAGATCCTCCAATCCCCCTGTCTTCCTCCATCCATCCCCCCCAGTGAACCCGACTTCAGCCCTCCGCCTGTTTTCTGTGATCAGCAGTCACGCCATTCTTCACGCAGGGTCCTCACACACACACACACACACACACACACACACACACACACACAGAGAGAGACATGATGAGGCTCATTCCTGTCTGCTCTCAGAGGGAGGGGGGGTGGAGGGTGACATGTGGAGCCATATTTGGGAAGCATATAAAAGTAGGTTTTTATAAGTAATCTCTCCTCCACCCCTGCTACTTAACGCAAGACCTAGAGCGCCACCTAGTGTTCATTTGATGTCACTGCATTCCAAGGTGGCCAGCTTTGCTTGAAATATTAATGTGGAAAATATAACGAGCCTCCAAAGAACCTAAAACTCAATACGCTGTCTGAGGATCTGCTTTCATGGTCAGTTGGTATCGAGTGTTAAATCAATCTAAAACGTCTCTGTTTGTATTTTCAGAAGTATACAAAAGTAAAAATGAATCCCTAATTTCCTTGCTTTTTGCAGAAATTCCTTGAATCTTTTAAAGTGGTCTGGATCAGCGGTTCTCCAGGTTTTCTGAAGGTCTTTCAGAAGAATCGTTTGTGTTTTAAATCACAAAATCTATGATCTATGAACCATTCACCCTAAGTGTAAAAAAATAAATAAATCAAGAGATGAACGTGAAAAACATAACAGGCCACTTTTCAAGGAACCAATTTTAAATTTAATCAGTAGCCACATTACTGGGAGTAACCAGTAATGTACACAATTTGTTTTTTTTTGTTTTTTTTCAGATAACCATGAGTATATTAATAAAAGAAATTTTAAATATATCACAAATATATACACAGCTAAAACCAGAAATCAGACTAAAGTCTTCCCATTACAGCACAATTAAGATTATTTAAAATATATATTTTTGAAATGCAAGAAGTTTTCTATTTTCTTCAAATTCTGAAGTTAACATACACAAAAATTAAAACAGCCATTTGAGAAAGCCCAATTGATGATGTCATGGCTTTGTAAGGTTCTGATTGGTTAACTCACAACATTGGACTTACCCTATAAAGATGAATTTAATGCAGCCCCTCAAACACATTGCCTCTTGGTGTGACAGCATTAAAAAATCGAAAACAATCAGTCAAGATACATAGAAGACAACGATGTACTTTCACAATATTGGTTTGTGTTGGGGGAGAAATTCCAGAGACCTGAAGGTGCCACATTCATCTGTTCAAGCAAGATCCAAGTATAAACAGCATGACGATGTCCCGCCATCATACCGCTCAGGAAGGAGATGAGCATGTTCGGGTTCCAGTTGGAAAAGACGAAGGAATAAAGCACACAAGGAATCAATGAAGACAGGGTGGAAGAAATGGCAGTAGGACATAAGGAAGGAAAACAGGATGGAAGACAAGGAAGAGAGGAAGAAAAGAAGGAAGGAAGAATTTATTCTGCAAGGAATAAACAAAAGCACCACAGGAAGGAAGAACAGAAGTCAAACTTAAGTGAGGAAGAGTACAAGGAAGAAACGAAGGACAGAAAGAAGCTTACAATAAGGGAAAGATACAAGGAAGGAAGGACAACATTTAGACCAGGGGTGTCAAGCTCATTTTCATGTGGGGCCACATCAAGATTAAGAATGACCTCAAAGGGCCGAATGTGTGGCAGAATGTATATTACAGCTTTCTCTGTATTCGACGAGTACTTCTAAAAATTGAATATTTAACATCCTTTCACACTTAAGTAATTTGGCACAATACAAATAAACTGATTTGATTTGAGAGTAAATATTTATACACACAACTGTTATCTTGAAGCTTTTCTGTGTCCCTCGAGAGCAGTGGTCTCAAACTGCAGCCCTCGAGGGCCAGAGTCCTGAAACTTGTACATGCGTCGCTTGTTCTACGTGCTTGAATTAAGTGTTGAAGCTGCCTTACGAGCATGCAGTCAAGGTCCACAGAGCTCTGCTAATGAGCTTGTATTGGAGCCATGTGTGCTGAAGGAGAGACATCTAGAAGTTGCAGGAGATCGGCCCTTGAGGACTGGAGTTTGACATCACTGCTCTAGAGTCTCGAGGGCCACAGAAATAGCCCTGGCTGACTGGATTTGGCCTGCGGGCCTCGAGTTTGACACGTGATTTAGACAATGGCATAATGAATAAAATCTGCTAATACTAATATGTTTTCATACTTCTTTTTTCTTCTTATACTGGTCCAAGAATACTTATCCAGACCAGGAAAATACTTTGATCATATTCCATACTGTTCCAGACAAATAAAGCCTTTAGTTGTAAGCTGCTCCTGAGTGTCTAAAGATGCATTTTTTATAAATACACAACTGAAAATTAGACCTGTGGTTAAGATCCACAACTCGCTCTAATATCAACATAAGAATAAAGAGGAATCTTTACCAAAACAAAATGTCTTTGAGTTCCATTTTCATATCAAATAAAGGGGAAAGCACCTGACATACAACCTAATAAGAAAACATTCTTTGCACAAGTTACTATGATCATTTTGTTGTGGAAATGCCATGTGGATATAGCATAGAAAAACAGTATTTTCATTTTTGGCCACTATGGAGGTTCTAAAGCAGCAGATGAGGTGTTGAAGCTGCAGGTTGTAGATTCTGGCCTCCTTGTTTGCTGCTGCATGCTGGGAATTTCCCCACTGAGACCAAAAATGGTTATTCTAGTCTCATATTGCTCATGGATTGCAGGTGGCGCACATGATTAAATTCATCACATACAAACTCAGCTCAGTCAAAGCCTAAAGCTCAGAGTTTATGTGGCCAATGATGCGAACTTTGGTCTCTTTATGAAGTATAATGTTCTGCTCAAACAAAAACTGGTGTTACAAGGACGTTTCCAACATTTCTGGGGGTTTGCTTTTAATATTTAAACCTCTTCTTCCAAACAGCTGAAACATTTCAAAGCAGAGCTCATTTTGTTTCAATGCACATGAACATAACCTGTCATTAATCCAGACTTATCTGTCTGCATCTTTTGGAAACGTGCATTGTGAATGTGAGGGTTTGTGGGTTCCACTTGTACCAAATGATACTTTTTCATATCAAATCAGAGGAGCAATTTCTCCAGTTATATTTTTGAGATTGTGTTTTTTTTGTTGGTTTATGGTGTTGATTGTCACATCTGTACACCTGAAACCTATCTGTGGAATGTCCATATTTGGGCGTGCTTCACTGCAGTCCAGATGTTTGACCTGATGAAGATCCAAATGGGAACATCGATAAAGGCTGTGAAAATCAAGAGTGCAAGCGATTCAACCCTCCACCTTCATCTGCTGATGTAACCATCTTCCTTTTTTTAATGCAGAAGATTAAAGCCATAAAAAAAAAAAAAAAAAAAAAAAAAAAAAAAAAAAAAAAAAACACAATACATTGAGTTCAAAACCTTTTTATTTAAAAAAAAAAAAAAAAAAAAAAAAAAAAAGAACATTTATCCTCATTTTCACACCAGTTCACCCACAGACATTCTGTGACGCAGCAACTGTACCTTGGAAACAAAAAATCTCACAACTTATTCATCATTAAATAAACATCCTTGATTTACACAATCCAGTGTGGTCTAATTACACAACAGTCTGCTTTCACACTTTAAGAACAAAACCAGAAATTTTGTAAGTTTTAGCTAAATAAACTTTTACTTCCAAAGGAAATTTTTTGAAGATTTTTTTATTTTATTATTTTTCCTTGTGGCAACATATTGTCTTTTCAGTAAATTGGCTGGCACAGGTGTCTCATGTATCATTCTTTGATAAACAAAAAAAATTAGCCCCTTTCTAAATGAAATATATATTTTTTTAAAGTTGAGAATTCTAATTATCAAATAAATGTGCTAAAACATGCAAAACTCCTAGCAAAGTCCTCTAGAAATAAATGGGTCAATAAATGCAAATAAAACAATGACAGTTGTTCAAAGAGACGTGAGCAAAAAGAACCAAGGTGATGTGAAGCAAATCTCTATGTACAAACGAACCAAAGCAAGAGGAGCAGCAAATCTTCCTCGATGAGAAGCAATCACATCCCTGAGTACAGTGGGTTTCATTTCTGTTCGTTACACTGACTGCTCCCGTCTGATTGATGGGACCGGCGCTTCACAGCTCCTCTCCTGACCAGATCCAGAGAGCCCAGCAGCTGTCCCGACACGGTGTTGTCAGGCGTTTGGAGCGCTGCAGCAGCAAATGTCAACAGAGACGTTCTTCCTCAAACACCTTTCCAATCCAATCCCTTCAACTGGAACTGAATCGCTTCCTTTCCAAGCATCGCAGGGATCATTTTTGGAGAAGGTGCTAGCACGGAGCTTCTTCCTCTCGTTTCTCCTTGTCCTTCTCCTCCTCTTCCTCTCTGTCTTTGCTCTTTTTGTGTTTCTTCTTCTTGTGTTTGCTCTTGTGTTGCCTAGGCTCCTTGTCTTTGTCCTGGCTGCTGTGTTTTTTGTGCTTCTTGTGTTTTTTATGCTTCTTATGTTTCTTCTTCTTCTTGTCGGCGGTGGTGGCCGAGCCGCTGTGGTTGCTAAGCGATGGGCTCTGGGAGGGTTGGGTGAGGGACTGAGTCGGGCTGCCGCTCCGGCCTCTCTCCGGCTCCGAGCCCTCGCCCTCGCTGTAGTCTGGGACGAAGGCCGCCTCGTCGGTCTCGCGGGTCAGGTCGGAGCACAGACGCTGTCTCCTGGGCTCTGGGTTCCGGCTGTCCTCGCGTCCTCCTCCTGCAGCTCTCTCCTCCTTCCCTGTCCCTCCTCTCCCCTCTTCTCTGACTCCACCTTTCCTCTCCTCCTCCTTAGCTGAAGATCTTCTCTCCTCTTTTGTTCCTCTGCTCTCCTCCCGCACAGATTTTGTTCTGTGTGGTTTGTCTGACTCCTTTTGTGCAGTCCTGCCACCCTTGCCCTCCTCCCGCTGTGTCTTCCCTTTCTTCTCCTCCCTGACCACTACCTTCTTCTCCTCCTTCACAGACTCCTGGACTTCACTTTTAACAGGTTTAGGTGCGTCATAGAGTCGGGTTTTTTCTGGCAGTGGCGAGGGGTCCTTGGTGGGTGGGGAAGGATCCTCTTCCTGGCCGTCTTCGTCATCATCCCTCTCCCACTTGGATCGAGGAGGAGGCTGAATGAGCGGCAGCTGACTGGGGGGTGGGCTGTGATCCCGGCTCCTCACAGGGCTGGGTGGAGGCTGCTCAGCAGCTTTAGAAGATGCACTCTTCTTCTGCTCTTTGTTTGAGTCAAGCTTTCTCTCTTGAGTTGACCTTTTGGAATACATTTAAGGAAATATTAAATATTGTGCAAATAGGACTTGGAAAACATCTAAATATTTTAAAACCTGATTTCAAAAGCAAAAATACCGAACAAATCTGACATAAAAACTTAATTGAAATGACTGTTCTTCCACAAAGAAGTTCAAATTATTTTCTAGAAATAAATCTACCCTCTTCTTCCTACATGAACCACCAATTATCTTAGTTTTCGAGCCTTAATTTAAGATTTATAAACCTTTTAAATTTTTCCCCCTTAGACCTTAGAATATAAAATATACATAAAAGTTATTTTTGCAAAAATCAGCTGTTCTTTCAAACTGCCATGGTAATAATACCTCCTTCACATTTTATTAGGTTACAACCATAATTTTATGAATGTACCAAAACAAAGTAGTTGCATGACTGCTTTGAAGAAAACTTCACTCTGATACCCCAAAATTAGGGCTGCACCGATTGCAGTTTTCTAGCCGATCACTGACCTTTCCGATTCCGATTTTTCTTGTCCG
Organism: Anableps anableps; assembly: GCA_014839685.1. Taxonomy (NCBI): domain Eukaryota; kingdom Metazoa; phylum Chordata; class Actinopteri; order Cyprinodontiformes; family Anablepidae; genus Anableps; species Anableps anableps. The sequence goes on from CM026065.1 coordinate 3,112,924, forward strand.
AAAAGTCACTAAAAATAACGAAGAAGTTGCTAAGTGTTTGCCAACAGTGGGGTGGCCTTTGTTAACCGAGCACATGCAGACAGTTCTGGTGGGCGGGTCTGTCAGTGAGCCCGTTCTCACGGCAGAGTAAACAGAGACGGTGGCTGATTTTCAGACCTTTGTGAAGGTAGATAGGATCGGTTTCACATGTAAGTATCGGCTAATAGGCATTCACCCAAAATTAAGGAAATCGGTGCACTTCTACCCAAAATAAAACCCGATCAAACCATTTCTCTTCAGAAGTCGCCTAATTAGCATAGCATACTTTCATCTCAGTATAATTCCAGCTGTTTCATGAAGGCCTCAGAGGTTTGCTGGAGAAAATCAGGGAACAAACGGCATCATGAAGACCAAACAATAGGGATAACGCTGGGCAGATGTTTTCAGCAGCTTTATATTAGAAAACAAATTCAAGATGGCAGCACGTTGTGGGAAGTTGTTCAGAGTTGAGTAGAAGATGAATAAAGCTAAATTTGGGACAATACAGGTAGACAACCTTTTTATGGGCTGCAAAAGACCCCATCCTAAGCATTGATCTGGGGGGCTAAATACAAATGCATGTCGCATTTTCCAAATTATTGTTTTTGTAGAAAACCATGTATAATTTTTTCATTTATTTCACAATTATGCACTAGTTTGTGTGTTAAAACAACTCCAGTGCTGTTTGTTAAAGTTTACGGTTGTAACTAGAGCTGCACAATATTAGGAAGTCATGAGTTGCGATCAATAAATAATTGTATTAATGTCTGTCTGCTGAATGTATAGCACCTAAATAAGAAGCCAACACTGACTGCAGTCCAAGCATTTCTTTGCAACATGTTTTCTACATAGTGACAATGTAATAGTGATAAATTTGTTGTGTAGCCTTAGTTCTAACATGACCAAATCTGGAAAAGGTAAAAGGGTTTGAAGAGTTTGCAGGTTCTACCGGTACCCTTTCATTGGAAGTCAAAACAAAATGCATCAAAAAACACTAGCTAAGGACTCAGACAGGTTTGAATAAAGAACATATTTGGTTCGAATGTTGAAGCATTTACTGGTAACAGAAGTGAAACAGACTGACCGTGTCGAGGAAGTCACGTGGCTCGGCAGAGCCTTCCGACTGATCCTGGGTTTGTTTTTTACAGCCATCTCCTGGCCATCTCTGATCACTGTCAAGCAACAGGAAAGAAACTGTTCAGACAGAAGATTAAAAAAAGTCAGTCATCTCTTAGATTGGGACTTTCTAGAGCTCTTAATTACCTTCTCTTTGAGTGGCAGCTGGTTTCTCTCCAGAGAGGCCACTCCTCTCCGCTCTGTCTTTGGACCTGCTCCTGGGAGAACAGAATATAATTACATCCAACAACAACTGTGTTCACAGGAGGAAGCAGTGTATTATGTTTTCTATCAGCCATGGGAACAGACAACGGTTTGACAAGCAGCAAAGTGAGACATATAATAACCTGTCAGATTTAGCGGCTCTCTCTGCACCATCCACTCTCTCCTTACAGGACACACTTGGTTTCTCCTGATCCACCAGTTTTCTGCCAATAGCAGATTTCTCTCCAATAGTCATTTTATCCACAGAGACAGAGCGACCTCCTCCACTTCCACTGCTGGGGGTTTTTCGCTCTGCCTTTACCAACTTCTCTCCCTCCTCATCTCTGTCCTCGGATCCTCTGGGCTTGTCCCTCTCCCTGTTTGAGCCGGAGTCTCTGTCTCTGTCTCTGTCTGAAGCAGAAGGTCTGTCCCGCTCTCTGTCCTGCTCCCTGTCCGAGCCACGGTGTCTATCTCCAGCGCTGCTGGGTCGCTCTCTGGAAATTCCTTTATCTGAAGACGTTGACAGCTCCTTCCTTCCGGCTCCCTCTGATGTGCTTCTGTGTCGGTCTCCTTCCAAGCCGTAAACGGCGGCTGATCGATCCGAGCCGGAGGAGGACTTCTCAGAACCGGACTGGGATCTATCTGAAGGTGCCGTCTCACTACTGCCTCTTCTCCCAAGATCTCTGTTCAGCTTGATCCTCCTCACTGGCTTCTGTTGACAAAAGCAAGAAATTATTCCTGACAGCAATAAAAAATAAAAAAATAAAAAAAAGTAATAGCATTTTGACCAAGACATGGTTTAAACTCAAAAAATACCGAGAAACTGGCTGCTCAAATGATTTTCATTTATGAGGCCTGACTGGTGATTTCACACCTGGGAACTAAAAAAAACCCCCAAATATCTATCTTATTTCTTCCTGAGCAGTGACTGCACCATCCCCCAGAGCTTCCAGGTCACGTTAGGAAAAGAAGAAACCTCTTCGCTATAGAAGCTGTTGGATAGAGAAGACAACACAAGGCTAAACAGATTTTTTTAGCCTTAGTTTTACAGATAATAGGTGCATATTCTGTTATGCAGGGCAATGTGTGTGTGTGTGTGTGTGTGTGTGTGTGTGTGTGTGTGTGAGAGAGAGACAGAAAGTTGCTCCGTTTCGTCCCCCAGCAGTTTTCCGCCTGTGTCTGTCATGGAGCATCTCGGATTCAGAAGTCCTGACAACCTCTTGGAAACCTTTAACTCACGGCAACACCGCAGGTATAACTTCTCATGTCAGACGTCTCAGAGAATTCAGACATGAAGAACCAATCAGATTATTTCAAAACAACGACGACTTCCTGTTAGGAAGTAAATAGGGTGCCAGGAGGTTCATTTGTGTGGACAGTTAAGACAGGTTGAACCACTTTTAAACAGCGTATTAAGATATAAAGTTAATAAAACACAAGACCATGTCGACTGGGAACCATGTCAAAGCAAGTACGTGGCTATATTGGCGCATTATTTGTTGCAGACTGTAATGCACATTTTCTCATGTACACATGCAAACACATACAGAGTTTTCTCAAACTTTGGTCGGAGTTTTTATAAATGATCGTTTTTAATTACACGGAGTTTTTGGGCAGATGAAAGGCCAGAATGCAGAAAAATGTGGGCTAGGCCTAAGCCTGCTGGTATTCAACAGCTGAAAAAAAAAGAATACACAGAGAAAGTGCATTCCTTATAGACAACGACCAAGAACATTTTATTTTGACATGTGAGGACCGAATCGGCAGCTATAAAACATGTTAAGGCCTCCATCAGGGGGCTCCAGCTCCTGTCCTCTAGAGCCACTGTCTCGCACCATTTCGATGCATCCCCTTTCCAACGTACCTGAATCCAGTGAATGTCCCATTACCAGCACTCTGTGGAAACCAAAGACATGCTGAGGGGGTCATTTTTAATTTGATTCAGGTATGAAGGAGCAGGGACGCATCTAGAAGTTGCAACACAATAACTCAGCAGGTCAAAAACAAACACAGAGCTCTGCTCAGTGCATTTCTACTTCAAATGAAACTCACCGGACTGTCCAGCAGGGGTCCTCGCTCTGAATCCGTACGGCCCAGCTCTCGAGTCCCTGGTGGAGGAACCAAACCGGGCCTGTCCGAGAGGGGCGGGACTCTATGAAATGGGGTTGGATGGAGGTGCGTGTGGGAAACGGCGCCCCCTCCATCTATTCTCCTCAGCTTCTCAGGGGGTCCGAGCAAAGGGCGACAGTCCTCCCCCATCCTCCTTCGACTATCTACTGGGGATGGAGGTCGGAGCAGTGGAGGTCTGGGCAGGAGAGCAAGGAGAGGAGCAGTCTTTGGAGGATCTCTCCTGCTTTGTGAATCATGGCTGGACCGGGGGCTTTCGTGGAGGGGGTGATGAGGTAGAGGCTGATTCTGGGAGGATGTGGGAGGGGTCTTTACAGCAGGTCTCACTACAGAGCTTTTCGACTTCTCTTTCTTAGGTACAGCTGAGTTGGAAGCATCATCTGGCTTGGCCTTGATGGTCTTCACCAGTTTGACAGCAGATGAGGTGCTTGAGGTGTCCTTCTTGGTGGTCGTCACACCTTCTCCTGGCTTTTTCTTTACCTTCTCACTCTTTGTCTTGATAACCTGGGTTTTAACTTTAGGTTTTACCTTTGGACCCTTTTCCTTCTTTGTTTTATCAGCCTGGGTCTTTGATGTTGACTTGGTAGCTGGTTTAGCAGGTGCGGCTGTACCTTTAGAAGACGTACCTTTAGGCGTCGCAGCACCAGCTGAAGGCAGAGGCCTTGAGGAGAGGGGAGGCGTTTTAGTGTTGGAGGATATTTCATCCATGGGCTCGTCTCTAACAGGAGTGGCGTCACCTCTGTCCAGAGACTGCTGCTGCTCTGCTTCCTCTCCAGGCCTCTTCTTTTTGATTTTCTTTGATTTTAGGACTTTAGTGCTGTACTTGGCTCCTGATGAAGACGATGATGGGGGATTATGAGGTGGCCCGCCCCTCTCCTCTTTACCTCGCCTTCCTCTTCCCTGGGGGGAATAATCTCTGGATGAGGCAGAGACTTTTTCCCGCTCTCTGTCTCTGCTGCCATGACCTCGATGATGCAGAGGGGGGTGTTGGTTGTCGAACTCTTTGTAGTACTTGTTGTACCAGTCTGCATACTCCTTCTCCCACTGTCGATACCGTTCTCTGTCCCAGCGATCATGACTCGCAGGACTATGTCCCTTTAGCTCATATGCTAGTAACTCCCGAGGAGGGGGCTTCCTTCCACCGGGGCTGCGGCTCCGATAGCCACCAGGAGAGCGTGACCGTGTTCGAGACCTGTAGGGTCTGGGACCTTCCGCTCCATCCCAGCCCCCTCCCCGATAAAGAGGAGAGCGCGGTGAGCCGGAACGCCGATAGCCGTAAGATCTGGAGCGAGAGCGGGACCTTGTCCTCGAACGTCCATAACTACGTCCGTTTCGTCTGGAGTAAGGGGAACGGGGGTAGGAGCGGCCGTGGGAGCGAGAACGGGATCGACTGGGAGAAAAAGAGTAAGACCTGGATCTGGATCTGGAGCGTGAGTACGGAGAGCGACTGAACGGTGAGCGGCTGAACGGGGAGCGGCTGTAGGACCTGGACCTACAGGACAGCAGATAATTGAACAAGACAGAAATACTGTTTTAGAAAATGTTTAGTTACAACAGCAAATACTACAAACTACACAAGCTGTGGTTGTTTTTTTCAGCATAATGAAAGGGTGGGGAAATAAATATCGGTAAAAATCAGTTGTAATAGAACTATTACTATCTGACATCGATACTGGCCAAAATTTTCATATCTGTGCATGCCTAGTACAAAAAAACAAAAAAACCCCACACATTTGTTGACAAAAGAGCTGAACAAGATTTACAGAATTTCTGCAGGTTTTCTGAACTCAAATTTAAGACTTTTTAAAAGACATTTACCATTATGAATGAAATTTAAGACCTTATCACAGCAGAAATGTACAAAAAAAAAAAAAAAAAAAAAATTCAATAAATAATTTGTATGGGTTGGCAACAGAAGTTAACCAACGGCTATGATGAACATCGTCCAGCAAACTAGCTATTAATTTGCACTTACCCATGATTAATGTACAAAAGCTAGCTAGCTTTACCAACTATTAGCAAATAGTTATTGGTAGCTGCAACCGCATCGAGTCAGAACGCAGTCAAGCTGTCTTGACGTGACTCAAGGTTTTGAATAACAATAAAGTCCCACAGGAAAACAAGAGACTACATTGAATATACAAGATTAAAGAGTCTTGCCACAACAAAATTTAAGACCTGTGATTAACATATTGAAGGCCAACTTATTTATTTATTTTTTTTCAACAGATTTGAGGCATTTTACAGCCTTAATTTTAGATGCATGAATTTAAGACTTTTTAAAGATGCGTAGACACCTTAATATAAAATCATTAGCAGCTTAAACAGTAAGACACTTCAATAAACTAAAGTAGAAACCTTAGCACAACAAAAGCTAAAGTTTTCTGCTCAATTGGAACTAGAAACCAGAGTGTAAAGAGGGGTTTGTAGGCAGACTTAAAATGATCAACAGTCTATGTACCTCTAATGGGCAAGGGCAGCAGTGCTGTGTGCCTTTGTTCATTCTTTCTCTGAAATTCAATGGACCAGAACCAACAACTGACTGCAAAAAGACGAGCTGATGAAAGCTGGGATTTACGGTAGAAATATGTGACATTCCCTGATGGAGGCTGCTCAGAGATCACAACCAGCAAAGCTACATTTTTACAGCTATCAATCATTTGCACAGCAACCTTTCAGCTGTAACGAAGCAGCTGCTGCTTATTGGATACTTTGGTTGATTTTAAAAAACTCTCATGATGAAGTTTACCTGGAATATGACCGTCTTCTTCTCTTTGATGCATTTCTGTATTTCATGAGCTCTTCATGGAAATCTTTAGTGAATTCATCCAGTTTGGACGTAACTCTGTCATTGACAAGACAAAACAGTCACCATCCATTTTACCTTCTACTGCTGTACACTTTATGTCGTCTCCTAATCAGCTCTGGAGTTTTAACGCAGCCATCATTTCTAAGAAGCTACACTAATAATAAATACAAAAAAAACACATACTTGTCCTGTCGATGGTGCCTTTGTCTGTAGAAGTCTTCTTTTGAGAGAGAGGGTTGTGGCAGGGATGGTGGTAATGGCATGAGGGGGGGCTGGGCACCTGGAGTAACCCAGGGGGGGTTAAGCCCAGGTGGTCCAGGGGCATAAACAGTCTGAGGCTGGAAACTCATAGCAGGAGGAGGGATGAGACCCGGCCCTGAGCTGTACTGAGGAATGTAGGTCTGCGGTGCCGGTGGGTACAGGGTCGCTGGGTAGACTTGGGGGGCAGGTGCAAGAGGAGGAGCGCTCTGTACATGAGTGGAAGGATGCTCTCCTCTATTTCTGTACCTGAAATAAGAAAAACAAACAAATGAGTTAAGCCTCTTATATAAATGAAAGAGACTGGAGGGAACTTGTGGACAAGTCTTACCAGTGTCTGTTTCCACCTCGGTGAGACTGGTTGGATCGTGGTTGGTGACCTAACAGAATAGAGATTCAGTTCATCAGTTTCCTTTTAAGCTCCTTTTCAGATATAAAAAAATATTTTTAAAACATAAAAAATAAACTTTCGAACCTGATGGATGATTTGGTCTTGCAGGCGGCAGGTGGCCAATAACAGGTAAACTGTAGCTCTGAAACAAAGATTTGAAAGTTTGTTACATTTCACAGCTTACCGTCTGTTTTCAGTTGAGTTTTTGTTTACATGTAAATCTGCTCATCCTAAATCTGCAGGATATCATAAAAACTCATGATGGCAAGAATCGATACATGAAATGTGATTTGTGCCCAGCATGAGACTGTTCAACAGGCTAAATATCATTGGGATGTAAAATTTGAGTTCATAAAACTTGGAATATATTAGCCAATAATTACTGCACTCCAAACAGTCCTTTGCAGTATGAATATTGCAATGGCGATATATTTGTGATATACTCTGCAGCTTTAATTTGAAGCTCAAAGCTTCAAATTAAGAAGCTACACAGGCGGCAGATAATTGAACAAGACACGGATAAAGCTGCTGATTCCTCTATGCAGCTTTAATTTGAAGCTCAAAGCTTCAAATTAAAGCTGCATAGAGGAATCAGCTGATAACTGAAATGAGATAGTTTAATGCTTGAATGTCCAATCGGATACTCAAAAATCTGATTTTTTTTTTTTAATCAGTGAACCAATCATACCTTGGAGTTAACAGGCATCACTGACAACAGGAGCATTGTTACCACAGAATGTAGCCTAAAAGGAACCATTTTCACTAACAATGTGGTCTTTAAATGTGATGTGAGAAGACAGATGGTGTTAAAAGCTGTTTAAAACAGAAACCATTTTCTAAGCAAGAATATGAACCACTGACTGTGCAGAGGCTCTTCATCATGATGGACTGAGCTCCAATCTTTCATTCCACAGATGTGATTATGACCGTCATAACATGCAATATTTATGAACCTAAAGCCACAGTGATGACTGGTTTATTTGCTTGTGAATACAAGAGAGAAGAAAATGTTGATTAATCACAACTAACAGTCACCGCAACATCGAAAGAGACTAATTCTATGTTTATTATGTCTCCTACTGAAAAAAATGTGCTTCAGCAGATCAAAGCATGAATGCCACAGATCAGAGATCAACAATAAATCTGTTATAAATCTCTACTTTTAAGTTATTATTCAGAACCTTCTGCCATGTTATACGGCTGAAACAGTTAATCAGACTAATTGTGATGAATCGATTTTTGAAATAATCGTCAACTAATTTAGTAAACGAATAATCACTATCTACACTATAATAATAAAATTTGCTAAAATAACACACCCAGAGCAGTAATTAAGCCAAAACTGTACAACAAATATATACACTTCGCATTTAAGACAAAAAAAAAAAAAAAAAAACCTTCTTTGTCTGTAAACATGTTCTACCTAGAACTCCTCTAGTGGCATAATTTTAATTTCACCTGGCTCAAATTCTGTAAAAAGAACAAAAACCCATCTCACATTAAGCACATTTTGGTATTCAATTAGTAATTGGTTGAATGAAAACAATCAGAAGATCAGTCCTACACTGTATTGATGTTTAGTAAAGCAGAAAGGCCTGATCTTTCAACGTTATTTTTTTTTTAGCTGCAGATGCATCCTTTGCTACAAATGATCAAGCGTTCACTAACGAAATGCTATGCTGTTACATTTTAGGCAATGAAATGTATATTTTCTTTTCTAAACAATGAACTGAATTATTTGTTTATTTGCATTTCTCATCTATTTCTAATAATGTATAAAATAAGCTTAAGTGGTTAAATGAAAAATCATCAGAAAGTGCCACTTTGTTTAATCAGATTACTCGATTAATCGTCTGAATAATCAATAGAATACTCGATTACTAAAGTAATCGTTAGCTGCAGCCCAGCTGTGTTATTGTATTTACTACAACCACAGTGTAAATAGATAAGGAGCATTTTCAATTTCAACCACCCTTTCAGAAAAACCCACCTGTGATGGTCTTTCAGGAGTTCTGGAAGAAGCTCGTTTCACCCGAGGTTCTGGATCGCTCTCCCTAAACAAAAAGAAAAGGATCCAATAAAATGATTGAAAATAAGTCTTGCTTCTTGAGGCAATGTGCTGAAAAACAAACATGTTTGACTAAGCTTACCCTGGTGGGGGTGGTTCTCCCTGGCTGTTTGAGACCGCAGGTAAATGACAGTCAACAAGAGGTGCAGCAACTGGTGACGCCTCTTTATGGTCAGCAGCAGGAGGAGGAGAAGGACTTGGAGTTGCAGGAACCGATGAGGCCTCAGGACCAGATGGAGCAGCACAGGTGGTGGAAACAGGAGGAGTAGCAATGATGGTGGAAACGGGAAGAGCAGAAGTGGAGGTGGAAACAGGAGGAGGTGCAGCGGGAACAGTAGGAGCCACAGGAGTAGGGGCAGGAGGTGGGACTTCTACTTTAGGAAGTATTGCTGGTGAAGTCGCTGGAGGAGGGTTAACGGCATTGACCAGGAGGGGATCCTGTTGTCTTGATTGCAAAGGTCTGACCAGCTGAGGGCGAGGTGGAAGAGGAGCTGCATGCTGGACCTGCTTCCGTCCATGTTTGGTGTATCCAGTCTCATTCTTAAAGTTGTTCACAGCCTACAATAAATCAGGATTTCAAAAATCACTTCAAAGGGTAAAGTTTGCCCAAAAGCTGCTTTGGAAAGTATTCAGTCAAGTAATTTACCTGTCGAAGAAACTTGTTGGCAATGAGGTTATCAGGTGAAACATCTGACTGGTTGCATGTGTAGCAGATGTGCTCCTCTGAGTCGAGCAAAGCAGTCCTGATACCTGGAAACAAGCAGAGGTTTGATGACAACTTCTCTTAAACCCTGTTAGCTGTGGGGGAGAGCAATATAACGATAACACATCATGAAGGATTAGAACACCCAGACTATCTGCCACTGCCATCAGAGCACAATATTGTCCACCAGTGTGGCTCTTCAATAATGTAATTAAGCCAAACATGCACAAAAAATATATATGTTTTGCATTTAAGATTAAAAAAAAAAAAAAACTTTGTACATATGTTCTACCCAGAATTCTTTAAATGGCAGTGTTGGCTTCACCTGGTTCAAATTCTTTAAAAAAAAATAAATAAATAAAATAAATCTATAAATCTATTAAGCACCTTTGGCTGTCCATTTATTAATCTGTTAATCTAAAAAACAATCAACAGATCAGCCCAAGACTGTATTGACGTTAAGTCGAGCAGAAAGAACTGAGCTTTTCACATGTTGATGTTAGAAGGATTTTGTAGCTGCAGATGCATCCATTGCTACAAATGATCAAGCGATCACTAAAAGAATATGCTAATGCCTTTTAGGCAATAAAATGTTTATTTTCTTGTTTAAAAATGAATTGAAATATTTGCATCTTTTAATGCATTTCTAATATTGAACAAAAAAGGCTTGTGTTTAAATGATAAATCTGCAGAATGTGCATATTTTTTAATCCGATTAATCGATAGAACAAATCGATTACTAAAATAGTCGTTAGCTGCAGGCCTAGTCTAATGTAACATCTTAACATTTGTTAACTTTTGGAAATGTTTTAAATAATCAAAGTAGTTTTCATCCTCTAAAATAATACGAATACAAATTAAAAGGCTATTTAAAGACTGTATGGATGCTGCAGCTCCCTGTCTGTCTGAAGCGAGCTCCCGTGCCTAATGTCAACTTTCCCTCAGACCAACAAAAGTCACAGAGAAACAACTACAGTGGATCGCGCTGCTATAATAGTAGCTAATAATTATGATGCTCAAAACAAGGCACTTAGTTTATGAAACAGGAAGTTATCCATTTTGGCAGGTTTTGTCCACACTTGATTCCCTCCAAAAAGAAAACATCATTGAGACCAAGACCAACATTAGTAAAAGCCCTTATGTAGTTATTCTGCTAAAAGTTACGATTTTCACTTAATTTCCTTTAAAAAAATGAAAAAGCTACACATGCTGTAGATGAAGTGCTGTTAAGAGTTTCACTTCATATTAGTTGAGTTTATATTTTCCAAAAAAGGGAATGATTCCCTACTTTCATGGTTAAACAGATGCAATTTTACACAAGAGACCGGGAGCAGGATAAAGGCACGTCAAAGCTGGCTTAACGCATGATGAAGAAAAATCCCCATAACATGCGGAGGGGAAAAATCTGATCTTTAAACTGATTAATGATGACTACATTTTACATAAACTAAAGATTAGTGTTGCTTCTATTGCTGACCACTTAGCAACTCACAATCGTCACAGTAACTGTTTCCACAGCAGGGTATAACTACAGCGTCTGTCATCAGGTCATTGCAGATGGGACACAGGAGTTCATCGGGGATCGGGTCTGAATCATCCTCGGATGACGACTGGTCATGGGGAACAAACGGAGGCCGTTCCTTTTTTCCTTGAGCGTAGGCCTCCCTGTCAATCAAGATTGTGTTTATTATTTTAGCGGTTGTGTTTATGGCAAAAACATTAGACAAAAAGAAATACCTCATAAAAATAAAAATCAATACATTACATACGCATCTATAGCAGGTATAGCATATTCTCCAGTGCTGGTCAACATTGCTCCCTTAGCGCCTGGGTCAGCTTTCACCATGAAGCTCTGCGGTATACCCTTACTGATTCTTACTGGTTTGGGACCGTCCACACTTTTATCCTGTATCTAGCACACAAAAGCAAAAAAATAAGTAAACCACTGTCATTACAAGTGTGATAAGCCCTTAACTCTCAGTAGTAAGACGTGTGGTAAAGAGTTGATACTAATTTTTACAACTAAAATGTTTACTACCATTAGCAAGGGGCAATGCCGGATGTAGTGGCCAGTCTTGTTACACCGAAAGCAGGTATAATGAGCTGGTGGGGGTCCAATTGCTTTCTTGGAGTAACTAAAGAAAAATTTACTTTAGTAAATCTCTACACAAAAAAATATGAAGAAAGTTTCAATGTAGAAAAGCCTGATTAGTAAAGAAAAACATCCATTTACTGACTTTATTGGATCATAATCATGGTTTGATTGAGTCATCATGGCTTTAATCTTGTCCTCCTCTGAAGCATTTGCATCAACCAGGTTTGGGGTCTGAAGCGCATAAAAGATGCGAATATTGAACCAAAAGGCAAAAAACACATTCTCTCCTCAACTCTAACCACAAACATCTTTGAAAAGAGTACCTTAGCAAGCTGAGCGAGAGTCAAAGAAGGAGAAGAGTCCGTCTGCGGGGGAATCAAGAGTATACAGATTAAAAATGTTCACTTATCTACGCGACACATACTGGAAGATGAGAGCCCGGACAGTTCACCACATCTGTGTCCAGTCCACTCAAGTCTTCACAACATCATCAGCATATCGTCAACACACTTAACAGGCATCAAATTGAATGTTCAAACCAGGACATTAATTATTAATAACGCGCTGGGCCTTACTGTTCAATCTTTCATCAAAGCAAGCGTCTATGCAAAATGGTTTATATGGACAAAAATGTTTGAATGTGTTTTTGGTATCTGTCCCTACTGCAGGCACTTCTATTCCTTTACAGGTATCAGAAGTTTTACAGTGCAAAAATTTAAAAAAATTATAAAAAAAAAAAAAAAAAACAAAAAACTTTTACCTAATTCTCATAAATGCATTCCCTTAAACTCGTGATAATCAACCAGATATGTATCATTTATGGCTGTCACGAGAGAGCAATCAGCAAAATTAGGCTTGGTAAACAGGTTTACTCCTACTATTCTTCCACATGGAAGGCTGCATCATTTCAGCTGCACAAGCTCTTTTTAATGCAAAGAACTATAGAAAGTCATATCCAGGAAGCTGCGGATGGATACAACTGGCCCAGTCTACAGGGTTCCTTCATCAAGCCAGCGTGACATAATGTCCAGCTTTCCCGATAATAAATGCTCCCAACTAATTCAACAATTAAAGAATTAGTGTTATTTTAACTCGTGAGCTGCCAGAACGCAATATCAGGTTAATAGTATACATATAAATGTCAAGACCAAAGTATAAACTTGTTAAAATAAGACTAATTAGGGAAAAATATATTTCTTAAGCTTTCCCTAAACACAAACTTTATCTACAACAGAGACGACAGCTTCATATGTATCTATGTAAGAGTTAGAATTAAGTCTAAAGAAAAAAAATAAAACCTGCCCTGTCCTACTTGTTTGTTTACCAAGAGTCTTAAAAAACAAAAAAACAACAACAACAACAACAAAAAAAAAACAGTCTTGGTAAACAACCAAATGACACAGGGGTCACTGGGAGCAACAGCATTTAAAGAAAAAAGAAAAAACTTTGCAGGATGCCTTGGAGGGAACACACAGGGATCTGATGCAAGCAGTTCTGACAATGAACCGCTGAACAACTTTATTGACAGGTTCTGCAGCTTACAGGACACACTACACCAGTCTGCTTCTCACTGCAGGAACCGTGGAAGGCCTCCAGAAATTCACATGGCACTTGTCTCACTGATAAACTGTGATCGGTCACAACATCACAGGTTCAAGGCCAGATTACAGCATCTTATCAAAAAGAGCTTCATACGGATCAACTTGTACTCCGAACTAGTCTTGATTTTCTTAAAATCTAAAAAACTGAAAATTAGCTGTTTAAAAACTGATCTTAAAAGCTAAAAGCTCAGCAGGTTAGAAGCTGAGGGTTTTTAAGGTTTAAAGGGGTATGTGCAGTCCATCCTTAGGGCAAGACAGAATATACTCATGATGAAATTGTACAAGACAAAAGTGACATAGATAATTTATGGGAAAACATTTGAGCATATTTATGTTTATGCATAAAAAACTTCCTAAAATAAATAACCTGACAGATCTACTCAATTTACACAACTTTAGTCTTAAAGTGCAATCAAAATTAATAACAATTGATCTCAGGAACACTTTAATTTCTTGGGTTCTTAACCCAGATAAAATATTTTCACAGAAAACAACAATAACAAATTATCAATACAAAAACACCACATTTTTTTCTTCTTACAAATATCTTCAAACATTGGCCTTATGGCAGGCTACAGAACCACTTCATTATGAAACACAGGAAAGTTTCAATATTTTTCTTAAAACTATAATGTGGCAACAATTCAACAGTCATTTCAATGCATAGAAACAAAATGGCTGATTTGGTTCTTTAACGCCATCGCCTTTAGTCGCAATTTACTTTAAATTACTATTTATAAAATAGAACTAAAGCATGGTTTTCAGAGAAACAAATTATTTCAGCTGTGGTGACTTAAACAAGCCCTCGCCAAAAAAACACATTAAATAACATGGTAGTGATCTGAAGAACAACAAAATAAATATATAGTAAACACAAAGTGAACAGAATATTCTGCTGGATTTTTGTTGACAGAATGTTCTCAAGAGAAATGACTAAAGCCAGATAGAGTGGGAGAGAGAGATGTGAGGAGGAGGAGGAGGACAAAGTGTTGTTCTGGGTTTGTTTTACATACGGGTCTAGAAGATCCAACCACAGCTGTGTCAGAACGATCTCTGCAAAAACAGAACAGAAAACAGTCAAATTTTAACTACAAATCAGAAACCTACAGAAACTGTCTTCTTCATAGCTAAAACGCTGATTCGTTTAGACAAATATACGCACACAATGAACGTCCTGCCAGCAGGCTTTACTCCACCAATCGGAGTGCGCCGGACGATGACAGACGAGTGTTTTGGGATGTGGGCCTCATCGTCTGTGTATTCTATAAAACACAAAAGCAATCAAAAAAACAATACTGTGGACAGACAAACATTTATCAATATCAATAGTATAAGCAGAACTGGGATTGAAAAATCTATGTATCTGTCTGCTAAAATTGTTTGCTGGTCATTTCACTCTTTTGTAGTTGCCGTTGTTACATACACAACCATTTTTCCTCCTATAAAATAGAACTGTCTCCATTGGTATTTTTTGTGCTGACCATGCATCAACTCATGATGTGTGGTCAAGGGGCATTTTATAGCCACCTTTACAACTAATGACTTCAAATAATTTTCCATATTCTGCTAAGTTTACTGTAAGGAAGCGTGGATATATGATAGATAAATGACCAACTAGCAAATGGAAACTGGAAGGGACCAAATGGTAACATGCTGGTATGAGATATTGGTACATATTGGTGAATAAGTTAACTGATTTTGAGTCCCTAATGGAAAATAAATGAGCCATTTATCCTTTTAATTATAGTGAGCAGCTGAGTTGAGCAGCAGTCCAAAGCAACTGTGACCATGGACACCGGCTGAATGTTAACTGGTAAGCATTCTCTCTAAATACTAAGTGGAAGGGCTTTGAGATTTGTCAGGATTTAATGAATAGCTGCAAACGTCAACAACTGATAAGAATAGAATATTTCAGTAGAGGCAGTAAATTTTGACTCAATGTTCTTGGGCAGATAAATGTGGCTTTATAACTAATAAATAATATCTACATACAGATAGTAGTTTTGACTTATTTTGATTTAGTAAGGGCTCAGGTAGCCCTCATTAGGACCTAAACCAAAATAAATGAAAATATGGTACAAAACAAAGGTCTTGGAAAAAAAATTGGAAGGGAAATTTGAGAATTTTATGACCACTCCTGCCTCATCATCAACAGGACCATAAATTCTAAAATTGTTTATCATTAAGGCACTTTTAACGATGCAGAGAAAATAATCACATCAGCTGCCCAAATACATATGAAAAAATGTAAGTCACTTTGAGCCTTTTATTCAAGACTACATTAAAGCATAAAACACCAAATATGGATTTTTCTTGCAGCATATCTTCTCAGTCTTACAAAATAAATATTTAGCAGTCATTGCGTAATGTGTCAGCAAACAGAATACCTTCTCGAGTCTGCGCGTTGGTGATTTGCAGGTCGCAGTCTGTGGCCTTGAGCCGCTCCCGCGCCATGATCTGCTTCTTAAGCTCGCTAAGTGTAATATGCAGCCCATCGAAAGTTACTGTGTTGTAGTCCAGTTTGGAAGAAAATTTATAGTGAACACACGACATTTTTACAGGTCTACGTATAACCTCAATCAAGCACAAGTTAAGGAAAAAAACAGATCTGTTATATAAAAAAACAGCGTCAACACTGAACACATGAGGCTAAATGTTTAGACTTTAATTGGTAAACCCTTCTTCCAGTTTGCTGAAACACTCTTGACAAAAGAAAGTGCTAAAATGTGGAAAGGCTCGGCTCGCAGAGGACGACAGAGTCCTTATTAAATAAGTGCCACAGAAAAACGTACGAAGTATGACACCAAAGCGCCACTAAGAGGCACCATGCGCCTCGTCAGTCCTTTAAAGTTCATGAAAACACATCGTAATCCCACTAAATCCAAGAGAGTCCATGTAGCTCATCATATTTTACGATACGGATATAAATGAGGCCAAGTCCTTGGTGAATTGTCCTTGATGGAAAGCCCAAAGCGCCGCAAGCCGCTCAGGCAGCGAGCAGCGGGCCTTGGCTTTCCCCAGCAACAGTCTTATTCAGTGCCTTTCTGGTGCAGTTCCTTTTTAAAGACTATCGGACCCTGTAAAAAGTCCAAAAACTTCTGAGAAATCCTCCCAGAGGAGTCCACAAGGATTTTTTCGACACTATCAGACCCTAAAATGTCTTTCTGAAGTCGTTAGTTGCGTAAAAATGCTAACTAACATGCTACTCAACACATTATGAAACACCAACGGCCTAACAAAAGCTAACAGCTAACGGTAACACCCCAGTCGGCCGCCAGATAATCTTCTAAATCCGTCAGTTACACGATCAGGGAGAAAATGGTCAACTTCGACGATAATATCCCAAACAAAAATGTGAGTAATCCAGATGATTGTTCAGTTTAAATCCATAAAATCCATCTCGTTGGTCCGTGGTGCTCGTTTCCTCGCTGTTTCATCAAAATGGCGCTGGACGGAACCGGATGTATGTGGTAACTTGTTGTGACGGAAGTCAGAATTTAGTTCTGTGAATGATGTCACACATTTTCTACTTATCCATACATGTTTTCTTTTGTTTTTTCAATAATGCCGAAATGGGAAAAAAGGCTAGAATACGACACCAGAAGAATAAAGCAAAGTACAACCATCCTTTTATACACTCTACGTTCTCCAAAAAAATCAGGCCGAAGGGAATAAAATATAACTGAATAATCTACAAGGACGTTTGGATAGTTTGTACAGAAAAACAGCTGAAGGAGTATTTATTAGGTCTGGGAAACAATGGCTGAAAAAAGAAAAACAGAATTCCGTTTATTTATTTAGGGGGAAACAGTGCAAAATTGAACATGATCACCCATTAAAAATGGAGAGGTATTGACCTATGTTTCACTTCTGCTGTTCATTTTATTAAAAGAATGGATATGTCACAATACTATGATAATGATTCTTAAAGCTTGTTAAATAACTTGCAAAGCTCCCCTTGCCATAATCAAACTGAAAAGGAACTTTGTGATATCCTGTTATCACCAACAGATTTTTTTTACTTCTATAGACCATTTGAAAAATAATAAACCTACAGGGATTTCATCCAAATTTCATAAACTGCTTTCTCCTCAACATCTTTCCTGCTACAGCTCTTT
This sequence comes from Anableps anableps, assembly GCA_014839685.1. Lineage (NCBI taxonomy): Eukaryota > Metazoa > Chordata > Actinopteri > Cyprinodontiformes > Anablepidae > Anableps > Anableps anableps. The sequence continues at coordinate 3,130,432 of CM026065.1, forward strand.
AATGAGAGTATGTTGGTTCTTGCTTTTTAAAAATGATCCAAACCTAAAAAGGATTTACTTATGTGGACACCTTGCTCCCAATTTATTTGCTATATAATGACTATAAAATCTTTGCCCTTTACCTATCATTTGCACAGAGGAATAAATTGGCATTGGAATCTATATTTCCTGAAGAACAATCTTTTTTTAACATAATAAACATATCTCCAGTAACAGACTAGCTTTAGATTTACTAAATGATACATACTTAATTCCAGAAAATTATTTCATGATCCTTATAGACTTCTTTAAGGCCTTTTACACAGTTCAACATAAATTTTTACACCATTCACTAACAAAAATTTGGGCTTGCTTATTTTTTTTTTTTACAATGCCAGCTGAACTTTATGTAGCCATACCAATTGCTCAGTTTAACTAAAATATGAGGCATCAGCTAGATTTGATATATAACCAAGTGTTTGGCAAGGTTGTCCAATTTTTGTTGCTTGTCCAAGGTTTCTAATTTCCAAATTCCACTATCCTTTCTTCTTGTATCTCTCATTCATCTCCCACATAAAATCAAACAATCTACAGGGATTCACTCTTGGAAGCAGGACAGCTCTTATCAGTCAACTTGCTAATGACACAACCTTCTTCCTTAAAAACTGACAACCAGAGATCTTTCCTGCCCAATGCATCACCATCCACAATGACTCTGAAAAATCTTGGATACTATGAGTTACAACACCTTTCAATATCTTTCAATAAACCCTTCAATTGACCAGCCTACTACAGTTAGCATTACAACCCAATTCTTAATGTGTGTAACACTTTCACAGTTGTTAGCAGTCCAGTTTTGCTGAACTACATTATCCTGCAGTGTCACAGACTTTGAGAAATCAATCCCACCTCTACCAAGCGTGTTGTTGTTATGACTTTCTGTGAAACTGACCTTCTAAATGACAGAAAAAGATAAGCTTCAGTTCTGCCAGTGTTATTTCTCTGCCACAGACAACAGAGACAATGAAACATGAACTCAATGTGAGGTCATTTAGACAGTCCAAAAGGTGCTCATCATGGTGTTGTCAGCTGTTTTATTGTGTGATTGTAATCAACATAACTAACTTTTTCCTGAAGGCTACTGCTGCTGCCTTGGTAGTGCGCATCATTTCATTGCCTGCCTGCTGATATGAAGATGTATTGTATGTCCTCTGAAGCTGTTTGTTCCGCTCTGCTGCAAATTGTAACACAGCTTATTCATGCACGTCCACACAAAGAATCTGATATTTTTTCTGTACGTAGAGTCAATTATTTCATATTTGTTCTTGGCTTGGATATTTGTTTCCCTGTCACTAATGCAAGGACAAATAATTAAATATTCACTCTTACAGGCAGAGACACCTGAGATGAATCACAAAAGCAACAACTGTACACATTAATCCTTACCTATGTTTTGCCACAATCTGTTTATTCATAAGCTTTATTTCATGTAAACAAGGACTCAGTTGCACAGTCAAAATGGCAGACACTTAGATTACATGTATGGAATGCTCACTTACCTATACACACTCAGACATACTGAGAGACAGAAAAGTTGTGCTCTAATGCATCTAAACGGGTTTTGATTTTGAACATGTAGGACACAAAAAAAGAGGACAGGAATAAGACCCTATTGTCAGATGTATGGATCTCTACATCGTTGGGTCACATTTACATTTGTTGGCATCATGAATACAGTTCAGGGGTACCCAGCAATTTTAAATCTTAATACCTCTTTAGTTCTCTTGAAGAAGCTCTGTATTAAACTTTGCTGTTGAATCTATTGATTAAATTGAAATTAATTTTGACTAAGATTTTCTGTCCACATTTTTCTTCTGGATTTTAATAATACACTGGACAATTCCAGGCCAATTTTTAATCAGCATATTAAATTTTTATTTATTTATTTTTGCTTGATTTAGACTAATATTCATTCCTTACTTAACAAAGTGAGACACTGTCCAAATTGCCGAGATGTAAAGAAAGAAATAAAAGTTATATCTGGTAAGTTAGTTAGGGTTAAATGATTTGTTGATGAGTGAAACGTAATTTCCACTGCAATACTTTTATAATAGGCATACATTTTTTGCTTTGCCTTCTTTCTCTTTGGTTTTTTCAACCAAACTACATGCATTCATTTTATTTTATTTTATTTTATTTTATTTTATTTTATTTTATTTTATTTGTTGAAAAGCTCATCCTTTCTGTCTCTGCATAAATAACATATATGTGCAAGCAAACTACATTTACAGTTGAAACCAGATATTTACTTTGTCCAGTTTAATGTCAGAAAGTGAGAAACATGGTTATGGGTTGTTTTATACAGTGCATGTAAATATCCGGTTTCAACTTTATATCAACTGTATCTTAGCAACTGCACAAACAACTGCAAAATGACTGGATGTAAAACTGTGTTTTTGTTGACTGTTTTCCAGTAATAAATCAAAGAAACAGAATATGCAGTCTGAATCTGAAATAAATATTTGATCAACAAAAAAAAGTCTGGGCTCTGTCCAAGTCAAGAAAAGGGCCGAGAGAGGACTGTCTTTTGTCCATTATCAACCCTTTCCAGCTTGGCTCCTCTCAGACAGGTGTGGTTCTTCGATTGGACACACAGTTTCCTGGCAGCATGTCCGTGTTGTGAGTGGCTGCGGTTGTCAAGTCCTCCACCGTCATGTTAATCTCACTCTCCTTTAGAGGTGAAGTTAAGGTGTAAAGCATAAACTCTGAGCCAGTGACCATGGTCACTGGTGAAGGCAGACCAGCCACAGTGGTGACTTTAGATTCAGCTGTCATGCTGGGCTCCTGGTCACGTACCAGTGATGTTTGGTAGCCATGTGAGGTTGAGTCTCCAGTGCTGTGATTGCTCCTGTAGCTGTAGCGTCGGCTGCGGTTGTGGTAGTAGCGGTTGCGGTATGATGATGAGTTTCTGGAGATTGGAGGCTTCATGAGCGAGGGCCGGCCTTTGGTGCGAAGCTGCCGGTGCTTTTCTATAAACACATGTACTGCCAGGACGCCCACCATCTCAGCCAACACAAAAGATAGAGCGCCAAAATAAAATGACCAGCCATAGGAGTAGCTTTTCTTGTTGTCGCTCTGACTGGGGTCCCCTGAGTTGGCTGATATGTACACAATGATACCAATGATGTTACTGAGACCTGTTCAGGAGGACAGAGGCAAAACAAGGAGTATAACGTTTTAGCAATGAAATTCTTAAAAATGTGGCATACACTGATACACCTAAATAAAATCCAGTGCTACCAACTGTCAGAAGTCACCTAATATACAAATAGAATCCATTTGTGTGTTCTGTGAAGTCTTCACATAAGTGAACAAACAGCATCAAGAAAACCAAGGAACACAGCAGACTGGTCAGGAATACAGATGTGGATAAGTTTAAAGCAGAGTTAGGTTCTAAAGCAATATCCAAAGCTTTGAATGTCTACCAAAACATGGCTGCCCATCGAAACAAACAGGTCAGGAAAGAAGAGAATTAAACTGAGAAGTAGCAAAGAGTCCCATAGTAGCCCTCGAAGAGCTGCAGATAGCCACAGCTTAGGTGGGAGAATCTGTCAATGAGACAGTGAATGAGGAGTGCCACTCAAAGTTTTCTACTAACCATACACAGCAGTTGAAGAAGATGCTCTGGTCAGATGACACCTAAATGTAGCTTTTTGTCCTAAATGAAAAATATTATTTGTAATGGAAACAAATACTGCATATCACTCTGAAAACAGCATCCCATTATTGAACATGGTGGTGGCATCCTCGTAAAATGGGAGTTATTTTCTTCAGAAAGCTGGTAAGAGTCAACAGGAATATGGAGTTAAATACTGGGTAATCATGAAAGAACACTGGTTAAAGCTTGCTTAAGACAGGGCTAGAGATTCACCTTTTAGTGGGACTTCTTCTCTTTTGGCTTTTACCTTCAGGGGTCACCACAGTGAATCATCCCTCTGATGTACTCATTCCTGATCCTATCTATCCTTGTCATTCCCAAAGAGAACTTCAGCATCTTGAGCCCTGCAGTTCAGCCTCCTGTCTTTTCTTCATTGGCACTGTCTCTTAACTATATAACATCACTGATCGCACTACTGTCTTGTACACCTTTCCTTTTATTCTTGCTGAGACCCTTTCAGCACACATCACTCTGGCACTTTTCTCCACCCATTCCAACCTACCTGAATGTGCTTTTTCACCTCTTTTCAACACTCTCCTTTGCTCTGGACTGTTGACCCTAAGTACTTAAAAGTCCTCTACCTTCTTTACTTCTACTTCCTGTAACTCCACTTGTGCTGTGCCCCTATCCTGTACACACACGTATTCTCTCTTGCTGTAACTAATTTTCATTCCTCTCTTTTCCAGTACATACCTCCACCTCTCTAGCTTTTTTCTTTGCGTGTACTGCTCTCACTGCAGATCACGATGTCATCTACGAACATCATAGTCCATGGGGACTCCTATCTAAACTCATCTGTTAGCCTGTCCATTATCAAAGCAGACAAGAAGGGGCTTAGAGCCAGTCCTTGATGCCTTCCCACCTCCACCTTGAACTCCTCTGTCAGTCCTCCTACAGCACACCTCACTGCTGTTTCACAACTGTCATATGTGTCCTACACTGCTCTAGCATACTTCTCTGGTACTCCAGATTTCATCATGCAATACCACAGCTCCTCTCCTGGCACCATTTTGGATGCTTTCTCTAAATCCACCAAGATGCAATGCAGCTCCCGCTGACCTTCTCTGTACTTGTCCATCAGCATCCTTAAAGCAAAAATAGCACCTGTTGTATTTTTTCTTGACATGAAACCATACTGCTGCCCACAAATGCTCACTTCTGACCTATGCCTAGCTTCCACCATTTTTTCCCACAGCTTCATTGTTCCTTCCAACAGGACAACAGTCCAAAATATACAGCCAAAGCCTCAATGGAATGGTTTGAATCAAAGCATATTTATCTTTTACAATGGTCCAGCAAAAGCCCAGATCAAAATCCTATGGCGAATCTGGGACAAGAATTGAAAATTGATGTTCACATATGCTTTTCATCTAATCTGACTGGGCTTGAGCTATTTTGCAAGGAACAATGGGCAAAATCTTTACTCTTTGTGTGCAAAGTGGGTATAGACATACCCCAAAAGACTTGCTGTTGTAATTGCAAAGAAAGGAGCTTCTACAAAGCATTGACTCAATCAGACTGAATACAAATGCATGTCATACTTTTCATATTTTTATTTAAAAGAAAAAGAACATTTACAAATTACATATCATTTCCTTTTCAATTCAATAATGTGTAGTTACGCATTACTTAGTGCTGGCCTATCAAAGTTTGTGATTGTAATGTGAATTTAGAGTGACTTACTGTAAGTAAAGTCACTCAAAAAGTTGTAAAATTCAAATTCACCAAATTCAGCAAAGCTTTTTGTTAAATAAATCACCTAAACCAAAAGAAGAAAAAAATAAGATCAGCCAAAACATTAAATATTTTGCTTTTACATTTAACATCCAAAGTGGTAGCTCATTCTATACTTTTGAAATAGTTTAGCTAAATAAAAAGGAAAAACTGTATTTCCATGTAAATGTATGGTTTGTGTCTGACCTGCAGAGACAAAGAGAATACCAGCGGTGAGAATGACATTGTAGCGAGACTTGTAGAACTCACTGGCAGCTACACACAAACCCCCAAGAAAAAGTAGTCCCACGCTGAGGATTGGGAAAAGGCTGGAGGCTCGAACTGCCCCTGAAGAGAGAAATGTGAGGTATTTTGAGTATTTGTATTTTCCATTTGACCTGTCAGATCTCCCTATTAGATATGCTCATCTGTAACTTACGTAGTAAATACTCTGCAGCATCCTGCTCGTAGTCTGCATCGTCAGGGAAGTGATCAATGTCTTTACAAACACCTCGAAATATTCCTGAAAAACAAAGAAAATGACTGTGTTTGTGACATGTACATTCTCATACATGATGGCTTGAGCTAATAGAAATCCTTACCATAGGAGGAGCTAATTTCACTGATTCTTGCCTAATTTTTAAGCAACTAAAATCTAAGTGTTCATGCAAGACAGCCATTTTGGACATAACTGCATCTGGATAATGCTTTTTTTTTTTTTTTTTTTTTTTTTTTTTTTTTTTTTTTTTTTTTTTTTTTTTTTTTTTACAGAAAACAATTCAGGTAGAGGCCAGGTAAAAACAGAAATGCCTACTTCAAGCAAATACGTTTTCAAAAAAACAGTCTCAAGTTTGTAAATCATATTATGTGGTCAACATCTCAACGCTTGTGGCTTCCAGCTTTGCTTGTGCACAAGACATGTTTCATGCATTTTTCTGTGTCAGGGTCCACAGAGTTCCCTGTTTCTACTAAATCCAACTGACTTTGCTGCCAGTTGTAAATGAAGCTAAATATTTCCAGACAATGTAGTGGAAAAGAAGAATAACTTGGATATTTGATTTAAGGCTAGACAACAGGGGAGATATTCTGTGTTACACACATCTAAGTTTCTATAAGTGAGTAGAAATAAAGCAATTAAATATCTGTGCTTGAAAATTTTTCACAATTATTGACATCATCTTTACCAAGGCAGCTATGGCTAGGTGCATTCAAGTGAATCCTTGTTTCACTGCAGTAGCATGAGCTCAACCTGAAACAGTTTAAGAAGCCATCCTTTAATTCAAGTAGACTTATTCAGTGGGTGAAAAGCTATAATAATAGAAAATAACTGTTTTTAACAAACTCGCCAGTATGACACTTATCAATACCTTTAACAATTCCTATATATAATTGTAATTTAAGCATGTATTTATTAGGTTGATTGGAGTGAACTTTTCATTTGTACTCCATGACTTCTTGATTCTCTGGGGTATAAATATGGCGTGACACAGAGGCCAGTCACTCTTAGCTGCTCTTCAAAATAGGAAAGACAAGAGCAAATGTCAAGTAAGGCAGATGTACGTTTATCTTCACCAGTCTAGAAATGGTTATGAGTGTTTAAAAGTACTTTATAGATAAAACATAGGATGAGAAATTTAAAAAACACCAGACACATCAAGACACGAGTAAAACATATAAAGTCATGAGAACTGGAGACACAATCACATTTAAAAGAAAAAAGGCTAAAATTCAAACAAACTTCAAAAATTTGCATTTCCTGAGAAAATGCAGTGTGAATGCTGTAAGCTGAATGTTTTTGCTGAAATTTGCTAAAGCATTTGAGGACAACTGCAGAAGACTTGCAGAAATGTAAGAAATAGTCAGAAGCAGGAGAAAAAAAGCAAAAGTCAGCAAAATGACTTTAAACAAACTGTTAAGGAGAATTAAAAATTTTCAGTCAATGCAAAAAAATTCCATCTAAGGAGTTTAGCAATTGGTGAAGAACATTGCTTACAAAGCTAAACTGCAATATTACAGCAGTTTATAAGCTAAAATGAGCTAAAAATGCAAGCTAAAATACTAATGACAGCATGTAGGCTTTCGCCAGCCTGATGACCTGAGGTAACGTATTCATTCAGTATATAATACCCCACTTAGCTTGACTTAGTAAAGCTAGCTGAAATACTAATGATATCATGTAGGCTATCACTAACAGGTTGACCTGAGGTAACAAACCTATTCAATATGGAAAACCCCATGTAACAGAGCTCTGAAATGTATTACGGCCCAGTACCATTCAGTGGCTAAAAAACATCAGTGCCTTGAGTATGGTGGAGGAGGACTGCTGATACTGGGGAAGACAGGCAGCAAATAGCCTGAAACCAGAAATCATGGTGGACGAGCTCTACCACCTGCTCTACCCACAACTAATAGTTTAATATCTAGACAGCGGATATGATATTTCACAGTGAAATGTCCAGGATCACATCATCTGTTGTTGACACGCACTGCTACTCCATGTCCATTACTTTTTCCACACCTTCAAATCTCTGTCTGTACAGATGGTATGTAAAGCTTGGAGTCAGGGATATGATCCTGCAGCCAGATCTTAGTGAAACACATAACTGTCTACTCAATACCCTGGATTTGAAGTTCATCCATTTTGTTTGACAGGGATTTTGTATTCCCCATTAAAATCAATGATAGAGATGGTTTGAACTTCTTCCTTCTCTCTCTCCACTTTGCTCCTGTTGTGCAGCCACAGTGTCTCCTCTTTAACTCATCTGTGATTTGGTGTTGTAGTTTAAGTATTATTTAAGCTTTTGAAATACTGATCAGCTGCTCTGTGTTGTAAAAAAAACTGCCTCAGTTATGCATAACAGCTGTCCCAAAAAAAAAAAAAAAAAGTGATAGCAAAAATCCTTCCATCTGCACCATATCTAAAACCTGAAGGAAACATTTTTCGAACAAGCAATTTTTCAACCACAAAAAGAAGGAAGAAAAATGATTTTAAAAACCTATAATTCCCTGGATCTGGCACCCTCTGCTTCCCCAAAGGTTGGCTTGGTAAACACATCCTGGACAGCGTACTTCTGGTACCAGGTTTCCAGCTGTTTCAAGCAGACCGCAGTGCAAGCCTCTCAGGAAAACAAATATACCATATAAATGGTAGGTCAGCCACTGCTTGGAATTTCCCTCACTGTCTTATGTTTTCTCCATTTGTGGATAATAGCTCTCACTGCAATTCACTGGACTCCCAAAGGCTTGTAAATGGCTTTGTAATCCTTTCTACAAAGGAATATCAGTGACTGTCTGGCTCCCTAAGAGAGAGAAAATGAAAGGAAAAATGGATTTCAAAATGTTTTTGCACATTGTTGAAGATTCCCCACTTGGATCTTAGATCTTTTCATAAACTTAAACTGTTTTCATTGTTTTCATCTACAAATCTGAGCGATGAAGAGGTGATACAAAGGCTAACATCCAAAATCACTGTTGGATTATGATGTGGACCAACACAAAAATCAAAGCTCAGCTGAACTCATGCTTCCTGCTGTCAGTGACTCCTGCTGCGCTTGTCAACATTTACACACACTGGAATTATTGACAAATCTGTCCCTGTCTGCCATCCTGATTGATTAGAAGGTGAGGCTTCCTTTTCATGGTCACCAAAATACAACTCATTCAGTTGATACAAGTCAGCCATAGTGAACAATTCAGATATGCTGCATTGAACTTTTTCCACACTCTTTCTTGTTTTCAATCACAAACCTTATTGCACTTTTTGGGAATTTTTGGACAGACATCAAAAAGTGCAGTCAATATGACTGAGGAAGATTGTTATAAAACAATCTTTAACTTTAATTACAGACACTGGTCTTTGCACATACAAAGCTGGAATTTTTGCCTAATCTTCACAAGCTAGACTATTCTAACACATGAAACATGCTTTTAACAAAACCACCCCATAGTAGCTCTGACTGTGTGTTTGAGGTTGTCCTTCTGGTGACTGAAATCTCTACCCCGGTTTATGTCTTCAGTAGCATCTGACAGGTTTTCTTCCAGGGTTGTCCATCAATCAAGCCCACCCATAGCACAGCATAATGTTGCCAACATGACACAGATGGAGATGGTGAATTCAGGATTAAATATGTTCGTTTTCCTCAGTACACAGTATTTTGGATGTAGGCCAAAAGGTTAAACGTTGACCAGAGCAGGTTTGTTGTGTCCCAGTGGCTTGAGGCAAACTTTGAACAGGACCTCTTATCACTTTCTTTTAAAAATCACTTTCTACTCAAACATTATCCAGCCATGATTTAACAAACCTCTGAGACCTTCACAGGGGAGCTGGATTTGTACTGACGATAAATTCTAACTGGTGGAGCTTTTGTTAGAAATGAGAGGCTTCTGAACACAATTGGTACATCAGACTAAAGGAGGTTGAGTAAAAAAAAAAACATACTACACTTTTTAGACTTTGTAAAAAAAAGACAACCCTTTTACTTCTACTTTCACACAAATATTCAGCATTTTGAGTTGGTCTATAATATAAAATCCCAGTGAAGCCTGTTAAAGTTGGTGGTTATAAGGTAAAAAAAAATTGTACAAAAGTTTTATTTAGGAAGGTGGTGTATGCCTTACTACTTGACCTCTGAGCACCTAATCTATGCATTTTTTCTGGCCGTATTGATTGAAATGGTTGTCTTTTAGCAACAGTGTTTTGAGTCCAGAAGAAGCCTAACGATTTCAAACAAAGACATGCAGAATCGCAAAGTTGTAAACTCTCAGCTACAGATCACTCTGCCTGTTTATGGCTTTCATTGACTCAAAGTGACACACAAACATACTCTCACACACAATGTTGTGAAAAGCATTGATGTTTTTTAGATGCGTAGTTGCCTTTCCATTAAACCACTTTGGAGCAGAGTGAGGGAGGGGCTGGATGTAACAATGGGATAAAAGAGAGTCAGCGTTTGAACTTTAATTAGACGATATTGGTGTACAAGGGGAGAAATGCTGCCATTAAGTACCAACAAATAACTAAAAAATGTCCTTTCCATCATTTCCTGGCCCAGTACTCAATTATTGTACATTTTTCTTCTGCAAGATGAAGCGTACTCCCCTCAATGAAAAATAAAAAGATCTAAGATAAAATATGGGATGCGCAGGGGAACATTCAAACTTGAGATTACTCAAATTTTAATACTTCAAAAATCTGTTTTCCGTAGACATAAAGATTTGCAAGCAAATAAATATATATGAACATTTTTACCTTGAGAGTGAAGAGCTAATAATGGTGAAAACATATTTGTACTTTGGAAAAAGAATTTCATGAGCAACTACACATTTACAGTAAATTGTACTATAATAGTTTATCTGGTATGGAAGGCTTTTATGCTAATATGGGTTATAATATGAAGGAGTATATTAACTTAGTAAAAGTTAAAGGCTGTCATAAAGACTTGTGGTTTAGAAAACTTGTGTGTCACAACAAGAATTTTAGTTTGCATCAGGCTTTAGTCACTTTGGTCATACTAGCAAGGTACTACGCTATTTTTATAATATAGGCTATTTTTTTTTAACACACGTTTTTCTTGCATTTCTGGTGTTTTTAATATATTTTACTTCTCAGTCGCCTTGGAGCAATCATAGACACAATTTTGCTGTTCTATTAAAGTTCGCCTTGCATCTCTAACTGATATAATTTATTCAGGTTACTGTATGAAAATGTGAGATTGAGTCCTACCCTCAGTGCAACACGTCCTCCAGAGTCCTGAGTGAGTCAGGACCTCCTCGTTTTTGTGGACAGTCTCATTGTCATTCAGGTTCTTGGAGCGACACATCCCGCGGGAGTAGAGCCAGTAGTCTGTGCCTACTGCAATGGTCATGAGGCTGAATGCACAGAAAGCCCCTGCTGTGGTCAGAAGCATCATCATCCCCCTGTTACAAACCCTCATGTTGGCCTGTTACACCTCCACCTCCTTAAGCCAAGCAGTTTCACCTGAAGACACACACTTCTGGATTCAGAAGCTGATCAGAACTGGTCCCAAATGTCTTATCTCTGTGTGGATCCAGTTGAATGAGGGACACATGGATTTGGAGAGCATTTTCCTCTACAGGTAGCGCAAAACACATAGAGTTACGTCTGTCAAACTTTGTTCAGAAATGATTTCTCTAGGTCTTTAGGCACTGAGGAGGAGCAGAGGTGCAGCTGCTCTTGCAGAAGCGGAATGGAACGCACAGAGAGGAAAGTCTGTGCTTCAAAGAACATCAGTCAGCTTGGAGTGATAACCCCGCCTACCAGTGAGTGCAGGCTACGTGTGTGTGTCCCATTAGGGAGGATGCAGTGAGCCTGCTGAGTCACAGAGACCAGCTGTGCTCGGCATCATGAAGAGCAACACACAGAAGAGTGGGACATAAAGGACCAGGGATTTCTAAATAAGGGACAGATCTGTGAAACTTTTTTTTCTGTTGAAAAAGTTACATTTTGACAACGTAGAATCAGATACAGTTAAAAAAAAATCAACTTGTTAACCTTGAATTGGATCATTGTGTACTCATATTCTCACCTCTTGAAATTTGTCACATTTTGTCATGTTACAGTTGATGACAAACTTAAATGTATTTTATTGGGATTTTTTTCATAGACTAACAAAAGGTCACACATTTTATAGATACAAATCTGTAAATTATTGTGTGTATTAGAATTAAATCCCTTTTACTCCGATACCCTTCAAACCCAGTGCATAGAATTGCCCTCACAGTTCACCCTTGTGTAATTTTATCACAGTACCAGGGCCGTTTCTAGCTTTGTGGGGGCCCTAAGCGAGATGCAGTTTGGGAGCCCCTAGTTTGTCAAATTACAATGAACAAATTATTACCCTTTAGATAGTTCACAAAAATGCCACAATCTATTACACTTTACAAACAACACAAGCTACAGTTAAACTGTTTAAAAAAAAACTATATTACAAGGAAAACAGTAATCTTCTATACGTCAGTTAAAAAAAAAAGACAGATTTTGAGTTTTTATAAAAACTCCCTGCTAGAATCTGAATAAACAGGTCTGGAGTCAGTCAGACAAAAAAAATTTGCTAACAACATAAAAAAGACAACACACCACCGCTTATCCAGCCCATATAATCAACAAACATCACCTTTATCCTTTGATCATTTTTATTCCTCCATTATCTTTTCTTCTGTTTTTCTGGCCCATTTTGGATGCCATTTGTCTGATGGATTTCATATATGAGATAACTAAAGATAAAGATAAGACATTTTCATCTCCCTGAGATGACACTGAACTTGTAGCTTTGGGGGCTCCTGGTTGCTCAGAGGCCCTATGCAGTCGCCTACTTTGCTTATTGCAAGAAATGATCCTGCTAAAAAAATCCAACTGTTTTATGAAGCCATCAGAGGTTTGTTAGATAACATTAGAGAATAAACAGCATCATGAAGATCAGGGAACCCAGCAGGCAGGTGGGGAGATAGTTGTGGAGAAGCTTAAAGCAGGGTTAGCTCATAAAACAACATCTGAAGCACATGACACAACTGCAAATCTACCAAAACATGGCAGACTACCTAAACTGGCAGGCTACATAAACATGCATGGGCTCTGGGACAGCCAATGGTATCTGTTGACAGGGCCAGATTAACAAGAATGTGGGCCCCTGGGCCAGAGCCAGTTTTGGTGCCCTATCCACTAAGAAAAAAAATTTTACTAATGCAAATTACAGTACATTAATAGGTAGTTCTATACATCAGCAAGTATGAACTGAAGCATGGTAGGTTTAATATGTCCCCTAGCCAATAACTCCATGCTGCTCCCAAAGAAATTGATTATAACGTCATAATTTCAAACATTTAAGTATTGCTTATACTCATAAAAATCCTAAAATATGAACATAACTCACCTAATTTTGGCCTATGAGTTTTAAAGTACAATGTTTGAAAACACACATTCATTGAAAAATAAGAAATAAAAAAAAACAAATCTTTGGGTCCCCCTTAAAAATCAGGGCCCTTGGCTACAGCCCCTGTAAGCCCCTTCTAAAGTCTGGCCTGGTCTGTGGAGGAGCTGCAGCGATCTACAGTACATGTGTGAGAATCTGTTGAGTGTCAAAAAAACACCACAAAGTGTCGTCATGACGATGGCAGATATTCTTCAACATGGACATAAAAGTTGGTCAGAGGTATTAAGAAGATGGCTGGAACTAATTATAAATCTAGGGCATTCCTGGAAGAAACCCTGTTCGAGCCTGCAAAAGACTTGAGATCAGGGTAGAGGTTCGCTTCCAGCAGGGTGACCTAAACGTCCAGCAAAAGCTACAATGGAATGATTCAAAGTCTGTTCATGTGTTAGAATCAATCATAGTTCAGATCTAAATCCAACTGAGAAAATGTGGCAACACATGAAAATGAAAATCGCTGTTCACAGCTTTCTATTGTTTTTTTCACACTATTTTTAATTCTCATTCCCCTTGGAGTGGTCAGAGACAATTTTGTCATGCTTTTAAAGTTCAGTCATCAATCTATCCAGCTGGTGCCAAGTCCTGCCAACACTTGAGAAAAAGATGCCAGGGAAAAATGTTAACATCTGATCCTCCCTCTGCCTTATTCTATATTTCTGCAGAGGATCACAGTTACTTATACCACTTGACAAGCCTGCTTATCCCCACAAACAACTTGATTTATAAATGCCGTTTTAAACACCAGAGGGTGTTTATGAACAGGAACCTGCAGCCTCCAATCAGAGATCAACTGCTTGAGATTGAGACTTTGACTTACAAAACAAGGTTGGAAAAAGAGCAGCTGGTGTTAATGGTGCATCTGTTTGCAAGGATACTGAGATAAACACTTATCTGTGTAAACTGTTGTACTCTGGTATTCTGTATGCTGTAATGTGTATTAAATGCACCAAATTGACAATATGCACCACGTTGCTCCTACTGATTAAGCACTGCAATCACTTTGGTGGAAAAACTCTGTTTGAGAACCGTTACGTTAGGTAGAGTCTGGGGCTCCAAACTTCTGTTTCTCTCAGCTTGAGTCAGTCTGAGTTCACACTACAGCAGATAAGATGAGGGCTTACAATTGCTGATTACATCAGAGAAAGTCTTTTTATATATACAAACTCACTGCATGACCCAAGTGTCCATGTATAGATTTTTAATGTGTGGTTTATTTGGTCATATGCATTTGCAAACAGATATGAAACAAAAAAGACAAAAGTACAGATTTGATTACATGATAATTTTTTTTAATGTTTTTTGTATTTGTCTCTTCGTTTCAAGATGATGCATGCATCATATCTATAGTGTCCTTTTATTTGCTCAGGTTGTCTACTTTTCCTTCTCACCTTCTGCCTTTTGCATAGTAAATCTCTCCTCTTTCCCCCATTTCTTAATCTTGTCTTGATCATTTCTCCACCTTCAAATGTAGATACATCTCTGCTACAGAAGTAGGAAAAAAATGGATAAGAATAAAGTGCAGTTTTAAAGCCAGAAGGTGTAAAAGAGAAAGAGGGGAAGACAAATATGAAAAACTCTACATTTATGGGGAAAAAAAATGAAAAGGGACTGGACTGTGAAGAATAGTAAAGAAGTGTATGATTCCATGAAAAACACTCCTACCTCTACTCCTCGCTCATATTTACACATACACCAAAACACAAATCTTACCGAAGTATACGTCAAGTTTTTAAGTTTGTCTCCTAAAGTTTCATAATCTCCATAAAGTCTTTGAAGCAGCAGACTTTTCAGCTGTGAGCTGCTGGAAACAAGAACGCAGCATTTAGGAGTGGGAACTAAAGCAGAATTTAAACGTGAATATTTCAGAACCGACATGGATCAATACATTCAGGACACCTCACAAGGTTTTCTCCTCGATCATGTCAAAAAACAAAAATAAAAGTCTTAATCTACAGTACCAACAAATATGGCATGCATAGAGGAGCTCCACCACAAGGACTGTAAAGACCTACACAGCACTAACCCACTGCAATGCAAACAGTCATGAGGACGTGAAAGAGAGAATTCATTTTGTTTTTTGTTTTTTGCATCAACTTGGAAGACGAGACATGCTTAAGACTAAGTACAGGACTAGCTTAGACATGAGGTTCTAAGTCCTAGATTTGAATTGTGTACCTCTCTGAACTGCTGCCTGCACAGATGCGTTGCTGTGTTTGACTTATGGATTGTTAAATGTTCATGACGTCACTCTCGCCAGCAGAGGAGAAGGAAATCAAGTAAACAAATACACGCTTCATTATCAACATAGAGCAAAGGTACGTTTGCAGTAAATCTTAACCCGTTTATGGTGATGTTCTGTGAATGTTATCCACTGCTGCCGTTTCCTGGAGACCTGACCGTCACCCTGCAGGTCGAAGGTCATCCATCATCTCAGGCCTCTGCAGGATTCTTTCGTTGTTTGAAGAAAGTTCTCGATATGAATAAAACCCAGAGCCACTTTGAAAATGTAAATGTTTTAATGATATGATGTCAAGTTGACTTCCTGGCATGCAATGAGGTTAGTGGATAAGGAGGGAAATGCGCAGTACTGTGCAAAAGACTTGAATCCATAATTTCTTCATAATTTGCTTCTAAGAAACCATATTTTTGTAAAAATATTTAATGTGGTCTTGATAAACATTTAGTTATTTTTGTTTTCTGAAAATGGGTTGAAGTTTTCTTTGGACTTTGGCATCTTTTTTTCCTAATTTTTAGTCTACTATACAGTAATTTTCAGTTATCGGAGTTTTCAAGTTCTGATGACATAAAAACAAGTCTGTCATAATTTATTTGCTTTGAGTCGACTACACTAATACATGGGTGGAGCATTTTATTTTATTTTTTTTTGGGTGTGGGGGGCTATAAAAAGCAACTGGTTGTGCTTTTGTGACCTTATAAATCTAAGCCAATCAGTCAAATTAGGTTGATAATTTACATTTTTAACAAGTCAAAAAGCTGCACCAGTTCCGCTGACTAAAAAATGCCCAAAATGTTGTTCAAACTGGGCTTCACACCCATCTAAAGTTTGAGAATAAGTTGAGATTTTTTTTCACCTCCAAGACCTTTAATTGTTTGCTTTACCATAAATAAAATGCAGTGAAACTTAGATATTTGACAAACTTGGCCAACATTTCATTTTAAGCAAACATGTCAAAAAGACGCCGCCATGCTCAGATACAAGGACTTGACAGAAAGTGAGTAAAAAAGCAGCTAAAGTCCAAAGAAAATCTTTGAAAACCCTTCAGAAAGTAGGAAGAGCTTTTACTGAGGTTATAAGAATATAAGGCATTTTGGCAGGTAAAGTATAAATCATCTGGGGCTGTTTAAAACTTTTGCACAGTACTGTAGCTGAGCTGTTTGGATTATTTGTTTTGCACCTCATCTAATCACCGGGATGTCCTCAGACTTGTATAACAAATTCAGGGTTGGTGTAGGAGAAGCCTTGGAACTCATTCTGGTCCAGGTTCATGATGAAGAGTTTGTCTGTCGGTGTCAGCTCCACCGCCATCTTGGTAAACTCCTTGTCAAAGTTGCCGACGTCTCTGCGAGATTTCTGCCACAGAGAATTGAAATGAGTTAGAGACATGCAACTCTGGAACATTAGAGTGACAGTAGTCATCAGTAAAAGCACAATCCAGAAAGAGTGGAAAGAGTTCTGACAAGAAGCACCAATAACAGCTGAAAAAGCACATAGATGAAGGATAAAGGAGGAGGCAGCACATACTTTTACCACATTCAGCGGAACAGTTACAATAAACTGCAGAGCTGGAACTGTTAAAGAACATGAAAGCTATTAAAAAGGTAAAATCTTTGTTTCCCATGTCTCCTTTTCATTGTGAATGTTTGTTTAGCATAGTATGTCGAATATTAATATATACAAACTAAACCTGCTTTTTTATATATAAAACACTAAAATCTGTTTAAAGAACAGTCATTTAGGTCAAGTTTTATGCTAAACTAGTCACAGTTTAGCCTGCAAAAGGTGGAGGCCAGAGTGTGCATCTTTTTCAATAAAAGTTAATGTGAATGACATACAATGACATGAAATGCCAGTTGGTCTGATGCAGTTTTTGCTCACTCAGGATGTCAAACGCCCACAATGTTAAACAATATTTGCTAAAGTGTATTTTACACTTAAGATGGATACCAGTAGAGAAGCAAAAGATATAGTAAAAACAAGAAAATAAGCATCACAGAATTATTCTGATTTTATTACTCGAGTTATAATTTAAAAATATTTAATTGCAGAATTAATATTTAGTCCTCGTTTCAAGTTAAGCCAAGAGGGTTGGCAAAATTCTTGCATTTCAGGATAATTGAAAGCAAATCATTACTTATTTAATCTAATCTGATTTAACCTACTTAAATGTAAAAAGTGGACAATCCATTGGATGCTTGACACAAATATCCATGAGTTTGAGTTTATTTTTGTTTATTACAATAAGTAGATTTTTTTTTTTATTTTATTTTTTTTTTTACATTATGCACTCAGCACAGTCATGGCTAAAAGTTTTAGCAGTGATGCAAATGTGTTTCCCAGACTCTCTTTCCTCAAAGAGCTAAATAAAAAAGGATTTTCAAAAATAAAACCCCATTTAATTTTCTTCTTACCCTACCATGAAGTTAACGGCCTACAGTCAGTGGGCCCTGCTTCTTTTCACGAAATGCTCCTGACATAAGTGGTGATCTAATTAGCAGCTTAACTGCTATAACAGAAGCAGGTGTATTCAAAACCCATCGTCTTCTTGTGTTAGCAATGGCTACCTACAGGGAAAAGAGTTAATCCACCTTCACTTCGCCTCAAAATGATCTCATGTAAGAAAATTGCTGATCAGAATTTTGTACCTGGAAGGGTGAGTTCCAACAACAATTTCATGTCAAGATGGTTTAGTTACATTGAAGAAGGTTTCAGAAGAGGGCACTATAAAATCATGTTGCTGTCAATGCAGAGCTCATTCAACCATGGCAGTCAGAAGTTATTTGTGTACATGCCCAGCAAAGTGATCACTTTTGGAAATCTGCCTTATAAACAGGAAGGGCAGCAAAGAAGCCACTTCTCTCCAAAACAAACATTAAGCCCAGGTTGGTATATTGCAGGAAGTACAAGATAAGGCAGAGGGAGACTGTTGCTGGGTTATTTTCCCTGATAACTCCCACTCCTGATTTTTGGGACATCTGGAAGATAATTAGTCTGGAGAAGAAAAGATGAGAGGTGGCATGAGTCCTGTGTCAACCCAGTTGTGGAGAACTCTGGAACAGTCCATGTAAGGAGCTTATTCTCATGCAAGAGGAAGCTTGCCAGCAATTCTGCTCAAGAACTTCACCAAGAATAATAAGTGGGACCAAAATGTGCTCCAAAACAAACTTCCAACAGTCCAGACACAATTTGACAATGACCTTTTCATTTTCCAGCATGATGGAGTAGTCATAAGGCAGAAGTAAGAAAGTGTTTCAAACAGCAGAACAATAAACCTTTAGGGGTGTGGCCACAAAGCTTCCCAGTACTTGATCCCACCGAGTGTGTGTACCAAGTCATTAAAAAAAGCTCCAATCACTAAAGAGAGAACAGGTCACAGTCAGTCAAGATTTGACTCCAAAGCTAATATGCAGCATGACGCATAAATATTGACTTTTTGCACAAATTTGATACATTTCCTAATAAAAGGAAATTTCCAGCAATAGCTGGGGAGATAATATAAACCCAATCAGTCCCAGAATAATTAATGTATTATGACAAAGAACAGGAGGAATGTAAGTAATACGTTTACCTGCTAGGTTAGTGATTTGTTGTTGTTTTAAAGCAGACCCAAACCTGTGAGTTTGAAGTCAGCTGCTAATAGCATTAAATATGGGATAAATTTCAGTTTTGTTACATTAGGTAAGTGGTCCCCCCCGCTCTTTTCTGTTAATGTGTGAGTTATGGCACTGCTGAAGGCCTACACTTTGGAAAAAAGACTAAGAGCAGGACGAGGAGGAAAAAAAAAAAAAAAAAAAAAAAAAAAAAAAAAAAAAAAATCACAGTAAAAAACACAAATATGCTGCCAACAACCTCAGAAAAAACATTTAAAAGATGGAAAAGAGCCACCCAAACCACGTCAACAGCACAGATGCAGAAAGACTGAGCACAAACTTCAAAAGCCAAAGAGAGGAAATGTTCCAGTACAGAGCAGGACGAAGATCGATACCAAACCAAGCGACAGCCGGAAAGGATTTCACACAGGGAGGTCGAGCAGCGAGCCCTTGGCAAGACACACGTACCACATGAATTACACAGAACATTGTTAATCTCCTACCTCCTCCTCGTCTCATCACAGGGGTTCCAGCTGAAATGGGGGGTGGGGCTCAATCATTTTTACCTTTTTCAGCTCATTGCTGAACATAGAGAAGGTATAAATATTATCACTACAGTGCATGATAGTGATATACAAGAAATAAACGTTTTATGCTGAATTTAGAAGTACAGATTGAAAAAATTGAATACTGTGAAAAAGTTCAGATTTTTTTTCACTCATTTCAAAAAACAGATTCATTATACATAAAAATATTTGAAGCCACTATTTCTTGTAATTTTGATAATTATAGGTTACAGATAATGAAAATAAAAAGTTCAGTGTTTCAGAAATTTATTTAATGATTTTAGGTAATGTTCAAATTTTCTGAGACATTGAATTTTGGGTTTCATTAACTGTAAGTAAATTCATCAAAACTACAAGAAATAAAAGCTCGAAATATTTCACTCTGTGTTCTGAATCTGTACGAGTTTCTAGGGCTACAACTAATGATTATTTTTGTAAATGATTATTCCATTGATTATTCTGACAATTAATCAGATAAAAGTTTGGCACGTTGTACAGATTTTTCATTTGACCATTTAAGGCTTCTTTATACAATGATAAAAATACATTAAAAGACGCAAATAAACAAATTCAATGTTTTTTAAATAAGAAAATAAGCATTTCATTGCCTAAAATGCAATAACATATTCCTTTGCTGAACAATTGATGATTTGTAGCAAAGGATGCATCTGAGGCTAAAAAATACTTCACATCAACATGTGAAAAGCTCAGCCTTTTCTGCTTGACTTAACATCAATACAGCGCAGGACTGATTGGTGATTATTTTTTGGATTAATCGATTAATAATTAGATGGAAAAAGGTGCTTAACAGGAGATTTTATCTTTGCAGAATTTGAACCAGTTGAAGCTAAAACTATGCCACTTGGGGAGTTCTGGATAGAACATATTTACAGTTGAATTACTGCTCCGAGTGTGTTGCTCTTTCAGCAAATGGTCTTTTTAGAGTCTGTATACAACAGTTAATGAATAATCAATTATTAAATTAGTTGATTACTTCAATAGTCCATTCATCATGATTAATCATATCAGCTCTACAACTTTGACTTTCTGAAATGAGTCACAAAAATCTCAACTTTTTCACAATATTCTAATTGTTTGAGCTGTATCAGATACAGATAAAAAATTGTGCCCTAAAATAGGTTTGTGAAGTTGTGAATAATATAGTTTTATAAAGTCAAACCAGCAAAAATGTTTAAAAATGTCTGTGTTTTGGGTTTAGTATTTACATTTTAATAAAAAAGCTTATTTGAGCATGTGTCCAACACAAGTGAAAAAAAGGCTTTTTTGTCTGATTAAAAATGGTGTGTTACAAAAATAAAACATTTTTAAAGCTATAAAAATATCTTACAATAAATATACATTAAGAAAACAAATTTTTATTTGAAATCTATGTATGATGCCCAAACAAGGGGAAATCATACAAAATCTTGATTATTAAAAGATAAAGTAGGATGCAGTGGAACAAATGCTAGCACAGTTAACATGCCTGATGGTCAAACCAAAAGCCTAATCCAAGGATGCAGCACAGCTAACCTGTGAGGGTTTCAGTAGAAGGTAACTGGACGACTTTTCACCCCCCATCAAAAAGGCTTCTTCAGTTCTGAACATAGTTGGAAGTAACAGGGTTATATTTTCTAGTCAGAACAATCACATTAATAGGACCATTCAGATCACAAATTAAGCAATTAGGACACCAATCTTCAGTTCTGCTCAATTTTTGGGTCATTGTTGCTTGAGGAAATTTGTGTTTGGTCAATTGTTTCTCTATTGTAACATTGCTTATTGGCAATAAATCTTATTGTAAACCTTTTGTAAAGTTTTTTTTTATTCCCCCTTAAATGGTGCCACATTGTTCAGATAAGTGCATTTGTTGGTTAAGCACCAATGTTGAACTCACTGAATCCTCTTGCTTGGTGTCACTTACTGGTTTGGATGATTGAAGAAGGAAGACATAATGGATATTTGATAATTTCTTTCAATAAACAGGGGCCTCAGCAGTGTGTAGGAGAACCACACAAAACCACAAGAGCCTGGCATCTCCTCCCAAGGCTGGTCACACATCACAGTCCTGAACCAGTAAGCTGTTCCCATAAGTGTTAATTGAGGCTAAGGTCAGGAAAAACAGACAGACTATTCCGGCCTGTCTACTCTCAAATTCTCCAGGTGGTCTCTGATGAACCAGTGTGAGCGTGAGAATTGACATCTTTTAGGACAGAATTCAGCCGCTGACTGGCGATATATGACTGCCGCATGTTGATGAAACCCATCTTCATATCTCTCTCCATTGATATTGCCTCCAATGACAACAAATCTCATTTTTACAGTAACGTGGATGTAGATGCAGGCCCATACCATCACACTGCCTCCACCAAAAGGGATACAGGATTTGGCAAGTTTTCTTCAAATGTGGCACCATTTAAAGCGAAATAAAAATGCTTTCCAATAGTAAAGGATTCATTGTCAAGACGCATAGTTACAACAGAAAAAAAACCCCCAGACAAACTGATCTTCCATTTTGTGCAAAGTTTACGAGAAATGGCAGACACTGACTTAACAGAATGATTGCCAACAGACCAAAAACTGTAGTACCGTAGCTACTGTAATACTTTTGGTAGCAGTAGTTTTAACTTTGTTTAAAAAAAATGATGGCAATAAATGTAGGCACCAGGCCTGAGTTTGTAAACTGTCAAGAAGCAACCCTACGCACACAAAAAAGTGGTAAACAAATGGTCAGATGTGTTGTGGCAACAGGAAGAAGGCAGACACAGAAGTAGTCTGGCAGGCACCAGTGAGTATATTATGAGTTTCCAGTCATACGGGGTAATTACACAATCAACAATAGCATCTCTCCCATCCAGAAACAACATTCAAATATTTCTCTGATATAGAAATTGTTTTATATATATATATATATATATATATATATATATATATATATATATATATATATATATATATATATATATATATATATATATATATATATTCTATTTCTCTGGTGTACCTCAACTATGTTTTTATATAATTACCATATCATGATTAGTGCTTATGGTTCTCATCTGGTAGAATTGTGGTCTTTAAGAAGCAGGTGTCTTTGATGTTACCCTCCTGCCACCTTGTTACAATCCCAGAGAACAAGATTTGACACATTGTTACTACTTTGCATCGTTACAGTTACAAAAGTATGATACAACTTTGACATTTCATCTTTTATATGAAAAGGACTTTCAAGGGACATTATAATGTTGGTGAACAGTTAGGATAGGCTGTAATGCATATCATAATAATTACACCTGTATTGCAAAATGGCACAAGATGGCTGCCCTTCATCACAGCTGTTAGGAACAGTATTTTTTCACATCCTTATGATTCTTATCCTTTTTTTGGCACTTCTGGAAATCCTGTTTCTGGAGGATAAACTAACAACTTCACAAAAGTCTAAATGTCTACGTCATGTGGTAAATTCTGAAAAACAATTGTTTACAAGATATGCCCTCCGTCAATAAAAACACAGTGTAACAAGGAAAACTAGTCTCCAGAGAAAAGTCATGACCTTTCAATGAAAATGAAAAAAAAAATAATAATAATCATAATTTGTAAATCTTCCTGCTTCTGTGCACAAGGATCATAAATCGGCAAAAATAATGCAGGTAAGTTCACCACAACACCAAACAAATTGTAATAGTATTTGATCCTACAGACAAAAGTAAAGCCAACATTTGGAAACGAGAATTCAAACAATTATAGCAAAGCAATTGGTCAGTTTTCACTTACACTGTATGAATTACCAACATGTGATCATAGTACACTCATCAACATCAATGATTGGTCGTCCTAATCAATATGCAGGTTACAGGGAAAACGACACAGAGACAGAGCACGTTCAGGTCGGACTCTGGCATCCAGCAGCCTGCTGATGTGAGGCATTTAGATGCAAGCAACATTTCTGCACTGAAGATAAAAATACAGCCAGTAGAGGTGACACAAGAGCAGCAGTTACAAGCTAAACTACAGTGGTCCCAGAACAGAGTCACTACTAGAAAACATACTGGCCTGGTATCTTGAATCATGAATGTGGGCTGGTTGCTTTCAGTTGTGCATATGTCTGCATTTCTATCTGAACAATATTTAAATAATCTGCCATTTTAGGTATGCATTTGTTTGCTTTCTTTCCAAAAGTCAAAGTCAAAAGGTTTGGTAAAGAGCTGGAGACAGAAGGCAATAAGGCTTGGTTGAAGTAGGCTATGACATTAGCAATTATTCAATATCCTACTATCAATTTAAAAAGATATACTGTAGAAGTAGATATAGATAAGGAGTGAATATAGAAAACAATTAGTTTTAAAAGTATCCATGCAGACAGGTTAGTTATTTTATTGTTTTAGACTGTAAAATATTTAAAATAGTCTATAACAACTATTTTAAATAAAGGGTTTCATTAATAAAGCTTCCTTTTTAGCAAGCAGTCTGAATGCTAATTCAAGCTAACTAGAATTTTTTTTAACCATGAATATGGCATGTAAGGAAACATAAAAATAAAACCCAACAATATCAACTTTTTTAACATGATGTACTGCATATTGTAAAAACAGTTAGGGTACTGGGTTCCATACATTTTGACCTTTATGCTACACTATACTAAGCTAGCACTGAACTTTATGCTCTGCTCAAGTAAGATAACTACAAGATTTTTTTTTAAGGCAAAAGATTACATTACTGTTTTTCTACTGTTCATAAAGTGAAACATATGCTGTTGAATAAGATGTGCCATGTGTAGGTTGTAAAATTAGTTAAGTTAGCAGTTTCCAGATGCTTCTGGGTTTTTTTTTTTTTTTTTTTTTGCTGTGCTAGATTAAGCTAACATGTTCAACTACCTCATTAAAGAACCAGTTTGACATGATACTATTTTTCTCATTTTGATTGTATTGCTTTGTTATATTTTTTTACTGTCTATAAAATGAAACAATCACTGTTGAACAAGATGTGCAGTAAGTAAGTTGGGGAAAAAATTAAGTAAGGTAGCGGTTTCAGGGGGATCTCGGCTTCATGTAATGCTAAAATGAGCTAACTGCAAGTTGTTATAATCAGCTGAAAGACTGAATTGTTGTATTTGACTGTTACCATTTATAAATTAAAACAATCATTAAAAATAGTTGCTTAGAATGTATGTTGTAAAAAGGAAAGGTGTCAATTTCCAGATGCTTCTGCAATTCTAGCTAGTTGCTAAGCTAGGCTAACACCATCATCTCCATCTCTAACAAACCAGTTGAGTATAGTTTTCACACTTTTGGAAAAAAAAATGAAATAAACACCTTCCACAAATGGTCAAACATCTCTAAACCTATTAGACCTGAGCCATAAAAAGTGCTAATATGTGACATCAGGTCTTAATAGGTTAAAATTTCCTGAATGCAACTTAAATGTGACATCATAAGAATAATTTTTTGTTTGGTTTTTCTTTTAAAGTATGCTTGTTAAGTGTAGGTGATTTCTAATAAAGCCAGGAGTTATGTTACATGGTCATTGAGTTGGGTGGTTGTACTCAGGGTTAACATATGAGAAGCCTTGGAATTCTTCCTGGTCCAAGTTGGATATTAGCTCCTGATCTGGGGGGGTCAGCTCTGGGGGGTGGCGTGTGAAAAAGCGATCAAAGTTCTCTGCATCACGCCCACACTGCCATGGAGAGGAGAGAGATGGAGGGATGGATTGAGTTTAATGAAGGGTGAGAGGAAGAAAACAGGGACAACAACAAACGACAAAAAGAGAAAAAAGAGAAATACAACTAAAATATGGTATCAACCAATCAAATCACTCACAGCCAAAACTGTGGAATTCCATTGGTCTAAATGAAATCAGTGAGTATACAGGTTCATCATTGGTAACTACACTAACAAGTCTTAGCTTCACATTTGTCAGAGTAGTGACCAATGGTAGAGGATGGTTGTGTTCTGGTGATGAGGAATTTATTCTTATCTATAACTTACCTTACAGGTGAGACTAAGTATACAACCTACTTTCTTACCATGGATAATTTCTAAACCAACCATTAGGGACTGGATACCATTATTAGGTGGAAAGTGTTTATGAGGGCAATATACTCACAGCTTTTGGTTTGAAAGGAGGCTGGACCTCCTTATTCTCTAGCTTTTCCCAGTCGATATAGCGGAAGAAGGCGTGCTCCTTGATGTCCCTTTCTCCCTCTGGACCACAGCCAAGACGCTTCCCTGGGTGTTTGGTCATCAGCTAAAAATATGCATTTAAATATATATATACAGATAAGTATCGATATTATGAATGACTCAAGACTTTTGCACAGTCCTGTATGTGTACTGAAGTGCGTCCTCACCCCCTTGCAAATAGCAACAGCTTCTTTGGACATGGATTTAGGGTAAGAGACATGATGCTCCATGATCGACTGGAACAACTCATCTTCATCCTCACCATCAAACGGAGGCTGCAGAGAAACAAAAACACCCTATTCTCAGTTCTTGTTTCCAAAATTTTAACTTTAGATTCAAATTTGGACAAGTGAAATGTCACTTAGTGATGCCTCTAAATATTTGTATTGCTAAACCACAATGATGCATTCGACCCGGTTGATCATTTGATATTGATAGTGCGGCAGTGTGGGTGGGATTCTCTGTTACAGGACTATATTGCTTCAGATCTTATTTGGCAGAATAAGGATACTTAGTGTCATTTGGCAGTTATAAATCCAAGAGAACAGAAATCATGTGTCGTGTTCCTCAAGGCGCCATTCTGTGGCAATTTTATTCAATATCTATATGTTCCCCCAGGAGAGATCACAGAGTACATCATCTCTTACTAAACACATGCTGATGACACAAAACTTTACATTTCTGTCAGCACATGACCATGCTCTCTTTCAGTCACTGAGCCAGTAGACTCTTCAGATCATCCCTTTGTTCCATGATTTACCGGTGCTTATTTCCACTCTTTATGGACTCAATTGTAAATTTTAACAACCACGTAAAGTCCATTATGAAAACAGCCTTCTACCACCCTAAAAATATTGACATTGGATGAAAATAAATTCCCGTTTTAGCAATTTAATCTACTTTTATTGTTTCAAAAAAAAACAAAAAAAACACCCCCCCATCCTTTATGCAAATTGTACTTATCTAAATATAGGGCTGTGAAAATTTTGAAGTTGAAATTTGTATTTTTTGTGCAAAGATGCTGAAAAGTCATACAAAAGTTTGTTTTTTTTTCCATCCCATATGCAACTTTCACATTTACAGTACATGAAAAAATATCTTAACCAAGTTGAAAACAATAAAACATGAAATTCTGAAGAGATTTCAACACTTGGGAACTAGATATTAAATCACCATTGACTCCTATTCAAAAAATGGTTTTGAATGGGAGAAATCTCCCAAAAAAATGCAGACTAGACAGACTACACAAATATTTTCTTAAGAAGACATGAAAGTTTTGAAGAAAACATTATGAAACAATACTGCTACCCCAAAATACACCACCTGGCTGAGTTTTATGTCATTTCATACATAGCTCAATTTAAGGAAAAAGTAAATGAGAAAAAAATTGTCTAGAGACCCAGGAGAGGTAAATGAGGCATACAAACGGGCTACTCCATCATTCCACTGTTGTCATTCAAGTCAGGTTTATTTGTATAGCACATTTCAGCAGCAAGGCAGTTCAAAGTGCATCACATCATAAAAACATCAATCAAGTATACAGCAAAATCATCAAGCAAATACACATGAAAATGACCAAACTCATCAAGCAAATATCAATGCATCAAAATCATAAGGATCATCAAGCAAATATAGTTCAAAAATATTGATCAGTGTTCCACTTACTACTAATCAAAGGCAGATTTAAACAGGTGGGGTTTTAGCCTTGATTTAAAGGAACTCTGTGTTTCAGCTGTTTTGCAGTTTTCTGGGAGTTTGTTCCATTCAGAAGACAAACTCTGTCCATATCCTTCTGACACTGAACTGACTCAACAGTTTCTAACTACTGGTCACAGTCACCCTGTTTCTTGGCTAAGAATTCAGTTCATCGCATCGCTACTGGGTTCTTCTTTTTCTGTACCAATGTAAACTTACATCTACATCTATGAGTATGTAGGACGTGAGCACCTTTCAGAGATAAAAATTACAACGATTCACAAAGACAAAGCATTAATGTCAAAGAGACGACAAATTCAATGATACAGACACTTAAAAGCTAACACAAAATTATATTAAAAAGAGCTTAAGCAAAAGCATATTTGAATAAAAATGTCTTCAGCTGCTTTTTGTGTGAGTCAGGACTCTCAAAACATCATAAAAACAAAGAAAGTTTGTTCCACAGTTGATGTGCAACCATCTGTAAAGCGAGATCCCCATGAGTTTATGATCTGGTCCTTAAGAATACCTGTAATTGAAGTATGTGGCTTTCACAATTCAATACTAAAATGAGCGCGCAACCAGTTCAAATACATTAAAACAGGAGTCTTGATGTAGGATGAGGTTTTTTTTTTTTAATCAAATGAAGCTGATAAATGTTTTTTTTTTTTTTTTTTTTTTTTTTTTTGAAAGTGTCTTACAATAGTCTAGAAAAAAAAAAAAATCAAAGCACGAATAACCATCTCAACAACAAACTCCGGTAATATTTTTCATATGATGAAGACGGTTAGAGTGACCTTCAAGAACTATTAATTGGTCAATAATGATACCTAAAATTCTTTACATTTGGAATGCCAGCAGAATTCAAATGTCCAGTCTGTCGTCTGATCAAACAAACCACATTCTCCAGGGCAAAGATGAGACGCTTATTCTTCTCAGAGTTCACTTGAAGGGAGTTTTTAATTTCCTTTAGGCTCTCAAAAAATTCAGACAATTTGAAAAACTTATGATTTTTGAAGAAGCAGTACAGCTGAATGCCAGCTTTATAAAAGTAATTGTAGATTTTATGAAATTTATAAATAATCTGTCAAATATCAGCTAAATATATAGCAAAAAAAAGAAGTGACCCCAAAACCTTGGGGCACCCAATGTATGAGATTGATAGACTGTGACTGGATTTAGTTTATATATTTATTTATATGAGCCGCTATAAAACAGTTCTGTTAGTTATGATTCTGTTACTGGCAGTGTCAAAGGCTGCTGAGAGCTCTAACAAGACTGAAACAGTGAATTCTCCATGTCATACGACACTTTCAGCAAAACTTTCACTGATGAATTAAAATCCAACTCGTTTCATATAAGTTTGGTTATCTGCTGTCCTTTTCGTACCAGCTCACAGTGAACAAAAAAACAAAACAAAACAAACAAACAAAAAAAAAAACTTAGAACAATGTTGAATAAAAGTGTTGCACAAACCTGTCCTGCAAGCATTTCATAAAGCAGTACTCCAAAAGCCCACCAGTCCACAGACTTCCCGTAAGGTTGATAGGCAATGATCTGACGGGAAGAAAAACAAGTCTCAGACAGATTTGTAAAAATTTATCAAAAGCATCAGTTGACGACAGGAAAACACACATGAACACACCTCTGGAGCAATGTAGTCTGGTGTCCCACAAAAGGTTTTTGTGGTAATGCCGTCAAACATGTTCTCTTTGCACATGCCAAAGTCTGCGATCTTTATGTGGCCCTCAGAATCCAGCATCACATTGTCCAGCTTCAGGTCTCTGCAAAGATGCACGAATATCCACAACCAACCTATTACTCACACCTGTCCAATTAAAAAACACAAAAACATGATGAGTGGTGGGGATTCAAAGCCAGACTCACCGATACACAATCCCTTTGGAGTGTAGGAAGAAGAGACCAATGGCAATCTCTGCTGCATAGAACCTGAAACACAGAACACCACTTTAAATTTAAATAGTCAAGGTGTATTTATTCCAGGTGGATAACATGGTTCATTATTTTTTTGCATCTAATTTTGATGGTCGTGAGATGTAACAAGCTATTTTTCCATGAAACAGAAACATTTAGTTAAAATAGCTTTTAAGAAATGTAGTCACAGTGTGTGTGTGGCAGGGTTTTTATGGTGAGAGCTGTTCTGGGTATGTTTTACACAGGAAATGTAGCTTAGCAGATAGCTGCTATCTTTTCTTGTGATAAAATTCACTGCAAGACTAAATGTTGCATAAATTAGACATTTTGTAAGATTATTTTACGGTGCTGAAACAAAGCAACGATTGCTCCGTGTTGAAAGTCAGTCAGGAAAAAAGAAATTCTATGATTATGAGAAATATGAGAGAAATAAAGCTGTGCATTTCATCTGCAAGAGGTTATATTAACTTAAAGCAAATAAAAAAACTAATACATCCTCTTCTAAATTACAGTTTTACATCTAGGATTTTCTTTTTGCACTTCTTTTTGTAGCAAGCAAAGGGCCACATAATGCAGCGGAGAAAATATTTCATTCAGCAAAGATGGAAGATGTTTCAGAGTTTTTTCTTGGACAGATTGGTCAGATGAATGGAGTGGCCCAATGACCAGACAGATGGATTGGATCTGTATGGGCTAGAAGAAGTGGGTGGTTGAATGGACAGATGGATGGATTACAAGAATGGATGGACAGATTAGACGGATGGACAGATGGATCTATGGACAGATTCACTAGCTGGATATATTGAATGAAAAGATGGATGACTGTCCATCCTATCGATGGATGGATGGATGGATGGATGGACGGATGGATGGATGGATGGATGGGATCTTCCAGCACATCTCTCCGCTCAGACTTTTTCCTTTTCTAAAATTGTTCTCTGGTTCTTATTTTCCCTGTTTAATAATCCGTAGTGATTTTGGTCAAAATATTCACTGCAAACAAACTGCAAACTGGTCTGCAGTGTGCACTGTTTGGACAGATGTGCTTACATCTGTTTACGGTTTGAAATTCCTGTCTGCCCCAGAGTACAACCAGTAGATTCGTTAAGTGAAAACTGCCATCATTTCAATCTGGCACATTCTGCTGGCTGTTTTTAAATCTTTCTGATAAGACAAACACAACATGAACTCCAGCCGCCCACCTCTTGCAGGCTGAGACTTTTGCCTGTGAGAGAATCCAGAACTCTGATGGAGCCTCTCAGTGGTGAAACACTAATCCTTAACATCAAGTATGACCCTATAGGTTAGTTATTCAGTTAGAACGCAACATGAAATATGCTCATTCAGATTTTAAAATGGTCAAGATTTAATCACCGTTATGTGTAGGAATACTCACACAGCATGAGGCTCCTTGAACTTGCCAACCTGTTGGATTTGATACATGAGATCTCCTCCATTGATATATTCCATGACAAAATACAACCGGTCCTAAAGGCGATTACAGGGAAGGAGGGAAGAATAAAGGAATAAACACATCAGTTTTTTACGGATTACTCCCCATTTGACTCTGAGAAGAGTCGATTTAAACAGTAAAACCAAACTGATAGTAGGTCGGTGTGAAGATGGGGCAGAAGCAATTTCTGCATTCATCCTACCATGGTCTGGAAACATGAGTGCAGCTGAGTGAGGAATGGTGGTTTTCCAGACAGAGCCAGAACTCTTTTCTCCACCATGGTGCACTCTACGTCATCATCTTGGATCACCACATCCTTTTTTAGGATCTTGATGGCGTACAACTCATCTGTACCTTTCCTCTCCGCCAGCATTACCTGAAGGGGGTCGAATGGAATTAAATTTCGTTCTGCTTTTACATTAAAACAGAACCACACTTCTGAAACGAAATCTCACCTTTCCGAAGCTGCCTTTCCCCAGAACCATGATAAAGTTGAAGTCTGTGAGCTTGACCCGGTCCTGATTGCCATTGCTATCATACTTGCAAAATGAGGATGAGGAAGAGTCTGTGGGCTTTCCTGGACCTATTTTTGCCCTCTGGGGTGGGTTTGGAAAGAAATCCCGGTTAAAAAATTAGTAGAATCAAATTCTGCATTTCTATTTGTCCGAATCTTACGTCCATCTTTTGTCGTAGCGCCTCGTTCCCATCTTCTCCGTCTGGCTGGACAGGGACACTGAAGTATTCACCTTCCTCCTGGGAAAGCAGCTTAAACCTGACAACCGACATTCATACCTACGTTAGTTGGTGTGAACGATTACCATCCTTATCCAACATGACCGTGCATTCCAAGGGTATTCAAACCCCTGAACATTTCCACATTTTGTCACCTTATGACACAAAACATCAATGTACGGTCTGAGATTGTTTGTAAGTCCAGAGAATAACATTTTTTGCCCCATCTTTTTTGAAAATTAGCTCAGTACGATCAGATAGAGTGTATCTGTGAAATTTTACATTAAGTCACCAGAGATTCTTAATTGCATTTAGGTCTGCACTTTGACTGGACCATTCTAACACATGGACATGCTTTGATCAAACCTCTATCTCAGTCTCAAGTCTTTTCCATCCTATATCAGGTTTTCTTCCAGTATTGCCTGGTATTTAACTTCATCCATCTTCCCTGTTTCTGCTAAAAACAAACTCACCCCCACACCATGATGTTACCACCACCATGTTTCAAAATAGAAATGGTGTGTTCAGGATAACATACAGTGTAAGTGTTTCTCTACATATAGTGTTTTGCATATAGATCAAAAAGTTCAATGTTGAGTACCTTCCTCCACATGTTTGCTGTGTTTCCTACATGTTTGGTGGCAACTTTATTTGGGACTTATTTATTTTCCTTCAACAGTAAAAGGAGAGATTTATGAAAAGCTTGACTGACAGTTGTACTGCCAACACATTCTCCCATCTCAGCTGTGGATCTCCACAGCTTCTCCAGAGTTCTCATGGGCTTTTTTGTAATTTCTCTGATTGATGCCCTGCCTGTCAGCTTCAGTAGACAGCCATCTCTTGGTAGGTTTACAGCTCTGTCATACTCAGAAAACTGTTTTATAACCTGACCCACAACAAAGGTCTCTACAGCTTCCTCCTTGACCTGCCTGCTGGGTTGGTTTTCATGATGCTGTTTGTTCACTACTGTTCTCTAATAAACCTCCAAGGCCCAAATCAGCACAGCTGGATTTGAATGATTGGGTGAATTCTAAAGGCAACTGGGTCCACTGGTTTTTATTTCGGGGTATCAGATTAAAATGAGCTGGCTACAAATTCATACCACGATTTTTATATTTTTATTTGTAAAAATGTTTGAAATTGATCTATCCTTCTCATTCCACTTTACACTCAGGGAAGCCTGTCACAATAGAAAATAAATCAAATAATCGCATGATAATTTAAAATTAGCTCAATAATTTCCATTTGGACCACAGTCATTAAAGAGATGCTCCCCTTTAATATCGTTGACACCCAGTATGAAGTAGTCAGTTTGAACATTTTTTTTTTTTAACAAAAAAATCCTGCATGGCATTTTTGCCTGTTTTCCCTGTCTAAGCTGAATGATTAATAATTTTTTTATACAATGTTGGCTACAGGGACTTCATAATCATTTTTAATTATTTTTGTTTTGGTTGTTTAGATTTTTTATTTTAGATTTAAAATGTTTTCCAGTTCCTGTGTTAAATGTTCTTTAGAAATTAAGGCTTTTCGATCTTTGAGAGGGTATACTTACATTAATATGCCATTATTATTATAATTATTATAGTTGAAAATGGTCTCAAAATGACAATATTGTCATTTATCGCAATAATTTCTGGGACAATTTATTTTCCAGGAAAATTTGTTATCGTGACAGGCCTACACTCAGGCATAACTTTGTGTTGGTCCAACACATAAAATCCCACCAGTAAACACAGCATTTTGCAGTTGTAACGTGACAAAATGTGGAAAGGTTGAAGGGGTCTGAATACTTTTAGAAGGCGCAAAATATAATCCTCCTCACCATCCATCTATTCCTTGTTTCTGTAGCTCTGAGATGCCAAAGGAGAGCGATCCCATGAAGTCATTCCGGCTGGTCAAATCCCAGTCCCATACCTCCACTGAGAGACGGCGGTCTTTGTCGGTTTCTTTGAGTTTACTAAGAGATGTCATCAGAAAGGAGGACTTTCACTTCACTTTAGAAACAGATTGAAATTTAAAAACGTGTGATTCTCTCTTTATGTTAGTGTGTAAACTCCCCACTATATGAACCATTTTTCATATCGTGGGGCTTTTTTCATGTAGGGCACAGTAACCCAGAAAAACAGATAACCTTTAAGAACAAGGACAAAGCTTCTTTCGATGGTGGGTTTTGTCCTGTATGTGACTGAAAATGGGGCCAATCTTTCCTTTTTTTTTAAACAATGCCACAAAAGGAACAAGTTGACCTGAAACGACTAAACACAGAGAGAAGAAGAGATGTCTCACAATGTGAACGATTCATTCCAGGTGGGGTTGAGGCAACATTTCATGGTCTTCGTTTTCTGCTTGCTCTCACTCTTGGGGTCCGGCATCAGCTTGAGCTTAACATACGGGTCTGACAGACCGTTTGGATCCATGGGCACCAGGTTCTTTGCCTCTTTGACTGAGGAGGAGTGAGGAGAGAAAAATAAGTTCAAGGGAAAAAGCAAAGATGCAACATAGATAGTCTGGATCGGTTGGTGCCAATCTGCCTGCCCTGAATAGCTCTGCATCCGACAACATTTAACACCTGTGCAGTTTCTCTTCCATAATCAATCCACAGCTGTCTGACAGAGGAATCTGGCACGTGGCTGCACATCCCGCTGGAGATATGGGTCAATCGTTGGATAATTGAACCACTAAATGGACTTTCCAGTTTCAGTCTTAGTCTGATGGAGAGCTTTGCTTAGAGGCTGTGCATGTGTGTATGCGAGTGTGTCACAGTGAAAACGAAGAGATGAATGGACAGAGAGCACTCACTAGTGACAGCAAGAATGTCCTTGGTGATCTGGGCGGAGATGTGAATGCGTCCTCTCCTTTCCGTGTGATCCGTTCCACACAGGCTCGGGACGTTGGCGACACATCGCTTGTGGATGTTCATCATACAGTCTGAGGAACAAAAATACGCACAGATGAGCATCAAACTTCCTTCAAATCATCACCGTATTAGCTGATAGATCGGTTAAGTTCTTCCATCAATAACTGAAAGGAGATAACGACAGTAAAAGCTAAAGTACCCAGAGGAAAAAATCATGTTTGTGACACTCACACAATCGCCTCCTCCAGTTAACTAATTTGCTCTTTTAGGGTTCATTTTAAACTCTTGGAGAGCTGGGTCTGATTTATTTTAGTAGGTTTAGTCCACCTAAACAAAGAAGCTATTCCTGTATAAGAAATTTGTTTCAGTCTTATTGAACAAAGAAAACAGCCCAAACAGTAATAGGAACAATATCATTACACCTTTCAAGAGGCACAAGTTATAAGGTCCCACCACAGCATTTCAATCAAATTGAAATTCTTCCCTTTTTCACCCATATTTGCGACTGTGTTTGGAATGATTGTCCTGTTGATGACTCAGTTTGGGGTGGGGCAAGCTTCAGCTGAGACAGAATCACATTTGACTTCATCTTACAGGGAAGCTCATGCTTGACTCATTGAATGAAAGGTACCAAGGACCTGTGGCAGCAAAACAAGCCCAAATCATCATCTCTCCACCACCATGCTTGACTGTTGGTTTAAGGTCTTTGTGCTTCCTTCATGTATGGTTTGCTGTGTATTATGGCCAAATCACTATTTGCTTTCTTCTGTCTTCAGCAGTCTTGTTGCTCGTTACAATGCAACTGCACACCTGGAAGTAGGTACTTTCTCCTTTAGCCCTTCCACATAAGCCTCTGGTGTACAATATCCTTAACTGTCCTTTTTAAAGATTTGAACATTTTCCATGCTAACAGAGGCCAACAGAATCCGAGATGGCACTCTTGGGTTTTTGGTAATTTTCCTGAAAATTACACAGCCTAACAGTGGGAGGAAGCTGCAGCAACATCCACTAATGGGAAGATTTACAACTGTCCTAAATGTTTTACATTTGTGAATAATCTTTCCCTCTGTGTAGAACGACGGGCATCAAGTTTTGTGCCTCATCACCCTTCTCAGCTAGATTGGCAGCAACATTTGCTTCTCTGAGATTATTGGATTTGATTAGCAACACCTGGTTACTAAAACCTATGGAAGCAACAAGTGTACTTAGTTTTCCTCCACACAGCTTTTTACTGTTGCTGTGTTTTCATTCAAAAAATAAATAAAGAATCTGTTGGGTTTTGTGCATTTTAGGCTATATATAAATAAAGTTGGAACTTGGTAAAAACCAGATGATCCTATGTCCTGATATGTAGAACCGTAGATTTAAAAGAGTTTCAAGTTGTTTTTTCCATCACTGCATCAACAGCAGACATCTCCTCACCATCTCCTGCTCTGATTGCTCTCCTTGCATATCAGACTCCTCTATAATATAAAATGTAGAAGGGAACTCTGCAACATACAAATGTTTGCACAAAATTTGTAGTCGCCTGTTGCTATAACTAATAAAAACAAGTCTTATTCTTAAAAATTAGATGTTAGCAAAGATGGGATTAAAAAACAAAAAATACTTCTGTGAAATTACAAAGCTATATTGCAGAATGTACTAAAGCCTGAGGAATGTTTTTGGTAAATTTGTACCAAGTATAGAGGACCAAAAAAGAAAAAAGAAAGTTTATTTTTTGTTTATGTGTAAATAGACAGCCTACGTTTATGCTCAGTCTGTCCACTAGGTGGCAGACCGCTCTGATCTTCCATGCCCATCATTGAGCTCCAATCACCAATCAGTGGATGGAGGAGCTGTTCTGCAGCAATGCTAATCTGTTGCTGTTGGTTCTTGTGTTAAATTTGATCTCATCTCCAACAGAGAGAACACCAAACACACCGTTCACTCATCCAAGCCAACGTCTGCTCCCACCCACAGCAAAGCTAACCAGTTAAACCACTGAATGCACTAACATTTTTACAGGCCACAGATGAACTCCACATGTATATATTCACACTGTAGAGACACAAAGATGACTTAACTTATTAAAACTTAATGAATTGATAGAGTAAAATATTTTAAAATTTATGTACAAAGCGCATAAAATTTTTCTACCAAGCAATATTCAAAATTGATTATTTAAAATGGAGAAAGTAAATATACCTTAAAAGGAAATGAGTTTTTCAAAAAAAAATTTAGATTCAGAGTGGCGACGATGGAAAGTTGCACTACAATTAAAGGTGGCAGTTTACGGAACAACCTTGATAGTAAGATAAAACAATCTAAATCTCTTTCTGCATTTAAAAGAAATTTGAAAATCATGATAAATTGATATGGCTTTGAATAAACTGATGTTTTGTTTGTAATTTTTGTGTATTTGAAATATGGCTGTAATAGTCTTCTGAGCTGAACAGCTA
This sequence comes from Anableps anableps, assembly GCA_014839685.1. Classification (NCBI taxonomy): domain Eukaryota; kingdom Metazoa; phylum Chordata; class Actinopteri; order Cyprinodontiformes; family Anablepidae; genus Anableps; species Anableps anableps. The sequence goes on from CM026065.1 coordinate 3,167,478, forward strand.
ATATTATATAACCGCCAACATTTCAACAGTTTGTCTTATTTCTTCAGGAAGCTAAGATCCTGTTGTTGAGCGTGTCATCTCCTCTGCCATCATCTGTTGGGGCAGCAGCTTCAGAGCCAGGGACCTAAAAAGGCTCAAAAACCTGATAAAGAAAGCTGGTTCTGTTCTGGGGACGACTGTGGAAGCTCTGGGGATGATGGTGCAAAGAAGGGTTTTACATAAAATCAGGAAAATTATGGACAACCCTGACCATCCTCTTCATGAGTCACTGGAAAACAGAGTCTCTTCAGTCAAAGGCTTCTTCAGATTAGTTGTAAAACAGACTGCTACAGGAGATCTTTCCTGCCCACAGCCATCACCATCTATAATAACTCCTTAATTAAATGAGTTACATCAACATTTAATTTCCCTTTGGGATCAATAAAGTATTTTTGAATTTGAATTTGAACCTTTAAAATGAATAAAATCTCAAACAATTGTGCTTCATTCCTCCATACAGCTTAATAATGCTATTAAGATTATACATAGCAGCCAGTTTGCACCAGTAAGATGTTCTGGATGTTTCCTGGTTTCCCACTGGAAACCAGGAAACATCCAAAGTGTTTATTAACGCTTTGTGTTAATAAACAGGTGTTTATTAACACAAAGCGTGAAACGACTAATATCCACTAATCTAGGAAAGGCTTAGGTTAGGGCTGGACAATAAATCAATAATATATAATTCAATAAACATGTGATCAATATCAGTAGATAATACATCTGATAGAATGTTCAATAATTCTACTGAACTCCGATCCAGAACACGACAGCATTCTGGAGGATGTAGGCAAGGCTTGAGCCACTCAACCTCTCACAGCCAGCTAAACTTGGCTGGTGGCATCAACTAAAGTCACTCACTCTTTGGTTATCTGGCAACAACCTGTTGAGTAACTTGTGCAGCAACAGTTTAAGGTTTTGCCACCATGCCTCATGACTGCTTAAAAATAAACAACAGCATGGAGTGAAAACTGTGGAGTATTTCAGATATTTAAAACAAAAAACTAATCAATAATTATTGATACTGACTGACATGAAATGCTTATACCGTGATTACTGAAATAACTTTTGATGCTGTTCTAATTTATTAGGATGTACCTGTGACTTAAAGTTAAACATGGCCCAGTTTTGGTCATGTAATATGATTAACAATCCCACACAAATCAGCTAATCTAAACAGCAATGTGTAAAAATGGTTCATTCCAGTCCAGAAGGTCCAGAGTCCAGCCCAACTAAAACACTGTGATGGGTTCTAAAGAACACCAGCAAACCTCAGTTATTGCTGAATGTGATTCCACATGTTGAACCCAGACAGAACCAGATGATTTTTCACCAATTCCATCTTTGTACTAAAAACAGTGGATGTACCAGAGTTTTCTATCTGGATTCTATATATTTATATGGACCCATATAAAACTAGACCAGTTGGTAAATTATGTAAAAGAAGTAGTTGTAGTGTATTCATTAGCAGGCTGGGTCAAAGTCCATCACTCACAGTGTGCACTGCATGGGTGCAATGAGGAAATATTATTAATAATGGTGATGGTTAAATAGAGCTATGCAGAAATACTCTTCCTGTTTGTATCAGCAAGAAATAAAACACACTGAATGAGTATAAAAACCAGACTGTGAGACAGTGAATTCAAATCCAGGCAGAAACAGAAACTGACAACAAGGGTTAGACACCCAGCCAGAGAGCTGGAAACTGAAAGGAACTGCTGAAAAGTCATAGAAATGTCATTTCATGACTGCACCATCTGATCAAATAGATCAAGTCTGTGGCTGCCCAATATTATGAAAACCTACTGTCATTTCATTGTTGAATGTTGTGATGTTTACAGTTAAGCCGCATTTCCTCGCTCGACTCTTCCTATTTTTTCTGTGATCATCATGTTCCCATCTCTCTCCATAAGCTTTAGAGTCTCATTCAATCCAAATCTGTCCAGGATCTGAAGATGGACTCAAGGGCCAGGAAAGTCCATCCAACCAACCAAATAAATCAAAGCGATGCAGAGCGTGACTGTATGACCATTGAAATGTTACTGGGATTCTATATATTGCGTATCTCAAATCAGAGCTGATGTCTGAACTGATTTCAGCAAAGTTTGATTTGGGAAAGATCAGGAAACAAAGGTGCTCTGACATGCAGACACAGCATGATGCCAACACTCTAATGCAGAATCAAGATTCGTTCCTGAACATTCCACAACACCACTGGTCATCAGTCTGAGCCTCCTGTTTGTGGCCTCTCTCCAAAGCTCTCCGCTCTCATGTTAATGGCAGCCTGTACATTTGATGGTGAACCTGTAGTCAAACTAAAGGAGCGCCACGTATCACTTTTATTTTGGTTTTTTTTAGCAGCCAACTGCAGGCCTGATACAGATAGTTGGACTAACTAAAATGTATATTTTCACAGGCGCACCTTGATCCAAATGAATTCCTGTATTGTTTTTGCATTATTACTCTATACGTTGTGTTTTTTTTTTTTTTTTTTTTTTGGACATGTGTATTAATTTTTAACTGTGAAACACTGACATAAATTAATGTCACCAACTCATTAATTAGCCAGATAATATCAGCTTATTATACCTGTATTACTACACAAAGAGCAGAATGACAAGGAATAATATCATGTACAATGTAAACTGCTGCTAAACTTAATGTATTTTCAATATTTTTGCCTAAGTTGATGCATCATTTGATTAAAATCAGTTCATCTATTCCTGGCCGATCACCGATCTTTAAAAAAATCTGACCTGCCGATTCCAATTTTGACCGATACTGATTTTTTTTTTTTTTTTTTTTTTTTTTTTTTTGTCTGAAAAGCTGCTAAATACAGCGAAAGTCACTAATTTGGAAACAGCGTGGTGACTATTGTTAACTGAGAACGTGCAGACGTGACCTGGTGGGCGGGTCTCATGACAGGGCAAAAAGGAACAGTGGCTGATTTTCAGATCTTTGAGTTGATAAGATCAGTGGATAAGATTGGTGATCAGCCCATACTTACATGTGAAACCAATCGCCCAAAATTATGGAAATCAGGGCCAATTTATCGGCGCATGCCTAATTAAAATAGTGGCTTTCAAAAAGGAAATAATTTTCTCTGTTTCTTGGAAAACTTCTGCATCTACTGAATTAGTAACTGAAGAGAGAACCGCACCCTGATGCAAAAACAGGGGCAAATTGCTCTCACCTGTTGGACTTGCTCTGTGTGTTTGCTTCATGAATCCAGAGCAGAAATAAAGCAAAGAAAGGGAGCAAAACAGATGCAGAAAATGGAGGAGATTCCTTCTAAATGTGATCTCTGTGGTTCAAACTCACTTTGTGGCCTCTCTGTATTCAGGCTACAGTTCAAAGCACACAAGCACACATCCAAATACTTTGTATACATACGGTCGCATCTCATGCCCTGGTGTATCAGCCCATACAGGAGGGAGCCACAGTGGTCACAGAAGGTAGGGCTGGAGTAGGTGTGGACCCGAAACTTGTGTTTACTACGAGGATCCTGGAGGAACGCAAAGACGAGAAAAAAAACTGTTAAAAACAAGGACATTTATTAGTAAATCTACAATAAATTAAATAAAACATTAAAATGTCAGTTGTTAATTTGCCCCATGGGCTGTTCTTAGAGAACTGAGCAACCAAATTCTACTGGAAAATCTTCTTCCTTTCTACCTTGGATGAGAGTTGAAGTAAGCAATGTAAATGTCCAGATAGCATTTATTCAGAGGCAACTACCATTTATCAGTTTGTTAAGGCACAATTATTTATTTCCACACTGCCACCCCTCTGAACTGGCCATTATGTATTTAAAGGAGAGAGCCGTTTATACATAAACAACTGGCAGTAGAACCTGTTGAGGCTTGTTGTTCCTTCCCTGGAAAACCTTGTCAGGTATTCCTCGGGAGCAGTTTAAGACTTGGAAAACAACACCTTCATGGCAGGTTTTCTGCAGAATTATATCTAATGTTTTATGCTGATGTAAGACTGCTGAGATAATGTGACACAATAGAAACATTAAATTAGTCAAAGGGATTCTTTTAATTTAGGTGAACTGATGTTTCACACTGGGTGTTTCCACTGACTGGAGATTATTGGACAGGTACTTCAGAAGACAGAATTAGAGATTATTAAATATCATATGGCTACAAAAATGCATGCTAAGTAAAAGTACAATGTGAGAGAAGAGGACTGGATCATTACACCAAGCAGCCAGGCAGCACATTTCTACCCTGCGGACTTTCCTAACAGGATTTGGACCTGACAAGTCAACAGAGGCCAAAGTCCCCAACTTTATACATGTGCAAAAAAAATACAAGTACTGGACAAGATATGAACAGAACTTCACTAAGTACTTTGTGTGACAGATCAGCATTACATGATGCATAATTGTGAAGTTGGAGAAAAAAAAAAATATAGATGGTTTCCAATTTTCTTTACAAAAAAGAAATCTGAAAAAAGTGGCATGCATTTGTTTCCAGGCCTTCTGAATTCATATTTTATAAAACCATCTTTACTTTAGATATACATTTACCAGGTTTGCACATCCACAGACTGAAACTTTGCCCAATTCATTGCCCAATAGCTCAGATTTGATGCAGATCGTCAAGTCCAGTCCATCAAATGGGACCGTCAAATTGGACATCAATTCCAGCATCTGTCTCCCAATTGGATCTATGTCTACACTTTTGACTGGGCCCTTTCAGCACATTAGGATGCTTTAATCTAAACCAGCGATACTGAAAGTTGATCCTCAAGGGCCGAGGTCCTGCATGTTTTAAATGTGTCCCTGGTTCAACACGTGAAAAATTGATGCTACACTACCTGGCCTCTGTGAGCTTTACCGCATATTGAGGAGGTAGTTCAGGCATAAGGACCAGCTGTGTTGGAGCAGGAAGACATCTAAAACATGCAGGACACCGATCCTGGAGGACTGCAGTTGGACAGCCCTGTTGTAGGTCTGGCTGTCTGTTTTTGATCCCTTTGTCCAGCTGGAAGGTGAACCTCCACCCCAGTCTCAAGTCTATAAAAGTTTTCATCCCATCATCTCTCCCAGCTTACCCACAGCATGATGCTGCCACCACTAGGTTTCACAATGAGGATGCACTTTGGATGAGAGCCAAAAAGTGAAGTTTGTGTTCTCAATTTGCTAAATCCACATTAGCTGTCTCAGCTAAGTGTAAAGTGCTAACAGAACTTCTTATTGCTTTCATCTTGCCACTCTTCTGAAAAGACCAGATTTTCTCCCACCTGAGCTGTGAATCTCTGCAGCTCCTCCAGAGTTACTAACATTTTATACTGGAGTTTACTTTGAGGGTATCAGAGCAAAGGAGGCTGAATAGAAACACATTTTATACTTTCCACTTTTTTATTTGAAGAAAAACTTGAAAGTCATGTCATTTTTCCCCTACCTCACAATTATGCCTCACTTTGAGTTGGAATATCACAAAATTCAAATGAGCTACCAAAAAGTTTGTGATTATAACAGGAGAAAATATGAAAAACGTCAAGGAGCAAAAGACAAGCAATGTCTGGAACAATTTTCCTCTTGATTATCTCTTTCTTTATAATAAATTCTGGTATTGCAACAAGAGTGATCAGTTTTTACTGATTCTGAGCGGAATTACAGGGCAAAGAAACAAACATTCCTGAGGTGCGGGTGTGTCTGTAAACATCCATTACTTACATCAGATGCAGGTCCCCTGTCGGCCCCCGGACAGGAAAAAGTGACAAACTCATGACAGCGCTTATGGACCACAAAACAGCACACTAGAGAGGAAGAGGAAAAAAGGCAAATATTAACTCCGGCTTCATCACAGTCCCAAATATGGCAACAAAACTGAAGCACAGAAACAAACAAGATAGGAATTTATGAGACAAGCCTCTGCACAACAATTTCGGAGCATCACATCAGATAAAATACTCTTTATGTGTTTTCCCTATAAATACCCTTTTTGCTTCAGTTTAAATGACTTCAAATGGAGTCATATCAGGCATGGCATCATAATTATACCCTGTGACATTAAAGTTGAGACAGGAAACCTCCCCACATTAGCAGCTTCAAACAGCAGAAAGCTCTGAATCTGCTGTTTTTCCTGCTCGGTCAATGAGGTGAGTGACTGTGTTCATACTGTCAACAGCGCTCGCTCAAACGTCATGTTTTGTTGAACCAAAGATATTTCCCAACAAGTACTGCAGAGCTAAAACTTCAACGTCTTTGTCATACAAAAACAGTGACAGAGTATGATGAAGAGTTTCTGTCTTATTCTTTTATTTTCCCCTCTTCTGTGATAATTGTTGCATCTTGCTGGTCGAACAATCAGCAGAATAGGTTGTCCGCCACTGAAAGCACACTGTGACCAGGAAATGCCCAGAGAATGTAGAACAGGTGGTTTAACATTGATTTATCACAGATTTAATTAGATGCAAACTAAAAGCGACCAATCATTTTTCAGCATTTATATGCAGTGCAGCCAGGTTATTTTTTTTAAGGTTGGTGCCAGTAAAAAACTTTTGACTTTCCAAAATAAAGTTTCCTTTTTCAACATAGGATCTAGAAATTGTGACTTCTGTGCTTAAAAGCAATGAACAATATTCAAGCTAATATTTGCTTTTGTGCGTTTACTGAAAGGGAAGAAATAATTATCCTAGTTAGAGATGCACTGTTATTAAAATTTGGGCCAATATCAATATCCAATATTAATATTGTTGTTATGGCCAATAACTGATATTTACCAATATTATGTATATTATACTACCCTTTTGACACCTTAAAAAACAACCACATTGCTGATTTCACCACTGCTTCTCCTCCGTAATCCCGTACTTCATCACTAGCACTCTCACATGACCGAAGAAATACCACATGACCAACCTCCTCCTCTCCAGAAACAAAGATGGAAATAAATATTGTTATTATCAGACCAGTTTTATTTATTGGACCAATAACGATATGTAAAAAAAAAAAAAAAATAAAAAAAAAATAAAAAAAAAAAAAAAGACTAACATCGGCCGATACCGATATTAGTGCATCCCTAATCCTCGTGAACTCAATCCTGGAGTTGACATCCCCCATCCTCTGTGGACTATATGGTCACATTAGAAAAATGGGACTCCCTACAACTGCCTGTGTCTATCAAACATATATGGACATATGGATGTTTAAAATCAATTTCAACAATACCATAAAAATTCATGGAAAAGAAGCAAACAAACAAGAAAGGACCTTTTAAATTTTTCTGTAAAATGTGATAGCAGGGCTCTAGACTAAGTTTTTGCACTGATGCGATTAATTTTTTTTGGTGCACCAGCACAAAAGTTAGATACACCCAAATTTTTGACCACATCACATAATTTAACATTGCAGTTTTACGGTTCACCTTTTTTTAAAAACCACTATCAAATCAAGGTAATATTGACCTGTAAATGATTAATTAATCTCATAAACATAAAGTTCTTTATCTGAAGTGGAATTACTGAAAATGTGTTTAAAGAGCTTCTATGAGCTGAAATTTAACCATCCCAAGATAAATTAAAGAAAATCTAAATTAGAAGGTGTTATAAGGGCTAAACATTTTAAACTAAACATTTCATTACATTCAAGCCATTTTTCTAATGAAAAATTATTTCTGACTAGAACTTAGTGAAGGGAAGTTTTTCTTTTTCAGCATTAAACTATTATCATCTCAGCCTGTACTGATGATCTGTTTGCTGCCTTGTAATGTGTTTTCTAGATGCATCGTGTTTTTTCAGTGTTTCAATTTAAAATGTCATAGAACCAGTCATAAATGCGCTGTTGCCAGTGTAGAGCCAACATAGTTTACCATGACAGAATTTGTTTCCCTGCGTCAGGAGCAAAAACACGGGACCTGTCCCATTTCCTACCTACTTATTGATCGAATTACTTTAAATCTAGATATGAATAATTTTGGGAGTAACTTTGTTCAGTTTTTATTTGACTAAATTTTGTATTTAATATGATGCATTCGTGGGTCTATCAGAACCATAGGAATTTTCATCTTGAAACGAACACCGAGCCATCTACTTGTTATGAACGACGTATATTGAACGTAAATATTTATAAATCAAGTTTACAGAGACGCGACTGTCCTCTTATTCGGCAGACATTCTTGGTTTGTTGGTTAAAACATCACTATTTTCACGTCTGCTTGGTTGGAGGCGCAGTCCACTGAACCCGCGCTCCTGCACAGTGCGCGCTCCCGAAGCAGGGGAAACGAATAACCACCTCGGCACAAAACTCTTTACAGTAAATACAGTGTATTATATTTTCGGCTTTATTGTATCTTACTAAGACAGCGGCCTAACTTTCCTGGTCGAGCCACTTTCTTAGAAACGTAAACATTTTCCCCGTGTCATTTAACTCCAGTGGCTCTGGCTCGCAGACGATCATATGTGGCTCGTTATCTGATACCGTTTCCAAACCACAGCTTGACATAACCTGGGATGTTGATAACGCCGAGTCAGAGCAATGGTAATGGTTTTTCGGACGGTTTAGAACTTAACTTTTCTGTACTTTCTCTCCTCAGCCGCGCTGCAGCCACTCCGTTTGCCTGACTAGCCTAGCTGCTCACCTCTGACTGCAGGATACAGCCCTATACGTAGATGGATACCTGCACCACAGCCAATCAGAGGGGGCGCCCGCCCTTTACTTTCACTGATTGGCTTAGACTGCAAGATGTACCCAATGTGCGTCTGTTGTGAACCTTAGGGAGACTTTCACTGTTGGTATACATTATGGTAGCAGAGATTTGTTTTGTTTTTTTAACCTCCCAACAACTGGCTGCACCTCTGCGACCTGAGATTTTTTCCAGGTGCACTACTGAGAAATCCTGTCGCATTTGCGACCAAATTGGTGGCACTCTAGAGTCCTGGATAGATTTTTTTTTTAAATTCCTGGTGAGGAATGAATTAGTACACCCCATATTTATCCCCATTAAAAATGGCTAAAATAACAGACACAATCACATCAGCATTTTGCACCTTTAGATATTTAGTTTGATGTGCTCCTGACTGTTGCAGAGGGAGTGAACATCACAGGGGCGTACTAAGAGATGTTTGAGGCCTTCAGAAAGAAGAGTGCAGCTTATGACAGTTGCATAATGGTGCTCCTTACATGGGATTTGAAGAGGTCGCAAAAGAATTCAACATCTGTCAAACCCCTCAATGGTAGTGAAGAAGACTGAAAACAACAGCCAACATGCCCAGATATGGCCATCCAAGCAAATTCACTCTGAAAGCTGAACACAAGATTCTAAAAGAAGTCTTCAAAAACTTTGAAATGTTATTATAGGATCTACAAGAAGGTGTTGCTACTGTGGATACGATGCCTCTACAGAAGAGAGACTGTAGATATTTAACTTTCATGGAATGTCCAAGCACAAAACTTGCTCTCTAACAAAAACATGAAGGTCAGATTAAAGTTCCCGGAGAGAAGATGGAGAAAGACCTATACTTCTGGAATAATGTTCTGGACATGCCTGGCATAAACCAATACAGCCTTCCAGGAAAAGAATCTGATACCAACTATGAAGCATGGAGGTGGATGTGTTATGATTTGGGGATCATACCGGCAAATCCACCAATTCTCAGGACTGTCTGAGGATTAGGAAGTGGAAATTCCTGGGTTCTAATCTTATTGAGAGGCTGTGGGGTGATTTGAAATAGGCCTTGCATGCAGGGTGTTCTAACTTTTTCCTAAGTTATCAAACACATTTTTTGTTGACATTTTCTGTTTAATGAATAAAAACAAATTCGATATTTGTTGTTTATTTGAAATTAAATCACTTTATTTTCTTGGGATTAAAATAAATATGAGATTAGACATAAACATGTCAACATTTCATAATAAAGATCTGAACATTTAATAGGGTTGCCTATTTTTTCACATGGCTTTAAATGAATAAATAATTAGAAAGTATGTATGACAAATTAATAAATGGTATTTATTGAAATTAGTGCATACTATTTGTGTCTAAATGGTGAGATTTTCAGTCATTTTTGTGACATTCTCCATCTTTGATCAGTGCATTTACTGATTCAAACATCAAGACCAGGTAACTTTAAATAGCTGACTAAGTATTAGTAATATGTATGAATTTGTTCCACTCTGGGTCAGATGTAGATAAACTACAGTCCAACAAACAAAGACGAGACTATGACCAATCCTGAAACCCCAGTAGAGTCAAATGGGGTGGATCAGTGACAGCCTGTCGTCTCTAGAGCTGCATCAGCATGGTTTAGCCTCGCATAGCAGCTGAAAGCTAACCCAACAACATTACACAGTGCTGATTTAAACCACTTCCACCTTACAGTGACTTGCAACAGCAGAAAATGGAATTAAGACATCACTGCTTCCCTTTTCTTAAGTCAAGCACCATTAAAATACTTACATCTTGAAACAAAGGCCAGTTCCTAAAAATACTCAGGGTGACACTGCTCATCTTTATTCTTAATTATTCACCTTCTCATTAAGGTTTAATGAGGCACCGTGGCAACCACAGACACTTTCCACAGGATTCACGGAGTTAACCAACAGAGATCTCGTGTTTGTGTTTATGTTTGTGCTTATTAGTGTAGGTGTGAGAACAGGTCACATTAGCTGAATTTAACTCAATCTGATACCACAGTCAAAGCACCACCATGGGGTGAATTTGACTAACGGGCTAGATGGACTCTACTTACAGGAAAGTCTGCAAGATGTAAATAAATGTTAAGGTTGGAGAGGAACATGACTAAAAGAGGGAACAAAAAAAGAAAAAGAAAAAAAAAAACAGGAAGTTGGGCCAAGAAAAGGAAAAGATGAATGCCTGAGACTGATAAACTGTCAGTAATCACTATCGATTATCTAAAGTGCTATCATTTGTAAACAGTATTCAAGAAAACTGAAAAAAAAAAAAAAAAAAAAAAAAAATCTCTTTGGTGGGTTTAAATCTTACCCTGACAACCTTGTAGGGGTGCCACAGAGCTCTAGATTTGGACCATTTCTTTTTTTGTTTTTTTAATTTTGATACTCTATCAGATGTCCAAATGTTAATGTGAAAAACAGGCATTAGCCAGTATGAAAATCTGACACTGTGATAACTTTGAGCAACAGTACCACAGTGTCATAGTATTACAGAAAAATACAACAATAATCTAAACAGAAATTCAAATAGTATTACTGTTACTCAGCATCATATATTTCTTTATTACACTGCTTGGTCGAAAAAAAAGTTGTTACCTGAATTTAACTGAGCAAATAGCTCTGAGCCTACAATTGGATAGTTACTGCATGGACAGCTGTCTTCCAGCTGACAACAAGTTATTTAACCATAGTTAATGCAAAGGAAAGACACATCCTGTGGTCGAGGAAAAGATCTGTTTAAGTCTGTTTAAGAAGGGTTGAATCATTGGCATCTAGCAGAGAAAACATCTAAGGAGATGCAGAAACTACTGAAATTGGGTTGAGAACTGTCCAACACTTTAGTAAAACTGGAAGGATAGTGGGAAATCTCTGAGGAAGAAATGTGGTTGGAAACAAACCGTGAATGACTGTGATCAGTGATCACTTAAACGTTTGGTGACATCAAATTGAAGAAAAACAACAGTAGAACTCAGGGCTATGTTTGATCGTGAAAGTAAGAGCATTTCACCACACACAATGTGAAGGGATCTCAAGGGTGTGGGGCTGAACAGCTGTGGAGCCATAAAAAAGAACCACTGATCAGTGAGGCTAACCGGAGAAAAAGGCTTCAGTCTGCAAAGGAGCACAAAGATTGGACTCTAGAGTGATGCAAGAAGGTCATGTGATCTGATGAGTCCAAATTTACCCTCTTCCAGAGTGATGGGCGCATCAGGGTAAGAAAAGAGGCAGATGAAGTGATGCCCCATCATGCCCAGTGTCTACTGTAGCAGCCTGCGGACGCAGCACTATGATCTGGAGTTGCTGCGGTTGGTCAGGTCCAGGTTCAGCAACATTATGAGGTCAGCTGACTACCTGAAGATGCTAAATGACCAGGTTATTCCATCAATGGATTGTTTCTTCCCTGATGACAAGGGGATATTCCAAGCTTCATCAGACTGGAATTGTGACTGAGTGGTTCAGGGAGGAGGAGACGTCATTTTCACACATGGATTGGCCTCCACAGAGGTAAGAACTGAACCCCACTGAGAATCTTCGTGATGTTCTGGAGAAGGCTTTGCTCAGTGGTCGGACTCTCCCATCAATACGAGATCTTGGTGAAAAATTAATGCAGCACTGGATGGAAATAAATCTTGTGATGTTGCAGAAGCTTATCGAAACAATGCCAATATATTTTACCTGTAAAATATATTAGCATTGTAACAATTCATAAGTTTACAGCCAATTCAAAGATGAGTTGAATACTACATACAGTAAATAAGATTTTAATGCAGAAATGTTACTTTATAGCAACATTGGCCAACATGATTATGGAAAAGGCTGTGGACAGCTGTATCCTAGTGGTAACTGTAGACCGACTGAATTCAATTTCCATTCCCTATCCTCCTGTTGAAGTGTCCTTGAGAAATACGTTAACCCCAAGTGGTCAACCATATTATAACAGTGCACGAATGTGTGAGCATTAGTCAGTGCAGATGAGTGAATATGACTCATCAGTGTAAAAGCTTTGAACAGCATAGCCTAGTCAGACTAGAAGAGCGCTACATAACTCCATTTATCATTCACTTGAGAACCAGGCTGTCCACAGAGGGCTGTATCCAAACACAGAAATGGAAGCTGAATGGAAGAAGAAAAAAAGGATCTCAGAGTACTGGTTTGGAGGGAACGGTGAACGAAAGGAGAAAGTGTGGCGACTATAAGGCTCTACGCTTTACGATCCAGAAAGAACTGTTCAAAAGTTGGGGGGGATTCACAAGGCTTGGGTTGTGGCTGGAGTCAGAGCTTCAAGAGCCACCACACAGGGAAGTATCCAGGGCCTGAACTACAACTGTCACATTCCTTGTATTAGGTCAATCTTGAAACAGATTAAGGGGGGGAAAAATGTTACTCGGTCCCAAAAGTCATCATTCTAAGAGATGTCTGAGGCCATTAGAAAGAAGCATCTTATGAGTCTAGAAAAGGAATAAAAAGGTTGAAAAAGGATTTGACATCAGCAATTCCCCTTAATAGAGAATAGTGAAGAACATTTAAAATAACTGCAAATATTTCCATAGCTGGTTGTCCAAGCAAGTTCACTGTGCAAACAGATCACAAGATGCTTAAAGAAGTCTCCAAAAACTCAAAAATGTTACAAGACCTACAGCCTCAATGCCACGCTGCACTAATACTGCAATTCATGCAAAAATTAAGAGCCCAGACCAAGTATTCATTGACTATACTGTGCATGGCAATAATCTTCAATAGGCTGACATTTATGAATTAAAAATATATTTTTTAAATCAAGCTTATTTAATGGGGGGGAGGGTGGAACAGATAAATCAGCCCCTATTTCCTTAATTTTGGGAGATCGCCTATTAACAATACTTAAATGAGAAACCGATCTTATCCACCGATCCTCCGCAAAGGTCTGAAAATCAGCCACTGTCCCTTTTTCCTCTGCCGTGAGGAAGAACTGATCAGGTCACCTCTGCATGTGCTTGGTTAACAATATTCACCCCACTGTTGCCAGCTTAGCGACTTTGTTGTTATATTTAGTAACTTTTCAGAGAAAAAAAAAAAAAAAAAAAATCAGTATCGGCCAAATAGTAATCAGCAGGTCAGGTTTCTTAAAGATCATCAGCCAGAAAAGTACAATCGACGATCCTATATTATGTAATATTCTAAGATTCTGAACAAATGGATTTTGAGTTTTTATCAACTGTTTGATTCATCATAGTCGTCAAGATTAGCAGAAATAAATGCTTGCAATATCTCACTCTGTACATAAATGAAACTAAATGAGTTTTAGCTTCTTAAATTTACTTCTCAAATTTATGTTTTGAGTTTGTTCATTTCTGTCTATGTGTTTGCACTTTTTAATATCTTCTCTGCAATGTTATGCCATCTGCCTGCCTGGGGACTATGGCTAAAAATTTGCCTGCAAGGTCATATCTGGTACATTTTCAGGACGTACCCATGCTCACTAATGTGCATTGTCCGATCGCAATCCAAAAAACCTGAACTTGGAAAAAGTCCAGGCCTTTCGGCTCAAACAGAGCTTCAATGCACTCCCTGGGCTCAGAGATTTGTGGATTTATGTTAAAACAGATTTAGGTGAGTGTAAGCATTACATTATGCATTTTTTCATGCATTATTTCCAGTGAGGGACCTCAGAGGGGTAGGGCTGGGAATTTGTGTGTGTGTGTGTGTGTGTGTGTGTGTGTGTGTGTGTGTGTGTGTGTGTGTGTGTGTGTGTAAAGGGATGTGGGCACAGCTGGGTTTGAGGCAACATGAGGGGGTGGAGACTCACTTGTGTGTCTGCAACATGTCAAAAAAGAACTGGAGCAGCAGGAAACAGTGGAAAACTGCAGTTCCACTTTAAAGCCTTTTGGTTAGAAATCTGCTCCATCACTCACTCACACAGCTGCACGTGTACACAAACACACATGCACATAACAACTGAATGACAGGCCTGGTGACCTGGCGAGGGGGTCTTTGCTCTGTTTCTTAGCAACCAGGCTGAGCCCTACAGTCGAGGCAACGCACGCCACCCCGTTTAATCTGACTGACGGCATTGACAGCCAATCAGAGCAAACCCTCCAAAAAAAGACGCCTGCGATGAGCCGCTAAGATAACAGCAGGGCAACAGTTTCACATCAACAGGAGGACAGCCGGGAAATTCCTCCATTTTGGATGAGTACCAGGATACATGTCACTTTAGGATATGCATAATTATAATCAGCATTCAGGCTTCAACATGCCACATTGGAATAAAATCCTGTTCACCAGTTCTTTGGAATTACAATGGAATACAAAACAAAGGTTTAGTGTTGTGGAATTAGAAACTGCCATGTCTGGGTCTCGCTCAGAGATTTCAAAACAGTTGCCACCTTTTCTTTGTGGCAGAAAAACCTACTCACCTGATCCACATTCATACTTAAAAACAAAACGGCACAATCAGCCTTCCTTGAACATCTTCACAAAGGTGCTCCACCCACTTCGTCATATTGCTCTCTCCTTGTGAATTTTGCAGCGTATGATCTGCTTCGAACAAAAACATTCCCAATATTTTCTGTTGACCACCCAACAAAGACTGCTGGTGTTTGGTCAGCAGCCCAAGGAGCGAAGTCCAGTTCAATTTTGAACCTGCTTTATACAGAAGAGTCAAAATTTCTGAATAAACTACTCATGGCTGGGGTCCAGTAATCTCTTTCATTTGGCATATCTAAGAATGATGCAGCCAATGTGTGTTAAAGACCACAATTAGCACACATTAATTAGCCTCCCCGATATGCAGTCCATTTAACCCCCTTCGCCATTTTGCACTTACGTCACTGACAGCAGGCATGAGCCAGTTTCAAAACATTTTCAAATGTGGAGAAATTTTATGTCATAACATTCTTATGGTTTAAAATCATTTAAATGAAAGGGCAGAGAAAGTGCTGAAGTGAGGCGACTTCTTTTCAGCAATGCAGAGATGCCCCTCCCCCACCTGATGCTGCACAGTGCTGATCAGCTGTCTGAAGTTGAAATTTTTTTCTTTGCATCCAATACACTGGGGAATATTATGAGCCGGTCAGTGTCAGCAACTGGCAACAATGTTGATTCAGATAAAGTTTTAATTTTTGACTTTGAGAAACAAAAAAAAAATAAAATAAAAAAAAAAAAAAAAAAAAAAAAAAAAAAAAAAAAAAAAAAAAAAATCAAAGTTTTTTTTTTAATCTTATGAAAAAGGAAATTGGTACATTGTTAGATAGACCAAAAAAATATATTCACCAGAAACCACTAAAACATTGTTTTGGAGGGATTTCTACACCAGGAAATGAAAAAGTTAAAATAAATGGTAGTTCATTAAACAATACATTTAGAATTGAAGTCAAATTTGCAAACACATGTCAACTTGCTCACTTTAATTAAAAAGCATATGAAAAAATTATTTTAAAAAATTAACATTCATCGTAAAATACACAACCTGTCAAAATTTGCATCAACACAGCCAAATTAGCGCAAGGATAAAATATAACAAAATGAACACCAATAAAATGTATAATTCCCCAAGTATCTTTTACTAAAACAGCTGTCAAAAATGAACAAAATTTTGTTTTTCTCTGTATATTTAGTCTGATCATTTAAATTAAAGATGTAAATCCTGAGAACAAGTCTGACTCACTTTTTTCCAGCTGAGCTCAACACTTAAACTGCTAATAATAAATATTCACGGTTTACATCCTTAACACTCAACATTCTGCATCAATCTCTCTTTTTTAGCTTGAGCTAAAACTTCTTAGATTAACCAGCATCTCTCTCCATTCACTGATCCAGGATAGCAGGTGAGATGTACAAAGGTGCTTACATGGAAAACAAAAAAGACCTTGCCTTGAAAAGAAATGCCACATTTTCCAATCAAAAGCAGCATATTTGGATTAGAGCACACAATTTACACTTTTTTCATGTTTGACTGCCAATTTTTGTAAAGGCTTGTTGAGGACATCTGAAGGGCTGGATGGGGCTTGCGGGGTGCAAGACACCAAGATTTTTCTAATCGTGAAGTACAATAAAGATCTTTTTTTTTTTTTTTTACAGTCATACCTACTGATATTTTAAGAACATGCAAAAAAAATTAAAGCATCAACATATTTTCCTGTTGCTTTAATGTCATGACTTTGTATTTCATTCAATAACTAAGTTCAAAGTTTTTCGATTCTTATCGAAACTATAACTTTTGGATTGCAAGACAACTACTCTACCCACTGAGCCACAGTCAACCCAAATCCCAGAAGGTGTTGGTCTGTGGAGGTAAATAATCTCCAAGTTGCACCAAGACTAAGGCATATCAAACCTGATATACAATTTTTTTTAAAAGATACGAATGACAAAGATGGGTACCTCCAATACTTTCAAAACTGAGAAAAATTGAGTTTACAACATGGGCCACATGACTGGAAAAAAACAAAACAAAAATTGTTTTGCTTGAGTCACTTTTTGGTGGAGCTCAGAGGAAATAATCAGCTGTGACACACCAAGAACCAGACACTTTGATCAAACTAGAGGATAAAAACTTCCCTTATGTTCAGTTTAGTTTAAGTTCAATCAGTTTAATAGACTTTTGAGAACCAGAAAGATCAATATATTTTACAATTGTAGTCTCCAAAAACATTTCTGGCACAACTTTACTGACTCCCAAGGTGCGCGGGCGCCAAAAACCTGCTAAGGTGAAGATTCCAGCAAGACTTGAAGTGCTAAGAAACAACTTTATTGGTAGACCAAAACGTTTCAGCCTGTGGTTCCAAAACACCAGATAGTTTGTGTTTAAATAAAAAAGTACCATACAGAAAAAAAACATATGAACCAATCACACATTTACAAATAAACAGCTTGACCAATCAGCATTCAAGGGGATAGTGATTGTTGACCAACTGAACCAAACAAGTTCTGGGCTGAACCACTTCAAATTTAAAAGGTTTTCCTCTGGAGACCACAATTCAAGTAAGTGTAGTGCAGCACTGATTAAATGCACACTGAGGGGGAGGGGTGTTTAATATTCCTATTTAGGGGTGCAACAACAAATCAATAAAAAAATAAATAAATAAATTGACAATTAAAATAGTTGGCAATGATTCGTTGTGTCGCGCGATTAATGCCTCACTCATCATGTCCCAGGGCCGTTTTCTTCACCGACAGAGCTCTGTCAATGCTGGCTGAATGAATTAATGTTAAAAAACAACAACAACAACAACAACAAAAAACTTAACCTACTGAGGGAGTAGAACGGAGGCGGTGTTTTAAGTAATTAAGTAAATTCTAGAAATGACCGACACAGAGAAAACAGTTCAATCCGACTCCTTCAAAGTGTGGAGGCGCTTCACAAAGCTAAAAAAAATGCCTAATATGCAATCTTTGCAAAAGTGAACTGACATGGCATAGAAAAGGAAACATGTTGGAATGATCGATGAGGATGAAGGGAATTAGCGTTTCCCCTACCATTATCCAAGCCCCCCCACCTCACATGTGAGGTTTATAGTTGACGCATTGAACGGAGCGCGAGGGTGCTTTCTCGGCTTGCACGAGCTCATCGCGCACTTTCAAAAGCGACAACACCAAAGTTGACAAAAGTTCAACGAAAACACGCACTTCTACTCTGTCACAGACGCTCACAGGCGCTGAATCAGGTGCGCTCGCACGTGAGTGGACACACGCTCCCGCCATCAGACAGAGAGCACACAGAGAAACAGTCACATGTAGGGCTGCAACAACGAATCGATAAAATCGATAAAAATCAACTATTAAAATTGCTGGCAACGAATTCAATATTGATTCATCGTGTCGCGCAATTAATGCCTCACTCACCATGTCGTGGGCCATTTTCTTCACAGGCAGAGCTTTGTCAATGCTAGCTGACTGAATTAAAATTTACAAAAGGAGAAAAAAAACTCAATCTACAGAGGAAGTTGAACAGAGCGAGGCGGAGACAGAGGTGTTTTCAAGGGAATTAGGTCATTTCTAGAAATGACCGACGCAGAGAAAAAAGTGGTTCGACCCGAGTCCTCAAAACTGTGGGAGAGCTTCAGGAAACTTAAAAAGTGTAATATGCAACCTTTGCAAAAGTGAACTGACATGGCATGGAAACAGAAACATGTTGGAATGATCGAAAATGATGAAGGGAATGAGCGTTTCCCCTACCATTATCCAAGGGGGGGCGCCCCGCCTCGCCAATGAGGTTTATGATTGACACATTGAACTGAGGACAAGGGTGCACGCGCCAAGCCATACCGCTTTCTCGGCTTGAACGAAAACACGCGCTTCTACTCTGTCACTGACTCACACACGCTGAGTCAGGTGCACTCGCACACAGGTAAACACACACTCCCGCCAGCAGACAGACAGCGCACAGAGAAAACAGTTGCATGGTACAGTTAGAAATAGACTAAGTTCTTCATGCACTGACCTGGTTTGAATATCCAACCTATTTGGGAACCAAACAAAAAAAAAAAAAATGGTGCAGTGCGTTCTTGAACAGGCTCCAACCTGTTTAAAAGGGCTTTTGCTGTGGATAGGAGCCGATGTTCGTTTCCCAACTTGACCTGGCAGGACATCAATGTCTTGGAGGCTGTGAACGCAGCACTAAGGCCCATTGCTGATTTGACTGACATTTTATCTGCGGAAAACCAGCTGTGACACGCACAGTGAAGAAATGATCTGAGGAGACTGAAGAAGCTCTGATGGACTGTTTCAGCTCCACTGTGTGGGAAGAGCTCTGTGCTCCTCATGGGGAGGACATCGAAGGCATCACAGACTGCATCACGCACTATATCAACTTCCGTGTCAACAACACTGTAACCACTGTGACAGTACAGTGGTTCTCCAATAACAAGCCCTGGATCAACCCTGAAATAAAGACTTTCCTGAAGAAGAAGAGAGCATTTAAATCAGGAAACAAGGAGGAGCTGAGAGCTGTGCAGAAGGAATTGAGAAGGAAAACTAGGGATGAAAAAAACACCTACAGGAAGAGGGAGGATCAGCTGCAGCAGAGTAACATCAGTGGGGTTTGGAGAAGTTTGTAGTCAATTTCAGGCCACAAACCAAACCACCAGGTTGTAGGGGACATAGAGTGGGTGAACGACTTGAACCAGTTCTTTAACAGAACCAGTCACCCATCCCTCCCCGGCCCAGTCCCCTCTGCTGTTACCCCCCTCATCTGTAACGACTGCCAGCTTTTCTTTTCAAGACTTCATACCTCTCAGCTCTGAGCCATCATTTACCTCCTTCACTTCAGAGGACTCCACCCCACAGCCCCTCGCCCCCACCTCCATCTTGTCCCTTTCATCACTTCAGGTGAGGAACGAGCAGCAAAAGATCAAGGTGCAAAAGGCTGGAAGTGGCCTGTTTCTAATCATCTCTTTGCTGCTCTAATTAAACATATCTGCCCTACTTAGTTGCTTATCTGCCGCACCGCTCACTGCTACAGCTTACACAAACATAACCACCGATATCACATAAAACGCAATACATAGTCAAAGAAACTGATACAAGAGGATGACACCCTTTAGGAGGGTTAAGAGTGAGGCATAGATAAAAGCAGGACTCACGATCTGCTCGTTGCACCTCTTGGTTCATCCTTAAGATGGGCTGAGGGGAGCCCGGTACCGAAGGTGAATGTCACTCTGTATCTGTTTCAATGTATACTCTGTACTTTGATCATTTTGGTTTTAAAACTTGATTTTATACTTAACCATTTCTCATTATTTCACAAGGTAAATTCTTTGCTGGTTTTATTGGTTGGGTCTGAGTACTGGAGAGAAACAGACCCGGTGGTGCACGGAAGTGGAAAAGGGCGCACCACATTTGGTGCAACAGGTCCCTCAGGAAACCATGCTGGCACCATTCCTCTTCACCCTTTACACTGCAGACTTCTCCATCAACTCTCCACACTCCCATCTGCAAAAGTTCTCTGATGACTCTGCCATAGTTGGCCTCATCACAGATGAGGACAAGACAGAGTACAGACAGTGGACTCAGGACTTTGTGGACTGGTGCCAGCAAAACCACCTCCTGATCAATGCTGCTAAAACCAAGGACCTGGTGGTGGATTTCCACAGATGCAGACCCACCTCACTGACACCAGTGAACATTCAGGGAGTGGACATTGAGATTGTGGACTCTTATTAGTACCTGGGTGTTCACCTAAACAATAAACTGGTCTGGACTCATAACACTGATGTGCTTTACAGGAAGGGTCAGAGCAAACTACCTCCTGAGGAGGTGTATATATATATATATATATATATATATATATATATATATATATATATATATATATATATATATATATATACATATATACACACACTATATTTTTTGTGTGAGTCTGTTTTTCTATTATTGCCTGTCACTGAAATCTGGAAATGTATGCTTCTTCTTTCAGAATTTCATTTTGTATTGATGTGATTTATTTTTACTCATTTTTTTAGTTCATTCTGAGTACCAGAACCTGCACATAATTCTAAAATTTGTCTGCGTGATTTCATAGTTTTTGCAAAAATAAATCAGATTAAACAGTACTACTCAAGTACTCAGTACTTAAGTAGTAATACTTAAGTAATACTTTTTTTACTACTTAGTAATTTTTTGGATGATTACTTTTTACTTGAGTAAAAGTGTAATAAAATTTTTGACTATGCTACCCACCCCAGACAGTGGGTGAACATTAGCTAGTTTTTAATAACTGGAAATGTGAATGCTGGTCATATAAAATGTATTTGCAATTGCCATTTTCAACCTGATCAACAGCATCTATAAAGAGGTTTATAAACATGGTATTTTCAAAGCGGTTCCTGGAGTTAATCAAATCTCGCTCTTAAAAGCATGTATGAAGCCATTAGCGGCTGTACTCATAAACACAGGTCAGTGCTGGTCAGAGTTGGAGAGTCTCATTAGTCCTAATAAGCAATTGATTTATAGCCTCCTCGACCATTTTCACTTATAGCATAGGCATTTAAAAAAAGAAACAAAAAAAAAAAAACATCCCAAAATAAAACAATGTAAATAAGCTCCTATTATACTTATATAAACATTAACTGTGCTCATCAGAATAAGACAAACAGCATCACTTACTTTGTTTAACACTTAGTTCTCATCATGGGAGAGCTGAAACCCAACAGCCTGGAGGCGGTACAGAGGATTTTGAAATCTCCATGGAGTCATCGTTTGTTTCTTTTAAAGGAAGTTCATGCTGTTTTCAACTTCTGTAATCCTCAACAGGATGTTATTTATACTGGCTTTACATTAAGTTTTTTATTAAAGAACATTTCTACAAACTGGATTTCATCTATTGATGTAAACAGCATGAGTGAGTAAGCATGGGAGGGTATGATACTTTCACCGTATGACAAAAATGAGTTCATAAAAGTAGAATGGGAAGCAGATCTTTTCGTTACAAGGCTCCTCTACTGTGGAACCAGCTCCCAGTTTTTCTGTGAGGCAAACACCCTGTCTACTTTTAAGTTTAGGCATAACATTTTCCCTTTGGAAAAAGCTTATAGTTAAAGTGGTTGATGCTGAGCTTTCTCTGTAGCTATGCTGCTATAGGCTTAGGCTGCTGGAGGACATGACGATAGCTTTTGCACCCTCAGCTTCCTTCTCCTACCCCTCATCACCTTGCGACTATGCATTATCAGCAGTTATTGCTTCCATTAACTGTGTTCTTTCCCTGTTTTTCTCTTTATAGAGGTTACATCTGGCCCAGTGTTTCTGTTTAGCTCTGACACCTTCCTGGGTGAGAGCTATTGGATGGTTGGTTGGTTGAGCTATTGCTGCCAGTAGCATCATATTCTCTCTCTACAGATGATACCCTTGGCCATGTTCTGTGTTTAACCCAGTCTCTTTCCTAGACAAAGCATCTGAAGGAGCTAATCTGTTTGGCTGTGTTTCTCTTGATGAAGCCCTTGAAAGAGCTACTGTACTTTTAGTAGGATCATTAACTCTACTATTTTTTCTCTGATGCAGTCTCTGATGCCTGGATCAGTGCTTCTGGGTTTTTTCTGTGCATCTCCTGTCTTGTCAAACCTCCACTCGGTTGCAGCAGATGGTCGTTCACACTAAGCCAGATTCTGCTGAGAGGTTTCTTCCCTTCCTCTTAAAAACGATATTTCCTTTCTACAGTTGCCACATCCATGTTGAGTATGAGGGATTGCGGCAAAGGTAACAACTTGATGCAATTAAAATGATTTAACAATCCCTTTTCTGCAAAAATCAATCTACTTTGTTTCTTTTAATAAAAAAATAAATAAAAAATAAAAAAAACCCAGATAATGTTCTTAGTTCATTCCTAAGATGGAAAAAAAAAACAAAAACAAACAAACAAAAAAAAAAAACAAAATCACAAATTTGTTTTTTTTTGTTTTTTTTTTTTTTTTGCATTTGTAATTAAAAATGCTGCCTAATACTTTCAGTTCAAAAGTTTGGTCCCATATCCCAAAAGATTTTGACTCCAATAGTTTAAAACCATGTCATACCGTTCCAGCTCATAACTAGTGTTGAATGAGCTTATTTTTTTGCTGTTACTAGTGATATATCTATCATTAGACCAACCTGCTCCCATTATATTCCCATACACATACGGCATGCTTTTTGAATTGTCCTAGATTTGTTGTACAAGGTAAATGTGTGTTTGTGTGACATTTGTTCAAGCTTTAGAAAGTTAAAGTGGTTGATGTCAAATTAAAAATGTTATTGGGATATTTGGTTGTACAGTTGAATCATAGCATCTACTGTAAGACAAAGGTAAACTTAGTAATGTCGTACTTTCATGAGAATGGAAACATACTGCCTTTAAAACCAAATTATTTGTATTTTCTTCTCTTTTCTGTGGCAACCGGTAGGTTAACGTTTAATGATAACCAGCAACCTTTAAAAATCTATTCATGTGTCTCACTCCATCTCTTCTTAATCACTGGTGTCAGGGGTTTTCTGTAAAAATTTAACACACAAATGCCACATTCAAGTAGCAGCCTGGGAAACTCAGTACTTCAGCCCTAATTTTGGGGACAATTTGAAAGACTGTGTCCTATTCTTCTGTGTTGCGCCGACCAACCTTACACAGGTTACCAGATGACATGCAAGACCCACATATTAAATAAAATAATAATAATGGGTGTTGAGTTATTATACCCAGTTCAATGGGTGTAATATACAGCATTACATTAAAAAAATGCTATGTAAAGTCTATTGTTGCCATCATTAACTTGGTGAACAATAGTGAGAACTAAAGGTGAACGTAGGATCTTTTTGTTTCATTTGAACTGGTTTTGTACCTCCTGATTATAACCACCTGTAACTCACAGCTGGATCGACACATTTTAAGATGGTAAAAAACAGCACCAAAGAGTCTATCAGTCAGCTTGCTTTCAACAGTATGACTCAAACCCCAAGGACAGGAAGTTACAGCAAAATGTTACGGAAACTTCAGTAATCATGATGCCATCTTCTAAGTAAAGCACATACATTGATAACATGGTGTAGTTACATGTGTGCATAAATAATGTACTTCTTGTCCTCATTGGTGCCATGTCCAGTTAGGAATATTACTTTCTTTACAAAGGACTAGCCTCTTGTCCACACTGTATTCTCAAATCCTGTCTTTACTGATTATTTACAGTTTTTTTTATAAATACTCTGTGCTTTCTTTTGTTGTCTGTGTCTCCTTCACAGCCATTCACTGCAGGTTTTCTGCCCCTACTAAGCCTGGTTCTGCTGCATGTTTCTTCCTGTTAAATTGAAACGTTTCCTCTCCACTGTGGTCACACCCTTGCTCAGGATGAGTGATTGCTGCAAAGTAAATGACTCAATGGAATCTGCTGGGCTTCCTTCATTAAATTTTGATCCAATTGGCATTATATGATCAAGAAAATTTGACTGTAAAGTCCTAAAATTTGTAGAAAATGTGTTTATAATTAGATCTGAATGTAAGATTGGATGTTATTAGATGTATTCTATATCATCTGATATGAAGTGAGCCACTGATAGACAACAGAAAAACTATTTCAGTGAGAAAAAGAAAACGATCAACTGCAACAACTTCTATTCAAAAGCCCTGGACAGGTAAGGAATTCATGGTACCAAATTACAGCAGCACTAAGCTGAACATGTTGCTTCTCTATCTATTCTTAGAGCCAAAATACAGCTTTTGTTTAGGTTTACGTGACTGAAATTTCCCAGAATCAAAGTCAAGCGAGTTCCTTCACTATAAACAGAACGTCTCCAGTGTTTCAGGTTTTTAATCATTTCAGCCATCTCAGTCGCCCTTCAGACCTACTCTGCATTTCACCTCTGCAGATGCAACCTATTTTCCCCAAAGAAATGTAGATTTATCCCACTGTAGTATAAAAGTGGATTTTAGACGAAAATTATATGGGTTAATTAAATCACGGGGGAATTAAATGTGCTCTTGTATAGGGAATCTAAAGTTTTAAAATAAATACATACATAAATAAATATTCTGAATCATAAAAAGGGTAATTATTAAAATTCAAAAATGGTAAAAAAGGATACTAAAATCTAAAAGTAAAAACAGTCAACTTATTATTCATTTTAAAAAGTTATTTTGTATTTAATTTTGATCTGTTTATTAATTCATAGTTTTAGATTTCACTTACATACACTCATTTTTATTCCAAGTGACTTAATTATAATTGTTAATGTCAATTTTCACTTTTACTGCATCTTTATAAATGTCCTTTTACAATTTTAAACTTTGGTCAATAATTTATACAAAAATTCAGAATGTCATTTATTTATTTCTTTATTTATAGTTTTAGATTCAACATACAAGTGCACTTTTGTGTCATATAGGCTCTGACATTTTTCTTACAAGTTAAGATTCAATTAAAGTAAAACACTAATTGCATAACTATAATATCAGTTCTTTTAACTACCCTGGCCTGGCTATTTAAAGGCTGTAACTTCATTCTATAGCTCCATACCCTATTTGCAGGTCACAAAACTGACACATCTATATTTGCATTCTCAAGACACAAACAAAACAAGCCCTTATAACCGCAGATATACATTCATACACACATGGACAAATTTGTTGGTATCCCTCTGTTCATGACCGAAAAACCAACAATGGTCACAGAAATAATCTGAAAATGACAAAAGTAATAAATAAAAATTTACTGAAAATTAACCAATGAAAATCAGACATTGCCTTTTAATTGCAGTTCAACAGAATAATTTTAAAAATAAACTAATGAGACAGGGCTGGATAAAAATGATGGCACCTTTAGATAAGATTGAACATAACTTGATCATAGTGACATATTAAACTAAGGTGTGTCCTCTAATTAGCATTACAGGTGTCTTCAAGCTTGTGATTAGTCAGTCGGCCTATTTAAAGGGTGATAAGTAGTCACTGTGCTTTTTGGTGACATGGTGTGAAACACACTGTAAATGGATCACAGGAAGTGAAGGAGAAAGTCGTTGAAATTACAAAGAAAATTATAGACCAGTAAGTTAAAGGCATCTGACCATCTCCAAGTAGCTTGATGCACCTGTGACTACAGCTGCATATATTATTCACAAGTTTAAGGTCCATGGGACTGTAGCAAACTTCCCTGGCCGTGGCTACAGGAAGATCGAAGACAAATTGAAGAGAAGGATAATACGAATGGTAACCAAAGAGCTCAGATCAATCTCCAAAGAAATTAAAGGTGAACTCAAAGGTCGAAGTTCACCAGTGTCAGATCCCATCATCCATCCATTGTTTGAGTCAAAGTGGACTTCATGGGAGACGACCAGGGAGGAAAGCGAAGCATAACAAAACGAGGCTGGAATTTGCCACAGTGCATATTTAAGAGCCACAAAGCTTCTGGGAGGATGTCCTTTGGACAGATGAGACAAAACTGGAGCTTTTTGGCAAATTAACTCCATGTTCACAGGAGTTACCAAGAAAAGAACTCTGTCCCTACTGTGAAACATGGAGGAGGCTTGATTCTGTTCTGGGGCTGCTTTGCTGCATCTGCCACAAGGCATCTTGAATCTATGTAGGGTATGATGAAATCTCAAGATTATCAAGGCACTGTGGAGAGAAATGTGCCGTCTAGTGTCAGAAAGTTGGTCTCAGTTGGTCTCAGTCGCAGGTCATTGGTCTTTCAACAGGATAGTGACCCAGCTACACAGTGACACAGCTAAAAACACCCAAGAATGGCTAAAAGCAAAACATAGGACTATTCTGAACTGGCCTTCCATGGGCCCTGATCTAAATCCTGTTCAACATCTATGGAAGGAGCTGAAACATCTGAACATGTGAAGGCACCCTTCACACCTGGGACAGCTGGAGCAGTTTGCTCATGAGGAGTGGGCCAGAATACCTGTGGACAGGTGAAGAAGTCTCACTGACAGTTACAGACATAGTTTGATTGCCTCAAAAGGTTGCACAACAAAATATTATGCCACAAGTGTCATCAGCTTAGTCCAGACCTGTTTTATTAGCTTGTTGTTTAAAATGACTCTGCTAAACCACAATTCAAAAACCAGTTTTACAAAGGCTCTATAAGATTCAGTCAGTTTGACAAACATCACCTAAAGTAGCACAGTTTCACTGAATCAAGACAAATTTGTAACCAAAAGTGTATTAAATTATAACACAATCTAAGGGCTTCATTTAAAAAAAATTACCATTACTATGGCTGCTAAAAGTGAGGGTGTTGACAGTCACTGTGTTTAAAATGAGTGTCAGCTATTTTATGTACTGCAGACTTTTGAAAAATCTTTCAGATCAATATTTTAAAGATCAAGGCTGGAATTCTAGTTCAGCTTAAAGCAGAGAAATTCAAATTTAAAGTCCTGGTCTGCTAAAACACCAGAGAGCCATCAGGAGCTTTTGAAAGCTATTTGGTTTTTTAAAAAATAAAACATTAAAAAACCAAATACACCCACCTAAATTTAGCTACAATTGTGGTATAAACATACTTAATAAAGAGAACATCATTCACTTTCTTTGAGAAAAATACAATCTGTTATGTATGAAATATCTGCAATGAAATAATGGTGTTAAATCATACAATACTCTCCAAAAATGTTATACATCCATTTTTTTTGAGACCATGAGTAAATAACATGACATTAAATGCTTTAGTAAAATCCTGCACTGCAATAATTAAATATCAGCTAGTGATAACCTAAAAAGGGGTACTGTAAAAAACATGTTTTTTAACAACATATTTAGTAACTGACCAATCAGCTTCTAGTTTAATGATTTTTAATATCTTACATATTTTTTGTTTTTCTGCAGGTATCACACTGACATGGCTGTTAAATGTTCTTTCCAATAGTGCGCTGGGGTCCAGTTGGATGCTATGAAGAAAAACATTGATATTAAAAGGGGTGGTGACATCACTGTATAAACTATTTCATGTAGTTGATATTACTGCATATGTCAATTCTCCAAAGGATCTCATTTAAAAAAAAAAAATAACGTGACCTTTTTGTAGGGGGTTGTTTTGGCAGGCCAGATTTCCCTCCTCGGTTAAAGGCCTGGGTTCGGTAATGATATGTGGCTCTAGCTAGCTGACTTCACTCTGATTGGCTACAACCATATTTGGGAAGCTCTTCAGTAAAATGTGCTGAACATCGTCTCAAATTGGGGTTATAATTGTGTGGAACGTCCCCATAAATGAACTTCAGCCACTCTTCTCTGATTCTCTCATCCTTCGGGAGTAAGTGCAAATTTCCATCCGTTTTTGAGCTCCCTCGGACATAACAGCTCCAAGGGTGCTCACCTTCAACATCACTTTGACGGAGTATTCAAAGCGTTTGAGAACGCCCACGATGCTAAAGTATACACATACACACACACACACACACACACACACACACACACTCTCACCAGGTGGTTTATTACCATTTTTTCTGTGATGTGATAAACTCCTTAAGGGGGCTCCAACCGATAGTCCATTTCAAATAATAATTTAATTTTCTTGAGTTTTCTTGTAAATTTTTCCCTTACCAGCTTGGGTTTGGATTTTTGATTTTGTTTTCCTATTAATCATGAAACAACTATGTTGAAACCAGCTTCTGATTCAAAGTGGTATTTCAGTGGATCTGGGCAAATTCATACCAGTTAAAATCTCTAATACTTCTATCCTAGTCTAAGCATTGATATTTTAAATCCCAGTTTGTGATCAGTGATACCTTCACTGCACAAAATTTTGCTAAGCATCTCATTCGAACTTTGTTTAGAATCTTTGGTCCAATTTTAAACTTCAAGGTAAAATAATAACACCATTTTCAAAGCCGATGTCTTGTCATATCAAGAAGAAATGAACAAGATAATATAATTCCAGGTGTCTGAAATCTTATCGTCACTTCTGATTTATTCAAACTTCTCTTGACTGAAAGAAAAAAAAAAAAAAAAGAAAATTAATCTTACTTCTAACTAAAAAGAAGATTCACCTGAAAGCACCATTTCCAAACTGTGACCAGTCGCCGACATCTCTGTTTTTAGCATAAAAGAGCAGTTCCTTCCTCTTTATAAACACACACTAAGCCTCCAATGATAGAAAACCTTAACGTAGGGGGGGAAAAAAACATCTCTGGTTACCTGCTAAGCAGATATCCATACAACCCCACCCCCCACTCTAATTCAATGCAGAGCAGATACCCTTGTCACACATAAATGCCACGCTTTTTCCTACCAAGCCCGTCTTCATGTGAGAGCATGTCTACATCAGATGGCTGGCATTCCTCTTGTGCAACAGAGTAAATTTGTCTGTTTGTGTACCTTGCAGTCTCTGTGAACTGCACTTACAACCTTTTTTTCTCTGCCGCTGTTTGAGCACTGTTGTGCACATGTTTGACAGTTTCTTCTACATGTTTTTCACATCACTCCTTCATAAAAGGTGAAGGAAGTTCACTCAACCACATTAAAATAGGCCAAGTGCAGTAAAGAAGAGCCTATAGACATGTTGGTTAACTGGTGTTACATAGCATTCAATTGATCATTAAATATGGTCATTCATATCCACAAATACTAAGAATTTATATTACAACAGATAACAGTCATCATGTTCTCAGTTTGCAGAATCTGGGCAGATTTTCAGTACAAAAGCGAAATCTTTAATTTCATTACAGGTCAAGGAAACTTTTTGAAATCTGAGAAACTAGTGTATCTTTTATTTGCTTGGCCTAAAGACGGAAATGTTTGCCACACCATTAGCTCTATATACCCATGAAAAAAAAAAATCCATTCTGATTTTCCACAGAACAGGTGTAAAGACTGTCTCCAGGTAGACACAACAAAAGATTGGCAGGGTTGTTATTAAATATGAGGATAACTTATGTCTTTTTAAGACACTCATAGTTTTATACTTAAATACAATTTTTTATTGAAGTAAGGTACTATTAGTGCAGGTCATTGCCAGAAGGTTAAACTTTTTCCAACATCTGGCACCTCTTGGGTTAGATGCTAAACATAAACAGCTGAAACTGTGAGAAAAAATCTTAAAGGACCATAATACATCATTCATGGCAGTTTTATGAAGCTGTACGTGTGGATTAGACATGGGCAACACTACTGCTTATCATCTACTGCAAAGAAAAAGATTAGATAATTAGGAGTATCAAGGGAGCAGCACAAAGCTGGTTTAAATCTTATCTGTCAGACAGGTTCCAGTTTGGTAATGTGAACGATAAATCATCTTCTCACTCTACGGTTACTTGTGGAGTACCACAGGGCTCTGTGCTTGGACCAATTCTTTTTACTATATATATATATATATATATATATATATATATATATATATATATATATATATATATATATATATATATATATATCCAATAGGAAAAATCATCACACTGCATGGGATACATTTTTATTGTTATGTTGATGATACTCAGCTATATCTATCCATAAATCCTGATGAATTCAATCTGTTAGGTAGATTACAGGCATGCCTTGAGGACATTAAAACCTGGATGACACTAAATTCTGTTCTTTTAAATTCTGATGAGTCAGAAGCGGTTGTTTTTGGACCAGAACCTATGAAAGAGACACTGCTTAGTCAATCATTTGATCTGAATGGCATTAAATTGGCGTCAAGTAATATAGTAAAGAACCTCTGTGTTATTTTTGACCAGGATATGTCATTTAAGTTCCATATGAAACAAGTTTCTAGAATGTCCTTCTTTCATCTCCAGAATATTGCAAAAATTACAAATACTGCCCAGGAGTGATGCTGAAAAACTAGTCCCAGCATTTGTTACTTCAAGGCTGGACTACTGTAATCCTTTACTATCAGGAAGTCCACAGAATGTAGTTAAAGCCTTCAGCTAATCCAAAATGCTGCAGCAAGAGTTCTGTTGAAAAATAAAAAGAGAGATCATATTTCTCCTGTTTTAGCTTCCCTTCATTGGTTCACTGTTAAATCCAGAACATAATTTAAGATTCTCTTTCTCACATATAAAGTCCTTAATAATTAAGCTCCATCATCCATCAGAGACCTGATTGGTCCATCTGTTCCTAACAGAGCACTTCGCTCTAAGACTGCAGGTTTACTGCTGGTTCCTGGAGTTTCTAAAAGTAGAATGGGAGGCAGATCCTTTAGTTATCAGGCTCCTCTCCTGTGGAACCAGCTCCCAGTTTTAGTCCTGTCTACTTTTAAAACTAGGTTTAAAACTTTCATTTTTGATAAAGCGCATACTTAGACTGGCTTTGGTTATTCTGAGCTATTTATGTAGCTATGCTGCCATAGGCTTAGGCTATTGGAGGACAAACTGACCACTTTTCCTCACTTTCTTCTTCTGCTACTCTCCAATTTGCATTATTTGTTATTTCAACTGTTAACTTTTTGTTCTCTTGGTTATTTTTCTCTCCATAGAAGCTACACCTGGTCTGGCATTCTGTTTGGCTGTGATGCCTTCCTGGAGGAGGCCTTCAGCTGAGATAATGCTGCCATCAACTAATCGTTCTCCTTCTCCTGCTATTAACGTTTTACTTTCATGAACATCAAAAATAATCCAACATCAGTTCATCTGTTTTTCTTGTGCATTCTGCTCTGTCTTCTCAAACCCCCAGCCGGTTGTGGCAGATTGCCACTCATACTGAGCCAGGTTCTGCTGGAGGTTTCTTCCTGTTAAAGGGGAGTTTTTCCTCTCTGCTGTTGCTACATGCATGCTTAGTATGAGGGATTGTTGTAAAGTCAACGACACAATGCCATGCGGTCGCTACATGCTCGTCCATGAGGAGTGAATAATGCAAGTCAATGACTCAATGCAATCTGCAGGGTTTCCTTAGAAACTTTTTGAACTACTTTGAATAATTAATTGAGCTTACTGAACTGTCTGATAACTAGGATCTATTGGAATGTATGTATGACTGAATTGATTTTTTTTTTCTTCTAAAGTGCCTCAAGATGACATCTGTTATGAACTGGCACTATATAAATAAACTGAATTGAATAGAGTTTGTTGGTAACAACAAATTAATATTTATGTTTGCATCTTCCAAAAACTGTTGATAAGATCTACATTTTTACTTTAGGTTCTCAATTAAACTTTGCTTAGAACATAAATAAATACTGCATTTGTATTATAAAATATGACTGAACTCAAACATTTTAAAAGTAATATTGTTGATTTAGGTATTTACTGCTATTTTCTGACTGACAAATTTTATTATTAGGAGTAATTGTCTTTGTAAGACTGACGATTCACAGGGCAGATTAGCAGTCAAAAAATATTAAATTATTTTAAAAGTATTATTTCAAATTATTCTTTAGGTCTATTTTGATTTTTCGTAAATTTTTATCAATTCATACTTTTCTTTCATTTTCTTTCTGTTTTGTAAGATTGTTTGCCTCAAAGGTTTTTATTTCTTTAGAATCTAGAAGACACATTGAATCACACTCATCATCTCAATAAAAATATGAATATTCCAAGAAACTGCTAAGAAACTACCTTATTTGGTAGGCTAACCAAGTTGCTCAAGCTCAGACACAGTGATAGAAATCTTGTTGATGGAAATGGAGAAAGAAAAATGAGGGTTAACTTCAACTGTAATTTGCTATTAGTCTTCCCAGCTTGTGCTGACTTAACTAAAAAAAAGAAGG
Organism: Anableps anableps; assembly: GCA_014839685.1. Classification (NCBI taxonomy): domain Eukaryota; kingdom Metazoa; phylum Chordata; class Actinopteri; order Cyprinodontiformes; family Anablepidae; genus Anableps; species Anableps anableps. The sequence goes on from CM026065.1 coordinate 3,200,238, forward strand.
AAAAAAAAAACAACAACAAAAAAACAATCACCTTGATATTGTGGACATAAGTAAAGGTAGGCCAAAATGTTGACTGGCTGATAAATCAGGACAATATTTGCCTATTTTTAAAATGATGGATCTAAATTTTTTTAGGTTTTGTTGATATCATAAGCAGTTATGACTTTACCTGCAGTCAATAACTGTCTTGAAGTTTTCACTTAGATCCAGTAGTTGTTCCCTGAGGAGAATTTGTAACATCTATTCTGAGAGGAGCCAAGACCAAAGCAGACTTATACAATTTCAAATCAACTAATGTTAAAGACATCAGAGCATTTTATGTGAAAGATACTTTATGAACCTTTAAATCACTGTGTTTACATTGAATGGTTGTTTATCCAGAATCTAATGGTCCTTTACGTTGCACGGCAGGAGGTGGGGCGACAATAATCTTCTACCTCCAACTAATCTGCTTCTGTGTTCTCCTCTCCACCAGTTTGTACCCCCCTTTTGATTGTATATGTGGACATTTTGGCACTTCATACACTCTTAACCCAGATGTTAGTTGTAATGTTAGTTGTAATTAAACTCTTTAGTAATGACTACTTATTATTTTATGTTAGGTAAAAAATGGTGTCCCATTGCTAAATAAAATTACTTGATTGTACTTTTCTACTAAAATATAGAGTGTTATGATCTTGTTAAGTAGAGATAACTAAGGATTATTATGTTTCTGAAGTGAAGGGGCAGGGCCTATTAGCCGTGCAGCAAATTAAATTTATTCTATACCCAGAATGCATCGCTGTAGAACTACAGCCTGTAGTTCTACAGTAAACAGTTTAAAATCTACTAATCTCTTTTGTACTTTTTAACCAAAGCCCTACCAGCAAAATCAGCAACAGAGTTAACAATACTCTATTATAAAAGTGAAATGATGAGTGAAAGGTCTGTTCCCCAAAAAAAATCACTTCCTAAAGTGCAACATGTATATATTGGAGAATGTGTGATGACAACTTTGATCCTATTAATGATTATATATTAAATTGTAACACCTGTTAGTCATGGAATAAGTATGGTTAAGTTCTGCACATTGTTATCAGCAAAGTACCTTACTAGTATATGCATCGCTTAATATCTTTTCTTCTGTAGAATTTAGTGATACATTCAACACAATTAGAAGATCACGCTAATTAAATGGGAGAATGTCATTACTATATTAGTTGTTTTCTTTGTGTGGCTATGTAAGTTTAATTTAAATTGAGAATTTTATACAACTAAGAAAGAAATTTATGTGAGCTAATCAGTTTAAGTAAAGGCTGCTAAATGTGTTTGCAACATTGTATTGCAGCTCTAAGTTAACATAACTAAAACTGTTTAGTTTCATCAGTGTGTAAAAACTAGAATGGTTTAAGGCATCGGGTTTCCACGCGATTTTCTAGTAAAGTCAACTAATTGGGGTTAAGAGTGTACTTCCATAGAGTACCTGTAAACAAACTAATGTGTACTTATAATGTGTACTTAAAAGATCTGCTTAAAACAAAGCTTTACCAAGGCACAGAAGATGAATAAAACTGTTGATCCAACCGACCTCCTGCAATCTACAAGCACACAAACATTCAATGTGCTAAAAAAAAACATATCAAGCAAATAAGACAAGAATAGTCAGCTACAGCTACCAACAAACGTGATTTTTAAATATAGACAACAGCCAAGGACAAATCCACAATGGTCGGCCTCAGGACACCATTTGGTTATTCTGTTGCAGATATATTCCATCTTGAACACTGCATACAAAGGGTTGTTTAGGTTGCTTGCCATGTTATGTTTTTCAATTCTGACTTAAAGGAAGTGGGTCTGTTCATGAAAAGTGAAACTGAGACACAGAACTTCCACACTGAAGTTATAAATAATAATTACCGGTAACGTGCAGCCTCCTGATTTTCACTTCACCAAATTAATTTAAAGTTTCTTGTTTCAGACTGTGTACACCAAGTGAAGAATGTGAGGTAACCCTATTTCCATCATGGGAGACGAAATGGAGATGGTTGAGGAATATAAATACCTTGGTGTTCATCTAGACAACAGACTGGACTGGAGCCTCAACAGTGAAGCCGTCGACAAGAAGGGATAGAGCAGACTGTATTTTTTGAGGAAGCTAAGATCCTTCAAGGTTGCAGATCTTCTCCTCTGTCATCATCTGCAGAGCCAGGGACCTAAAAAGGCTGTATAACCTGATAAAGAAGGCTGGTTCTGTTCTGGGGATGACTGTGGAACCTCTGGGGATGATGGTGCAAAGAAGGGGGACCATCCTCTTCATGAGACTGTCATTGGAAAACAGAGGCTTTTCAGTCAGAGGCTTCTTCAGATTGGTCGTAAAACGGCCCGCTACAGGAGATCTTTCCTGCTCACAGCCATCACCATCTATAATAACTACTTAATTAAATGAGTTACATCAACATTTAATTTCCCTTTGGGATAAAAAAAAAAAAAAAAAAAAAAAAAAAAAAAAAAAAAAAAAAAAATTTTTAATTGAATTTTGAACTGAAAAGGGTGCATCGCAATTAATTAGAATATTGAAAGGGTTATTGATTTCAGTAACTCAAAACTTAAAAATTTAATTACAACAGTGTGATTTATTTCATGCATTGAGTTCTGTAGATTTGGATTTTGTGGTGTACAACAAATGAATAAAGTTTCTAAGAATACTAGAATAACATAGAACCGGGGGTCACGTTAACCGAATATTTTCTGTCTTCAGACTGTTTGTTTTTTTTTAAACAGTGGCGGAAAAATCTGAAGGCCATCCGTCATGTTGACAGGTTGCACTTCACACACATGACCACTTGGTACAGAGGCACAGTCATTTCAACTTTACGCACTGTGTACATCACGGAGCCAACTGAATCAATCAAAAAAAAATTCCCATCTAAGGTTTTTCTCTGACCTGAACTTGATGCAACTCGCTGGATCCAGGAGCTGACAGGAAGTTGAAGAGCTATGGACAGGGGGGTGTGGAGCACGTCTGGTGCAGCTGAACCACCAGCACAGGAGGAACGCATGCTGCAGGATTTCCTCCCGCTGTAGCGAATGCTTGCGGGATCAGAAAACCCCTCGTTCAGAGACTCTTGCTGACTTCTGATCACTTCAATTGGAGAAATGTTCCCCAATTTCAGAACTTTGGCTTAAGTGGCGCTTGTAATTCCAGTCTCCAGCAGAGCATGGATTCAGCCTCCAGATCACCCTCAAAACCCCTAAGACATTTGAATACGCACAAGTGGGTGCTCAATTCAGGTCCATGTAGACCAGGAGGAAGTTGTGAGACTGTGTTCAAGCCACAGCAGGTGAATCATTCATAATTTAAATGCACTTGTTAATTGCAGAAAAAAGCTACATGTATTCATCTGCTTGATATGTGATGGCACGATGTGGATTTTCTGTTCAGCTTGTTTGGGTTGAATATTAGATAAAATGAATGAAAATTAAATAATATTGAATATGTCATTATTATCATTTTACAAATTGACGAGTAAAAATAGATTATGATGGGGGTTCGACTCCGTCAGTTAAAATGACAGAATGAAAAAAAACTCTTGCGCAACCTCTGCATACAACCAATAAAAAGTACTTTTTTGAAACGTATTGTTAAAGCCCAAACAATCTGTTGACTCGACTACAAAAACATCAGAAAAAGATAACCCAAAAAAGTGATTGCCAAAGAAGCTCACACTGTGCTGTATGGAAAGTTGAGTGGAAGGAAAAGTTTAGTGGCAAAAGGTACACAGCCAATCAGAAAATCAATGTGCTCAAGTTGCTTGAGTTTGAGAGAGAGGTTTCCAGTTAATAATGATTTAGGGAGCTATGTTATGTACTGGTGTTGAGTCCTTGTGTCCAAGTCAGCATAGTCATCTACCAGGAAACCTTAGGGTGCATCACACTTGCTCTCTGGTCTCAAAATTTATGGAGATGCTAGTTTAATTTTCCAGCAGGACCATATCACTGTGCTTGATTGACCAGCATACTGGCCTGACTTCAACCCCAAAGAGATCTATGGCGTTCATTCAAAGTAGATGAGAGACAACTGAGCCATGCAGACGAGCTATAGGCTGCTATCAAAGCAACCTGAGCTTCCTCAATACCTCAGCAGAACCACAGGCTGATCTCCTCCACACCACACTGATGCAATAATTCATGCAAAGGAGCCCTGACCAAGCATTGAGCATATGTATTGTTCATATGTACATACTTTTTAGTTGGCTGTAATAAAAATTCTTATTGGTCTGATGTAATATTCTACTTTTCTAGGAAATTAAATTCTGGGCTTTTATCATCTGTAAGCTATAATCATTAAAATGAGCAGATCCAAAGGCTTGAAATAGATGAGTTTCAATTTTTTTTATTGAATAACTGAAATGAATTCACTGACATTCTAACTAACAGATGCATTTATTTCTATGTGCATTATCACTGCACAAAAAAGATAAATGCCCTCATCATTTGTGCTACTTGTAAGATGTTAATAAGGTCACATTATGTACAGCTAAAACTAAAATGTGCATCAAGACTACTAATGCTTTGATTTAAAGGTCCTCTCTTTTGATATTAAACAAAACACTGCATAAAAGAGGTGCAAAAAAAAAAAAAAAAAAAAAAAATCGCTTAAAATGTCGAGCCTCATATGAGCATGCCTGAGATTACACAGATTAATCTGCATTGATGTGTGACCATGTGACCATCTCATCTTAGGTTCCCAAGTGAGCAAGCGGCTGACTGTTGATGCATGTGACATCACTTCCTGCTAAATCCATCCTTCAAAGTGATTCTCACTGTCTAGTAGAAGCCTTTTAAATTCTCGCCAAAAATACCTCACACAGACATTAGCATTAAATTACCCTGAAGGAAATTTCCACATCCTCAACAGCTTGAGTAATAAATCCAGTTGAAGGAGCCAAATGGAATGGCGTGTGTGCGCTCATCATGTCTGCTGCTTCGCACTTGTCGATGCATGTGCATGTCTAAATTTAATGAAGCTTTGGGTACAAAAGACATATAAGACAACAGCTTCCTGATATAACTGATCCGCAAATTAAACTCTTAGACATAAACAACCTGAAGGTAACTCACAACAGGTCACTGGTAAAGAAGACAGCTGTTCATAATGTATTTTATTCCAGAAGTTTAATGGAAAATTGAGTGAAAGGAAAAAAGTGTGGTAGAAAAAGGTATACAACTAACCAGTTAAAAATATCCTTTTCAATTGCTCTAATGCAATGTTTGGATTTCCTCTGAAATTGTAGGGTTTTCATTACATATATACAGACTGTAAAACATAATACAAAATAACTGAAATAAATGTCTGAAATATATAATCTTCCGGGTAAAGAATCTACACAAGTTCCACTTTTTCAACTGAATAAATGAATTTTATTTTTTTAGATATACTTGTATTATTTAGGAAATTAGACTGAACATTGCACAGACTTGACTGATACTGCTGTGGATGTATGCATATAAACTTCCCAGGCTGCATGCATAACTGATAAGTTTATATCTCTGATCTGAACTTTAGTCAAGAGTTGGAGTCTCACACACACAGTAGCAAAAAATCCTCTCATGTTGTTTTTTTGTGCAAAAACTTTTCTCTATATTTAGGAGTTTTTTTGTTGTCAGGTATCTGATGGAAACAAACCGGGAAACCTAAGCTACCTGTCTAAGACTTCAACTAGCCTACACTGCATGTTTACACTACATCTGCTATCAACTTGGGGAAACTCACCACACTGTGTGCACGCACTCAGTTGTACACATGAAGTGTTACGTTTTCTCTACCCACAATTTCATTTCCTGCTGCACCACCAGGGCTGTCACAGAGAAATCAGTCTGTAGCTTCAGGAGACAAAGGTACCTCAGTTTTTTCTCTTAGAACTCCCCAGTTTTGCACAACTCTTCCAAACCCGGGGAGGCTAATATAGAAACTGTGGTTGCCATCTTCATGAGTGTCATGCAGCTGGTCACATGACCAGGGCCAGATGAGTTCAGGTGGGTGTTTGAGATGGACCAGTGAGGAAGAGGAAGTGATACTGGGAGCAGAAAAACATTTGCAGCAGTACTGTAGCACCCATGTGGTTGAAGGGATGTTACTATGTTTTGTAAGGGCCTGTTTTGTGAAACCATTTCGTGCAGTGGTCCATGTCTAGACACCCACCCACTCACCAATGACTGTGATGAGCAGTTGCCCACCCACCCACTCACTCACTCAGTCACCCACCCACCCACACACACACACAGGCCCACCATTTCACAGCTCCATTGGAGATGCGTCTGTTGAGAAATCTAACTTTCTGCAGCGTCTCCCTCCCATGATCTCTCCAGACATCTCAGCTTTCAGCGCCCGTTCCGCTCTTCTACTCTTACATCTCACCGCGTCTCCCTTCAGCCTCTTCGAAGCGCTCTCGCTGTCATTAGGCAGCGTTGGCGAGCAACCGCCTTGGGTTTGACACCTGCCTCCCAACACAATCATGCCATCAATGAGGGAGCCAACAGGTCACTCTGACAGCGTGCGGACCTGCATTACACACACACCCAGAGCAAACAACAGTGGTGTAACTAAGGAAAAGGGGGCCAAAGGGCCCACGACCACCCATATAAATATCCTACAATGCTCAGACAGAAATATTTACAGTATATTTATGATATTTTATTTATACTAGGTATGTTACAACCAGCAGGTTTTTATTTTTTAGTTCAGGTTGGAATTTCAATTTTGCTCTGACAAAAGCATGTTTGATTTACCTCGAGATGAGAAGAATTTTTTTTAAAAATTAAGCAGTCTGTTAATGTTTTCAAGCACCTACAGCTAAAAACAGATACTTACATACACTGTGTATACCAGGGGTGTCTTAAGTATGGCCCAGGGGCCATTTGTGGCCCTTGGACTGATTTTTTGGCTATAGCAAGAGTTTTGAAGTGACCCAAATCCTGTTTTTATGACCGAGAATAACTTTGTTCAACTAAGCCTAAAAGAATTTGAAAACTAGATACCTTTCTTTTAATACAGCAAAAGTGCAAAATCATGTTTAAGTTTTGGATCTACAACGAATAAAACCCAATTTCTTCAACAACAACAAAAAATTATGATAATAACAAAATCGAGCGACATTATTTGCTTGTTTTTTGGGGAAGGGACTGGTGCACTTCACATCATAGATAACATCATGAGGAAGCAACACCTCATGTCAACAAAACAGTTAAAGCTTGGGCACAAATGGGTCTTTTAAATGGACAGCGACCCTAATCATACCGCTAAATTAGTTACAGTTTAAAGAGTCTTATGGACATCAAAGCCAGTGGTTTGGAGTGGCCATCACAAAGTCCTGATCTCAGTCTAATGGGAAATTTGTGGGAAGAGGTGAAAAGGTCTGTGAGCCTGAAAGCCTGATTTGGGTTACACCAGTTCTGTCAGGAAGAATGGGCTGAAATTCAAGCAAACTGTTGTGAGAAGCTTGTTGGTCCCAAGTCAAACAGCTTAAAAGGCGATTCTGCCAAATACTAATGAAACGTCTGATTTTGAAGTGAACTAAAAATAAACCTGAGAAATTTTTCTTTCATTATTCTCTCATTTAGGAAATAGAAATCCTTTTTGTACTCTTAACTGACCAAAAACTGGACATGTTTAGGGATGACTGATCCTGCAGCGAGAAACAGATTTTATACAAAAGGTTTGGATTCCAACAAAAATTGGAAATAATTTATATTTGAATTCAAACTTAATTGTTTAGTTTAAAAATGCAAGCAGAATGCCTTTTCTGCTTAGCAGAATGTTCTCTGTAGCTGTTTTCATGAAAATAGGGCAGCACAATTTATCAAATATTGACCACAATTTTAATTTTAGCTACAAACGTTTATAAAAAAAAACATGTTATTGTCAGAAAAAAAATTATTAAAAGGACTCTTTCCAATGCCTTCCACAATGCAGAAAAAAGATGAAGGAATCAACTGTAAAACATGTCAGAATGTGCAATTTATTAATGTGTGGATTACATCTAACAAGCTGAGAGTTTACATTAACATCCACAATGAAATTACCGTGATGGAGGGATCCTTGTCTTTTTATATGTAAAGGAATTATCTAAATTGTAAATCTGGAAAAACCAGAAAAATGTTATGACTATGGATTAACATGAAGAATTAATGGAGTCCTGCTCTTGTATAGGAGCTTTAAATGAAGTGCATTTACAACCATAATAAGTAATTGTGATCATTAACTGTGATTTGAAATTGACCTAAATTTAAAATCCATATCTGTGCAGTCCAGGGTGAAAAATATATTCAAAAGTAACAAAAGTGACCATTGGACTGAATAAAATGATTGCTACAAACCAATTTAATATTTTACATTTATTCTATCCATTAAAATGGCAGAATATCATTCAAAGATCATTTGTTGAAGGTTTTATGTTGATACATAGAAAATATGTCTCAACTTAAGCATCTTTTTATTTTTGGGTCACAACTTCTCACAGGTTTTAATGTAAACCAAGGGGCATAAATTACTGCAGAATTTCAGCGTTTAGAATGCTGTAACTGCCTTAATGTTTCGACTGATTCATCTTTGAATCAATTCAACGTATTTATAGAGCACCCATTCACAACAAAGCCATATCTATGCACTTTAAAAAACAACAAGTCCAATTAATTTCCACAAATAGAAATCCAAATCCACCCATTATTATCCAAATATAAAGACAGATTCAAACACAGACATTCCAGATCAATATCAGCTATAGTCAAACTCAGTTTCTAATAACTACTAGTAAAAAATTAATCTGTCAGGAAAGCTTGAGAGAATCAAGCTGTTGATGGTCTTCAGGAATCCCTCCTCCTAAGCAGACAAGTGGCAAAATGGAATGAAACAACACATTTTTAATCTATAGACGTGATCTTAGGAAAACTCCTTTACTGCTCTTAAATTAAATTGTTTGTTTAGATATACAATCCTTGAAAATTTTGCTAACCTTTCTATTAATTTAAGATAGGAGAAAGCATGTTTTAATGAGTTGCAACCTTTATTTATTTCTATGCGTTCTTCATAGTGTTCTACTTTGACACTTATTCAGGACCCTGTTTCTCCACATATGACAACAGCATTATAAAACCCCAGAAATTCTGTTCTGGCTTTTGCTTTAAGGAGTGACACCACAGCACAGGCGTGCCACCCCTTTAAAAACCTTCTGGAGGCAGTCCTGGATACTGATGATCAGTCCACACACCCACAGCCATATGGAGGCAAACAATGGTCACAGGGCCAAAACTGGACGTTGTACTACTATTTCCATTGGCTCAAAGGGAGATTATGACCCACAAATTGGCCTTTTCATCCCTTCTGATTCAATTTGATACCCGAAAACAATCCATTCTGTACCCATGCACATAAACTATTGCATATCAGTTTATTTTTAATGTATCTTTGTCATGAATTCTAGAGCTAATTAGTCATAAAAACCCTCAAATATACATAAAAAAGCCATGCGCCCCTGGACATCAAACATCAATCCACACACCCACAGCTATACATGATTTGTGAATGAGCCCTTACCTTGGCACTGGAATCCCTGCTTCCCAAAGCCCCTGTGGACAGAAGACAGGGATGTGAAACTTGAGGAATTCACTGACAGAGATACCCTACATGCAAGGATATCCAGCCGCACACATTAATCAGCACACGGAGAAGCAGCAACATCAACAGCGGGCCCCCTTGCAACCAGCAGCATTCCTCCACCAGTTTCAGAGGTTGGTGGTGGAGGGGGGTGGATGCGGTAAAATAGGAAAGCCGAGCAGCGATGCCTGCTGTGCGGCTGAAGGCAGCACATCTCTACCGTTCCCTTCTTTTCCCTTCCCTTCCTTCTGTGGAAGGCCCGCGGTGCTGTCGCATTGAATGGCGCATCGCCGTGTTTTTTGGTGACAGATTTTAGCACTGCGGCGTCGGTGTGTGAGAGAGGCCGGTCAGAGCCTCCGCAGCAGCAGCAAGTGAATCACCTGTGTCCTTTTGGTTCGCAGCGCGCGCTCACACTCACCAGATGAAGTCCGTGCAGTGGCTGCAGAAGGTCGGCTGCTTGAAGAAGCGCGCGATGAACTTGTGGTTCTTCACCTCGTGCACGTTCTTCTGGCGGAGAGCTCCCTGACGGGCGAAGCCACGCGCGCTCTCCGGCGCCTCACCGTCGCTGTTGGGGTCAGCCATCTTAACGAGGAAGCGGTCCGAGAGGTACGAGGGGTGAGGAGAGCGACGACAAGGAGGGAGACGCGACGGAGGCGGCGGGGCAAACGAGTCTGGGTGCAGGTACCACCTCCTCCTCCGCCTCCTCCGCCTCTTCGCCCCGCTGACCGCCTCGGTGTCTGTCGCTCGTGCTGCCGGTGATTTTCACGATCTGCGTCCAGCTCGCGTTGAAGCTGCTGCTGCTTCTTCCGGCGGCTCTGCTTCCCTGTTCTCAAAGTGTTGCTGCTTACAGCTCTGTCTCTATCTCGCAAACAGCCTGCCGCGCTGATCGCTCAAACTACCACCGATGCACACACATGCGCGCACAGAGCTTTCTGTCAACAGCAGCACAAGTTATACCTCGAGCATTGCATATTTCCACAGTACATAGTGGATTACAGGAGGCGCACACACCCACTCCAGGCAGGAGTTGTACCTCAGTAGAGAAACAATTTATCAACTGGGGTCCACACAGATTCAAATGGATGCTCTTACCTGGGTACATTTTGTACTGAAATACTGGGTAATAAACTTTTCAGATTCACACCCACCAAATAGCAGCCTTTGCAGATTTGTCACTGACTTAAGTATACAGGTGCATCTCAATTAATTAGAATATCATTCACAACTTCATTTATTTCACCAACCCCGAAAGTGAAACTTTGTATAATATACAGATTTACTGTACACAGAGTGACATATTTCAAATGTTTAAGTCTATCAGTGACGTAGAAATCTTGGCTTAATCTTCAATTCTGCCATGTCATTGGACTACCACTCTCGTGGTTTAATCAAAAACTGATTCTTTCAGTTAAGATATATTTCAAAGCTTTGAAATTTGGTGTCTGAAGTTGAATTAGAGATGATAATTCATGCTTTTATTTCTTCTCATCTTGACCACTGTAACAGCCTTTTAGGAACAAGACGTGTTTAAAAAAGAAGGATCTTGACCATCTCCAGGCAGTTCAGAATGCTGCTGCAAGGCTTTTAACTAACACACCTAAGAGACAGCACATCACCCCTGGTTTAATCTCTTTACACTGACTACCAATAGGCTTTTAACAGTTCCACTACCTCATTTTAAAACCAGAGGAGATAGGTCCTTTAGAGTTGTGGCTCCTGGATTGTGGAATCTGTTACCTTTGTCTTTGCGCTGTCTGGACTTTGTTCATTCTTTTAAGAAACAGCTAAAGACCTACTTGTTCTGATTGGCTTTTTACTAGTTTTATGCTGTATGACGTTTTTATATGTTGTTTTATTCTCCTTTTATGTTTTCGCTTTCTGCGATGTTTCATGGTTGTATTACTGCACAGCGCCTTGTGGTTTTATCCTGTGAAAGGTGCTATATAAATAAAGTTTACCTTCCCTTACCATACCCTGCCATAACTATGCCCTTACCAAACCTTGCAGGGTTTTTTTTTTTCTATTTTTACATTTTTTCCCTGCATCAGATTTGCTTGTTTTTCAGTTGAACTGTACGGAATCAAGGTCACATTAAAGGTACAGGAAAGGGAATTTGAACAGGGATTTGTAGACCTTTTATACCACCTATATCTCCAAGCAACCTCTTGCTGGTTGATATTATTAGTTTGGGGCATTACTTGTAAAAGATAAGTCATTTCTGTACAGCTAATGTTCATCTTACTGTGATCCTTAATCCCTGGAGTGAAGCAGCTGAAGTGAGGTTCCAATTAAAAATCCGTGGCCTTTGTTTGAGTTAATTAGATACTAGAATCGTCATAGAGTGTTTAAAACAATTCATTTTTATCCTTTATTTAACAGACTGAGAAAAGTCTTCCCATAACTCTCTGCTTTTCTGGTTAGATTAAAAAAATCATTCAAAATGATTTATGTCTCTACATCAGCTGCTGCAGCTCATATCCATTTATCTGTTGTTCATTGCTTAAAGTTGTCTAATATTTGTAATCTTTATTGAATCCTGTCACAAAACATTATCATTAATGGCAGGTGTTGACACTTTTTGTGTGAAAGGCCTTAAAAAGAATTCATCTTTTTTGCTCCTGTACTATCTTACACTAAAAATTTAGAAAAACGTCATTTTTAATTTGAGTACAGTTATTCCGTGGGGAATAAAAAACATTTATTTAAACATGGGGTCAGGGAGCCTTGAGCAAATCTATAAAGGTGGATAGCATCTACATATATTGTTTATGAGTAATGCCAGCAAAGAGACTTTTCTGTCCTCCCATCACAAATGTAGACATGTGGAAATGGGCTACAGTGAGCTATGATCAGATGAGATTTAGCTTCAGCTAGCACGCCACGCATTTGCAGGGGGTATTTGCGGCCCCAGGACTGATTTTCTGTGGCCCCCAACTGCAATTCAAGAATGGGACAAATTTGCCCTCCAGCAAAGGTGGTTGACAGAGAGAGAGTGACCAAAATCCTGTTCTTGTGCTGGAAGTAGACAAAATCTTTGTGTATTTTTTTCCAAATTAGTCCCAAAGAATTTGAAAAGTGGATGTCTTTCTTTTAATGAGGCAAACATGCAAAACTCCTTTTCAGGTTTTGGCTCAACATTGCTCAACATTGATACACATCGCTTAGCTACAAAATATTGGACTACTTTGTTTTATGAAAATATTGCATGCGTAGTTTATTGTTGATCAGATTAAAAAAAAATGATGCTTTGATACTTTTTTTTGTAGCGTTAGCTCTTAAAAAGGTTGTAGTTGTTGGCCCATTAGTACTTTTGACTTGATTTTGGCCCATGTGACAAAAAGTTTGGACACCCGTGTACTATATTTTTCCCCTTCTGAATAAATGTTCTCAAATTATAGGTTGGATGTTTCTATTTTTTCAATGTGAGTTCATGCTCCTTCAATAAAATATGAAGTTATTTCACGACTTTCTATATATCTTTATTAGGGGAACCAGTACATGTGCTAGACAGTGTAGCACTGTGCTATGCAATTTGATAATGATCGGTTTTATATGACATTTTCATGAAAAAGAGCAATTTCATTTTTGTGTCTATCAAAAGACTCAGTGTTCTAATTTGAATGCGGGTAATGGGGTATCCCCCTCTGATTGCATTCAAAATCACAGATTGAGCTGAGGCTCAATCTCTCTTCAGCAGCCATGCTGTGCGTGGGAGGTTATGTGTGAATGAAGGAAACCGCTGCCTCTTGAGGATTTGAACCTGTGATGTTACAGGTTTCATGTGAGAGCAGGGCTAAAAAAGGTGTCCCTCTGTCACCTGCCCACAGCTCAGAGCAGACGCGTAGCAGCAACAGGGTTCAGCTCCACTGATGTGTTCAGTGAAGAGTCTATTTTAAATTTACATGAGACGTTATGTAAGTAATCATGTGCAAAGTGTTTTACCAAACACACTGATTAATTCAGTGACTGTATGGTCTGCTTTTAAAAAAGCTCTGACTTTATAGCAACTCAATACTATCAGAGGAAAACTATGAAATTCCTTGAATATTTGACTTGCATATTAAATCATCTCTAATTTATTTGCCTTCAAGGATCCAGACTTTAGTGTAATATTTTAAAGTGGTCTTGATTAAGACTTAATCAGGCTTTGTGAAGGTTTTTTAATTTTCGTTGTGCTTCAGCTGCATTTGCTCTCTTTTTCTATTCAGGTGTTAAACCTGACCTTGACGGTCGGTTAGGATTTTATGTGAACATGTGGGGGTTTAAAAAATTAAGTGTCACCCTAAAAACCAGTCAACTCACTTTAGTCTTTAACATTTCTTCATGTAAAGAAAATCAAACAAATTAGGCTTTTAGTAACAAATTGCCAAAAAATCTGTTGTAAATTTCGAGCTTTGCAAACTTCTGTCATGTGTCGACACAACACTGACTCACTCCTCAAGTGTGGGAGCCAATTTCATATCTGAATGATTCAGAGGTTAGAGGTAAAAGGCTCAACAAAAACAAAAATATATCAGAAAATGTGGGAGGGGCAGCGAAAGGCAACCATTTTTTAGACAGCCTGAAACTTTCATCAAAACTGTGATAAAACATCAATTGAAAGTCCTGCTTCTTGGGTTTAAAAGATTAAGGATGGTTTAATATTTTTGACTGCATTCTGTCTCAGCAGCATTTTCTTCTTGTGTTTTTGTGAGTTTCTCTTGGCATTCATAAAATTTAGCTCAATCTGTCCTTCCATCAACTCTAACCAGTTTCCCTGTCTCTACTGAAGAAAATGATACCCACAGCATAATGCCACCACCACCACATTTCACCCCTGTAGGGTGGTGTGATAAGGGAAATGTGTCGTCGTTGGTTTTGCACATAGGCCAAAAGTTTGATTTAGGTCTAATCTGCACTTCATCTTCTGCTTGTTTGCTGTGTCTCCTACAGGGCTTGTGGCAAACTGCAGCGGGTACTTCTAACAGCTTCCTTTCAACAATAACTTTCTCCTTGCAACACGTCCATCAAGACCAGATTTGTGGAGTTACACTACTTTGTGTAGGTCTAGCACAAAAATATCCCCAAAAACCACATCAAAGTTTTTAGTTGTAACTTGACAAAATGTGAAAAAGTTCAAGGAGAGTGAATACCTCTGAAAGCCATTATATATGCAGTAAAAGAGGTGGTGGTTATAAGCTATATTAAAAATAAACTTTAGTGTAGGTAAAAATAATGCGAACCGAACCTCGGATTCAGGAAGAGCAGTGTGGTTTTGGTCCTGGCCGTGGAACACTGGACCAGCTCCACACCCTCCGCAGGGTCCGGGAGGGTGCATGGGAGTTTGCCCAACCAGTCTACATGTGCTTTGTGGACTCAGAGAAGGCATTCGACCGTGTCCGTCGCGGAATCCTGAGGGGGGTACTCCGGGAGTATGGGGTACCAGGCACTCTGATATGGGCTGTAAGGTCCCTGTATGACCGGCGTTAGAGCTTGGTCCGCATTGCCAGCAGTAAGTAAGGCTCGTTTCCGGTGAGAGTTGGACTCTGCCAAGGTGGCCCTTTGTCACCGATTCTGTTCATAACTTTTATGGACAGAATTTCGAGGCACAGCCAAGGTGTTGAGGGGATCCGTTTCGGTGGCCTTATGATTGTGTCTCTGCTCTTTGCGGATGATGTGGTCCTATTGGCTTCATCAGCTTGTGATCTACAGTTCTCACTGGAGCAGTTCGCAGCTGAGTGTGAAGCGGCCGGGATGAGGATCAGTGTCTCCATATCTGAGGCCATGGTCTTGAGCCAGAAAAGGGTAGAGTGCCTTCTCCGAGGTCCTGCCTCAAGTGGAGGAATTTAAGTATCTCGGGGTCTTGTTCATGAATGAGGGAAGATGGAGCGGTTGATTGATAGATGGACTGGTGCTGCGCTGGCAGTGATGCGGGCGTTGTACCATTCTGTCGTGGTGAAGAGAGAGCTGAGTCAAAAAGCGAAGCTCTCGGTTTACCGGCCAATCTATGTTCCTATCTTCATCTATAGTCATGAGCTTTGGGTGGTGACCGAAAGAACAAGATCATGCATACAAGCAGCCGAAATGAGTTTCCTCCGCAGTTGTGTCTGGGCTCTCCCTTACAGATAGGGTGAGAAGCTCGATCATGTAGGAGAGATTCAGAGTAGAGCCGCTGGTCTCGTCGAGAGGAGCCAGTTGAGGTGGCTCGGGCATCTGATTAGGAAGCCTTCTGGACACCTCCCTGTTGAGGTGTTCCGGGCACGTCCCATCGGGAGGAGACCCAGAGGAACACCAGGTCCTTTGGGATTCCCTCAGAGGAGCTGGCCCAAGTGGCTGGGGAGAGGGAAGTCTCGGTCTCCCTGCTTAGGCTGCTGCCCCCGGGACCCGACCTCGGATAAGCGGAAGAAAATGGATGGATGGATGGATGGATGGATAGGTAAAAATAATAGAATAAAACTGTGATGAACTATGAAGTCAAACAGGCGAGTAATGACAATCTACTACAGGGGATTTAAAAACAGAAGGTTGATTTTCTGCCTGGTAAAGCATTTCTGTGTTGATATGGTCATGTACAGTGGCTTGCAAAAGTATTCATACCCCTTGAACTTTTACACATTTTGTCCCATTACAACAACAAAGATAAATATATTTCATTAGAATTTTATGTGAAAGACCAACACAAAGTGTTATACAATTGTGAAGTAGAAAGAAAATGATACATGATTCAAATAATTTTTTAAAATAAAAACTGAAAAGTGTGATGTGCAAAAGTATTCAGCCCCCCAGAGTCAATATTTTGTGGAACCACCTTTTGCTACGATTCCAGCTGCCAGGCTTTTAGGGTGTGTCTCCACCAGCTTTGCTCATCTTGTCACTGGAATCTTTGCCCGTTCTTCTTCGCAAAACAACTCAAGCTCAGTCAGATTAGATGGAGAGCATTTGAGAACACCAGTTTTCAGAACTTGCCACAGATTCTTGATTGGGTTTAGGTCTGTACTTTGACTGGGCCATTCTAACACATGAATATGTTTTGTTTTAAACCATTCTATTGTAGCCCTGACTTTATGTTCAGGGTGGTCGTCCTGCTGGAAGGTGAACCTCCGCTCCAGTCTCAAGTCTTCTGCAGACTCCAACAGGTTTTCTTCCCAGACTGCCCTGGATTTGGCTCCATCCATCTTCCCATCAACTCTGACCGTCTTCCCTGTCCCTGCTGAAGAGAAGCACCCCCAGAGCATGATGCTGCCACCACCATATTTAACAGTGGGGATGGTGTATTCAAAGTGATGTGTAGTCTTAGTGCTGCATCACACATAGCATTTTGCATGTTGGTCAAAAAGTTCAACTTTGGTCTCGTCTGACCAGAGCACCTTCTTCCACATGTATGCTGCGTCCCCAACATGACTTCTGGCAAACTGCAAACGGGACTTCTTATGGTTTTCTTTTAGCAATGGCTTTCTTCTTGCCACTCTTCCATAAAGACTACCTTTGTGCAGTGCACGACTAATAGCTGTCTGGTGGACAGATTCCCCCACCTGAGTTGTGGATCTCTGCATTTGGTCCAGAGTTACCATGGGCCTCTTGGCTGCATCGCTGATCGCTCCTTGTTCAGCCTGTAAGTTAAGGTGGACGGCCTTGTCTTGGTAGGTTTACTGTAGTGCCATACTCTTTCCATTTCCAGATGATGGATTGAACAGCGCTCCATGAGATGTTCAAAGCTTAGGAAACCTTTTTATAGCCTAAGCCTGCTTTAAACGTCTCCACAACTTTCTCCCTGACCTGTCTGGTGTGTTCCTTGGACTTCATGATGCTGTTTGCGCCCCAATATTCTCTTAACCAACGTCTGAGGTGTCACAGAGCAGCTGTGGCACCTGGATTTGGACTGAGATTAGGTTACACACATGTAGACTTTATTTAGTCATAAGCAATCATCAGGGAACTTCTGAAGGCAATTGGTTTCACTCAGAAAAAAGGAGACTGAATACTTTTGCACACCACACTTTTCAGTTTTTTATTTGTAAAAAATGTTTTGAACCATGTATAATGTTCTTTCAACTTCACCATTGTATAGCACTTTGTGTTGGTCTTTCACATAAATTTCCAATGAAATATATTTATGTTTGTGGTTGTAATGTGACGAAACATGTAAAAGTTCAAAGGGTATGAATACTTTTGCAAGCCACTGTATGTTAGATCTATCATCCTGCCAAAAGACCCAATGATGAACCATTTCCTGTTTCCTTGCACCATCTCCTAGATTTTTATTAAGATCTCCTTGTATTTCAATTAATTCTTGATATCATACAGTTTGACAAGGTTCCCAGGATCCCTGGAAAGGAAAAAGGCCCACAACATCACATCCTCCACTATACTTAACAGTGAGCATAGAGGAGAATCAAACTGCAGAAAAGCTTGTGTTTACCAGTAATGGACGTACATTTCTCCTTTGAAACCATCATTTCAAAATGATGGGGAAGTGTCATCAAATAGAAAGAGGATGTCAAATTGCTGAATAAGTGTTTTCCAGATTTTATTGAGAGCCTTCCTGGTTTCAGTTTATGGCCTTCTACAACACTTTGTTTTGTATCAAATTTTGACTCCCTCAGTTGTTGCTAATTGTAGAATTTTCCAGTTTCTTGAATGTTTTCAAAATCTTTTAAATTATTTTTTTCCCCTAAACATATTGTAGTCAATGACATTTTAAACTAAGAACAATACTAAAATGACAAAAAATTATTTTCTTTCTAACACTGTTGAAGACATAAATTAAAGTATTTGAATCACCAAATTTACAGTAACAAATACTGCATTTGACTGTTATTTGTTACTTTTTTTATTCTAAACACACACACACACACACACACACACACACACACACACACACACACACACACACACACACAAGAGCTTCACAAGAACTTTCCATTGACTTCCATTCATTTTTCATTCATTTTTACAGCCTAACCCTGACCCTTACCCTAAACCTAACCATTACCAGTGCATGCCTAACCCTAAACCTGACCTAAACTCAATTCTCATCTTGGTCCTAAACCTAACCCCTAATCCAAAAACAACCTTTCTTCTTATGGGGGCTGGACTTTGGGCCCCATAAGGAGCATTCGGTCCCCACAACGTAGGATTTATTAGGAAAATGGTCCTTACAATGTACCAAATACAGGGACACACACACACACACACACACACACACACACACACACAAACAAATGCATAAATGTTAATTTAGGGAATTAGTATGACACTGGTCTGGATTTATTACCCTTCATGTTTGTATTATGCCGACTAGTTTGCTCACAATTATGTCAAAAGAGAAATTCCGTGAAGGGATCGTTGGTAGAAGGAAAATAATTCCATTTGATGAAGGTTTTTGCTGCCTTTAGAGAGCATCAAGAGGCACCAGTTTAAATATGTTGAAATCTTGCCCCCTCAGGTGGTTACTTGTAAAAACAACACCCAATTCACAGTTTCTATAACTCCAAGATCACGGGTCTACTAGGCCGCAGCTTATTGGTCAGATGTTCTTAAAGAGGGACGGGATTGGTCCGGATGTGCTTTTCGTCAGCAGACCCGGAAAACAACGAATTCGCAGTTACATTGTATAAGTAACCTACAGTTGCCAGTAAGTATTACCTTAAATGTCCTCTGTAATTAATTGTCATGTAGCAGAGCGCTCGTATAAAGGAAGAAAAGCAGGTTTTAAGAGCAGGTATAACATTTTTGTTTCAACTGTCTACAGAAATGCCGGCATCTCCTGTGAAAACCCGGATCCCCCTCACCAGCTTCGGTCATCTCATCACAGAGGTGAAGGTAAGAGCCACAGAAATACAGCGAGTAAAATAACTATTGAAGACATCGCAATTTTTCATGGTAAACATGAAAAGGTGCTACTGATTTCATCAAGTGTTGGTAACAACCTAAGTAATCCATACATAGAAGCCAAAATAAATAAGTTCAGAAATTAAGTTATTCAATTCAGTTTGCTCCTCATACTTTACATTTTTTCTTCCAAGCAGCCAAACTCTCTTAATTTGTTTGACGTTGTCTCGATTATTAGTTCTCCAGGATTTTTGAAGGTTGCTCAAGTTTAATGAATTTTAAATATCCTACATTGCAACCCTTTTTTTCCTTTTAGGTTTCTAGTTCACATTGAATATCATTGTATCATTGACCACGCTTAAGTTTTTATCTTTTGGCTGTTTACCAGTTACCAGCATCCTGGGAAATAAACAAAAATTGTTTCGATTTCTTTAGTTTAATGTATGAAAAATGCCTCAAATAACATATTTAAAACACTTATGCGACACAATATTTTTTGATTATAAGTTTCCTTTTTGAACCTTTTTACCTTTTGTCACGTCATAGCCACAACTTTCAGTGAGTTATCTTGGGATTTTATGTGATAGGCAACCATAAATGCATAATTGTGAAATCTACTGAAAATGATACATCGGTTTTTAACATTTTTATAAATAAAAATCTAAAAAGTACAACCAACTACCAACTACCAGAAGCCATCTAATCAGTTGCAAAACATTGCAAAACACAAAATCTTACTAAGTATTTTTGGTCTAATTTCCAGTGCAAATATGTAACATGACAAGCGGTGGAAATGTTCCAGGGTTACGAATAATTTGCCATTGCACAGGATAATGAAATTACAAAACTGTAACAACTCTGCAAATTAAACAATGATGAAACATGAAATGCCACTAGAGGGCAGCAAAAGCTGTGTACAAACACTTACCGATCATCCCCCCAGGAGAATATACAGGCCAACATTTTAATCCTGCAGATTACAAAAAACACCCAACCTTGAGTGAGAGAATGTTAATGCAAAGTAACTATATATAACGGAGATGGATTACTCTCTGCAGCATGCTGCTCTTCGTCTCCTTTAAAGTCACCAGGCTGTGTTGACTGAACTGCAGGCTTACTGAAGCTCCTGCTGCATGCAGGGCTTGGTGTTTCAGGCAGTCCTCAGTCACATTAAACCTCCTTGAGTCTGAAGGGAGCTGGATATGCATCCCATAGTTCTCTGCTGGGGTTAACACACTCGCTGAATTTTAATAAATAAAAATTCGTAGAAAGCTGGACAGTGAGAAAAATATGATAAAGATACAACATGTTTTGGTTTGGAAAATATTCATACTCCTTGGACTTTTTTACACTACAACCACAAACTTCCTTTTATTGGGCTTTATGTGACAGAGCAACACAAAGTTGGGCATAAATGTGAAGTAAATCGTACCGGAATTTGAAATGTTTTTACAAATAAAAATCGAAAAAATGTGGTTTGCATTTTTGTTTAGCCCCCTGTTATTCTGATACCTCTAAAAAAATAGCTGTGTTTAGAAGTCACGTTGGTTCACCTGTGAGTAATTTCATCTCAGTATAAATACAGCCTTTCTGTGAAGGTCTCACAGGTTTGTTGGAGAACGCTGGTGAACAAACAGCATCATGAAGACAGCAGAAGGTCAGGAATGTCAGCCGTAGAGAAGTTTAAAGCGGGTTAGGTTATGAAACAATATTCCAAGTCTTTGAACGTTTCACAGATCTCACCAGCATTGTGGTGAAACATGGTGGTGGCAGCACTGTGGTGTAGGAAGGCTTTTCATAAGCTGGTGGGAGTGGAGAGAAAGATCAGCGTAGCTAAATACACTTGAGACTGTCGCAGAGGTTCACCTATCACCGGATCAGTTGTCCTTAGATCAAAGCATAATCATGTGTTAAAATAGCCCAGTTAAAGTCCAGACCTAAATGGAAAATGAAAACGAACTGGTGGTGGCAGCATGATGCTGTTGGAATATGTCCAATATGGACAGGTCGAAGGGCCTCGTCATCATAGTTACAGCCAGCACTGACAGAAGCAAAGTCTTCATCTTCATGTTCTTCTAACACTTTCTCCTCCCTTTAACATGTTGCTTTCACATTAATTTTGATGGGGCGACTGCTTTGCTTGACAGTAATCCTGTTTTTGTTCTGCTCAGGAAGTGATCATGTTACTTCTCTAATTGCTGTGCTTTTGTTTGTGGTTTTTAACTTTTGGTTTATGTGTGTTGTCCTGAGAGCAGGAAGCATTGATGTTTGCTGGTGTTTTTCTGTGTTTCAGAAGCAGCTGTTTGGCATCGACGCGCCCTCGTCCGTGCAGCTGACTGGTTGGAGGAAATACTTCAACAGCTACACACTGCAGGGGCGCAGAAATGTACATAATGCACCTAAATACAATACTTCACATGTATAACTAAAACAGATATCCAGTCCCATGAAAAAAATCTAGTTATACCTTGAACATTTTCACATTTGTCACACTTATAGCCACAAACTTCAGTTTATTTAGTTGGGATCTGATGTGATAGAGCAACACAAATAATGCATACTTTTAAAGTAGAAGGAAAAGTTGCATTGGTTTAAATTTTTTTTTTTTTTTATGGATATAAATCTCTAAAGCAGGGGTGTGCAAACTTTTTCTCATGTGACCCAACATTGTCAGCTCAAATGTACTCGCGGGCCAAGAAAATATAATTTTTACAAACTAAAACCACCAAAAACTCTTTTTTTTTTTTTTTTTTTTTTTTTTTTTACCAACTCAACAATAAACTAAGCATGAACTATTTTAATTAAACAAAGTAATCAGATTTTTGAAAATGGTTTTTGCACATTTTTCTGGTTAAATGAAAGGCATCCAGTTTACTTATTCTGGGCTTGATTGAAGAAAACAATAAAAAGAATTTCTCTTCTCAGCAATAAAAACAGGATCTAGGTCAGTCTTCTTTTGAAAATACTTGCTGTGTTTCGCCCAATTTTAATACAGCAATGAAAAGCAGATTTGGATGCACAAAGGTGGACTTTAGAGTATAAGTCAATGAGTAGATGTGGTCCTAGAAGGAAACCAGAAAGCTGGGAAAAGATGATCACTTTGTGTTGCATCTTACATTTTTGTAAGTAGATTTTAATTTAAAAGTCGTGGTTTTGTCCTAATTTATTTAATTTATTCTTGAATTGTGGTCGGGTGGCCGCACAAAATCAGTTCAGGGGACTCAAATGACCCCTGGGCTCCACTATGAACACCCTTGCTCTAAAGTAAGAAGTTTATTTTTATCCAGGCCTTGTGCATGAATACTCTGTAGAACTGCCATTGGCTGCGGTTACGGCTGCAGGTCTTTTGGAGTATGTCTCATGGCTCAGTGACCCCTGACCTTCTGCTTTAATGTATAATTCTAAAAGTGTAAAGGCAAAACAATATTGATCACTTCAAGAGGTTAAGAAAAATGAGAAATTATGTAAAGTTTGTGGTGAATCATCTGACCATTAGTCAAACCATTGCAATGAGGAAGTATTTGATCTTAACCAAAAATGATTACCGACACCAAACCAACTATATACAAACCAGGAAACCAGCATTTCAGCAGAAAACTAACCCAATAAAATCTGTATTTCAGTTTCAAATTCCTTCTTTAAGAACCTCAGTGTAAAGAAGATTCCTTCATGTAGTGGAAAGGACCAGGAGACACCAGGGGAATTGCTGTGGTTGTGGGATCAGGTTGAAATCCAAATATGACTTCAAGCTGAAGCTTCTGCTGCCTTGATACGCCTTAGCTTACACACGTCAGGATGCTGTTTCTATGCCTGCGTACTCATGACCCTTACCATTTCAAGTCGGATATGTTCCGATACTTGAAGAATTCAAAGCATATCTGTTAGGCACCATCTCTCCATACATCCTGCAGCAGTTCTTTGAGTAACAGAAAGAACACATGGCAGCAAGGAGCGCAGACGTGAAAGGCCAGTTTGCAAAGATACAGAAAACGTCATCATAACACCCAGCTTTCAGTCTTTTGCAGCTTCTCACAGGTTTCCTCCTGTATTTCCATTTTTGTCTCCATCTATCAACTCTGACCAGCTTCTCTGTCTCCACTGAAGCCTCCCCACTGCATGATGCTGCCACCACCATATTGCACTGTATGAATGGTATTTTCAGGCTATTACATCTTCCAACATACACAGTGTGTTACATTTTGGTCTCGTCTGACCCGAGCACCTTCTTCAGCATGTTTGCTGTGTCTTCTATGTGGCTTTTGAGACACTGCAGAGGGAGCTTCTAATGGCTTTCTTCTTTCCGGTCTTCCATAGAGGACAGATTTGGTGGCATGCATGAACAGCAGTAGATTTTCTCACCTTTGAAGCTCCTCCAGAGTTACAATAATCTTCTGGGCTGCTGCTCTGATTAATGCTCTCCTTGCCTGGTCTGCCAGTTTAGTTGAAGCCACCAGCCATGTCATATTAGGATTATACCTAATCTCACTTCAAACATCTCCACAACGTTCTCCCTAACCTGCTGCCACCACCGTGCTTCACCACTGTAATGGTGTGTTCAGGTTTTTCCTGTAGTGTCCTGCATGTTGGCCAAGAAGTTACATTTTGGGCTCATCTGACCAGAACGCCTTCTCCCTGGTGTTTTCTGATAAAGCAACATTAGAAAGCAATTGAGTAACTGGAGCTGAACTCAAGTGCACATTACACTTAGCAAATTCCTACTTGCAGAAACGTTTGAAAAACCTGTATCATTTTTTTCCCCCACTTCACAATTATGCACCATGTTGTGTTGGTCAATCACATAAAATCCCAACATCATACATAGAAAAAGTGTAAGGGGTCTAAATGCTTTTGCATATTACTGTTTAGAAAATAAATTGTCCTTTTTTCTTGCAGTGTGTCTTGGCTACTTATGGGGTCTTGGTGATCACAGCTGCAGCTTACCTGATGGACAAACAAAGCAAAAATGGAAAGCAGACGTCTGCTTCTACGCACTGAAGCCTCCTCTGTTCACTTATTGATATTTATTAAAGGAAATAAGATCCTGGAACCTCTCAGCTATTTACTTAACGTTGTATCATGTCAATAAAGGCTACATCGATGCCTTTCTGGTTGCTTTATTTTTGAATTCAGGCTGAGCAGGGTGAGATGTAAGTGTTAATTCAGCGTCATAGTTTTCTCTCAAGATGCTCATCTCCTGCGATGAGTCTGTGGAGCCTCATTGTATTTTCTCATGCCAATCACTAACCCTCCCTCTGAAATGTTTTTGGAACGTTGTTGCATGAGAAGGAGTTGTTGAGCAAAAAAGAAAGTGATAGTAAGTTTACCTTTTTTAAAAAAGTTCGATCTCTTCATAGCGTGCAGACTTGCAAGAAATAACCATATCTAAAGTTTTAATCTTTTGTAAGTGTGTGTTGTGTCGTTTTTCTATTATAAGCAGTGTGCAGCACTGTGGTCAAGAGGAAACCTTGACATGATGTGCAAGAAATGAGAACAATCACTGGCCTCAGAGTGTGTTTCTCAGGAACTGAGAGGAAATCAGCTAAAATTGAATTTTTAAACAAAGAAGTCAAAACAGAAAGCTGTGGTAGTCAGTGACCTACATGCAAGCTCTTGGTCTCTCAAACCACAGTCTTTAGTGTTTATTTCATTTTTTTATGAATATTTTTGACTTTGTGTTTACCTCTTATTGGGAAAATGCGTAAACAAGAACACTGGGAAAACTGGAACTGAAAGGGATTGTAAGAACCTCAAATTTTAGAGTGTTTTCTGGAGTGGAGTTCCCGTCATAATGACTGACTCACCAAATTATAGCTGACTTTAAAAATTTACAGCCTGGTTCATTTTCATTGAGTTTTACTTTTAAAAGTACCCCGAGTTCACTTTGTTGGTAAGTTACAGCTTTACGTTGGATTAAATTCAGTTACTTTAAGTCTTAAGAGTAGTATAGATATGCTTCTGTTTAACTGATCATCAACTTCGGATGCCTCTATGAAATCAGGATTTTGTTAGTTTTCAGGTCTGAGGGACACAGATGTGTTTCAACACAATGCCAAGGCAGAAGGACATCAGCTGTGACTTAAGAGGAGCACCTGCTGCTGCCCCTCAATCTGGGAAGGGTTATGAGTTGATTTCCAAACCATTTAAATCCATCATTCTTCAATGAGAAAGATTATAGGTGTCAAATCTTTCCAGGTATGGATGCTGCAGCAAGTTCACCTCAATTGGGAATGGTGCAACGCTCAGAGAAACCTAAAAGCTGATCTCAGACTCTACAGGCCTCAGTTTGCATGCTGAAATGTTAATGAGAGGACAGTTAGAAGATACCTGAACCAGTATGGGATGTTTGGAAGTGTTGCCATAAGAAAGCCATCGAAGAACAGGTGGTACGACTGACTCATTTCTCCAAATTAACCATGTCTTTTGGACAGATGAGACGAAGGTAAAGTGCTTGACCATAATGCAGAGCACCATGTTTGGAGGGGGAAAAAAACAAGGTATATCAGCAGAAACACTTCATTCCAACTATCAAACAAGGTGGTGGAGGTGTGATCATTTGGGCCTTAGCAACCACAAGAACCCAACACTTTGCTTTCATCGAATTAATCATGAACTCCTCTGTTCACCAAAATATTCTAGAGTCAAATGTGAGGACTGAACCTTGGATAACATCTGGGTCTTACAGTGGACTCTGATCCCAAACACAGTAGCAACAAGATAGCTGAAAAAAAGAGAATCAAGTTGTTGCAATGACCTAGTCAAAGTCTACATCTGACTAAAAAGCTCTTCCATTCTGGCTTTTATGTTTGTTTATTAAATCATGAAATGATTGGATCGGCTGTGTGATTATAGACAGTTGAGATACGACTTAAATAATTTTGGAACCTACTAAGGATTACTTTTATCAGGTTCTGAAATGCCATTTTTAAAAAATTAATCTTTCTCAATTTTGGTAACAAAAACCAAAATAAAGATAGATAAATGTATATTTATACATTTTCTCTGTATCTTGGATGTTCTGCAGCAACGTTTCTGAATGATAGAACATTTTGCACGCACACATATATGAGTAGGATTGCTGGAAGATCACGTGATTTATAAGAATCAGGCACCGAGAAAGAGAAAGTGAAAGCAGCTGCAGTAACACCTGATCTGTCTCAATTTTTTCTCCTTCGTGGCTCCGCCTTCAGATACATAGTAACCGAAAGCACAAAGTTTCTTTCAAAAGTTATCGTACCTTCTGCTTGCAAGAGAGAAGCTGCCTAGAGCTCCCTGCTCTTTCAGACTCCTGCTGTCAGTAAGTACATCAGAAGCTTTCGTTATTTCCAATTTTAATCAACATGTTAATAAAATGTATTTGCGTCAATCTTGTGCGTAGTGGTGTGTCAGACCTGTCAAATTCAGCGTGTAGCAGGGCTGATAGATTAATTATGATTCACATTTCATTGGGAAGTTACAGAAACTACTTAAAGCTCATGACAAGTTACAATTCCACCCAATTTCTTTCTCCTTCAGTATTTAACGCCTCATTAACTTGTTTGACATCACGAAAATATTCAACCATACCCGCAGAAACGGGAGTTTATTTAGCAGGCACAGTTTTTTTTGTTTTGTTTTTTTGTCGTTGTTTGTTTAAAGAAAGTTGGAATCATTCAAACTGATCTGGAAACCTCACAATGAAAGCCATATTTCAAAACTGAAAATGTTAGTAACAGAAGTTTGAGACACACAAAAAGGGGATCTTGGTGTGACAGAGTTACCGTGAAGGCTATGACGCTCTGATAAAAATCTGCAGCAATTACATTTGACTGGATGCAAATAAAAGTGAAACCAAAATGCGGTTTGTTAGCTAGAGAAGTCATAAAATCTCAAATTTATGGTTGAAGACTCCTGCGACATAAACCTTATCTCTTACTGAGTTCGTGAAAGATGCACAAATTGATGAGACGGATCGGAACAGGCTAATTCTTTCTGAATGTTGAGTGGCAGGTAAAACACTGAAAATTTGTATTTTTCATTCAATCCATCAAAACTAAGATTCCAAGTGACGTTTGGTCTGTAAATGCACTGTATGCTTTTTTTTTTATTTACCAAAAGTGAGAATAAATCAAAGTTAGGAACACATGCTTTGATGCATAAATGGAAATCTTTAATTTTCAGTTAGCTTCAAGGCTGCAGCCTCTGTCAAAGAACCTGCAGCACATTTTTTCTCCTCTGCTTTTTGTTATTGTACTTAGAAAAAAATCTTGACGGTCAGACCTAAAAGAGATTAATAAATTGGCATCAACCAGCAAAAGCCTCATCAGTGCATCTCTGAAAATTTCATATTAGTTTGTTGCATTTCTACTTTGCATTATTTTCACATCCTTTTTTCATGAAAATTTTCATTTATCAAAAATTTTCATGACTTGGAGAGAATAATATATGCCTTTATCTCAACTCATCTCAACTATTGCAGCGCACTTTATGCTGGTTTCATTCAAAAATCCCTTTCATGTCTTCAGCTTGTTCAAAATGCTACTGCCCCGTCTTTTAACGGGTGCACACAGACATGAGCACATCTGACATTTCCCCTCTTCCCTTCGTTGGCTTCCTGTGCATCACAGAATTAATTTTAAAATCCTAATGTTGACTTATGAATGCCTAAATAATCTTTCTCCTCCATAGCTTTCTTATTGACTTCAGTCTTATCTTCCTTCGTTCTTTGATCTGCTGTTCAGCCGCTTTTAGTTGGAGAAGATTGAGCTTTTTCGGTTTTCAATCCCAAACGTTGGAATATTTTGCTTTTAAATATTATATAGGCATCTTCGCTCCCTGTGAAAGTCTCTTTTAAATACACTTTTTTCAGTAGTTGCTCAGTGTTAGTTGACTTTCTTTTTTATGTAATAAAAAAGTTAGTTTTTATATGATAAAAAATAGTTAAATTAAAGAGCATAACAAAGACATATTATGTTTTGGTTTATCTCTTTTATTTAACTTGTTTTTGTCCAACACTGTATGGCAAACTTGCTGTTTTTTGAATGTGCTTCATAAATAAATTGGATTTGGATTATTTTGTGAGAAGGTTTGAACACACTGGCCTAAATAATTAAAGTCTGTTACAGTTTTTCTGGAAGGTTTGTTGACTTTTCTGTGGAAATGATCACTTCTTGTTTCCATGAAACAGAACAAATGGCAATTTACTTGTTGGTCCACAAAGGAAAACCATAAATTTCCATTTTGTCTTGGCTTCTGTTTTTTTTCTTTCTTTCTTTCTTGTCCTGCAAGAAAGTGAAAGCATTCAGCTGTGATCATTTGCAACGGTCTCCTTTTCTTTGTGACGTAAGACACACAAGTATAATCTTTCATATGATTCCACTTATGCAGAAAGTCAGGGACTGAGGAACTGGGTGATGTGTACTTGGGATGCATCAATCAAGTTTTTGCTGTTTGGTACCAGTTTCTAACTTTCTGATATGTCTGTTCAAGTTTTAATTGAGTCTGACATTTTTAAGGAATGCTCTAAGAACTTCTGATTTGTGATTCTGATCCCAACTTTGAGCAGCACAGATGTAGGCAGTTACTTTGATTCAAAGCAACTAAAACATGAGACACTTTGGTAAAATAAGAATGCCTAAAATATTTTTCATTTTCTGAAAGATGGTGCTTGTTTTAAAGCAATTCATGATACAAATGTAAAAACTTTAAACCATTTTTTCATAATACTTAAATATGCAGCAGGTTTTTACTCACTTAGACTGATTTTTTTTTTTTTTGTCCTGAATATCATTTTTTTTCTTCCAAAGACTGTAACACATAAGAGAGAAAAAAAAAAATCAGGCGTCAGGTTTAATTGATGAACGACGATTTTGATGGTAGTTTTGGCTCCAATAGAAAATTTAAGAAACTACCAGATTATCACTATTAATGGATCAAACCATACGCCACTAAGCTTTATCTGATGGTTGTTTAACTCATACTGTTTGTTGATGCATTTGTGGTATGAAAAATGGTTGGAGTTTTCAGTTTTTATCTAAAAAGGAGGTGGGAAAGAAATTGAAATTTTCAGTATTTGAGCCAATCAAGGAATAGTGGGCCAATTCCAATCTTTGGCAAATTGATCGGTGCATCTGTGTCTACTTATTTTGGATGCAGCATGATGATGTTTAATGTAAAAAGTTATTGTCATCTGCTAAGCTTGG
Organism: Anableps anableps; assembly: GCA_014839685.1. Taxonomy (NCBI): domain Eukaryota; kingdom Metazoa; phylum Chordata; class Actinopteri; order Cyprinodontiformes; family Anablepidae; genus Anableps; species Anableps anableps. The sequence continues at coordinate 3,229,857 of CM026065.1, forward strand.
ATAGTTAGTCAATACATTTTATTTTTTTCCATAATAATAACATGGTCAATCAATACAAGCTCAAGATTTTCTAGACTGCAATGTTTGAGACAATTTATTTGTCTTTTTTCAATGTTCTGGAAATATCTGTAATTTATTTTTTCATTGCAACTCATATCCTCTCAAACTAAGTGAACAGTGTTGTTGGACATTGCAGAATTCCTGCTTATCATTCCACTGACAGGGTGAAGAAACTAGCAGCTCACAGTCTAATTGAAAAACTAAAACAGAATAAGCACCGGGTAACATGGAAAACAGGAATGCCTGTGGTTAAATAAACAGTGATTTGTGTTTACAGCTATCTGTCATGTTCCGACAGATAGCTGTTTTTGTAATAACATCTGGCTGCAGATTTAGAGATTTTCTGTGTTTATCTTCCTTTGTTGCAGCTCATCTATGTTTCAGTGAAAGATCCCAGAATACATCCATGCTTTGCCTTCCTATCAGAACTTTGTGGTCCTCGTGATAGATCCCAGTTCAGATTCAAGCTTCATGGAGCCTCAGAGAGGACCTGGCTGCCGATGAGCGAGTGGATAAGAGCAGACGATGGAGAACCTGCCTGTGAAAACAGAAGAAACCGGTGTAGCGGGCGGTTGGGAAGAGGATTTTCCGTTCTAGGATGGTCAGAGACAGTCTGGACAGAACGTCTGATCAGAACCAAAAACGGGAGCCAGCAGCTGAGACGCAGAGTCAGAGCCCAGAGGAGTCCCATTGGCCCGAACAAACAGTGGGCAGAGTAAGCGCAGAAAGCAAAGACCCTGCAGCATCAAAGCTAGATTTTCTGCTCTGGTGCAAGCTCAGATTTGAGGAGCAGCCTGAACCCTGGAGGCTGGTCAGTATGAGTTTGACTTCTGTAAATCAGTTATAGGCTGTCATTACCACTGGATGTTTATTTCAATACGGTGGACAGCATTGTATTTCAATATGATAAACCAACATCCTCAGGATAAACCTGAGGATGTTGGTTTATCCTTCTTGATAAATGTGAGATCAAGAAGGAAATTGAACACAAGAATTTGATTGACTGTAAAACTAACAATATGCCAGAGGAAAAAGTGAAAAGAAAAGAACATTTCATTTAGCAGATTTTCATTGATTTCTTCAGAATAACAGAAGGATAACATTATATATAGTAATGATCAATGATGTACTATTATTAAGGATTTATTTCAGTGTTGCAGATGGTAAAAAGGAGGCAAAATACTTTATTTAGTGTTACAGTTCCTACATTGTCTCAAGAAGTATGGAGTGTTTCCAGGTCTGGATGAAAATGTAAAAAAGAAAGAGTTTGGAAAAACATCCACATTTCCAGCCTTTCTTATTTATTAATTCAATTCAATTCAAAATATACTTTATTAATCCCAAAGCAAAATTACCTTTTCCAAAAAGCAAAAATCAGATTTTTTTTGGAGAGATTGCTTTAAAAATTGAATAAAATTTTCTCCCCAGGTGTAGCTCAATAAATTAAGACATCATTTAAAAGTAAATTTATGGGGGCGGTGCGTAGTGTGGAGGTGGAGCGGCCACCCCATATGCTGGGATGTTGGTCATCTGTTTGCGACTTTCCTGCATGTCTTCCCCCTTCTCTCTCTGCCCATATCCTGTCTGCTGCGGATGGGGGCCCCTGGTGCCAGAAAAACCTAAAAAAAAGTATATTTATTTCAGTACTTCAGTTCAAAACCTGTAACTTATATATAAATTCAATACACACAGAGTAATATATATTAGCTGCTTATATCTTTTAGTTTTGATGATTACATCTTACAGCTAATGGAAAAAATACAAATTCAGTTTCTCAAAAAATTTGAATATTACCCGAAATTGGAAGAAAATCGATTTTTGATACAGAAATGTTAAGTTATGGGTTGCACAATCATGGGGACAACTGCTGACTTGACATTAGGGTTATTGACACCCTCCACAAGAAGGGTAAGCCCTTTCTAAACAAGCAGATTGTTTACAGAGTGCATATTAATAGAAGATTGAGAGGAAGGAAGTGGAAGCTGCCCCAGCTCCTCTGCATTGGTGGGTCTGAGGACAGTTTGCCAGCCAGTGCAGCCTGGATGTGTCTGTGTGCATCCTCCCCGAAATCTTCACTGGGCTTCGCTTCAAAATCCTCACGAGGCTGCTGCTGTCCGTGTTGCTTCTAACACATGTTATCTGTCCATTAAACTTTCCATTAATGGTGCATAAGAGTGTGTCAGTGACAGTTTGCTGGACAGCTATGAAGTCAGCAGTCTTTCCTATGATTGTGTAAGCCATAGCATCACGTTTCTGTCCATCATACAGGATGTGATTATATAATTTTCTGTAAAACTGAACAGGGGGTTTTCATTAACTGTAAGCTGTTATCATTAAAATGAGCAGAAATAAACACTTAAAATATGTCACTCTGTGTGTAATAAACCTACATATCACTTTTTGAGTTGGATTGCTGAAATTGTTTACCTTCTCTGTTATATTTTAATTGACTAAAATGCACCTAGATGTAAAAAACAAGAATACAGTCAATGCTTACCATACCACCTTTATTTATAGAGCACTCACAAGACTAACGTGCTGAACACAAAAATAAAGAGACAGTAGTCACATGATACAATAATGAACAAATGATAAAATCAAAAGGACCTAAAAATAAATAAAACCAGCCCTATATTAAAATAATAATCATACAATCAGCTATGGTGAAAATAAAGTGTTAAATAATTAAAAACTATTTAAAAGTCAACATCTCAGATGGTGTCAAAGGTCAGGGGGAAGAGATTGAAAAACAGACAGGGAAGAGGCCTGTTCGATGTCCAAGGGAAGGTCATTCAATAATTATGGGATGCTTGGTTCAGCATAATGTTGAGTTAACATTGTAAAAGACATCTTCAACCTGACCTGCAATTGGTTTATTTTCATGTAAACCAACTGCAATTTTTAGAACAAGCTTGTCATTTTTAGCTGAGTAAATCTCTAATAAATCAGTATTTTCTTTTTAATGTTTTTATTATATTTTATTTTTTTAATTTATAACTTGCTATAATTTGATCAAATGCATTAAGTGTTTTTTAAGAAGATTTAAATCTGAAGATTAAAACCATAAACTCATTAAAAAACAGGAAAGAATAATTTTGTTCTATAAATGTTGTTACCTTCATTAAATATTCTGAGTCATATTTTGAAAGAATGCCTGAAGACTGTCTGAGAAATCTGAGTTTTGAGTTTGGAAACCTAAAATATGAAATCTGTTATAGTGAATACAGCAGCGTGATTCTGTTTCCTTCAAGAAAGAGTAGAAACATGCTAGCAACTGAAAGATATGTGTGACTAATGTACAAAAATATTTAATGAAACCGAACAGAATAATTTAACAGTCATGATGCTTTTTGTTGCAGCTCCTGAGTTGTTTTTTAATTTCTTTTTGTGGGAGGGTCTTTATTTGAAAGCTTCTAATGTTTGTGGGAGTGAACTTTGAACCTGATCGCAGAGGCTTTCATCTGCAAACCTTTTTGACCTGTTCAGAAAATATTGTGATGATTGTATTGCTTTATGATCGTCAGCTGCATAAAGGCTCTCAAAACAAACTATAAAAATAAAAAAGAAAGCTCCACAGAACTCTAGCCAATACTAGAAATACAAAGTGAAAGTAGAACTCAGTCTGTTTCTGTTAATGTTTAAAAGGCGTATCTCAGATTTCCCAGTTTGATAGATTCCAGGAGGTCATTCCAGGATTCCCGATGGCTGCTTTTATTGTTCTAACAAAGGGAAAATAATATGTAAAGGCCTGAAGAAGAAGCTGAATGGAAGAATTATATAATGATAGAGGAAACACTATTTCATTCTGAACAAAAACAAAATCTTAAAGATCAGCTTTGAAGAGTCATAGCAACCATCAGATACTTTCCTTGAACATTAAAAGTCCTTGCTGGAGCTCACAAACAGACTTTTTTACTCAGAACATTTTGCAAATATATACGACAATAAAAAAAACCCACCCATTTTTTTACTGACAGAAACACCTCTTAATAAAAATATTTCTTGACAGACTTTTACGTAAAGTTCTGTAAAAAAGTATTTACCTCTTTTAGATTTATCCTTTTTCTGTGCTTAAATGTTTCAAATAATCAGATAAAAAACCTGAGTAAATACAAAATGCAGTTTTTAAACAATGATTTCATTTATTGTTAAAGGAAAGCTGTCCAAACCGACCTAGCCCTATGTTAAAAAGAGATTACTCCCACACCCTCATTAAATTATTAACAGTTGTTTTGGTTCAGCTTTACCAGCAACACCCAAGCAAAGAATATTGCAAGAGCGGTCAACACTTAAATAGTACCTCCCTGGTAACATGAGGTAGACTAAAAGATCTAAAAAGCAGCACGTCACGCCCTGATCTGACAAGACTTAAGCTGAGTGACAAAGTATCTGGAAATGGTTGCAAAGCCTTTTCTAAGTCTTTGTGACTTCAGTGAACCACAGTGAGAACCACAACCAACCAAAGCTACTCCAAGAGCACATCGAGGAATCATCCAGAACCCAGAACAGACTGGGCTAAAATGGCATCTGCAAACCAGCAAGAACACAAATGTCCATCTCACATTTACCAAAGATGTTTTATGGACCAACAGAGACAGAAGTGGAACTTTAACATCTAGTGTAAAACTAGCACAGCGGTTCATAAAAAGAACATCATACTAAGTCAAACATGGTGGTGATAGTATGATGGTCTGTTGGTGCTTCAGGACCTGGATGATTTTCTGTAACTGATGGAACCCTGAATCCTGCTCTCCAGCAGGAAATCCTGAAGGAGCTTCTCCAGCTGTTAGTCTGGGACCTTAAAGCTGCAATATGTAACTTTTATAAAGCAAAAATATGTTGTTGTTTTTTTTTAACATATTTATTAAAACTGTGCCCATGTCATGACAGTATGTTATGAGAAAAAAACTGATCTCTTCCCTGAACTACTATTGCCACCTGAAGAAATGCACCGCTCCCGACCTAAAACACCCAATCAGAGCCAAGGAGGAGGGTCTTAGCGCTGTCAATCATCCTCATCTTTGCCCTGCTCAGTGTGCTAATGGTGAAGAAACAACTTGCCGTTCCAGGAAAACCGTTTTTTTGCCATCATTGGTGGCCATGCTAACTAGCCTGAGCATTCACTACAGTGTCTGCGAGCTGCAGCGTAACAGAAAGCAAGGGTGGAGGGAGAGGAGGGGGTTGAGCAGCGCCACAGGCACAGTGATTGACAGCGCGAAGACCCACTTCCTGGCTCTGTTGGTTGTTTCCAGATAGTATTGGGAGAAGGCAGAGGAGCGCGATTTTATTTTATTTATTTTTTTTTATTATTTTTTTTTTTTTACAGATTATCTGTCTCATATTATACAGTCACGACATAGTGAGAGTTTCAACAAATATGTAAAAAAATATTTTTTATAAAAGTTACACACTGAAGCTTTAAGCTCAAACACACTTAGGTTGTACAGCAGCACAACTAAGTCCACTTCAGAAAACAAAATGAAGGATTTGGAGTGGGCTAGTCAAAGTCGGTACTTAAATCTGATTAAAATGCTGCAACATGATGTTGAAACAGGTGATGATGTTAAAAACTTATTGCCAGTTATCGTAGTTGTTTCTGCTGAAGTTGGCACAAGCAGTTATGAAGTTTAAGGAGCAATTACTTTTTCACACAAGGCCAGGAGGGCTTGGAATAGTTTTTAAAATAAATCATTTGAAAGCTGCATTCTGTATTTAGTTAGGATATCTTTGATGTTAAAAAGAAATTTAATGTCAGTGACAAAAAACAAAAACAGAAGAAATCTGAAGGGGTACAAAACTTTTTCATGGCACAGTGAAAGACCTTTCACTTGATAAAGTTATTTGGTGTTTGAGAAAGAACAAACAGTGATTTTATCCTTGATCAGCTTCCTGGGGGTCTTGTCAGGGTATGAATAAAGTTGTAAAAATAGCTTGAAATTAAAAAGAACAAGCTAAACATCCAGGGATACAGTTTGATTATCTAAAATATACTTTTCCCCTAACTTTATGCAACAAACTACAGGGATTTCTGAGTATTTTTAAGGCTTTGTTGTTGTGGTGTGTGGCTGCAGTGTTTCAGTGTTTGGACAAAGCCATACATGGTTTTTAAAGTTGGCAACAACAGGGGGATTTTCTGGCTCACCGTTTCATTAACTCTGCAGATGTCGGGTTTGGATGGGAAAAAAAAAATCTTTTAACAAGGTATTTCCTATTGACATCCCAGACTCTGCACAATGTTTGCTTTTAGACAGATGAAGAAAATTTAACATTTGACTAGATATCTGTTGTGTTCTTTAACATTCAGTATTGTGGGCCTCTGCCAAAATACACATGAAATTACAGTTTCAAAGAAATGATCCCACAAGTCTTTGCATAGAGGCCATGAAACATTGGAGCAGTTAACTCTTTTCTAGCAGTTGAGAGTGAATCAAACATGCAACTAACAATCATTTTTGTAACTGATTATTGTGATGATTAATCAATCACATAAAAATTGGCACATTCTGCAGATTTTTCATTTAAACCATTTAAACCTTTTTCATAAAATTTTAGCAATACATTAAAAGATGCAAATGCACAAATAATTCAGTTCCTTTTTTTTAAATAAGAAAACTGAAAAATGCATTTTAGGTTATAAAATGTAACAACAGCTTTCCTTTAGTGAACACTTGATCATTTGAAGCAAAGGATGCATCTGCAGCTAAAAAGATACTTCTAAAATCATGTGGAAAGCTCAGCTCTTTCTGCTTTACTGAGCATCAATACAGTGTGGACTGTTCTGTTTATTTTTTTAATAACTGAATAGCAAAAAGTGCTTAATAGATTTTTTTTTTTTTTTTTTTTTTTTTTTTTTACCAAATTTGAATCAGGTGAAGCTAAAACTGCCACTTAAGGAGTCCTGGATAAACCATATTTACAGAAAGAGGTTTTTTATTATCTTAAGTGCAAAATGTATACATTTTCTGTACAGTTTTGGCTTAATTACTGCTCTGAGTGTGGTGTTCTTTCAGCAAAAGGCTCTTTTTTTTGTCTGTATACTCCATTTAATGATTAATCGATTACTAAATTAGTTGACGATTATTTCAATAATGGATTCATCACGATCAATCCAATTAATCATTTCAGCTGCATGGAGCTGGATATAAGTTGTGATATAGCAGTTACCAGGTCAAACTGAGAAGTTCAGAGAACAAGTTTATTCCATCCATCAGACACTCTCTCTCCTGCAATATCATAATTCTTATTTATAAATAACTTTTTTACATCAAAGTGGCAAAATAGACAATAAAGGAGATAAAATGCTTTATGATGTTGTTTATCTGAAATAAATGTGATTTTCAGAAAATATTTGATCTTAGTGTGCAGCCTGCAGTTTAACAACAAGTTAGCCTTGTTGTTGTTTTCTTTTCTTTTTACAAATCTTTCACAAAGGAGCTCTGTGTTGGTTCCTGCTACTTTAGTTCTAGTTTTTTTTTTTTAGAGGAACTATTAGTGAGGCTGCTGTTTCTGTCATCAGACCTTATAAGTGTCCTTCTGTTATCAGAGAGGGAAGTCGCAGGTAGAAAGAAGTCAGGAATTCACACTGTTTACTCAAGACTCAGAGGAGTCCCTGGATTCCAGCGTTCAGGGAAGTGACCCTCACTGTTTCAGTGTCAGCTGAGAGGAAACCCTTTATGACGTGAGAACGTGATTGACTGATTTTTTTGTTTGTTTGTTTTGTTTTGTTCTGCTGTAGTCAGAGACAGGAGCTGACGCTGACAGCTTGCCCACACACATCCGTCCATTCACCAGCTCTTCAGAGTATCGGCTGGTAAAACTCACCTACCTACAGCTGCAGCAAAGCGGTTACTACTGGGGACCAATGACCATGGAGGAAGCACACCAAAGACTCGTTCACTCACCTCTGGGAACTTTCCTCCTCAGGTACCATCACACCTTACTTTGAAGAAGAAGAAGAAGAAGAATACCTTTATTAGTCCCCCAGAGGGGAAATTACATTTCACTTCTTAATCCTGGTTTTACTGCAGTTTCTCTGTTTGTCTGCTGCTTTTTATTCACATCAGTCGGAGGGACAGCATGACCAGAGGAGCACTGATGCTTCAAAAGTTTTTTATATTATTTAAAAATACTCTTGTCCATTCATCTTTCATTTGAAGACAGAGTTCTCTTATTTTGCTAGTACAGGGAATTAATATTTTCAGTGTAATTTCATCCAAGCATCCTGCCACATACTGACACAGTACACATCCTCAATAAGCTAACACCAGTCCATGACAGAAAATAAACTTTTCTGACACTTTTTTTTTTTTTTTTTTGTAAAGATGCACAGATCATTTTTAGGATGGTCCTTATTTCCAGTTTTTGTAAAAATATGACATGCGGATTTGATCAAATCCAGTTTCTTAATTTTTTTTTTTTCTTTTTAAGTTTTCTCTTGGACTGGATCAGGTTACAGGGCTGAATGTCTAACACTGAAATGCTGTGGCTATTTAACAAAAGTTTTGGGGTTTTTTTTTTACAAATAAAATATTTATAGGAAATATTAAATAGGAATCCCAGAGTATCCTTTGGATAAAACAGATTTATTTAATCTCTTTAAATTCTTTTTCTTTTTTTTCACACTCATTTTGAAACATTAACACACAGGAGAAAACTGGAAAAAGACTTTTCTGGAGACCCCAGGCTGAATCCAAAGTTCTGAAGGAACTCTACTCTCACCAGTCACTTTATTAGGTATACCTCTTTTAGTTGGACCTCCTTTTGCCTTCAGAATAGCATCAGTTGCTGCAGATTTGTTTTCTGCACATCCAAGTTATGACTCTCCTGCTCCACGTCGACTCAAAGGTGATCTGTCAGATTGAGATCTGGTGACTCAACAGACCACTCTCTGTGAACCTGAGAGATGGTTCTGAGCAAAAATCCTAGTTGATCAGCAGTTTCTGGAATGTTCAGACCAGCCCGTCTTGCACCAATAACCATGGCACGTTCAGTCAGTTAAATTCCCTTTCTTCCTTAATCTGATGTTCATTTTCAACTCCAGTGAATTGTCTATACCACGTCTAAGTGCTTAATGCATTGAAGAGTTGCCATGGGATTTGCTATGTGTTAAGAAGCAGCTCAACAGGTGTACCTAATAAAGTAGTCGCTGAGTGTATATTCCTTGTGGCCTGAAAACACCTCAGGATCCCTCAGACTAAGCTGGAAAGTGTCCCTGGAGAGACGAATATTTGGGTTTCCCTCCTCAAGGAGCTTCTGCTGAGAGCATTATATGCTGTGTAATGGTGCATTCACAAACGGGGGGAAATATCCACTCTGATAGGTTTACAATAATCTATTTGGGAGACAATTAATAGTTGTCTTCAAAGTTGTTGGACATGTTTTTTTGAAAAGCATAAAATGGTAATTATTGTAGTTTAGGGTGTTCTCGCTCTATCTGCACAGAGTCATAGGACAGTCCTTGTTGCCGTGTTTTCACAGGGACAGTGGCCAGCCAGATGTTTTCTTCACTCTCAGCTACCAAAGTGAGGATGGCCCCACCAGCGTCCGAGTCCAGCTGAACAACCTGCTCTTCAGTCTGCATGGCAGCCAAAAGACTTTTGCTTCACTCTTTGCTCTGCTTGCCTTTTATACCAGCTCGCCCTGCAAGCTAACTGAGCCCTATCGCAAGCAGAGGCCCGAGCGCCTAAAACAGATGTGCAGGAGAGCTGTCATACGAACCCACGGTGCTGAAAGTATATGCACCTTACGTGGACTCAGCCCTGATGTTAAAGCATATGTCTGTGCGTACCCGTACTGTACATAGACCTGTAGATGTAGTGCCGTTTACTGCATTTAGATGTTATTTAAGTTAAAAAATTATGCATTTGTTGTTGTTGTTTTTATTTTGCTGGAGACAGTTTGGTACCATTTCCAATGAGCAAACAGACTGAAAGTGTTTTATCCACAACTTACATCATGGTTGTATGTTTTACACAGTACACTCTCCATTCAATCAAATTATTCTTGATCGTAAAATGAAAATGAAAAGGAAGTAAAGTGATGCTGCAATGGACATAAATAAAAACAAAACATTTCTCCACCTTTTTAATACGACATCTACCCTGTGTAAACAATTGAGAAACAAACTGAAATATTTTAGAGGTAAATAAAATTATATAATATGACTTCATAAGTATGCACACCTGCAATTGTTCAAATTGCATCTGATTAACCCTGGAATAGAGTTCAGCTGTTCTAGTAAGCTTTTCCATGGTCTGCTGAGAGCTTCCAAAACATCAAAGGGATCTTGATGTTAAACATATCAGTCAGGAGGAAGGTGAATGAGATAAACACCATGGAGCGCAGTGAGGATGGTCATTATCAAGTGAAGGACAAATGGTGCAAAGAACTAGACCTTCGTTTTAAAACTGATAAGACGAGAGGAAAATTGGACAGAAAGGCTGGTAGGAGGTTTACAGCAACATTAGGAAGATGCAAGAATTTCTGGCAAGTACTGGCTGTGTAGGACAATCTTCCGTATTCTTCATGTATGTAGGTTGCATGTATGTATCCAGGCCTCTTCTTACATAGAAAAACATGCAAATCCTGCAGAATTTTGCAAAAACATATTTAAAGTCTTCAGAAAGCCACTGGAAAGCATGGTGGTGGCAGCATTATTATTTGGGGCTTTTATTTTTAAGCTGGAGCCTGAATTTTGAAGAGTTCCAAATGCCAGTCTGCATTGGCAAAACCTTCAGGCTTCTGCGAGAAAGTTAAAGATGAAAAGGAACGTCATCTATCAACACGACAATGACGCACAGCATGTATCAAAATCAGCATAGCTTTACCAGAAGAACAGTAAACCTCTGGATTGGCCCAACCAGAGTCCAGATCTGGATCTGATTTAAAATCTGTAGGTTTATCTGTCTCCGTGGTCAAGAGATCCTTTCACTATCTAGTGCTTTCACAAGTGTGGAGCATTGTTGCAAAGAGTGGCCAAACTGTGCCAAGTCAATATGTGGCATACTGATAGACTCCAACCCAAAAACTGTAGTAAGTAAATCAAGGGGTGCTTCTACAGTGGTTCATTGTAAAGGTGTGCCTACTTACGCAACCACATTATTTTCATTTTTTAGATTCTGCTTTTGCCCATGTAGGGTTTGAGTTTAATTTTCACTGTAGAACTTTACACATTAAAGGTGAGATGAAAGGTGAAGAAGATTCTGAAATCATTTATTATGGTCTCATCTATTTTACATCACAAAAACCTGACATTTTAACAAGGGTGTGGGAATGCTTTAGATCCACTGTGTTTTAAAATTCTCATGCAAACAAACAAACTTTTTATATTTTTAAAAATGTTTTAGGCAACCTGTTGCAGCATTGTAACTAATTTTGCTATCATGTGGAGAAGATGAGAGACGCCATTGCTGCAAGTGTCTTTATGGTGAATAATCTTTGATCTGTAAACAAAAGCATAGTGAGTGGAATGTTTAGCATTTTATTTCAGGAAAACAAGAACTGAAGTTTCAAAGCATCATCAAAGCAGTGAATTATATTATTGCCATGAGTAAACGACATGTTCCTGACAGCAGTTACTGTATGAATAATGTTACAAAATAAGAAACGCATATCTTATAATCTGTGTCTCATGCAGCGTTTTCATTCTTGCTGCCACTGAAATATGCTCCTCTACACTTTTGTAGACACAAATGCCTCATTTGAACTAAGATTTGCAAAAAGATTACTTTGTGGTTTTTTTTGGCAGTTTTATTTGTCTGTTTAGATCTGTTTATCTTTCAGTGTTGAATTCTATTCTAATCTGTGTGTCTGCTTATTTAGCATTCATTGTCTATGTAATCTTCGGTACAAATCAAACTCAATATGCACTGAACCCGAAGATCATACTTTGGTTGTTCTACTTGGAGTCATTTGATTTAGTTTAACTGATTTGTGCAATTCAAAAAAATTGACTCAACACTTGAAATAGTTTTCAGCATGCCTATATCTGTATAAATCTATATTTTGGTACAAAATGCAGCTATCCATTGTATGATCCTTTCAAAAAGGTTTTCCATTTCTTTGATAAATGTAATGATTTTTCTGGATAATTTTGTACATCATTGCATCCATATTTATTTTAGGTCATGCTCATTTTAATTTTATGTTATTTTGTCATTCTACCACTCATACAGTCGGATAAATAAGAGGTGGACATCGCACAAAAAGTTCAGCTGGTTTTTGCTTTAAGTTATTTTTTGTCAAACAATTTAATCAGTGATGGGTCTGACTGGGAATGAAGTGAAAATTACATGAACCTGCAACATGTGATATTAAAAAATGCAATTCGAGTTTATTTTGTGCAGCACTGGTGATACACAAGACAATGCAAAGTGTTTTATAGGAAAACAAGTTAACAGGAAAAGAAAAAGACTTTAAAAGACAAAAAATTGTAGGAAAAGAAAACTTTAGCATTCCAGATAAAGAAGGAAATGAATGAATAGCTTAGAATTGATCAAATAAACTAATAAAATAAGCTTTTACTGTTTAAGGAAAGTTGCAGTAAACAATTATGTTTTCAGTCATTGTTTAAAGAAGCCACTAGTTTCTGCACATCTTAGGGTATCACTTGCAAATCAATTTGAGCTATTTAACTCTAAATAGGAAATACCTCCTTTTAAAGCTGAGGCCATCCATTCATCCATCTGTCCATTTGTTTATCCCTGCAGGACTTTGGGTGTGAGGAGGGGTAAACCCCGAACATATCACCATGTTTTTATATTCAGGCTCTCTCAGTGAGATTTTTGCAAAAGCATCGTAGGCTGCAAATACTGTACAGATGCAAGTCTTTTGGTGCATTTACCAAAACTTCCAGCTTTGCATATTCAGAGACTGAAATTTCTGCACATTCATTATTGAAAAATAGCTCAGTCTCACTCATATTTAATGCAGAGCATATGTGAACTGGAATTTTGCTCCATCCATCTGCCCATCAGCACAGACCAGCTGATGGGCCTGTATATTCATCCCCACACCATGATGATGCTGCTGCCATGCTTCACAAATTAAATTACATGTACTCTATTTACTAATTGGGTAACTTCTCAAGGCAATTGGTTGTGTTGGAATTTATTTAGAGGGAATCAGAGGAACACTGTTCAGATTTTTTGTAAAAGAAATTGAAATACGATGCAACATTTCTACTTTCAAATTACTCTCCTCTTTGTATTGCTCCATCACATAAATCCATTTAACATAGTATCCCTTTGAAGTTTCTGGTTTTAATGTATCAAAGTTTTTGGGAGGTGTTGTATATCCGTTTTCTGTAAATTTCTGATCTAAGCTCAAGACTATTTTAGAAGGAACTATTCATAAATTTAGTCGACAGTGTATATTTATTTCTCTGCAGTTGGTTTATTATCGGATCATTTGTTATCTGGTGTGGGATACCCTGTGCTCTTATTACTGGGTTAATCCTTCCCCACATTAAGCTGACTGCCAACTGGAAACCTTTCTCCCCTTTATATCAGACATCCTTTCAGCTGTGTTTCAGCTCTCTCCAGTGTGTGTCAGTACACATGGCGCAGCGTGTACATTTTAAAAAAAATCAAATCTTCAGTCATCTGTTCCACTTCCTGTCCTAAATCTGACTGAGAATGGTCCCTTTAGACTTAAATTAGCACCAAGAATACACACATGCACTCAAACTTTTCTGGTTCTCAATTTATCTTTCTCATTAACCTTAAAACAGGTTGATTTAACCCCTCGGCACAGTTTAAGTTGGGAGCAATCTACAGTCATATTCAAAAAATGAGAATATTATTGAAAAAATATATACATTTCTGCTGTATTCTATAGGGTTCTTGTGCAAGGGTTCCCAAACTTTTCAGCCCCCATAAATAGGGCCAGAGAGTGCCAACCCCTTACTGGTGACCTGATAACCCCCATACGTCATTGTTTCTCTCTGTATATATTTATTTATTTCATAAAGAAATATAGAGTGGCATAATCAAATACATTTTTAAACAATTTCTTCAATAAAATGAAATCTAATTATTTAATTTCAACATTTAAAAGGTATATTTAATTATTTAATGGGACATATATTGGTACATTTATTTATTTTATAGTACATTCATATTTAATTACCATGTGATTTAGTTGGGTTTTTTTTTTTCCTTATTTCACCCTCCATACCCTTCACATCATGATGATTCTGAAAATCATCTGTAGACCCCCCACTTGATGTATCAGGACCCTGGGGGGCCCGGGACCAGCACTTTTGGAACCCCTATTCCAGTGAACATGTTTGAGACTAAATGCAATCATTTTTACAAACACAATGAATTGACTTCACGTGCTCTTATTTCTTTATGGAGGATGGTTCCTGACATAATTAGCAATAAACATAGAAATAACTCAATGTATTGATAAACTAATTCATGTGCAAAATATTGCATCCAACAAATAAAAAAAGAACTTTCCCAACTTTTTTGATTACACACAATGTAACATAAATTAATATTTATTTATAATTTTCAACAAAATTATTTTAACATGATAACTATTAATTGAATTACCATTTTATTTCCAATCCTATTGTTTTATTAGTTTCCTTGTTTGTTTCACTTTTTTCTTCTAATTTTTTCATATTGTGTATTTATTTTCTATAATTTTTTTTAACTTAGAATCACCTTTTATTTATTTATTTATTTTCTATATTTTTTTTTAATTAACTGTCCCTTTTATAACATACATTGATTTATTTTCTATAATATTTCCTTTTTGTATTTTCTCCCCTTCTGTTTTCCTCTGTCCGGTTAAGAGATGCCTTTTTGCTCACAAATAAAGACAGAAGGAAAGGGGCGGGGAGCCTGGTGGGCGGGGATCTGGAGTTAGCTTCTTTGCTATTGATCAACATCAAGATCTGTGTATTGAGCTCCAGAAATGCAGGCTTTGTTTCCTGCCTGTGATCACGGACACTAGGAAGACTGGTTCCAGAAGTTTGCAAAGCAGGCATCAGGATGGCATCAGACCACCAGTAGATTGGAAGCCTAGCCTCTGTTAGACTGCCCCAGGGCAGCTGTGGCTACAATCCAGTAGCTTGCCACCATCAGCGTGTGAATGTGTGTGTGAATGGGTGAATGACAGAATGTAGTGTGAACCTTTTGGGGTCCTCTTTACTTGTTAAAATGCTGTACAAGTACAGACCATTTACCATAAATTAGTTGAAGATTATTTCACTAATCGATTATTGCAATTAATCCTTTCAGCCCTAATCTCAGCTCTTCTTTAGACTGTATCCAACATTATCTGAGGGGAGCTGGTGCCTATCTCCCACGGTCATCGGGCGAGAGGTGGGCTACACTCTGTTTAGAGCTGCCTTTGATTAGTAGTCTGGACCATAAATCTGCAAACAAATCCGGGTGAGAAGTTGCTTTAAATAAAATATATTATATTATTATTATTATTATTATTATTATTATTATTATTAACAATCATCTCCTAATAATTAATTAAATTACAGAGTTGGTGGAGGGAGGACATCAGCAGAGGCCCAGTCACCCTGTAAGGAGTACAGGGAGGTTAAGAAATTAGCAGAGCAAAGTGAGGGTTCTGCAGGTGGTTTTAGTGATTTCTACACCTTAAAGGAGAACGCCAGCAGGCAGACGTGCCTCTGTAAGGTGAAATGGGTTGCAGAACGTAATAAGTCTCAGGGGTGCCTCCTCCTCCAGACTCCTCAATATATAAAACAATGAGAGATAAAGGTGGAGATGATTTGGGAGGATAAGCTTGGTTTTCCAAAGGGTGGAAGTTTGAGTGTAAATCAGTTAAATAAAGTAAGTGGATCAGTGATCAATATTTTTGAACTATATCTGCTTGATGATATTTGCTTGATGATCCCTATGATTTTGATGCATTGATATTTTCCCGATGATTTTGATGATTTTCATGTGCATTTGCTTGATGATTTTGATGATTTTGCTGTATACTTGATTGATGTTTTTTATGATGTGAAGCACTTTGAACTGCCTTGCTGCTGGAATGTGGAATACAAATAAACTTAACTTAACTTACACCCTGGAGAGGTTGCTAGTCCATCGCAGGGTAACACAGAGACAGGCAGGACAAACTATGCACCCACACACTCCAATTACACAGACCAATTACCCTAACATTCATGGTTTTGGGCTGTGGGCGGAAGCCGGAGTACCCTGAGAGAACCCACGCATGCACAGAGAGAACATGCAAAATCCATGCAGAAAGACCCCTGGCCAGGATTTGAACCCAGGACCTTTTTGCTGCAAGGTAATGGTGCTACCAATAGCCCTCTTTAGGTTTTTGTTATTACCAGCAGAAGTTTTTCCAAGTATTGTTTCACTCATTCATTTCAGTTACTTTGAGGGGAGAATATTCATGCATTCAAGTTAATAAAATCTAGAAGAACACTTTCAATTTTGTTGCAGTGATTTAGTAACCCTTTCGAGTAGATTGAAGACTTGGTGGCAGTGCTAATATTTAACTGTCTCCTGTAAGCTAAGCAAACCTAAAACATCTAACATAAATTCTCTTAACTATATTTATCCTCTACTTCTGCACAAATAAGCCTGTTTGTATAAAAAGTATAAATATTTAGATCTTCCGTTTCTGTCACCTTTCAGGAATTTGAATTTTTACAAATGGTTGTGGAGAACTTACTGGCCTTTGTGACACCCAGGAAAATGGTATCTAATTCATGAAATGCCCAAAACAGTTTTATTTATAACTTTTACAAATATTTTATGTATCGAAAATTGGAGTTCAGGGTGTTTTGTGAGTCATAACAGTGCACTTTTGTTATGGACACAAAATTGCTATTGTTGTTGGACTGTGGTATTAGACCAGACTCTTTCTACATTGTGTTTTCCTTGTGTCATCTATCCTTAATGAGCAGTCCAGAAAGTAAAAAGTTGTAAAGAGAAACATTAGGAGGGGAGGAGACAGAACAATCACAGGAAAAACAGGTCTTCATTTGATGTTTTTTGATTTTTTTTCTTGCCTGGTTGCAGAGAGGATTGTACCAGTCGACAGCAAGCACCTGTTTGAGAACTTCTGAATTTTCATGTTTATTTAATGTATATTTTTAGTCACATTGATTACTGCAACAGTGTCTTCACAGGTCTGCCTAAAAAACTCAGACAGCTGCAACTGATCCAGAACGCTGCTGCTTGTGTTCTCGCTAAGACCAGGCAGATAGAGCACATCACCCCAGTTCTAAAGTCCTTCCACTGGCTCCCTGTAGCTCAGAGAATAGACTTTAAAATACTTCTGTTAGTTTATTAATCACTGAAAGGCTCAGCACCAAAATACATGAAAGACCTGTTGTAGTTGTGTCAGCCTTCCAAACCACTCAGGTCTTCTGGTTCTGGTCTGCTCTGCATCCTCAGAACCAGAAACAAACATGGAGAAGCAGCATTCAGTTTTTATGCACCACTATCTGGAACAAACTCCCAGAAAACTGCAAAACAGCCGACATACTGAGTTCCTTTAAATCAAGGCTAAAAAACCCATCTGTTCAGCGTTCCCTTTGATTAGCAGAAGGTGAAACGTTGATCAATATATTTGATATGTATTTGCTTGATGATTTTGATGATGGCTTTTGACAAAATGTTATGTTTACTGCTTGTTTCATAATTGGTAACTGTATGATGTTTTTATGATGTAAAGCACTTTGAGCTGCCTTGTTGCTGAAATGTGCCATACAAATAAACTTGACTTGTATGAATTTATAAAAACAGATTTAATCATTTCAGTATCTTTTTTGCGTTGTGGCACTTTCGGTCCTCCGTATAAATGGTGTCACTGTGCTGCACTAAATCATACAGCTTGACCTGTTTATTTGAAGAAGGTGACCCAGAACCCTTTTCCACATTCTGTCACGCGTTTTGAATGCACGCGCCTGAGTTGGCTACATCATAACGATTTGTCCCAATAGTGTGCTGCAGCATCACAACTGGACTGACACGCTTTAAAGTGCCCCTTGCTTTGCTTATGTAATAAAAATAGCCGAACTGTGGCAGTTTGCTGTGTCAGTGCGCGTGCGTGGCCGTGGCGCGAGCTGTGGTCTGTCGCGGCGCGGGGACTGAGGCAGCGGCGGTGACACATTGCACAAAAATCCACGGACCGCAAGGCTCGTGAAGGTTTGAGCGGTGCGAGGGGGAACGATTTTGATTTTGACCCGAAGGTGCACGAGGCGTTCACGCTCCATCTTTCACGCACGGGACGCACGCAGACCCGGTGAAGTCGTCACAGGGGTTAGAATCTGTGGAATCTGTCGCGTCCGTTTACGGTCTGCGTTGGCCAGTGGAGGTGCGACAGCGACCTGCGCTGGAGGCTGTGGCCGAATCCGGAGCTCCCCACTCCAGAGCAGCAGCATCCATCCATTCATCCATCCATCCGCTCATCCATCCATCCCGACGTCCGCCAGCTCCAGGTCCAACGGGAGGCCGGGGAGCGGCGGCAGGATGTAGCGGCGGATTAACGGAGGAGAGAGGGGCGCTCAGAGGAAGAGAGCTGGACCAAGTGGACCGGGGTGGGACGGAGGGGACATGGGGAAGGACCAGGAGCTGCTCCAGGCCGTGAAGACCGAGGACCTGCTGACAGCTCAGCGGCTTCTACAGAGACCGCGGCCAGGAAAAGCCAGTTAGTATCCCATCCATCTCCCATCCTCCGGTCCCTAACACACACACACACACACACACACACACACACACACACACACACACACACACACACACACACACACACACACACCAGTCATTTCCAGGTCAGGACAGTACAAGCTCTCTCTAATGTAATGCCTTCTAACCTATAAACGTTTCACCAGTGTTTGTGTGGGTGTGCACACTTCCCTGCACGCGTGCATCTGTGTTTGTGCTTTGACGTTGAGAATGCGATAGTGATGACGTTGTACATGTGTGAGAGCAGTCATCATCAGGCTGTAATTAGAAATTAGGCAAGCTTGTCACCCCATCCTCTGCAATTAGGCGTTTGTGCTGGCATCTGCATGGCTGCACAGAAACATATATACATAGTTGTCCTGTCCACAGTGAGGATGATGTGCACATGTGGGAGAGGTAGGATGTCCTGCACTGCTATGGGACATAGAGGGGGATTATTGGTGTGTGAAGGCGCCAGATGTTAGTGGGAATAAATGTGATGATTGTAAGAGTACACTTGCAGACATTTTCATGGAGCGTGAGCGTGCTCCTAACATGGATTCAGCTGGGATTAGAGGTGATAATTAGATTTCAATTACAGCCTTGAAAATGCTTTCCTCCTCTCCCATCTCACAAGAAGCACCCCCCCACACACACATACACACATACACTTCCTCCTCCTCTTCTGTCACATACTTTCCACCCTGCTCTCCCTTCACCTCCTCTTGTGTGTGTTCATGTTTGTCTATGATGAACATTGGTGGCAGTGACGTGGAAAAGAAAAATGCTTCTCTCTTTAAATGCCAGAACGGATCAGCTCGGAGGGCTTCGGCCACTGCAGAATGACAAAGGGAACAGGGGGCTGAGGGTGGAAGATGAGGACGAAGAGGAGGGTTGTGGTGGTACGTGAGGGTGCAGGATGGAATGAATCAAACGGGGAGATATGGATGCAGGGAGGAGAGGAGACAGGGTGTGTTGGAGGGTGGTTAAAATGTGTGTGTGTGTGTGTGTGTGTGTGTGTGCTCAGGTTTATGTTTGAATAATTAAACAGTAAGCCAGGTCTCCCTGCTGGAGGATTGTTGCCTCCACAAACACACAATCCCAAGCACTCGGCACACACACAATCACAGGCAAGCATGATTGGAAACACACTTCACACTTTGGGTGTTAGTCATGTGCTT
This sequence comes from Anableps anableps, assembly GCA_014839685.1. Lineage (NCBI taxonomy): Eukaryota > Metazoa > Chordata > Actinopteri > Cyprinodontiformes > Anablepidae > Anableps > Anableps anableps. Next base: position 3,249,775 of record CM026065.1, read on the forward strand.
GACTATGTTTGTATTATTAATAGAATGCTAATGAAGTTCAGAGCAGCAGTGTGGTAAGTTGGGGGGCAGGAGTCATTTAGGTGGGTGTTTGTGCTGTCGAAATGACACAAATTAATGTTAGGGATTGCAGGAATTTAGGTGGGAGCGAGTTCACCTAACCACATGGCTGCTACTGTACATATTTATTGTTTTAAAAATAAAAAAGGATGCAGCTGTTTTATTTTTGCTTGACATCTTTAGTGTAACAATTTGTGGTGCAACAGTACATCCAGCTAATGAGACGAAATGAGATTTCAGAAATAATGCTAGTTTGCACAAGGAAAGTTTTCATAAATCATAAAATGTTTCATCGAATCTGTAATAACAGTTTAGTCTACTTTTAACAAGCCAAAAACATTATAGTTTTCTTGCCTGACTAATTCTAAAGTGGTTCTACATAGAGATGCAATGATCACATTGCATTTGATGAATAGGTTTTATCTATGTTTGTTTTTTGGGGGACTTTTTAAAATTATTTCATCTGCAAATAAAAGAAAAAAATCAGATTTTTGACTGATTGATTGGTACATCTCTAGTCCTGTTGCCAAAAAATGCATTCAAATATTCCCTTTATAATTTTTTTTTACAAATAGAATCAATGTTTTTAAAGAATCTCTGTTCTGTGTAGATTAGGCATGGGCTGGTTTCCAAGGTTACAGTACCAAGAAATACCACATTTTTAAAAAGTTATGGTTTTAAAACTGGTAAAATTTCCCATCATACCCTTCCTATGGTTAAAAGTGTTTTTAACAGGGATACCAGAGTTAGTGCTGAAATGACCGGGGTTTTCTTCATCTGTATGGAGCTTAGAGTAATGTAGCTCTCACCCTCCCCAACCTGTTGCTGCTCACTGCTGGTCATTTGGCCAAAACTGCTGCGGCACTTTTCCCTTTTTTTCGTCTGAGTTTTGAAAGTCACTGTGACAAGACAACAACTCAATAACTACTTCCTTGTTTACCTCAAAATAAAAGTCGAAAACAAAGAGACAACAGTGTCAAGCTTAGAGCACCCTCCTTCGTATCGAGGACTCATTAATAATAGCTTACACTGATCTCCCCAGACAAAGTCACATTCTGAAAGCAACTGGATAATGCTTAGCAAAACAAACTTCACTTCGACCAGAAGTATCGTGACATTTTAATCTTGCTAGAAACCTAGTAAATATATAACATGGCTGGAGGTAAAAACCAGTTTGATTAATTTAGCATAGAAAATAAAACAAAAATAAAACTGTTATGATCCATAGGTTTTTAGACTTTTAGCTACAGTATTTTTCTGTTTTTATCATTTCTTTATTGTTTGTTTTCTTATATGTTTATACCTTTTGTTAGTTATTCTCATTGTTTGTGTTTTGGATTTGTTTCGCCAGATTAAGATTTATTTTTGTTTACTGATCTGATTTCCATTCCCCTTTCATTCTCTTTGTTTCTGTTTGTTTTTCACCTCCCTTCATCCTACCATTGTGCTGTCTGTTCTAGCTGTTATTTCCTTATTTGCCCCTACCTGCTCCATTCCCCAGCTGCATCCACTCACCTGTCATTTCCCGTTCTAGTTCCTTTGTCATTTCCTCTTCCTGTGATTTACCTGTGACCTCTCCCAGGAGTTTTCGTATGTCATTTCAGCGATTCATTATTAAAATCGTCTGCACCTAACCTGCTGCCTTATAACCATCATTTTGACAAAAACAGCCAGAAATGCTTTTCTTCTCTGTTGTATTAGTGCTTAACAGGCACTAATGCTAGCTTATTACCACTTCTCTCTGGTTCTACTGCCAAAAGCAGCAACTCAGGGACAGTAAAACTGAATTTATCTTGAAACCACGCCTGGTTTGGTTCTGGTCGAGAGCAGTGGTTCCCAACCCTGCTCCTCAAGCCCCCCTATCCTGCATGTTTTAGGTGTCTCCAAAAATTATCCAAAAATATTGCAAATAATGTTCTTCTAATATCATTCAGCCTTGGTACTGACTGTGTTCCAACAGCATCAACAAGACTCCTTTTCAAAGGATGGCATTAAACAATGAGCAGACAAAGGAACTTATGAATCAGTTTAAGTGCAGAAGAAGAAAAACAATGATGCTTGTTCTTAAGAAATACATTGTGGGGACTCAGGAGATCTGCTGTTTCTCCATTTGGATAATTATTCTTTCAGGAACCAAAAGGACCAGAAAGACTGCATTGATAAAACCAAGACAAATTGGCTTCATTCCTTCTTTTAGTTTTTTTGTTTTATTTTTATTGATTCTGAGTAGGCAGCTGGAAAACCAGCAAAACATTGCCCTCCTTGAGGTTGTAGAGAAAAATGTCAACCTTTGAGTGTAACGCTCGAGTTTAACTGACCCAAGAGTAGCATGATTAAAGGTGTGTGTGTCTGTGAGATCACAAATGGTATATGTTCATAGACAGAAGTATGTGGAGCTCCTCAGTTACAAAAACCAATAAAGACACAGAACTTCTGTTTGTCAAAAAAAAAAAAAAAAAAAAAAAATCACACCTAAAATGGAACAAATGTCTGGGTTCACAGTCGCTGTTTTGAGCTGAATTTATAAATTCTGTTTGTGGCTGCTTACATTGTTGGTTATAAATACTAGAAGTCAGAAATGATTATTCATAAACACATAATTCTGTTTTAAACAGAATTTTTAACTGAAGTTAGTGATGTGAAGTCATCTGTTTGACACAATCAAATACAAACACAGTGATCTGTGTCGCTAAACTGTCTCACTGCAGTGTGATGCTCCATAGAAAGTGAGAATACCACAGAAGGAGGACTCCTGAACCGACATTGCTCTGTTGTTTAGCTGAATGTGGAAATCTAATCAGATCCTTTAGCAGGTAAAATCAGTGAAGAGGTTTAGCTAAAAAAAAATCCTTGATAAAACAGGCTTCCCCTATAGCAAATCGAGTATTTGAATATCCTAGCATCACCTCTCTAATTTATAAATGCTGTGGTAAACAATATTCAGTATTTGTGAATCCTCTTTATAATGCCTTTCTGACTTATTGAGAAACACAGTTTGAAATAGGATTTATAGACACCTCAAAAACACAGGAGGAGGCCAAGCCAGAGATGGAGAAGCTGAGCATTTAAAGACTGTTACTGAGAGTGACAGTGAAAAATAGACAGGATTTGAATTGAAATCTGTGTAAATCAGAGGAACCGCTCAGATTGAGAAGTTTGGAGACAAAGTTAGAGTGACATGTCTGAGGGTTAGTAGATAAATTGGATAAAGGATGTTGAACTTGTTGCTGCCAGGGTTTAGGGAAACGAGAAGGATCACAGAAAAGGTTTCTGGACATAGTGAAAGAGCACATGGATAGAGGATGGAGGAGGATGAGATGGATGATCAGCTGTGGTGACTCCTGAGGGGAGTGGTCTAAACACAAAGGTGATCTAAAAAGACCTGATAGAGTTTATAAATACAGTTGCAAGTAGTGTTTATAAATTCAGTTTTAAAAAAGTGCTTGCAAATGCCTCTTGATGAATAAAACAGCTGGAAAATCAGAGATGGGGAGTTAATTTTATTTCCATTCTAACTCGTCTTCTTAATAATGTAGAATGTCAGCGTTCTAATTATTCTTTGTTTAATTAAAGCAACAGTATGCTTCATTAACTAACACGACACAACATTTAGATTGGTTTTTGTTCTGAACGCTGCTATGATTAAAGTAAATACCTGGTCCCATTGAATGCACTGGTTTTTCAGTGGAAGCTGGAAAAAAACACTGGTGGAAATTTTGTACTGGAATTTGTTGGAAATGGCCTTTTATGTCTAAAAAGTAAAAAAATATCTTGATAGCAGAAATTTCTTATCTGGTATCAAAACCTTTCATGTCGGATTATTGCATAAAAATGAATTTGAACTTAAAAGGTTTTGAAAACAGACCAGCAAATGTAACATGGAGCACATCATGAGTTGTTTATGGATCCTGCTCTCACAACATACAGTCCTGTAAATGTATCATCATGGCTAGGCATGGGCCAATATGACATTTGGATGTTATGATAACCATAGTTAAAACTATCATGGTTTTACAGTCTCACGGTATTACGATTACAGCTCTAAAATGTGTTATTTTGCATTTTCTTTGGCATGCGTGATGTGACTGCATGGGCGATTTGCTTCTTAAATGTTGGCTGAATTGTGGGCTGACCTTCACCCTTCGACATGACCTGTTGCTGCCAGAGCCACCGCTGTTTTAAAAGAACAATTAGGATAGATGTGAATTTAACCGTAATCTCTCTATAACCTCACTACAATCTCTATAGTCATAGTCAACTTTAACGGTCTTTGGAAGCTGTTTTTTGATCACAGGTATGACGCTGAAATTTCATTCCCTTCCTCAGTGAGTGTTATATACTTGATTACTTGATTTTTTTGGCACATAACACAATTAAGCTATACTGATAAAGTTTACATCTAATAGGATAACTGTGTTTCCACTGCTTTAATACCTAAGACAAATCAGGTTATACTGTGCAACAACAGTCGCCTTTTTATTGACGTAACGTATCATGTTGTGAATTTTTATTGTGTTTTAGATTCTGAGACGGTGTTGGAAATAAGGCAGATTAAGTATTTAAATCATATACAAGCAGAAACAACAGAAATCACAAGTATGAATGCGCCTATATGAAATGCACCTTCAGCTAAAGAGCTGCTCAGGTAAAGCTACGAAGGCACTCAGTACTTTTGCCTTTCACTTAAAATCAGTCAAATACACAATCCAACAACTCCAAAACACTCCTGCAGACAAGCTGCAACCAGCACAATATGCTACAGTTACATGGTGATGTTTGTTTCACTAATAGTAGACGCTAAAAGCAGCTCGTTCATTTCAAAACCGCATAAATTTTACCTTGAATTTAGCAAATAGTGATTTTTCGCCTCCTCTTTCTGCCACTGTCCGTAAGCATGTTTTGCATGTAGGGAAACTTATTTCTCCAAGTTGCCGTCCATCTTCTTATGGTAGCTGACATATTCCCATATAGGGGACTTTATTGCTTTAGACTGGGCGAGCGCACGGGGAAGGAGAAGGAGAAGGGGGGCGTTTGAAGAACTTGTCTGGACTTGCAGAGTTGTGGTGCAGGGATGTGGGGGGGGAGGGGTCGTGATACTGCAGCTACACATGAGCGGTGGGATCTGACTGGACTTTATCCCTGACCAGACATAAAAAACTCTTATACCGCAGGAACGGTATGATGGAAAATTGTGGTGGTTTTGAAACCGTGACTTTTTCATATGGCGGTATACTTTAATACCAGTAATACCAGAATAGGAAATACAGATACAGAAACAGAGATGTAGAAGCTACATGAGGAACTGCTGTCATGAGAAGTACAAGACCAAAAATATCCAATGGACTTAAGGTTGCTCACAGATTAAATTTACTTTAAATATTAGTTTTCTAATTCTAACCATACTTATTATCATCAAAGCCACAATATTGCCTCATCAGCTGATTCGCTCCTGGTATTCTGTTGTTTTTAACCCCATAACCCTTAAAACATAGGGACTGGTCTTTGACATCAAAGTAAAGTTGCTGAAAAACATCTGATTAAAGATAAAAAACAAAAACCTGTGTCACAATTTTACCACCATTCTCAGTTTAAGAAATGGAATAAGGTTCTTGTGACTTGTTTTGTGACTCATTATAAATTTCATCTTGGTCCCAACTCTCCTTTGAAATTCAATCCTCATCCTGTATATTGACCTAAATGTGGATCAAAAATCTGTTTCAGTCACTCATGTAACATCTGGGGCTTTTCACAGGCCACTTGATGCTGTCATTCGGAACTGTAAATATCCATCCATTCATCTGTGCCAATCCCACCTGACCCTGAATACATGGCGGGGAACGCTTACCATTCACGTCTTCAAACTTCCAGAACAGGCTGTGCTTAATATAGTTTCCGTTGAGGAAGTTTAGAGCTCACACTGTAACTCCTTAAACAGATTTAAGTAACATACCTAAATGTTTGCAGAGTGGAAAGCAAAAAATTGGACTTTTCTTGCTCATTGTTAAAAAATGTTGTGGATTTTATTCATGCAGCATCAAATATATATACATGGCTAAAGGCTACTAACCTGTTATCAGTGATCATGACTGAATGCCCTTTTGTGGTATAAAAATCTTTTCTTTGACAGCACTCATATGATAGACCAGTACTCAGAACATATGGTAGGTCCAAGGAACTTAGTGAAGATCTAGGAAGGAGAGTTGTAGATTTACGGAACTTGAGAAAAACTTTTGGATCCAATTAGAAAAAACTGGAGATTCTAAGATCAGATCTGTTCCAACAGTTGGACTTTAGTACAAGTTATTCAGATGTTTCGGCTGAGTTCCTTGAAAAAGTATGTGATAAGTGTTCGCTGATCAATGTCTTTAGTTGCCGATCACAAAACCCGATTATCTATACCTCATGCTCAACAGCCTCCAGAGGCCCTGTGTGCAGTATATCTCCCTCTTTCCTTCACACTTCACAAGCGTGCAGCAGCAAATCCTAACCAAACATGTCTGTTGTGTAGAACTTTTGCACTGTGGCTACATTTACACAAGACCACTGCCTGGAAACTGCTGGTATTTTTGGAAGTTGATTAGGGAAAAGTTCCACATTTAGATGACACTGCTGAGACACCTTGAGTCAGCTGTAGTTGTCATGCCAGGCCACTATATGGCCCTGTGATTTTAGCATGTCATCGAATGCGCATGTGCTTTTAACCCTTACCTCCCACCTCACTAGCTTACACCACATAGTAAACAGTAACCCATCTCCGTCTCTCATGAACCAAGTGCTCATGTAACACATGTATTCCTTCTCAGTAATTGTGTTAAACTGAACAGGTTACGTATCACAACACAGCATAGTGCTATCCGCTATTGATTTTGATATTTGCATATGCATGCATAGAAAAAACCCTGCAGCTGTTCATTCTGCATGTGTACGCTTTCACACCACCATGGGGTTGTTGCAGAAAAATTTCACTCTGAGTCCTGGTTTCAAAAAGTGCCAGTGTAAGAGACTCCGGACACTGCTGTCGTGTAAATGAGCGGCTGGATTGTAACAAAAATGTTGCTGTTTAACTGAAGAGCGGCCCCATGTAAACAAGGCCTGTGTAAGTGATGTGAAGTTTGCGTCTTGCAACATATACAATGGAAAAAAACCCTGGGGGGGTCACGTCAAAATGCATCAACACAACAAATTTAATATGTCATTTAAAAAAACAAGCACTTCACAGAGTATGGTGAGTTATCGAGACTCACTGCAGAGAATTAAAAAAAAGACACCCGGGGAAGTCAGACAGCAGTTAAAGCAGCCTGAAATTGCCAACACTCATCCGTATGAGCGTGACAGTTAGAGGACTAAGCAAATAACCTGAAAAATAATTGAATTTATCGGGCAACCAGCGTCTCTCAGGATGGAAGTCACTGGGTTCCACCCACTGCTCTCACTGTTCTACTCTACTACTCTCACATCAAATGCAGTGATTTTATGATTCCTCTTTGCCAGATCACATAGCCAGTAGCATTTATAACTAAACTGACAAATTATCAGCCAATCCATATGATCAGTATTGGTGGTAGGCAGTGATTGGCATCCCTGGGTGATCGGTATTGGAATCAGCAGCATAAAACCTGATCAAAGTATCCCTAGTTTCACCACCTTGCCAAGAAAAGACTGGAAAAAGACCCAAATTTTTCTCTGAACCTGGAGCTCTGAGGTGGGATCGACATTAGCTGTGTTTCCATTGACCAAAAAATTGCGCAAACTGAAATTACAAAAATAAATTTGCCAAATGGAAACACGGCATGTTTTTCGATAAGTCACACCACTTTGTATTCAGCAGCAAAGCGCTTATTTGTAGGCACTGGCCTCCTTGGACAATGCGCAGCTGGCTCTACCAGGGATCTCACAGCATCGCAAAGTTCATCAAAAGTTGGGTTTGTCATCCAAAAGTGTTGAATCCATAGCTCCTCTGTAAAATTAAACTACAATTTTCCAACACCTGAATAAGACACTGATGTCTCCTCTGATGGCTGATGATGAGCAGTAGTGCTTTGGCTGAACTATATATCTCATGTTTATATCTGTCATATCCATAATTTTTAATGACTTATTGTGTGAACAAACTTGTTCACGTGTGATTTTAATTGCATTTCTTATTTTATGAAAACACCACAAATTGTGTTTTTTCAAAAAACACCACAAATTGTGTTTTTTCAATATTAGCAGAATATCAAAAATGTTTTGCGTACATTTGTAATGGAAATGCAATTACTGTGTCTGAGTTGAATGGGTTCTGATTACAAGTTGGAAAGCAGTTGGATTTGCTTATAACTTGATAACAGTATATTTCCTTTTATGTTACTCATTGAAATATAGAAGAACATGTGTACAAGTAGACATTTTACAGCACTGTGTGTACCATTGGTTTAATAAGGCACAAACTGGTTGATGTAAAAGTAAACTGGCAACTGTCACTACATTCTCTATGTGCTCAACCATAATGGATAGCTTGATGTGTATAAACATTTTCCTGTTGCCTTTAAGGAATGCCTATGTGAGGATATTTCAGTGAAGACTCTGAGACAGACTTATCTGAATAAAGGAGGCTTTATTTCAACTGAGCTCATTAAGGATTGCGCACAATCCCAGTAGAAGTTGAGTTAGTTTGTGAAAAGAATCTCCAAAGAAACTTTGAACATAGGCTGTCTTTTATAACCTTCAGACCGCACCCATTCAGAACTATTATTGGCATCCTTACACATGATCCTAACCTTAGCAAATTGAGCTATTGGACCAGAACAAAAAGAAGGATTTTTAGGGTGTTTTCACACCTGATAGTCCAATAGACTTGGTTCAGTTAGTGACCAAAATTGCAGCATTTGTTACTTTTTTCACTCTTTGAGCAACCTGTTTACCCTCTTACCTGTGGTTCCCATGCACCAAGAGCCACTGAAGGAAACAATACAGAAACCTTTGAAGAAGAAACTGAGCGCAACTTCCTTTTTCACGAAATATAAACAAAAATGGAGTGACTTCAGGTTTTGGTGGTTGTTGGATTTCTCTTTTGTCTTTGGCAAAAGACCACGAGGCATTTACTCTGCTAGCACTAGACACGAGCATTTGTTTTGTTTGTATTTACCCAGAATTCCCTGTGCCATTGTCCACATTTTGCTTTAAGAGCAGTCTCAGCTCCACTTGGCATTCACATATGCATTCAAACTGGACCAGAATTCGCTTCCACCGAATTGGGAGCTAAATTTTTAGGTGGACCAGAGTTAGCTTTTTTGGTCCACATCAGAGTTTGATTGCCCATTCACATTTACCCAAATGAACCAGACTTTCTAGGCAAACGAATTAGAGTTTGATTAAAGCGACTTAACAGGGCTGGTGTGAATGCACCCTTAGAAGAGTTGGAAGTTGAGGTTTGCAAACCTCAGAACACAGAACGAACTGTCAACCATGGAGGTAGCAGCATCATATTGTTGAGTAGTTTGGTACTGGTGCATTGCACTGGTGCATTGGATTGAATAATGAAGAAGGGAAAACATCCCTAAATTCTTCAACTGCATCTCAGAATATTGGCTCAACAACTGAAACTTTCACTCAGCTGAGTGTCTGAACAAGACAACGACACAAAAACCTGGGTGAAAACTGTTGCTGCTATGAACTAAACCTACATCAATGTTTGGGTGTAGCCTTCTCAAAGGGATGTCACAAAAATGTGTGAACTACACTTAAAGGCTTGATGTGCACCAGAAAAACAGACTTGAATAAAGAAATTTAAATGAACTCTACCAATTCTAAGAAGAAGAGTGGCTCTGATCCAGAATTATGGCACGTTTGTTGATGGCTACAAAAACGTTGGTGAGGCGCAACTAGTACATTAAACCAAATGTTAGTGAAGGTGTGAGTGTGGATGTGTGTGGATGTGTATTTGGGTCTGTGTGTATAATTTTGATTAATATTGAGTTAGTGTAAATGAAAAAATCAATAAGCTAAAAGTTGTCCATTGATATGTGCGGACATCCACAGCTGGCTTTCAGCAGGGCTCAGACTTTTTTTTTCTTATTTATTTAAATCGACAGGCTTTCTTTTACAGTTTATTCGTGACATTTCTGACCTAGAAAAAATGAATCTTTCAGTGGATAAGATCAAAATGTATATTTGTGAACCAACAGGATGACTTTACTTATAGATATATAAGTTATATATAGTTATGCTTCTATACATATTTATACCATTTCTTATATGTGGCATCAGATACATGTTGTAAATGTAAAAAGCGTCAGTTGTTTAAGTGGCTTAAAGATAATTTTTTTGCTTTTATTGAAAGCAAATCAAGTTAGTGATTTGTGAGCTTATATGCAGATCTTAGCTTTTGGTTTTATTTTCAAACAAAACATAAATCCTTAAAGCATTTTGAAATCCGTATTTGCAAACTGCAGCAAGGAAGTATAACTTTCACCAGACCTTACTGAAGAGACAGGAAACTGTGCACAAGCTGTTCATAACAGACATTTAGTTCTCAAAAAATTTTTTTAGGAACTCGTAAAGAGATAAAATGATTGACTCAGAGTAAATAAATTAATAAATAAATAGGAATTCCTCTGTGTTCATTGTGGATATAACATGTAAGAGAATTATCAGACATATTACTGGGATTTTTTTCTTGTTGGTTCTATATTGTCTTGAGGAACTTGCTCAGACTAAGAGAGAGGAGTTTAACTTTGAAGCTTTTTACGGTAAAATTGCATGTAAATTGACACTGTAACAGGGCTGTTTCCTGGACCATTTGGTGATGGTTTTCTTATCTCAGTTCCAGTGAAGATAAAACTCTTATCTATGTTATAAGATAAAACGAGAACACCCTTATCATAATGGTGTCTCCTCTATATTGCAGCAATCAACTAAAATGGCCTTTATCATTGATCAGTGGGCCATCTTTTGGAACAATTCATGGCCTATATTAGTCACAAGTAAAGAAGGTTGAAATTCTTGGTTAATCATGTGAACGCTACAACCTCTGGCAAAATGATAGGATCCTTACTCTTGCAGGATGTACAGTAAGGCAGAAATAAATACAAATCAAAATTATGATGTATTAAAAATATTTTTGCTTAATCACATATCTTGTTTCAGGATAAGAACAGGAAAATATGGAGTTATAAAAATAAATTACAATTGGTTATATATATATATATATATATATATATATATATATATATATATATATATATATATATATATATATATATATGCATATATATAATATGTTATATATATATATATCTTGGTTGGACCACTTCAGGTTTTTTTTCACTTGCATTCTTTGAGCTGTGAACTTTATAAATGAAAAACAATATTCTTCATCAATCAGAAATCAAATAGGAGAGAGATCCAGACTGCTTACCTGTCATTATCATCCAAAAAAATTACTTCATCGCTAAGCCTGTCACAACAAGCAATAAATCAATTAATCACATGATAAATTAAAATGATCTTGATAATTTCAAGTCAGATTAATATTTTTGAAGGACAATTTTGTTTACAAAGACATCATAATCCATTTTATATATAGTTTAGATTCTGTGTGATTATTATTTCCATTTTATTTATTTTTTTTTTGATTGTTTTACTTTGGATATTTAAAAAATCCACCAGTTCCAGTGCTAAATGTTCTTTTCGAAATTAACTGGGGCCTCCCATGCAATGCATGGAGAGCAGTGCATTGCACTGCCTCCCATGCAATGCATGGAGGCACCTATTACTCTCCACCTCCAAACTGCTTTCTCCGTTAATGCAGCCCGAACAGTAGCGTGCACCCTCACAATATATATATATATATATATATATATATATATATATATATATATATATATATATATATATATATATATATATATATATATCAAAAATTCCAGCTCGTTCTCAAGATGTGTGCTATTACTCAACTTTTTGTTTCGAGTTACCATGGCGATGTAATTAGTGAAAAACTACCCCATACAAAGTCAATGGAGTGAGGTCCTGAAGACATCCTAAAAAAACACTATTTTTGAGGATTTACTGTGTCATCATGGTTTCGCCTACAAACGCCATTCAACACTCAGTTTGTAGAGACGTCCGTGCTGTGTTCAGAAGTGAAGACGGTATGTTGACATGCACGCTTTGGCTGGCCCCTTTTAAATTTCTTCAGAAATTTTCTAGTTTTCATTGATCTTTGAGAGGGCGAACTTGCATAATTATGCCATGATCAATATATTACTTGAAAATGGTCTCAAAACACCAATATTATTGTTTGTCAATAATTTCTGGGACAATTTATCGTCCAGCAAAATTAGTTACCGTGACAGGCCTATTCATCGCCATACATACTTTGGTTTGACGGAAGGAAAAAACATAGCTGTTCCAATCCAGTTTTTTAGGATCCATTCTGCTTTCTGTGTCACAATCTTTGGGTATTTGTGTTTTGCTTTTCTCTTGTGTGTCTATTTAGGTCATTTTAGTGTTACAAGTGTCCCTCCATATGAGTTGCTTTAGTTCCATGGGGTTTTGAAGTTTATTCCTCTGTGCATTTGGGTTTAGGGTTAGGGTTAGATCTTAGATCTGTCTTAGTCTTTTCCCCTGGTTTATAGTTCTTTTTGAGTCTTAGTTCAGCTCTATTTTTCGTAATTAATTTCCCTGTGTTCCTCCTGCCTTATTCAGAGCATTTCTTCATGTCCATGATTGTTAGATTTTTCCCTGTTGTTCATTTTTGTATAACTTCAGATTTTGTTCTACCTTCCCTCAGTTCCCTGCTTAGATTCTTCCCCAGCTGCCCTGCATTCTGTTGATTGTACTCACCTGGTCTCCATGCAACAACCATATCTCCACAGTATTCAAGCTCCTTGTTTTCATTCACTGGCTCCTTGTATGTTCTTCCCCTCGTGCTCTGTAAGATATTTTCATTTTCGACATTAAATCCATTATTCTGCTATGCTTCATCCATTCTCATCTCTGCATTTGGGTCCTCATCCACACCACAACATGACAATCTGAATTTAATTATTGAGTATGTCTCTGATCCAGAACACATTTCCTTGTTTTCAGACATGGGGTTACATAACACGAAAAAGGCACCGTCAGTTACGCTGCTGCAGTTTTACTCATAGTTGTATTTTTGATTATAATTGCGTAATAAGTTTTAGATTGATTCTTTCATGTTTATATTCAGGTCAGCTGGTACTACAGACTGTTGAGAAAGATGGTGATGAAAACACAGGCTGATGCTATTACTTGTGTTTCTCTTTTCAGTGTAAATGTTGGTAAAAGGTCTGCAAAGATCAAGCTACTAAATTACTTGCTAAGAGTATAATTTCACAAGAATTCTGATGTGAATGGTCATTAATTTTTCATGAGTGGAGATGATGTACTGCATCTGTATGGATACTGGGATATATTTAATGATCTGTCTGGTAAAACTCTCTGCATGCCCTAAAATCCTTCTGAAAACCCAGAATGAGCCTTTTCCTGCTCATTCTGTGTTTTTTCATAATGACGTAATGATGTGGTTCCAGCTTTTTGGTTTTGTAGAAGAACAGGCTTCAGTACCAGTTAGCACTATGGTAGAAGGGACCTAACAGTGCATATGTTCTGCATTTTAAATATTCTTACTTGTCATCGAAATGTTCATATTTCCACAAAACACTTAAAGAATAGATTTATGGGTTTTTCCCTTTATCAATAGTAAATATCTCTAGAGAAGGCCATGATGATTCAGGAAAGTGCTCAGTCCACAGACAAGCATGCTATTTTTAAACTTTAAGTTATTTGACAAATCTAACGTTGATATTGTCAGATTATGATTTCTAGAACCTGTATGTAGATTTTGGATTTTGTCCCTGTGATGGACTAGCGACCTGTCCTGGGCGCACCTTGGCTATTAAACGCTGGAAATAGAAACCAGCCTCTACCAATTTTAGACAATGAAGGAATGGATGAGTATTTTACCACTCAAGTGTGCAACAGTTAGGGCTGCACAATATATCACAAGTACATTGTCATGGCAATATCAGTGTGTTCAATATTAATATCACAAAAGACTGTTTGGAGTGTAATAATTGTAGGCTAATACATTCCAAGTGTTCTGAACTTGCATTTTTCATGCTAATGTAATATTTAGCCATCATGTCTCACAGCAGCAGATGCTCACACTGGACACCAAAATGCTGAAGGTCACAGAGTGATGGAAGCGCAGATGACAAAGAGAGCAAAGAAGAAAATAGGCAGATATCACAACTGGTATCGTCATCGCAGTACTTACCAATATTATTGTAATCGCAAGATGTTTTATTATGTTGCTGCCCTAGCTTGAATGTTTAAAGCTCCAGAGTAAATTCAGTGTCAATGTGACCTGCAGCAACAGGGGATTGAGGAGACAGGGTCAGTGAATAGATCAGTGATGTCAAGAATAGCATTAGTGATGGGTTCTGATACTGGTATTGGATTGGATCAGTTTCTTTTCAAAAGAAAAGGGCTCAGAATTTCAGTGTCCATCCATCCATTAACTGGAAATGTAATGACTGCCATCTGCCCTGCTCCTTTACCTGATACGTAGCCCCCGACCATCAGTGTGGGCTGAAATCTGAAATATGTTTGTTGTCTTTTCCCAGTCATATTTATATGTTTTATTGTGATCGCACCAAAAAAAAAGTCCAGCATCATCTTGTTGGTCAACCTAAATTGCAGATTGTATCAGTCAATATCAGTTGTATCCATTCATCCACAGCCCATGACTACTTCTCTTCATCCCTCTGTAACCTTGTTTTCTGCTTAGTTGTTAACGATGACTTACACTTTGATGACAAGCAGGGACTACTGTTTCTGCCTTTTGGTCTTTGATTTTGTTAGCTGCATATTTTCTATTATGGGGGGTATATTACCTTGAGTTTTCTATCCTGATGCTTTGATGCATTCCTTGGCCTACCTTACCTTCACATGTTTGTTTGTACTTGCTCCAGCTGGCTGGGACAGGTTTTCTACAATCTGTGGTGATTTACTTACTTGAAATCATTTTCTAATCATTCTCATTGTTTCAAATGTCAACTCTCTTGTTGAGACCATGTTTTCTCAATCTTTGAAGTACAGCAGCTTGTCCTCAAGCTTTCATTTTTAACTTCAAACTCATTTGCATAATTAGACATGTGCACATGTGTTTTCTAACTGTAAATTGCAGGGTGATTCCAGATTTTTTTTCTTCAACTTTGCTAAAAAAGCATATACCATAACAACCATCATTTCATATATTTTTTTAAAGTTTGTTTTACAAAGCCAGAATGTTTTGCTTTCTTTTATTCCACAAATAAAGACCAGAAATGACTATTGAATCCATGTTTTCACTTGGACATGCCTTGTCTAATTTTACAGTGTGGTAAAATAGCAACCTCTGTGACGATGTGTTGTTCTAACGTGAATTAACTCAAAAGTAAAATCCTTGGGTCAAAATGGATTCAGCACAAACTCAGTTCTCAGTTAAAAATAGCCAGGGTGTGTAACTCTATCATCTCTGATCTCACCGCAGCTACTGGGGTGGATTCAGTCTGTGCCTTAGTGTCATCTGTCTCTTCATGTGATCCCACTGACTCTGTGATGCTGAGATCAAGACTCTGTAGGGTCTGTACAATCTGCTGCAGGACTCCTTGTTCTTCTGCACAGAAAAAAGAGAGTTCTTTATTTTTCTAGATGTATTTATAGGATTTTTATCCCGCTGCAGAGCAGGGAGGGCAGTCAGAGCTTGCCCTGAATATACCAAATGATGGCTGTAAGTCTAAACAGACGACATCTTTGAAGAGTATTGGACAGAAATCAACTGGAGATGTGCCATTGCAGTTTTGTATAGGATTGCTGAGATATTTGGTTTTTTATAAAGCTCTGCAGATTTGACTTGTCTCTAAGACCAACAATTGCAGGAAATATGTTTTGTAATTTTTTTTGCAGATGTATTTTTTTGTTTTAAACATTTCCATTTTTCTATGGCATCAATTTTACCCCCCCCCCTATATTGCAAATGCCACTTGGCAAGTCATTTTTGGAAATCCATCTGAAAGAAATATTTTCATAGTTTCATAATAAATCTGTATGTGGAGCTTTAAAATTTTTAAAATAATTCAGGATATTTTAACTTTATTACAACATCCACTCTATTGTGTATCTTGTATATATTGTGTGCCTTGCATTTTATTTGGTGTAGGAATACTCCTGATACTACACTATAAACAATTTGATCACCAGCTAAGTCAGGCTACCACATATTTTCATTTTCATTACACACCATGAGTGTTGCAACTTAGAGACACCATATATGTTGGACATTTGTTCCACTGCTACAGAACTGATGCATATGATGCTCAAATGTTGCAGCAATGATTCAATAATAATATTTCTTAATCCCATTCTACACTAAGCAGACACTCAGTCTGCAATAATGAAGATTCATTCACATCAGCATGCTAAATGCTTGTAGGGATCCAGCTGATGCACTCTGGCCTACATAAAATATATGTCGCACTCCACGCTTTTATCAGGTTATCATTAAGGAGTGCATCAACACACGCACTTTAAAATGTGCTTCATTTCCTTATTTTGAGACCAGGGTGTCCAAAGTATGGTTCAGGGACCTGTTGTGTCCACTGGAAAAAATTATGTGGCTCCTGACTGCAGTTCAAGAATGAAACAAATTTGGCCTTCCAGAAAACAAGAGATCGTGCAGGGGGACACTTTTTACAAATGTTCTGTTCTACTTTGTTTCATTACAATATTGCATTTATAATTCAGTGCTGAGTTGGTAAAAAGAAAAGAACTTAAAGTAAAGTTATAGTTATAGTTAAATAGTTTTTAATTTGAAATATATATATATATATATATATATATATGTTTAGTACTTTCAGGGGCCCACAGTAGAAAAAGTCTGGACACCACTGGTTTAGACCAGTGTAACTTTTTTTTAGCCAATACAAATGGCAAGATAGAAAACAGGGTGACAGCAGCGCAGAAGATATACAGCTTGGCAGTGGTATCTATTAACTGTTTAATATTTACTTACATTTGCCACTTTGTTTCACATTTCTTATCTCTTAATGTGACCTTAACTTGTACGCCATCTGTTTTGGGACACCTGGTTCCTCAGAGGTAACGCTCAACCTTTATGCTGTTGGAGCAACAGACATAAATTTCCATAAAATCTTTCAGTCTCTTACACCTCCACTGACAATACTTTCAAATACCTTGTCAAAATGACTGAGTTTTCTGTAGCATGTGTGGATTTTGTCACTTATAATGCAAAAAACACACATTAGGAAGACTAGTGGTTGTAAATTGACAGTAGGTGTGACTACGTCCTTGTCCACAGCTGTGTCTCTGTGTCTTCCCTTTAATAGATTCACTGTTGACATTTTTCTGCATTCAACCCCTCTGCTACTCTGACCAGGAATGTACAGAACACGTGTAGTTGCGAGTGAAGTGATTTTGTGTCCGAAAATGGTATAATTCTCACTTTGGATTGGGATTCAGTCTCTGCCTTAAGTTGAGTGGATCAAGTATCTTGGCATTTTATTCACTCTTGACAGCAGGATGAGGCAAGAGATTGATAATCAAATCAAGGCTTGGTCTGCAGGAACCAACTTCATTCTGTCAGGGTGAAGAAAAAACTTAACTGAAAGACAAATTTCTCAGTTCTGATGGTCAATCTCTACTCCTACCCTCATTTCTGACCATGATCATGGCTGACGGAATGGTATCATAGATTCAAACTGCTTTTGTTGCCCGTGGCTGAGCTCTGTCTTAGTGGGAAGACTAAGGTTACATTCAAGACCTACACAGCAGGTCTTGATGCTCATTTTTTCGATTTTTTTTCCGTGGTTGTTCCTACTACTGAATGACGTGACTGCAATGGGACTTCTGTGTGAATGGCTTGCGTCCCCAGAGCAACCCGCTTACGCAGAAGAAGAACATAGACGTTGCACAGCAGAGCAATGTTTATGGAAGTAATAATGGATGCCACATCGATCATTTTACTTACACTGTATATTACCAAATTAATTTTTATTTGCGAACGTTGAGTGAAGTGGAATATTGTGTGAGTCAATTTTTTTTAAATTTCCTTTATTTTTATTTGGTATAAAAGTATTTTAAACTCTCTAATTTGGGTAAAACATTTTGTGCTTCCTTCCAGAAGGTTCTCACAATAGTTTGCTGAAATTTTGGGCCATTCCCCCAGACAGATTGTTGAAAGGCATTACAACCTTGGTGTATGTAAACTTCTGACTTCTCTGGAAAATTGTCTCTCTTATTATTCTGCCTTTTAGCACATAGAAATACTTTAGGTAGTCATAACTGAACATACAAATTAAAAATAAAATCAGTTTTAATGTAATACAGGAAGAAAATCAATGGTGATGTCTTTTTATGGAGTATGTGTTAGTAAGTAGTTCTAGCTGTATATCCCTTCTGACCTGGAAAGCCCTTTGGAGTCCCTCACAATAAGCACTACATTTCCCTTCTGGACCTATCCAAATTAAGTAGGGATAATCAATTAACTTTTCCCAATTCTACCCTCGATTCTCTATCCGGAAAAGTCTGCATCTGCAGTAGTCACTGTCAGTCGGCAGGGAGAGTCGGTGCGAAAATCTCTTTGTGTGAGAGCTGACCCAACCCAACCTCAGTCGAAGTTAAATAAACATGTTTGAATTTTTAAAGACCGATGTAGATGCAGTCGGGGAGTATGAACTGATAACCGACCCAACTGCAAACATGTCTTGCTGACAGCCAATTAAAACAGAGAGGCTGGGACACGGCAACAACTGAAAGCTGAGTTTTGATTTTTGCTTTATTTGTACTTATACAACATGATGAACATAAGTGCAAAACAGAACTGGGCATAACACAAAGTAAAATTAGGTAAATAGAGACTAATTACAATTAAGCAGCATTAAAACAACTGAAAAAAGATACTCGGATATTAAAGACTAAACAAGTAAATAATGAACAGCCCTTTTGAACACTGAAAATAATCCTGCAGTTCATCTGTTTTTCTTGTCCATTTTGTTCTGTCTCCTCAAACCTCCAGTCGGTCATGGCAGATGGCCGCTTGTACTGAGCCAGGTTCTGGTTCTGCTGGAGGTTTCTTCCTGTTGAAGGGGAGTTTTTCCTCTCCACTGTCGCTACATGCATGCTGGGTATGAGGGATTGTTGCAAAGTCAACAACACAACACAAGCTTGTCTACTGTCACTACGTGCTCGTCCAGGAGGAGTAAATGCTACAAGTCAATGACTCGATGCTCTGCTGGGTTTCCTTAGAAACTTTTTAAACTACTTTGAATAATTAATTGAGCTTACTGTACTGTTTGATAACTAGGATCAATTGAAATGTGTGTGTGATTGAATAGAAATGTTTGGGGTTTTTTGTAAAGTGCCTTGAGACAACATTTGTTCTGAATTGGTGCTATATAAATAAACTGAATTGAATAATTGAAATTTAATTAAATTTTCAAATGAATTGAAATAAACCAGTTAACTCACATATTGAACGTAACGGTAATGGGACTTAATTTAATAAACTGACATTTTTGAATGATAAATTCTGCACATAATAAAAGAATTTATCATACATTTTTATGTTTATGTGCTCTGTACTGCCCAAACATATTGTCTGTTGAGAGAAATTAGGTCCGGGACTTTAACACAATTATTTGGATTAATTGCTTACAGAGATTTTAAACATTTTAATGCAATTAATAGCATTTTTTACATACAAAAGTCCTGAGCTGGAAACGTTGTATTCTTTGTATTTGGTAAATCTGACGCAGAAGTGACATCCACAAACAACAGCGATGGACGACGAAGCCTATCTCTTGGTCCGCTTGGGGTTGATTTTTGCTTCATAAAATGATCTGATGACTGGAAAAGGCTATTGTTGTGTGCAAGTTGAGAAAAAAAAGACTTGGCCTGTCACCGAAGCTATTCAAGTCTAAAATAGCATCTCAACGCAAAGTGTTGCAGCAGCACAGACGTCCCCAACGCTAATGTCGGTGTCTACAGTCCACATTTCTAAAGAACTTCTTCTTTTCAAAGAAGTTCCATGAATGATCAGAAGTTCCTGCAACACTTGAAAGCTGGATGAGTATAACACTTTGCACAAATCTCTTAGTTGAAGAACATAGATAATAGATTAAAAATAATAAATATCTTTGTTTTTGAGCTCAGAAATCTATTTCTTCAATAATTCAGCTTTTGAATTGACAGTGATTATTTTGTTGAAATATAGTTTTTGATAAAAATGCATTTAACTTCAATTACAGACACGGCAAAAAACTCAATTAAAAATTTCTATCGACTCCTGCCACTACAGTATAGCTAATTTCTTGAAAGCTACCTTGCACCTTTTTTGAAGAAATTTTAATGAAGATCAAGAAATAATAACATTTTCAGATTGGAGCCAACGTTGACAGTTATTCTAAAACTCCAAAACATTCTCACAATACATGTTCTGACCACTCAAGATGAGTGTAACAAAGAATACAGTTAACACCATAAGGCACGCGGGTTAAATGTAACATATCTTAAATTGCACCTCATTCATTTTACGCAACAGAAATATAACCTGTCCGAATTCTGAGAATATCCTCTTCTGCCGCCACCTAGTGGTATATTTGTTCCTTTAAACCGTCATCCTCGCAACAATTTTCAACCAGATTTTGATGCATTCAGCTGGCTTCAGGTGCTCTGAAAAATCCTGTAGTCTGTGATCCCTCAGCAGGTCCAGTTGTCCAAGTGTGGGATACTCAGCCTATCAGTCATGAAACAAAAACCAGTCTGTTTGTGTGAACACCTCAGTCTGTGATGAGTGTGTGTTGCAGTGTATCCCCAGCTTTAGTCGAATTTCCCCTGGTGAAAACGTCCACAGCAAAGACATCCAGCAAGTAATCTATGTAATCGTGGTTGCTCTTGCTCTCTCCATTAAGAATGGCAGCTTTCTAACTGGAAGTTACTGATGGGATGTCAAAAATAAATCCAAGACTTAACCATTGTTATGGTTTGATCGAGAGTTTTTACAAAACAGTATCATATAAACTCCATCCAATACGACTGACAGGCTGAGCCTGACACATTGAGGTGGTTGTCATGGTGACCACAACCTGGATGCAGTATGTTTAAAATGATTCTGAAATATAAGAGCAAGGACACTGATGGAGAAACACAATGGGGAGTCTCTCAAACAAGCAGTCCACATCAGGGAAGGGAAGCGTGAGTCAACAAGAACAGAGGATTAGTGACTGAAATAAGGGAAATTTGAAGAGGACAGAGTGATATAGTCACTTTCAAAGTTAGATCTGCATATCAGAAAATACATGTTTTCTGATATGTAAAACATTTTGGGTATGTAAAATGTTTTTTCTTCTGTGTGAATATGAGCTGAAACAGTAATAAAGAAAGGTATTTTTCTGTACTGAAGAATGTCATCTGACTCCCCCATCTATATGATCTTTTGCAAACTGCAAATGAGTAACAAGTTTCCCTATTTGTCAGCTGTGAACTGAAAGGTTTTACAAAGCATGATACAGTAGAAAAGGGAAATCTGGTCTATCATGGAAGTTCCTGAAACTTTAGGTGAAAAGTACGATGAGTGGCCTTCAGAGTCTTGTGAAGTCATTTTAGCCCCTCTCCTTAAAAACCCCCATTTACTATTGAGGTTTGCAGATATTTGATTAGGTAGGGCTTTCTTAAGAGGTTGAGCCAGTTTTGACTAAACTTCAGTTATCAGACAGATGGTCTCACATTTTGCTCTGAGATACTTGAGGAGCTCATGAGCACCACCTTGGTCGTTTCCCTCCAAAAATCATTTTTCCAGAAGTCTTACTATTTCAGATATCGCTTTACCATCTTTCAGAGAGAATAGCCTTTCTTCTTCAAACCTTCCAAAGAAGCAATGCGTTTTCAGAGTTTTCTTATTGTCTTCTCATGAGGGTGTACATTTAACCTGCTAACTGAGGTCTGTGTGTAATTTGGACATCAGGTATTAAGAGATGGATAGATCTGATAGAGTGTAAATCTAATAATCTTCTGTGGTCTAAAGCTGGTGACCATCACAGTGCTGTGGATGCCACTGGATCTCACTTCAGATAATGTTGTTCCACACTTTATTGTCCGTGGCACTGAACTTGTGCATCATGTTGGACTCTTTAGTTTGCAGGTGCTGGTACTACAAACTATTCATCCTGCAGATGTCCTGCAAACAGCTGAAGCTTATGTTTCTGGGCTGTTCTGATATCTCTCTTGGATGATGTCGTTGATGACTTAGACATGAAGAGAGGCTTCAAAACACTGTGTTTAAAAAACTGTATCCATGTGTTTATCAAAGTTTGTTAAGGTTTATCTACGTTTTGTTCCAGAATGGTCCAGTTCTCATATCCATAAAAGAGGTGAATTCTGGGGAGATATTTGGCTTTTTTTAGACTCCGCATCGAACATCAACACAGAAGCCAAACCCCAGTTTAATAGTGGATCTCTGCTAGGGCTAAAATGATTTCTTGAATCAGTTTATTGAAAACAGTTCTCAAAGTAACCATTTCACATATCTTAGCCATCAGCATATGTTTAGCCATCACTTTTTTTCTTGGTGTCACGTTTCACATGAGACATTGATTGCAGTCGCACAGCAATTTCTGTTTGCATTAATTGTGATGGTTAAAGCCTGCACATTAGAGCAAAATCAGAGCAAAATATACAGAATTTCATAGATTTGTGGATTTATCACACAAAACAGAATTGATAACTCTACAGTAAAACCAAGATAGCATAATTTTGCCAGACATATGCATTTCTAATTTTTGGAAGGGCTTTATCTGTGAACATAATCAGAGCAACAGGCAGATTTATCCCTAATCATCATACATAAACTAGAGTATGGAAGTCAGAAAAATGAAGATGAGAAGCCATAATATTGCACACCATTATGCATAGATTTTCTACAACCTCTGATAGGAAATTAAGTCCTGGTAGCAAGAAGAAATAATTGTGGTAACTTTAACTGACCTAAAAGAAGAGAGGTTTGGTTTGATTTAACTTTAGATAGTGAGGAAAAAAAGGTGTATGTGTCTTTTTATTTGTTGTATGTAAACTTCTGGTTTCAACTGTATATTAGTAGAGCCAAAATTTCTTTGCTCCTGCTTTGGGCTGTCAGGAATTCATGAAGAATCTGTTAATTTTTTAAATCATTTTCATCTGAAATTGAGGAAACTCTAAAGCAGGGGTGTCCAAAAAGCATCCAGGGGGCAATTTGTAGCCCTCTGACTTTTTGCGTCCCTTCACCAAAACTCTGGAGCAAATTTGGCCTGCAAGCACAGGTGGTTGATGCCGATCCACTCTTTCACAGACAATTAAAATCTTATTATAACTAAAAAAAACATTAGGTGCAACACAAAATAATTCTCATTCATTAACCAGGTTTCTACATTCATCTTAACTTCATAGTAAATGGAACTAAATTAATCATTTTTAATCAATCCAGCTTGGGTGCCAGAATTGTTGGGGCCTGTTAGAGCTTTCAACTTGACGATTTTGGCCCCCATGGCTCTAAAGTGTCCAAAATAATTTTTGAAGCAGAAAACAAATATAGAAGAAAATCAGGAATATCATAGTGAGTTCTTTCAGGTGTTGCTGGTCCTGTGGGGGCTCATGTGGCTCTGGATGCTTTCATAGTGACACAGATATTGAAATTAATCAGCCGGGGGCAGGGGATGGTCCTTATTTTTAATCCAAGACAGAATGGGGGAACCGAAACGTGCTATCTAAACGCCAATGCTGCATCCCAGCAGGAAAATGATGTTGGCTTCATAGTGTAAACAGAGATGGCCGAGCACCAATCAGCATGCACTTTTTAGCAAATTACAGTGAAAATTAGAGTGTGAAAGCAAGATGAAGGGATGAAGAACAGATCAAGCCGCAGGGAGAGGGAGAAGCTTTTCAGCAGATTATAGAACAGCTACAGATTATGGCCTCCGGATTATGAGGGTTTGACCAGAACATAAAAAAAGAGAGAGGCAGAGAAACCAGCAAGTGGTTTTCTCTGAGTCCATTTCAGAATGTTTGTGGGATTTTGATAAATATACTTTTATATATATATATATATATATATATATATATATATATATATATATATATATATATATATATATATATATATATATATATATATATATATATATATATATAGAGCGGCTGGGTAGCTCAATGGGTAAGTCACCCGACCTTCACCCGGGAGACCGGGGTTCGAATCCAGGCCGGGTCGCTTGGTTGAGATATCCAGTGTGGGTCCTTAGGCAAGATCCTTCGCGCTACTGCCTACCTCATGATGAGTGACAAAGGAATACACGCCATGCCGGCTCAGACGTCGCCCGGCCAAACAAGGTCTGCGTCAGGTGCTGGGGAACCAGGGCACCTTCACGAAAAATGGGTTACTGGAACAAGACGGAATTGGGCGAGAGGTGAAAACTTGGATCTGTTGGAATGCTACTACTCAAGTAACCCTAGTCAGAGGGGTTACATGCAAAGAATGCGGGAGGAATGGTTACGTCGACATCCCCATTCAACACTAACTGCCAAACAACTAGTAGCTCAGTGTTCCAACATCCGCAAACGGCAAATGCTGTCACAACTTGAGATAGACGAGGTACAACACAAATGCTACGGCAAGGGGGAGCCAGGACGCCAGGTCAGAGGGGAGTTAGCTTCAACTCCCCACCCGCAGATTGGGTATGCAGCCCCAATAATGAACGAACCATCACAGCTGAACGAGGCAGCAACTGACCTGAGAGGTAGGATCATGGCCCGAATGAACACCAGGCAATCCCGATGCCAATTACAACGGCTGAGTGAAGTACCATCAGAAAGTCTCATTGAAGATGTGAATGCAGCATTGAGAACGATCCCTACCAACACCATAACGGAAACCAATGAGCTGGTGTACAACTCAGCATCAGTGATCCTTGAGATGCTCGGCTATAGGAGCAACCATGAGATTCAATACCCACCATGGAAAAGACGGTTAGAGGCTAAAATCAAGGTAACAAGGAGGGAAGTGAGCCAATTGTCAGAGCTCCAAAGAGGTGCAATCAAAAGACCAGTACCCAAGCGGTACAGCCAGATGCCCATACCTGAAGCGCTCGAAACTGCCAAACAAAGGCTCCAAGCCTTGGCCAGTCGCCTAAAGAGGTACACGAGAGAAAATGAAGCCAGGAGGATTAACCGGCTCTTCTCCACCCAACCAGCTAAAGTGTACTCTCAATGGCAGGGTAATAACAACAGAGCAGACCCACCAAGGCTGGAGACCCAACAGTACTGGAAAGGCATATGGGAAAGGGAGGCGACCCACAACAGCAATGCACAGTGGCTAATCTCTCTACGAGATGACCACAGCAACCTCCCTGAGCAAGCCCCAGTAACTATCACAGTGGCAGATGTCCAAGAAAGAGTCTCAGGTATGAAAAACTGGACAGCACCAGGTCCTGACATGATCCATGCCTACTGGCTAAAGAAACTCACTGCCCTCCATGAGCGACTGGCAGCTCAAATGAACCAGCTGCTACAAAGTGGGACTCACCCTGAATGGTTAACTGAAGGGCGCACAATCCTGATCCAGAAGGATCCCTCAAAGGGTTCGGTCCCATCCAACTATCGGCCAATAACCTGTCTCTCTACAACATGGAAGCTCATGTCAGGCATCATAGCAGCTAAGATAAGTGGGCACATGGATAAATACATGAGTACAGCACAGAAGGGCATCGGCATAAATACCAGAGGAGCCAAACACCAACTCCTGGTAGACCAAACAGTCGCCCGAGACTGCAAAACCCGACACACCAACCTGTGCACGGCTTGGATTGATTACAAGAAAGCCTATGACTCAATGCCACACACTTGGATCATTGAATGCTTAGAGATGTACAACATCAACAGGACTCTAAGAGCCTTCATTGCAGCCTCGATGGGGATGTGGAAAACCACCCTTGAAGCCAACTACAAGCCAATTGCACAAGTGTCCATCAAATGTGGCATATACCAAGGAGACGCTCTGTCCCCACTGCTGTTCTGCATAGGTCTGAACCCCCTCAGCCAAGTCATCAACAAGACTGGCTACGGATACCGACTCAAGAACGGAGCCACCATCAGTCACCTCCTCTACATGGATGACATCAAGCTGTACGCTAAGAGCAAACGAGACATCGACTCACTGATCCACACCACCAGGATCTACAGCACTGACATTGGGATGTCATTCGGACTAGAGAAGTGTGGTCGGATGGTTACACATAGAGGGAAGGTCATCCACACGGAAGGGGTCTCACTCCCAGAGGGAACAATAGCAGACATTGAGGACAGTTACAAGTACCTGGGAATACCACAAGCAAATGGCAGCCTCGATGAGGTCACAAGGAAAGGAGCCACGGCCAAATACCTCCAACGAGTAAGGCAAGTCCTGAGAAGCCAGCTCAACGGCAAGAACAAGATCCGTGCGATAAACAGCTATGCCTTGCCAGTAATCAGATACCCTGCAGGAATAATAAGCTGGCCAAAGGAAGAGATAAAGACCATGGATGTTAAAACTCGGAAACTACTAACCATGCATGGAGGGTTCCACCCTAAATCCAGCATCCTGAGACTATACGCGAGCCGTAAGGATGGAGGCAGAGGACTAGTGAGTGTGAGAGCCACTGTCCAGGATGAAACATCCAAGATCCATAAATACATCAAGGTCAAAGCCTCAACCGACGATGTGCTCAGCGAATGTCTCAAACAATGGGGACCAGAGGATGAGGTGCTGGAGGAACCATCATGGGAGGATAAGCCCCTACATGGGATGTACCACCGACAAATAACTGAAGTGGCTGATATCAGGAAATCCTACCAATGGCTGGAAAAAGCTGGACTCAAGGACAGCACAGAGGCACTCATCCTGGCTGCACAGGAACAGGCCCTAAACACCAGAGCAATAGAGGCTCAGATCTACCACACCAGACAAGATCCAAGGTGTAGATTGTGCAAGGAGGCCCCTGAGACAGTCCAACACATAACAGCAGGGTGCAAGATGCTGGCAGGGAAAGCGTACATGGAACGTCATAACCAAGTGGCGGGCATAGTGTACAGAAACATCTGTGCAGGATATGGACTGGAAGCCCCGAGATCAAAGTGGGGCACACCCCCAAAGGTGGTGGAGAATGACCGAGCTAAGATCCTGTGGGACTTCCAGATCCAGACAGACAAAATGGTAATGGCGAACCAACCGGACATCGTGGTGGTGGATAAACAACAGAGGAAAGCCGTTGTGGTGGATGTAGCAATACCAAGCGATTGCAACATCAGGAAAAAGGAACACGAGAAACTGGAGAAATACCAGGGCCTCAGAGAGGAACTGGAGAAGGCCTGGAAGGTGAAGACCACAGTGGTGCCTGTGGTCATCGGGGCCCTCGGGGCAGTCACCCCCAAGCTGGAGCAGTGGCTAAAACAGATCCCAGGAACAACATCAGACATCTCAGTCCAGAAATGCGCAGTTCTCGGCACAGCCAAGATACTACGCAGAACCCTCAAGCTCCCAGGCCTCTGGTAGAGGACCCGAGCTCAGAGGTTGGGAAAGACCACCCGTGGAGGGTGAGAAGGGAATTTTTTTTATATATGTATATATATATATATATATATATATATATATATATATATATATATATATATATATATATATATATATATATATATATATGCACACACACAGAGATTATTTTTGGGGAAGAAATGTACAAAATTAGTCAAAGATAATTTGACTTCTCAATTTGTTTAATTTTATTTTTGAAGTATGTTATTGAAACAACTAACTATTTTATTGCAGCACTGTCGAGACTGTTCAAAGGCAGACACATATTGCTTTAATGTTTTCACAGACAGAAATGTTGATTTAAGATAAACAGGAAGCAGTCAAACAGCAGAATGTATCTTCAGTTTGCAGAGACTTCAGGTTTCAATTTAAACAGTTTTTTCTCTTATCTTTTAACACTTCTTTATTTCTCTCTCTCAGAGCTCCTCGGAGCAGCGAAGAGGGTTAATGTCAACATCCAGGATGCAGATGGGTGAGAGCCAACAGCTTCTTTTTTTCCCCTCCTGTAATCATTACTCCCTCCCTTTATTCATATGCACATTTTCAAAGAGACAGACAAAAACAACTAAACAGTATAAATGATCACATAGTGACTAAAAGAAGTAGATCATCCAAACCAAAAACACATTAAGCTGTAATTTATGGTTTGGCTTGATGGGTTTCATTTGATCAGATCACAGAAAAGTGTTTGTTTTAAAACATCATGGTGATATAGTAACATAAGCGTTGTAGCACTAATAACACAATGCAAGCAACAGTGGAGAATCGATTGTATTGCGTCGTTGACTTTGTAGCAGTCCCTCATATTGGGCATGCATGTTGCAACAGCAGAGAGGAAAAACTCCCCTTTAACAAGAAGAAACCTCCAGCAGAACCAGAACCTGGCTCTGTTCAAGCAGCAATCTGCCACGACCAACTGGAGGTTTGAGAAGACAGAGCAGATACATAAAAAACACTGAAGAACTGATCCAGGAGTACTTTCCATGTTAAAGAAAAGTCTAATGGCAGTAATAGCTCCTTTTGTGACTTTATCTTGGAGAGAAACACAGCGAAGCAGGTAAGCTCTAAACCAGTTTTAACCAAGTCTATTGGATGAAAGAGATCACATGCAGTTAGTCGCAGCAAAAGCTTAGCCAATAGCTTTGTCTAGGAGTGAGACAGGGTTGATCACTGAAAGACAGGACCAAGTGTATCATCTATTGAAGAAGAACATAAAGTTGTTGGCAGCAGTTGTTTAGCCCATGCCCCCTCTGGGAAGGTATCACAGCTAAATAGAAATGCCAGGCCAGATGTAATCTCTATGAAGAGAAAAAACAGATAATGCAACTGGAGAGTAGTAGAATGTAGCAGAGTGAGGAAAAGCAGTCAATATGTCCTCCAGGAGCCTATAGCAGCATAACTGCAGAGATACCTCAGGGTAACCTAAGCCACTCTAACTATAAGCTTTATCAAAAAGGACATTTTTAAGCTTAGTCTTAAAAGTTGACAGGAAAGAAAATATGAATGTTTTTCTTTAAATATTGAACACCCCCACCCCCCAAAAAAATCTCTAAGGTGGAGCTACATAAATAAATCTATTACCCTCAGAAAGCACCTAATGTAAGTCTAATATATTCATTTATTCTCAAAATGAATACATTAGACCTCAGAAGTTTATTAAGCAGCCAAAAGGCCCGTAGTAACTCTTGAAGAGCAGCAAAGATCCACTGCTCAGGTATGTATGCCCACCCCTGCTCACCCCTGCTCAGCACCTCTCACCGGGGGCAACTCGAGACTTGAAGAGTGACTGACCCCTCTCTAGGAGACGGGTTCTAGAGCCAGAGCCGTGTGTCGAGGTGAGTCCGACTATTTCTAGCCGGAACCTCTCCACCGCACACATCAACTCAGGCTCCTTCCCCACCAGAGAGGTGACATTCCACATCCCAAGAGCCAGCTTCTGTAGCCGAGGATCAGACCGCCAAGGTCTCCGCCTTCGGCCGCCACCCATACCACAATGCACCCGACCACTTTGGCCCCTCCCACAGGTGAGCCCATCAGAAGGGGGACCCACGTTTCCTCTTCGGGCTGTGCCAGCCGGGCTCCAAGGGTGAAAGCCCGGCCATCAGGCGCTCACCAGCATGCCCCACCTCCAAGCCTGGCTCCAGAGTGGGGCCCCAGTGACCCACGTCCGGGCAAGGGAACACTGTTTCTAAAGGTTGAACTCATCATGAAGGGTCTTTTGGGCTACACTTTGTCTGATCCCTCACCTAGGACCTGTTTGCCTTGGGTGACCCTACCAGGGGCATAAAGCCCCTGACAACATAGCTCCTTGGGTCACTGGGACACTCAAACCCCTCCACCACAGTAAGGTGGCAGCCCAAGGAGGGGGCTTTATTATTTATTATTATTATTACTATACTTTATTACAAAATTAAAGTCATATTACAAGAATACAGGCGTACAACAACATGAGTCAAAATAATATGAGAATTAAGTCATAATATTACCAGAATGAAGTCAAAGTGAGAATAAAATAGTAATTTTATGAGAACTCCTACACGAAAAATAAGAAAATTTAAATGAGGAATGTTGAGCATCTTGTGAAGTTTACTTTGGTATAAGTTTCAGAGATAATACTTCATACTTAATAGAAATACTTCATCTTTTAAGTAACACATCAGCATGAAATTATTTTCAGTAGCAGGACTTTGAAACTATCATGCAAACAACCGTGTCTATTTCTAAGAAAGAACCATGGACTGAGCTGCTCACGTCAGATTCTGATAACTCTAAGCTATTTTCTTATTAAGACAACTTTTTTCTCATAATTTTAAGATGATTTTTCTGGTAAAATTTCATCTTTTTCTGCTAATATTATGACTATATTCTCATAATTAAACAAAAATTCTCATAGGACTATATTCTCATGATTAAACAAAAATTCTCATAGCCTGGCCCTAATACTCCATCATACAACTCAAAGAAGGGATGATTAAAATAAAAGCCACTTTTTCAAAATATTTTCTGTCATTTCTTTTTTAGAAAAGAAAAAAAATTGATTCAAATTGGAAATCGGATCTGGTATGAAAAAAATCAGACTTTATTTTTAAGCCATATCGCCCCCTAGTTTAGATCATAGCATATTGTTGGTTTAAACGTCCCAATTTTCTCCATCCAGTCTGGCTGAGGTTAAACTATTTTGCAAGGAAGGCTGGGCAAAAATTTCAGTCTTTAGATGTATACAGTTGACAGAGACAATCTTCGAAATAGTCATTACTGTAACTGTAGCGAAAGGTGGTTCTATGAAGTATTGACTCTTATTATGAAAGCCATTTAGCCTTTTCCTTTCACCTCATAATTATCCTACTTTGCCTTAGTTTACCACATAAAACATATTAAAGTTTTGGTTGCCATGTTGCAAACTGTGGGAAAGTTTAAGCGGTATAAATAAGTTTGCAGAAGACTCTATGTAGATCAGAAGCACCATGATAGCAGCTGGTGTCTCAGAGTTAAGCTGAAGCATTCAGCTGTGAGAGATGCAGCAGAGCAGTTACCAAGACT
Source organism: Anableps anableps (assembly GCA_014839685.1). Classification (NCBI taxonomy): domain Eukaryota; kingdom Metazoa; phylum Chordata; class Actinopteri; order Cyprinodontiformes; family Anablepidae; genus Anableps; species Anableps anableps. Next base: position 3,281,033 of record CM026065.1, read on the forward strand.
AAAGTGAAAGTGTTTAGATGCATCTATTGTTATTAGTGATTTAGTCTGGTTAGTGAGTTCGACAGTTACCAAATCCCACTGGTTTTCCTCCTCGAAACTGGAGCACAGTTATGTTGGATGGCATGCGATTCCCAGATGTAGGTTCTGATTTTTCTGGGTAAATGGAACGCAGCATAAATGGAGGAAGGAAGAGACACCTGTGTGATCCTGAGACAGAAAAAAAACAGTTAAATACCTGGGATACCTGCAGCTTATCCATGTTCAGCTATCTGTGACTGGGACTCACATGGCTAAACAGGAAGAAAAACATCCTCCACTTAAATCTGTATTTTTCTAAATGAAACCATAAAGATGCTTTATAATTAGTGTATGAAGGCAGATGGAGTGTTTCCAAGTTTTAATTTGGTTATGCTGCTTTATGTTGCTTCATTTAGATGTGTGCACATGCTTGGCTTGTAACCGCGTTCCATTTTGCTCCATCAAACAACAAGAATCTTTGTATTGTGTTGGTGGAAATCAGCTAATTGGACTCGGCTCCCTGTTTAATGACTGATGACTCGCTGATTTGACTCCAGGGACCAGCTCTTAGATTCACAGGGGATCCATTAGACTCATACAAACACACTCACACATAGATGGCCTGTGTACTCTCCACTCCAGGGTAGCAAGATTGCTTATTAATGGAAGTAGGTCACCCCCACCCCCCTCCACACCACCATGTCAGGCTGGCTGCCTGCCTCATCCCCTCCCATCTTTCACATAGAGCTGAAGGGTGGGGTAGCTGTACGATGGAGATTAATTCAGCAAAGTTATACTCAGAGCTCATGCTGATGCGTATATGTGAATATGTTTATTTTCATACTTAATCTGTGTCTGTGTGAAGGCTGTCGCCGCTGCACCACGCTGCCCTGAGTGGGAACAAGGAGCTGATCTCTCTGCTGTTGGAGGCCCAGGCAGCTGTGGATATCAAAGATCATAAAGGTAAAAACTCACACAGATCCCTGAGTTCACACAAAGTAGACACAAAGCCCCCCGCCCCCCAAAAAAGAACAACATAATATTAAAATCTGAAAAACACTAGAGTCCTGTGTGAGCTTGTTGAAAATGCAGTCACTTTTTTATTTTGTGTGTATGAGAGAGAGCAGCGACAGATTTGTTTGTACAGTAAATAATAGAAAACAGAGGATAAAAGCTTCATGGCTGCATAACCAAGAGCCAAATGGCATCAGAGCAGGAAAATATCTCCAGCCAGCGTTGGCGGATTCTGGTGGAAGAAAAGAGGAAATCTCAGGGCAGATGGGAGTTATAATCCCTGCAGGATGTTGCCTCGTCTCTCTGCGCTCTCAGTCAGACGTGGCCCCCCGTGTCTCTAAATACAGACATACACCTGGCAGGCGTATTTACCACATGGCCCTGCCTCCTCAGCAGGGGGGTTTTCTGTTCCAGACGTGTTGGGGAAATCGTTCCTCATTACAGACTCTGTAGCTCATTGATTGGATCAGATCGGAGACCCTGGATGTGTTGCTCCATTTCCAGCTCAGTGCTCTGCCAACATTACATGACATAATTTCAAAAATACTAAGGTCAAGATTTATGGAGGTTTTACCAGCTGATGACACAATTTCTGAACGCCTCTCTTCCACATCCTTTCAGTGTACTTCTTTTACTGTCAGAGGATCAGAGACAAGTGTGGGCTGGATTTAGTTTTTTTTCACACCTTTAATCCTTCCTCTGTTTATATTATAATTTTACTCCTTATCTGAGATGTTTTATTATTATTGTAGATAGATTTAGGGCTTTTTGAAAACAAATAGATTTTTACTTTTAGCCATAAAAACCAAACAAGATGTTATGGCTAGCCCTGGTGATTAACAAATCAGTCAGAATTACACTGAAATTCCTCTGTCACGTATGAGCTCCATTAACCCTTCGGTTCAGTTAGGGTGCCTTCCTGTTTCCTGTTTATGCCTATTTTGAGGCAAATTGTAGTTTCTATTAATGTGCCCATGGTGCATTCACTGGCTGGTTGGAAAAATAAGCAACAACAACAGTAAACCAGATTCATACCAAGGATATGAAACACTGGACAAAAGTACCATTAGATCATTACAGAGTTAACTTCATTGTGAGATGAATTGAAAACCAATTTCAAGGAGGGTGGGGGGAGGGGTGAACAGTTTTACACAGCGCTGAAACCTGGTCATAGTTTCCCTCTCGAAATCTGAACCTTTCACCAGATTAAATATTTCCAAACTCAGGAGATTTCCTGCCTTGTAGCAAAATACAGAGAGCACAATAAAGTCCACAACTAACAGCAGGAACCAACTGGAGACACATATTTGAAGCTAAAGTCTAATATGTCACCAAAAGAAGATTATAAAGTGACTTGAAAAATTATTACTGGCTCAAGAGGAGTTTCTTAAAACATACAACAGTTGTGATGTTTTTAAGCCAATATTTTCTTGAGATATGTTATTCCCCATTTAAGAAACAAACTAACAAAAAAGTATGGGAAAATGAGGTAAACTGATGTTTTCCCGGCTTCCTAATTAATCTTTGAAATTAATTTTTCAAAGATTAATTAGGATGGAGGGGTGCATAGGGGGTGGCTACTTAGGACTACCATAATTCCATAAAACCTTCACAGCTGTTACCACGTGAAAAACCGACAATAATGACAATAAAATAATATATTATTCTGACTGTCAGGATAAATTTCCCCCTTTTGGTAATAAACATAAAATAAGTAAATCAAGGTCCTGTGAAGATAGATCACCTCCTTGTATCAAAGTTTCTGTAATTCCTTCAGCAGATTTGTATCTTCTCTGAGTCACACCACCTTCATACCAGCTGAGCCTGGAGGTTCTCCCTGCCCGCCTGATAGAGATGCACTGAAAAACTGACCACTGGCTGGAATTGGACAAATCTTTAGCTTGATTTGTCCTGACCAGGGACCGGCCGGATCAAAGCTGAGAAATCTGGGGGTTTTCTGGTCAGTGCATTACTCAGTTGTTGTGCCAACAACATTGTCCATCGCCAAAGTTGGTGCAGGAAGAAGACTCATAGTTCGCTATTTTTAGTAACAGTAAATAGTTTAAAAATAAAGTCAGAGGAAGCACAGAGATTGACAAACTGTGTTTACATGGTGTGTCGACATGTCTGTGGTTTGTTGGTTTGTTCAGGCTGTGAGAGAGAACAAGACTTTAACCCCTTAACTGTCATCCTGAAAACACTGACATGTTATCCACTTGGTCCATGAAGACACCAGTGTCCTCATGACAGTAAGCAGAAAACAGGAGGGCTGAAGCGTTTAACCTCTTTGTCATGAAACATGGTAAATTTTGAAAATGTTGACAGTCTTATGGAAAGAGTTTAGAGTTGAGGTAAGCCCAAAATTATTCATATCATTTATTTGACCAGCATTTTTGTTTCTCACTTGAAGCAACATTAATGTTTTGGAGTGACCCAGAGGGAGTTTTTTTTCCAAGTTTATACATTTACTTTATTTTTACTGAGATACCTGTGTTTTTTTATCAGAAATATACTTCTTGGCTGAATGAAAATAGCTTAGGTGAATATTCACAACTAGGGTTGCACAGCATACAAAGAAAATCTCGTCATTGCAACAATAATAATAATGTGTGCAATATTGCAAAGAATGCAGTAATTGTTTGCTAAGGAATTCTAAATATCCCAAGATCCCACTTTGCATATAAATAAGACCTTCCCCCTGCTAGGTAAAGTCTCGCTGCGGTAGATGCCCACAACTGACACAAATTACACTGCCTCAGATGTCAACTGAAGGTCACAGAGAGTCTTAGAAGCATGTTTCATGGTAACTGATATTGTTCCAGTTTTAACCAATAACAAATGCATGATTATCTAATATTGTGCAGCTCCATTCACAATCATACTTCTCATACTGCAAAAACACAAAATATTACCAAGTATTTTTGGTCTAGTTTCTTGTGTAAATATTCTGAATACACGTGAAATAAGACAAAACTAACTTACAAGTAACTTTTCAGCAGATATAGGAGCTTATTTTAAGTCACTAAGGAATTAAGTCAATACTTCAAAAATAAATGAAATAATCTGCTAGTGGGACAAGTCATTTTTCCCATAAATTAAAATGTCTTGTCCCACTGGCAGATTATTTCACTTATAACTGGTAGTTTTTCATCAATATTAAGGAATTATTGACTTAAAACAAGCTCCTATCGTGTTGAAAAGTTACTTGTAAGTTAATTTTGTCTTATTTCAAATCTATCAAGATATTTGCACTAGAAACTAGACAAAAAAAATTCTTAGTAAGATTTTGTGTTTTTGCAGTGTTGTTCTGTTTTGTATCCTGTAATTAGTGGTGTTGACACTGACTGTATTTTATTTTATTTTTTATTTTTTGCACTGTTCTCAGCGTCAAGTGTCTGAAAGAACTGCCCAGTTCTTTGCATTTCCCTCGTAGGACCTATTATGGCACTGAAAAGGGTTTTGTTGCCCTTTGTCTCAAACTGCTGTCTTAAATGTCCCAGGAGTGTGATGTTTGCACAAACAATAGTTCCAGGGTTACAAAGGGTCATAAAGATGCCAACCACAACAAGAAGAGTAGTGTTACCCTGGAGGTGCACTGGGAATCTGTGTCTGCAGCAGTGCGGAGAGAGGGAAATCTTTGCAAATTTTAAAGTATTTAACAATCGCTCTTCATCATTCAACTCAACTAACTGCATTCATGATTCATCCACATATTGTCAGAATGATTTGCTAAAATATGATTCATTTCTTACAAATTCCCAGTGCTAAAATTATTGGCATTCCTGCTGTAAATACTTTGTGCCAACCGAGTATTTACAGCAGTTCCCAACAGAGCAATGCTTTATCTTCTATAACTTTTTCCTGAGGCTGGAGCAAAAAGAGATGGATCCTTGACCTGTTTGCTGTCTCTCTACATCCTGGATCCTCCCTTACACTCTTAGCTCTTCAGTCCCTGCATGTTTTTAATAGGATTTAGATCTGGAGACTGGGAGGAAAGAACATTTATTTGGTGTCAGTGAATCGTTGTTGTGTTGATTTGATCAGATTATTCTGCAGGTGAAAGACTCTAAAATGAGCTATTTTCAGTTTCCTGTCAGACACTAGCAGTATTCTATTTAAAATATCCTGTTATTTAAGAATTCATCATACCCTGCACTCAAACAAAGCCCTCAGAGTCTTTGGAACAGAAACAGGCTCACAGTATCACAGATCCTCCACCATACTTTATCAGTTGGCATGGATCTGTCTTTTACATTTTCATCCTTTCACCCTGCTGACAGAGCCAACTGGAACGTTTGTTACTGAAAACCTGAATCTTTGTCTCATTTGACCAAAGCACATCATTCCAGTTCTGGTCTCAGCGATGTTTAGCAAATTCCACATTTTTACGTTTGCAATGGTAAGAAGGAATGGATTTTTCCGACTGTTTGGGATATAAATAGCATTCTAATTATGGTTGTTATGGCAACTTGATGACCCCCAAGACACCTTCTTACCTTCCTTACCATCTTCCACACTGTGCTTGGCTGCAAGATAAACTGGGGTCCTCATGGTTTGCCATAGCACCAGGCTTCTTAAATGTTTAAGTTTTTACTCTGACTGTAGAAATGGACAGATTTAGGTAAATAAGTGGTTTCTTGTGGCTGTTTCCTGATTTATAAAGGTCAACACACATATGCTTTTCTCAAATGAAATGTTCTGTCATCTCTCCTCTCCCATTTTGAAGAGTGGCTATAAAAACTTAAAAAAGAAAAGTAGAAACCAATGTCTTAATTACAATCAGTCTATTGCATTTCCAGGGAAGAATAAATGTTGCACCAGTGATTTTGTTAAAAACGATCTTTTTCCATGTGTTTGTTTTGTTTTGTTTATTTTGTGCACTCAGTGAATAAATGTACATAAATTGAATGTATATTTTTGATGAATTAACAGTGAGATTATGTTACTGCACCAAGAGATGATTGCATTTTAAGGCTTTTTAAACATATTTACCATTTTGTGTGAAGGGTGTAGAAGCAAGCTGTTTTTAGCTTAAATGAATTTCCTTAAAAAAACATTTTCTCATTTGGTGATTATTTCAGCTTCACTGAACTCTCACATCTTTATTGTTTTTTTTATACAAGACAATGGTGAAATTATCATCTTCTTCACCAGTAATTAACTTTTAGATAATTACTGTTTGCCTGATGTCTAATTGTAAATTGATTGATATAAATGAGAAACTGTATTTGCATGTGTTCATGTGCTCATCTTTGTGTCTGCGTGCATGTGCTTGTGGGGTCTTGTATGTCTGTATTTCATTGTCGCTGTCACGTCTGGCTCTGCCTGCTCTGTGCGTGCGTGTGTGTATGTGTGTGTGGGTTTTGTGTAGGAATGCGTCCTCTGCATTATGCTGCATGGCAGGGGAAGACTGAACCAATGAAAATGCTGCTGAAAGCAGGCTCATCAGTCAACAGCCAGTCAGATGAAGGACAGATCCCGCTCCACCTGTCAGCTCAGCACGGACACTATGATGGGGTAACTCAGTGTGTGTGTGTGGGTGTGGGTGTTTCTGTTGTCTAGACTGATGAGGCATGCATGGAATTTTTTTTTTTTTTTTTTTTTTCTTACAAGACAGGAGAATCAGATGCCCCAGTAATGGGTTTTTCTGTGTGTTACAGTCAGAAATGTTGCTGCAACACCAGTCCAACCCTTGTATCTCAGATGCAGCTGGGAAAACTCCCCTGGACCTCGCCTGTGAATTTGGACGTGTTGCAGTAAGTATAATAAACAAAAAGGACATTTTTAATTTTTTTCGTTTAAACTAAATAATATCTATATTTTATATTTCAAAGAATGTCTGTTTCCTCATAAAGCTACACTGTTGTTATAAAGGCACCATTCGTCAGGGTGTTTCATTTCAGGTCTTTTTGCACTATCGAGTTTGTGACATATTTATAAATGTAACAGTTTTATGTTTGTGCCATTTTGTACATTTGTTGATCGATATAATATTTATTATATAATATCTATTAGCTCTGCCTATATTACCATTGGTAACCATACACAGCTGAAGTCAGATATTTAATTATATTTAATAAAGAATATTAGTTTGTAAAATGTAAAAATTGTAAGATTGTTATGCTTTTAGACACTTTGGGAAACCCCAAATGATGAAGCAATGATTTTGTAAGCTTCTAATTTAACTGGAGACGCTCATGTGGATGTATTTTACTTCAAACATGCTGCTTCATTGTGTGATGTCATAGAAAAAATGAACAGAAATCATGTTAGACAGTAGGAAGAGCACTGGGGAGTGTCACAAGCATGGTTGATCCTTAAGTTCAATTTCCATAGGATGGTGCCTCATTAGGGGTGGGCATTTATCATATCGTTTATCATTTATCATGAAAAATTTCTTATCATCATAAGAATTTGATGGTTAATAAAAAAAATCAAAACTGACAGTATGATAAGAAATGTTATTTTTGCTATTTTCTCCACTGTTTGTTCCACAGGAGCATCAATAAATATCAATAAGTTTGAAAATATGATTAAATGCAGTTACTGTGTGCAGTTTAGTGACATAAATCATACCTTTTTAAGTAAGTGGCGTCCTGGAGAAGCCTGGTACAAAGATTTTTTCAAGAACAATATTTGTGTTTGTGGTGCTATGAATGCTGTGTCATGCAGTAATAGCCATACAGTTACCTAAAATCAAGTAATAAATAGTTTTTTTTTATCATAATCTTTAACATTATCACAATAGTACCACAAAATATGACGATGAAATTCTAAGTTCATTTCGCCCACTCTTATGCCTCATTCATCAATTCCTGCAATTGTATAGAAATGAAAGCCATAATCATTTTCAGCCGTTATACCACTAAGCAAGGAGGCGGGTGCTGTGTCCAAGAGATTAACTTGTTTTGGTGAAAAATATGTGAATTAACCACAGAACAAAAGCTAAAGACCTTGTGAAGAAGCTGGCTGAACCTAGTAAGAAGTGGTAAGAACGTGTCACCACACCATCCACAGTGAAACAAGTCCTGTTGCAACATGGACTGAAAGGCCACGCAGCCAGGAAGCAGCCTTTTCTCCAAACGCAACATAAAAACCCAGATTACAGCTTGTAAATGTGTTCAAGGACAGAAATGTTAATGTTTGAAGATATGACCTGTGGTTATATGAAGCTAGAATTGAAATGATTGGCCATAAAGACCATAGTTACTGTTGCAGGATAAAGGGGAAAGTTTGCAAGCCTAAAAACATGATCCTAACTGGCTCATGAAGTACGGTGTTGGCAGCATTGTGTTAATGTGGGTGTTTTGTTGCTGGAGGGACAGGTGCTCTTCACAAAATAGAAGCCATCATCATGAGGAATCAACACAACGTGGAAATAATGAAGCAGCATCTCAAGTCTCCAGATGGGAAGATCGGCCATAAATGGGTCTTCTGAAGAAACAATGACCCTTAGCATACAGCCAGACCAACTACAAAGCGTCAATTTAATAGAGTCAATTTAATATTAATTATATATTATTTGAATAGAGTAAGTGTTTTGGAGTGACCATCACAAAGGTCTGATCTCACTTCCATAGCAAATTTGTGGGCAGAGCTGAAAAGGTGTGTGAGTAGGGCGGCCTCCAAATGTGACTCAGTTACACCAGGAGTTGACCAATAGTCCAGCAAACTATTATAAGAAGTTTGCTCCCAAATCAAACAGTTTAACAGACAATTCTACCAAATACTAAGGAAATATATGTAAACTTCTGAATTTGAAGAAAGTTAGAAAAGGTTGTGTTTTTATACAATGTACGTCTGGTTTCAACACAGCATATACCCGTATCATATGATTGAAGTTCCAACTAATGTTGTGTTTTTCTGTGTTTAGGTGGTCCAGCTCCTGCTCAGCAGCAACATGTGTGCAGCCATGCTGGAGCCGAAACCCTCAGACCCAAATGGAGTCTCCCCGCTGCATCTCGCCGCTAAGAACGGACACATAGACGTCATACGGTCTGAACAAGTTCTCCCTTTGTTCTGTGTTTCTCTGTCAATCTTCTGTCTGCCCATATCCCCAGGAGGAATTATATGAAAAAGAAAACAGAATGTGGAAAAGTATTTGTCATATCCATCAATCCATTCCTGAATGCAAAATGTAAATAAAATTCTTTTTGAAATTTTATGTTTTTACCTAAATATAACTCCAAGAACTTTGGGAAAAAAGTACGGATTTTTAACTTGAAACTTGGGAAGGAAACCTGCCTTTAGTAACTGCAGTATAAATCATCACAGATACCTGATTGACCTCATTTTAATTTCAAAAGGTTTGAACTCTGCTTCTCCATCCCTCATCTGCCATGTGACTTAGTTCTTGCTATTAATCGTGGGCCTCTTAACTTTTAAATCGTAGTAATCATTTAAATTAATCAACAGTAGATTCAGCTTTTCTGTATTAACTTTAAAAAGTACTCCACTGATCCATGTCTGCGTTTGCAGATTTCATTTCATTGACAGCAGACAAACAGTTAGCACTGAATCAAAGCCAAACCAAACCCTTTTAAAGCATGGAGCCCCCTAATTCAACACAAAAGTCCACAGTGTTGAACACAATCCAAATGAATTTCAGAACTGCAGTCCAACTCTTTTCCTACACATTTGCTTCATAAATAATGAACTAAGCAAACAAGTAGAGTGAAAAACAGCATCTAATGGTAGAATAGCTCCTCAGATATATGACAGCATACAGCATGTGGATGTACCAGCAAACAGCGGTCATGTAATCTCTTTCTGCTGGCATATATTAGACCATTAAAAACTACACTGACTACTTTCATCAGATAAAAAACACCAAACTGATGGCCATTGAACTGATTCATGAATTGGATTTTCACCAATAGGGGCTTTTTTTTAAGGCTGCTTAGATGTTGTCCTGACATGACTTGTAACAGTAGAACAACTTTGTTTACTAGGTTCCTGCTCTCATTGGTGTGCTGACCGCAGCTGGAAGGCAGCCAGCTGTGGTCAGAAAAGCAAAACAAAAACAGAGAGAAAACAAACAATCCTCCAGCCTGCTTAGAGATAACTGAGCGATAAACATCTATTAAAATGATTTAAATCAGAATAACTGCTGAAAATGGTTGAATAAAAGCAGTTCGTATTGGATTGTAACTGTCAACTGTGGCCTATTTAGGTCTACATTTCTCATGCTTCTCACATTGGTGACATTATAAAATAAACAAGTGTAATGGAAGATGATCTTGTGCTGTAGGTTGCTGATCCAGGCTGGTATAGACATCAACAGGCAGTCTGAGTGTGGCACAGCCCTACATCAGGCTGCCCTCTGTGGGAAGACGGAGGTGGTGCGGCTGCTGCTCGATGTAAGTCTGACTGCTTGTTGTTCTTAAATGTGTGTTTTTCAGCAGAGCAAATTTACACCTCATTGTTAGTCATTCTTTACACTGTGCAGTGCGAAGACATTTCTGGAACATGTGAATTTGTTGCATAAACACCGAAAATCTGCCCAGACTCTTTTGCTGCAACCACGCCTTCCCTGATACCGATTAGTATTCTAGCTTTCCTCATTTCTATCTCCTCTGTTTCATTCTAGAGTGGCATCAGTGCAGGAGTGAGAAACACTCTGAGCCAAACTGCCTTGGACATTGTTAACCAGTTTACCACCACGCAGGCCAGCAGGGAGATTAAACAGTTACTGAGAGGTGAGACGTAAAACTCAAGCATTCGCATTAATGCTGTTTTTTTGTTGTTGTTGTTGGTTTTTTTTCATGTCCTGTCCAGCAGTGAGGCACTAAGAATTGTTGTCTGAGTCTCAAGGTAAGGCCCAGCAGATTTGCTTTCACAAGCGGAACATTACAGCTTTTGCCACGATGTTCCCCTTGGTATATATATATATATATATATATATATATATATATATATATATATATATATATATATATATATATATATATATATATATATATATATATATATATATATATATATATATGAAACTTTATTAAAAATTGCTTTGGGTTTGTTTCAAATGTAATGGATACAAAGGCAAAAAAAAGGGGGAAAGGAAAGGAAAGAAAGATGGAGAAAAGGTTTAAAGGGAGAGAAGGAGATAGAAGTAGAGGAAAGAAAAAAGCATAAAGATAAAACTAGTCAACACGCTTGAAGTCTGCCTCAAGACCTGCGGAAAGAGAAAAAAATGAGAATCCACAACAACATACAACACATGCATATATAATAACAACAGTTATAACTTGAATGGAAAGTACAAAGTGCAAGGTAATACAAGATGTATTTAGTGCCAATCGCAGCCCAGCTGAGCGTATATCTGACAAACACCTGGATCTAAACACATTAATGCTGTTTAAAATACTGATCATTGCTTTAGGCAAGGGCTTATTTTATGTCATTGCTTGGAGTAAAAAATATGTAAAACCTGAAAACATTCTTAGGCAAAAAAAAAAAAAAAAAAACAAAGTGCAAGATCTTGGAGCAAAAATAGCTTCAAGGTGCTGCGGATTAAGGCTACTTGATTAAATGATCCTTAGATGTCAATAACTCAATGTTATTTATACCTCTATAGGTAGATTTGGTTACAATGAACTGAGACAGCTTTCTTGCAAAACAGGAACTTTGACATAAAAACATAATAAATAGAAAAATAGCATGACTAAAAGGGAACCTGTGCTCAATTCTTTAAAATATTAAAAATAATCAAATAAAAATACATTGTCTTAAAAACAGGGTCCTTATTAGGACAAAAAAATCTATTCAGTTCAGTTTATTTCTATAGCCCCATATCACAGCAAATGTCACCTTGAGGAACTTTACAAAAAATAATTTCAGTTCGATCATACAAACATTCCAACTGATCCTAGTTATCAAACAGTGCATTAACTTCAGTTTATTATTCAAACTGGTTAAAAAAGTTTTTTGTCTAAGGAAACCCAGCAGATTGCATCGAGTCACTGACTTGCAGCATTCACTCCTCCTGGACGAGCATGTAGTGACCATAGACAGTCGCTTGCGTTGTGTTGTTGACTTAACAGCAATCCCTCATACTAATCATGCATGTAGCGAAAGCAGAGAGAAAAAAACTCCCCTTCAACAGGAAGAAACCTCCAACAGAACCAGAACCTGGCTCAATACGAGGGGCCATCTGCCATGACCAACTTGGGGTTTGAGAAGATAGCAGAATGCACAAGAAAAACAATGAAAGTAATAAAGGAATAGCAGGAGAGGGAGAACGATTAGTTGATGACAGCATTATCTCAGCTGATGCCCTCTTCCAGGAAGGTACCACAGCCAAAACAGAATGTCAGACCAGGTGAAGCTTCTATGGAGAGAAAAATACTGAGAGAAAACAAAAAGTTAGCAGTTGAAGAAAATAATGATATGAAAAAGAATAATAAAAAGAATATTAAAACTGTGCTTATCAAATTTTAGAAACTTATGCCAACAGGATCAAAACTGGTTTTATATTGCTTAGTTTTAGATTTCAGGACCAAATATCTGTATCAGATGGGAGGAGTCTGAACTTGCAGTGCAGAGGATGAGACATCTTTTAAGATGGATGTAGATAACCTCAGCACCTACCTGAAGTACAAGGATTCTGGGATTAGCTGCATCTCACCTTTCATCTTACTGGACCATTTTAGTATTTGGTTCAGGCAGTGACCACATGTATTAAACAGGACTTTGTTGGTGTTGAACAAGCAGACTAAATTTCCTAAAGCCGTTTATAAATGTTATAAACAGCTCATACAAGGTTGAAGAAGCATGTTTCTGTTGTTTTATGTTTTAGAACAAAGAAATAACAAATGGAATCTGACATATTTATGAAAATGAATTAAAACATGAATGAACCAAAATGTTTTTGCTTGAACTGTTATGTCATTCTATTGTGGAAATTCCTGGCAGATATTTCATAAATGCACAATAAAAAAAACTTTTTCATTACCTTTAGATTTAAAACACTGCACAGATCCATATTATTTTTTATGCCAAAGTTACTAACAACCACTGGGGAGTGACTAAAAAGTTAAATGCTAAAGTTAAATTTAGTAGCCATTAAAAAAAACCTTGTCTAGAAAAAAAATGTGAAAAATTGAAGTGTTACTTATCATCTGGGCTGTAAGGGAAAATATTTTCTGAAATTTTCTTTACTTTTTTCTGGACGTGAGATACATAGATATTAATATGTAAGAGTTTATCTGCCCACATCCCTGCTGCCTTACCTTCTGTTTTCTCATGTTTGGTCCTTTATTTTGTAGATGCATCGGCTGCAATGCAGGTCCGAGCGCTGAAGGATTACTGCAACAACTACGACCTTACCAGCCTCAACATCAAAGCTGGAGACATTATCACGGTACATTCAAATAGCTACAAACATTTTGTAACCATTGTACAATATTTTTTGACGGTTTCATATGCTGTAAAGCCCTAGTTATATTTGTTGTGGTTTTGGTCCCTATTTGGGCCTGTTGATTCTTTGGGGCGCCTCCTGCTGGGGGACTTGATTTATTTGAGCCTCAAAAAAACTGACTGGCCTATAAGTTGATCAGAGAAAATGACTGTGATTGACAAAGAAAGTCAAAATTGTCCCCAAGATGGGTACAAATAGATGCATTGTCATTACAAAATGTTCTGAGCTAGACAACTTTTTCTTTTTTTCCAAAAAAAGTCTGGTATGGAAAGACCAAAACTGCGAAAGTATGATTTGGTAAATGGACCAAATGGCCAGCACCACAATTTATGTCTTTCTTAGCTTCCATACTCAAAATATCTGTCCCTGAAGGCTCCAATATAATACACACCAACGTACTAATTTTGTTCCAGGATTTGTTTTTAGTGTGCAAACCTAAGATTATCAGCCCATGCGAATGCCACCTTTGAAACCCTCTTATTCTCAGGAGCAAATGCTATGTGCATTTAAAGACAAGCTAAAAGAAATCAGCTGACACCGGTCATCTCCAGAGCAATCAGTGCATCATCCTAATTCATCATTTTTGCCACTAAGTGTTCCAAGAGCAGACGATTAAGAATGTTACGGTGGATGTTTGTGAACAGGTGCTGGAGCAGCACTCTGATGGCCGATGGAAGGGCTGCATTCATGATAACCGCACCGGAAATGACCGCGTGGGTTACTTCCCGTCCAACATCGTGGAGGTCATCAAGAGGGCAGGTGACCACCCACATGACAACTGTTTGTGTGTGTGGGTGTGTGTGGGTGGCTTGTGTGAGCTTTTTGCATGTGTTCTGTGGTAGATAGCAGCAGCCATGGGCCTCCATTAACCTGTCGATCATCTTCATCGATCTTCATCGATCCTCTGCCGGCTGTTTACCTCCCCTCCTCTAAGGTCCCTGCTCCCTCCCTTCTGTCTCTCACCTGAATCTATACCAGCACCCAACCCCACCTGCTCTTCCTACAGCTGCTTTATTAGATGCTTTTATTCATTTTGTGTGTTTGCTTTATTGCTTACAAAAATATATTCCATCTGGATATATATGGATGTTTTCTGTTCTCTGGTTTTGATTTCATTTCTATTTTTATGCATTTTTTAACTTTTTTGACTGATCAGTTGTCATTATGTTGTTGTGTTGTTGTTGTTTTTGTTTTGCAATCTTCCCCCCCACCCTTCTCATTCTCTTCCCCCTCCTCCTGGCTTGTGTCCAGGCCACTCCCCCTCCCAGCAGTGCCACACCCTGCTCCTCCGCCGGCCCAACCCTTGCCCCATTGCCTCAGCCAACGGACACCCATACCCCCCCTCCAAAGTCCTCCCCCTGCATCTGCATCTGCCGCCTCCTCCTCCCCTCCATTCTAGCGCACAGTCCCTCCCTCGCTTCTCCTCGTTCGGGTATGTCCCTCTTCCCATCTCTCCTCCTTCTCTGTCTACTCCTCCTCTGTCCACTTCTCCTCCTCTCTCCACTCCTCAGGAGCAGCAAAGTCAGACAGGTACATACTGTAAACAACAGATAAGCATCCTTTCCTTTTTTATGATCTATGGCCAGGATACACATTGATTGTCAGCTTGTTGCCTGGCTTTAGTTAAAGTTTCAATTCACCCAGATGGCAAAAAAGTCTTTTCCCTGAACCACTGTTATTGCATTTTATTTTAAACCTTAAAATAGAAAAATGTATAGTTTTTCTGCTACTGTTAAATCATTTTTTGTGTCATTTTTGTAATACAGTGTAAGAAAATTAATCCCAGTTCTTTGTACAAGTACACTGTGTGAACTGATCCTTTAGCTGAAATATTCTACTAACAGCAGCAATCAAATTACCTCATATGACAAACAGTGCAGTGCAAAAGTTTTGGGTAATGCATTATTTATTTATATGTTCCTTCTTAGCAGCCAGTCTTTCCTATATTCTGTTAAACTGTTCTTCATTAATAGGTTTCCAGGATTTCAGAGGGGATTTTAAAATATACCTTTCAATTTTTGGTCCTTTTTCATTCGTTTACTCTCCAGGAGCAGCGGAGAGGTAGACAAAATGTAACAAAACAGCAGAAATATGTGAGGGGGTAAATACTTGCTCAGGGCATTTTAACACTGACATATGAATTCAACCATCAGAAGGCGCCTTTAACTATGAACACCAATTTTCAATTGAATCTTTAGGGGCTTTGTTACCAGCAGCCTGTCATGAAAACATATTTATTGATTTCTCTAATTAAACTTTAAAATATATACACATACTATATATTGCTTCAGGTCTGTTTTCCTCTTTGTTAAAACATAACCCAGTTTCACTTCATCCTTCTTGATTTTGTGCTCTTGTATGTAAATATTAATTAGCTGTCAGTATGTTTATCTAAGAAAATTAAGTATTTGGATTCATTGTGGCGATAAATGTTTATTAAAATGCTCAGAGTTCATTCATAATTTAATTAACTCAGTCAATTCCTTTTAAATATGACAAATCAGGTCTGCCTAAAAACTCAATCAGACAGCTGCAGCTGATCCAGAACGCTGCTGCTCATGCTCTCACTAAGACCAGGAAGATAGAGCACATCACCCCAGTTCTAAAGTCCTTCCACTGGCTCCCTGTAGCTCAGAGAATAGACTTTAAAATACTTCTGCTAGTTTATAAATCACTGAACAGCTTAGCACCAAAATACATTAAAGACCTGTTGTCATTGTATCAACCTTCCAGATCACTCAGGCCTTCTGGTTCAAGTTTACTCTGCATACCAAGATCCAGAAACAAACATGGAGAAGCAGCTTTCAGTTTTTATGCTTCAAAAATCTGGAACAAACTCCCAAAAAACTGCAAAACAGCCGACACACTGCGTTCCTTTAAATCAAGGCTAAAAACCCACCTGTTTAGAGTTGCCTTTGAATAGTAGTAAGTGGAACATTGATCAGTATTTTCAAATTATATTTGCTTGATGATCCTCATAATTTTGATGCTTTGATATTTGCTTGATGATTTTGATATTTTTCATATATATTTGCTTGATGATTTTGATGATTTTGCTGTATACCTGACTGATGTGTTTATGATATGAAGCACTTTGAACTCCTTTGCTGCTGAAATGCACAATACAAATAAACTTGACTTGACTTTATTCATTTGCAAAAAGAACACAATATCGAACACAACTATTGTGGCTAGGTACAAAGGGTGGAGTTTAAAAATGAGTGAAAAAGCAGCTAAAAGCCTAAAGAAAGACTTTTAAAGACCTTCTGAAATCCCAGAGATCTGTTGTTCAAGACCACTTGGAAGAAACTCTGAAATACAAAGAAATTAGGTGTGGTTTAAAACTTTTGCACAGTACGGTGTATTATATTATTATAGTAACATTAGGAAGCTATCATCTAGACAGTAGTAGCCACAGCTGGACAAAGCAACTCATTTCATTCGAAACATTTGACTTGCACAGAACATATTCCTATAATTCACACGAAACACCACATGAATGTGTTATTATACAGTATAAGTATAGATTAATTTCAGTGTCAAATTTTATCACCACTCATGCAATATTTTTGATAGAAACAATATTTTTGAGTCCAGTACAAACATAATGACAAATTATTGAACCAAAACAAAAACATAGCAAACCTAGCTTCTGTGAAGTTTTCGCCACTTGTCAGACGTTATCAAGTAGAACAGATCATTTTCTCTGTTGGCTGTATCTCTCAACTTGTCCAAATGATCTGTTTAGGTGTAAAAAAGTCACAAAGGCAAATGAAATGTCTCATTGTTATTAAAGGCACTGCAATGACTAAGAGGTGCTACATTTTTAAATCATTTGACATTTATAAATATGGGATAGAGACGAGTCATGATCGAGTTATTTTAAACCTAAAGCTTTAGAAGAGCCTGTGCTCCTTCCATTGACTAACCATGACTTATATGTGAGCAGATTTATATATAGATATGCATTGCGCTCATTGTCTTGGAAAAAGTTTTTCTCTTACAAATTATTAGAAGCTCCTCAGAAATGCTTTGACTTCTTCTTCAGTGGCTATAAAAAAGTGTGTGTATATGTGCGTATGTGACAGGTTCCCGGACTGCAGAGCTGAGTCCTCAGGGCTCTCCCACTTTAGGACATCAGAGCAGCACCAATGAAGACATTTGGGTGTTGCGCAAACCAGTAGCAGGTAAACCAAAAAATCTGCCTATAGGGAAAAATGTGAATTTCTGCAGTTTTCTTCTGTATCACCTATTGTTAAAGTTAAAAAACTTTGTGTTCGTTTCTGGTTAAGGAGACACAATTCGGCTGATTTCTCTCCAGACTTTTATTAGGAACATCAGAGCAGAGGGTACAGGTTCAAGCAAGGGCCAGTCCCAGGCTGGAAAAAGGAAACAATCTAACATTCATATCTTAGTTATATACCTTAGAATGACGTCAAACAAGATAAACATTGTGCATTAGTTCATAGTTCCATAGTTACTTCCTGCTCTATAACTGATACACAGTATTACCTAAGTGGTGGGTGTCCTGATGCATAGCATTGTATAACATACATAGTTGGTATCCTAAATAGATACTGCATTGATTCACCTAATTATCAATATACATTGTCTGAGCACTGTTCTGAACAATACAGAAGGAGTCGTCTTCTCTCTGCTGCTGTATGTGGCAAAGGCAGATAAGCAAACCAGTTATCTGCTGTTCTCCTGTCTGTCCCAGCTGGTTATGTTTATCTAAACCACTGAGTCACAGCTGATTTTCCACACATTCCTGTTCTGTTAACAGATGTTGATTGGGGAAAAGTTCCACGTTTAGACAAGACCGCAAAGACACCTTTAATTTGCTGTTGTTGTCATGCAAGGGCACTATACGGCACTGTGATTTTGGCATAACGTCGAAACACACATGCACTTTTAACCCTTAACTTCCCCTCTCTAGCTTGCACCTCATTTAGAAAACAATAACTTGTCTCTGCCTCTGATGAACGAACGGTGTGAAAGCGCATATATATTACTTATGTGCACTTTCACACCTGAGGGGTACTTCACACTTTCACAAAGGGTGTTCCCGAAAAGTTCCACTCTGAGATCTGGTTTCAAAAAGTACCAGTGTCTGAAACTGCGGTCACTGGAGGTGTGTAAAAGAGCTGCTAGATCACACCAAAAATGTTACGGTTTTACTAACAACTGTGCAAACGGGGCCTAGAGTGGTCTTGTTCATCAGTTCTCCGAGCTTTAGCTGTCCTTGGTGCTAGAATGTTATTTTTTATCTCTCAAACTGTACTGTCTTAGCATCTCAGCATCACCTATATACACATCTAATACGGTCTGTAGCATACGTAATGTGATCGCCAGCATCTCAACTTTGACACAATAACCAGTTGAAACAATTAGGGAAAGCCCAAATGATGATGCCATGGCTTTGAATACTTCTGATTGGTTAACTGATACATTTGAGTTAATTGGAGGCTCACCTCTGGATGTATTTTAAGAAGGCCATACCTGGAACACCTCACTCAGTCACACCAGTTCTGTCTGGAGGAATGGGGCAGAATTCCAACAAACTATTGTGTGAAGGTTGTGGAGAGATACCCCAAACTTTTGACCCAATTCATACAGTTTAAAGGCAATGCTACCAAACACTGAGGCAATGTATGTAAACCTGTGATGATGAAGAAATTAATAAATAAATCTCAGATATATTCTTTCTCTCATTATTGTGGGATTAAGTAAAACAGAAATAAAGTTGGTAATTCTAACCAACCTAAAACACGAGTAGTTTGGTCTGATTTAAATGGTAAATTGCTTGTACTTGTGTAGCGCTTTATCTAGCCCAGAAGACCCCAAAGTGCTTCACACTACACTACATTCAGTCATTCATGCACACACTCACATGCACACACTGCGAGCTACTGGATTGTAGCCATACCTGCTCTGGGGCAGTCTGACAGAAGCAAGGTTGCCATACACCGGTGCCACTGGGCCCTTTAACCACCACCACCAGGCAAGGTGGGTGACATGTCTTGCCCTAGGACACAATGACGGAGATGGACTTAGCGGAGGCTTGAACTAGTAACAGGACAAACTCCTACCAGCGTTGTCACCGTTGCCCCTTTAGACAGTGAGAAAAAAGGTGTACCATAATATCCGGACTATAAGTTACTACTTTTTTGAGACGCTTTGAATACTGTGATGCGGCTAATATTCAGCATTTTACCAACGGGTTTTGAAAGACTGGACTGCTGGATGATAAAGAGGACAGCATAAGCTCAAGAGCTAGACGAAAGTGACACTGAGAGTGACAACAAAAGACAGAGAGACTGAGTGTGTGAGGCCAGGGACACTCAAAAACCATCACCTCACCTGACCCACATGAGCACAACCACATCCCCAACACACATCATGCATGTGCTGCACAAATCCAGCACAATGCACCTGATCCATACAAATACAGGTCACATGCCCACGATGCACATGGAGCACAAAAGCAGCCCATCTGACCCACACAAGGCCCAACACGCACAATGCAATGCAGGCACAAACACATACATATATGCCTACATAGCCTATTTGTTGCAAATTAGACTAAATAATTAAAAAGGAAAACAAAGCCTACTATTTAAAGTGAACTCTCCTCCTGCCGGTTTAAAGGCTCAGGTCCTGTGTCTGTGATATCCAGAGGAGGAGGTGAAGTGACAATATTTGCTTTATTTCTACTACTCTTACATACCCGCAATACTACGCAATTCTGCTTGATCCGGATCACCCTTCAGTGCTCCATCTGAGCTTTCTCACATTGAATTGGATTTCTCTGGTAGAACTGGGCCAATCAGCAAACAGAAGGAAAAGTTGTGAACAATGATGTTGATTATCTGCACTGTTTTAGAATTGTAGTCAGTCTGTAGTTTGGCAATGGCAGCGGAGGAAGTGAATGAAGCCATTCAGTCCATGTTGGCCACGCTTCCAAATATTAAATTAACATCAGCAGCCATCTTGTTTGGCCTGGCACTTCTCTCTTCGCAGTGGAGGATGGTTGTTTACAGTGCAGGCAATTTCCAGGAAGCCTTATAGCATCGAACTGCTGTATTACATATGTATGTAGGCCGTTAGGGGGCAAACATTAGCAATTGGGTAAAATTTCAAACTTCAACAGAGTCCATGCCTTCAGCAGGCAATCACTTCTCATAGGCCGAGGGTCCAGACCCTCTGTACGAAGCAAAGTGTAGAACAAGGGGCTGGTTTGTACCAGGCTAACTCTTACAGGACATTTTGACACAAGAGACCTTTTTTTCCCCACAATTTTAAAAATAAAGGTGGAAAAAAATAAAAAGTCAAATAATTATAATAAAACATTTTTTGAAAACTCAAAAGAAAACCTCAAGGTATGCACAACCAAGTGTGGGCTATATATGTAATTTTTTTATTTTATTTTTTCAAAGTTAGTGGATGCGGTTTATATTCAGGTGGATTCAGTAGTCCAGAAATTAGGGTATGTGTCTTTTTATCCGGTGTATGCAAACTTCTGGATTCAGCTGTACAAGCTACAGAA
This sequence comes from Anableps anableps, assembly GCA_014839685.1. Taxonomy (NCBI): domain Eukaryota; kingdom Metazoa; phylum Chordata; class Actinopteri; order Cyprinodontiformes; family Anablepidae; genus Anableps; species Anableps anableps. The sequence goes on from CM026065.1 coordinate 3,302,032, forward strand.
TATATACATCCACTACTCAAATGTCTCAGTCAGCAATGACTAGAAAATAATGATACCTGATCTCAAGCTTTGCTATGCAGACCCTCTGTCTGCACGAATGAAGATTAAAGGGGAGTTTTTCCTCTCCACTGTCGCTACATGCTTTCTTGGTATGAAGGACTGCTGTAAAGTCAACAACACAATCTTCTTTTGTCGCTACATGCTCATCTAGGAAGTCATTAAAATTATTTTTTGTGCCTTGAGACGACTTTTGTTTGGAGGGCTCTCTGAGTAAATTACCTGATTAATTCAGTTAGTAGAGTACATACACACACACACACACACACACACACACACACACATATATATATATATATATATATATATATATATATATATATATATATATATATATATATATATATATATATATATATATATATATATATGTATATATATATATATATATACATATATATATATGTATATATATACATATATATATATGTATATATATATAGCTTATATATAGCTTATTATTCCCTGCAGGAATAATAAGCTGGCCAAAGGAAGAGATAAAGACCATGGATGTTAAAACTCGGAAACTACTAACCATGCATGGAGGGTTCCACCCTAAATCCAGCATCCTGAGACTATACGCGAGCCGTAAGGACGGAGGCAGAGGACTAGCGAGTGTGAGAGCCACTGTCCAGGATGAAACATCCAAGATCCATCAATACATCAAGGTCAAAGCCTCAACCGACGATGTGCTCAGCGAATGTCTCAAACAATGGGGACCAGAGGATGAGGTGCTGGAGGAACCATCATGGGAGGATAAGCCCCTACATGGGATGTACCACCGACAAATAACTGAAGTGGCTGATATCAGGAAATCCTACCAATGGCTGGAAAAAGCTGGACTCAAGGACAGCACAGAGGCACTCATCCTGGCTGCACAGGAACAGGCCCTAAACACCAGAGCAATAGAGGCTCAGATCTACCACACCAGACAAGATCCAAGGTGTAGATTGTGCAAGGAGGCCCCTGAGACAGTCCAACACATAACAGCAGGGTGCAAGATGCTGGCAGGGAAAGCGTACATGGAACGTCATAACCAAGTAGCGGGCATAGTGTACAGAAACATCTGTGCAGGATATGGACTGGAAGCCCCGAGATCAAAGTGGGGCACACCCCCAAAGGTGGTGGAGAATGACCGAGCTAAGATCCTGTGGGACTTCCAGATCCAGACAGACAAAATGGTAATGGCGAACCAACCGGACATCGTGGTGGTGGATAAACAACAGAGGAAAGCCGTTGTGGTGGATGTAGCAATACCAAGCGATTGCAACATCAGGAAAAAGGAACACGAGAAACTGGAGAAATACCAGGGCCTCAGAGAGGAACTGGAGAAGGCCTGGAAGGTGAAGACCACAGTGGTGCCTGTGGTCATCGGGGCCCTCGGGGCAGTCACCCCCAAGCTGGAGCAGTGGCTAAAACAGATCCCAGGAACAACGTCAGACATCTCAGTCCAGAAATGCGCAGTTCTCGGCACAGCCAAGATACTACGCAGAACCCTCAAGCTCCCAGGCCTCTGGTAGAGGACCCGAGCTCAGAGGTTGGGAAAGACCACCCGTGGAGGGTGAGAAGGAATTTTTTTTTTTTTTTTTTATATATATATATATATATATATATATATATAACTGTTAATCTACATGTGTTTAAAATGTGTTGCAGATATGTTACGTACTTGTTCTCACTTTCAGGGTTCTAAGGCTACAGGACCCTGATTAGGCTTCTGATTATTTGTGTCATCTTTTAACCACGTTGATGCTTGAAACGTTTGTTCCCAAGCCTAGAATCTCTTGGTTGTTCCTTGTACTCGGCTAAAAACTGAGGGGGAGAGGTCCTTTCAGTCTGTGGCTCCTGAACTGTAGAACAATTTGCCCCTGCAGCTTCTCTTTGCTGACTCTGTGGGTGTTTTTAAAAACCAGTTGAGAATCGTTAAGTTCCACTAGGCTTTTATGTCATGATTTTATTGTGCTTCTTTATACTTGCTTTAAACTATATATAACTTAAATGTTACTTCCCACTTACTAAAGTTATTTAGGAGCAATCCATATTAGTTTGTTTTGTTTTTGATTTAAAACAGTCCACTAAATATTCATCAAGTGCCAAAATGTTATTCTGTTTTTGTTGTAAAGAGAAGCATAATGGTTGGATCTGGACTTAGTGTCCAGATAGTTGACTGGAAATTCGTGAAAAAGCAGCCAAAGTCCAAATAAAAGCATAAAAGACATGTAGTCAGCCAAGACCACTGTGAAAAGATTACAAGAAAGTTTGGCTTGTTGGAAGATGTTTGCTGAGTCTTATTGGTGTTTATGATTGAAGGTGGAGAGCGCAGTGGCAGTGTTTGCAGCCTTGGCAGCATTCGCTCCTCCAGCAGCCTGCAGGGATCCGGAAACACCCATGTCCTGACCACACCAGCCCCCAGTCCTCACCCGGCCCCCACGCCAGGACTCAACACTCACGGCCTTAATGCTCCGGGGCTGCATGCACAAGCCGAAGGGGTCAAGGTAAGAGGCCTCCTAAATATGTTTACGTGCAGAGGCTTATACCACATTTCTGCTTTAAAGTTTCACAAAACAACCAGCACGTTGTTTCCTGGAAACAGCAAAACATTTTCAGGAAGCAAACACTACTGTGTTTACCATGTTAACCACAGCAACGCTTCCTGCTCAGGTTGTTGTTCCGATGAGAGAGCTTATCACCTTTTTTTCAACAGTTAAACCAGATGCATTTTGGTTTAGGCCTCCAGATTTTTCTTTCACTTTTACTTTAACTGTGAATTTGTTGGTTGAATTTACATCCCTCAGAAAGCAAGATAAGTATTTTAAAAGCAAAAAAAAAAAATATATGATTTTTTTCCCTTTGTGGAAAACTTTCTTCACAAATGATAGATTTAAATGTGATAAAGCTTAAATATGAAAATAGTTATCACACTATGTCTACATTTAGAATCTGCAACATTTAAGTCTGATCTAAAACTTGCCATAATTAGTCAATCACACCTAAAAGATCACGAATAGCCAAAATTGCTAAGTGACAGATACAGAATTTAGCATTTACATTATTTATAGAAATCTTCTCTCTGATATATGGTTTCTTTAAAACTTTATATACTACTTGAACTTGTGCGAGTGGTGTGCGTTTATATGTAGTTCACTAAATCAATACTGTGTTGAACTACTGTACGTTTCATTGCAATTGCAAATTGCATGTACTTTGGGGTGTTTCGCTACCAGCTTTGCAACTCTCGAGATTAAAGCTTTTTCTCATTAATTGCAAAGCAACTAAAGCTCCTTCAGATTGGATGCAGAGCTTCTGTGAATATCAGTTCGCAAGTATTGTCACACATTGTTAATTAGGTCAGGCCTTTGGCTCGGGCATTCTAACTTATCAATAAAATTTGACCCATCCCACTGCAGCTTTGGCCGTATCTTTAGGGATGTTATTCTGCTGGAAGGTGAACCCTCACCCCATTCTCAAGTGTTCTGCAGTCTCTGAAAGGTCTTTCTTCTACATTTAATTCCATCAATGTTCCCATCAACGCTGACTAGCCTCCCTGTTCCTCCTGAAGAAAAGCCCCCTCCTTAAGGTAAAAAGTCTCATCTGGCCAAAACCCCTTCTTTCATCTGTTTGCTGTGACCCCTACATTGCTTGTGGCAAACTGCAAATTAGAGTTTTTTGTCTCTCAAGAATGGGTTTCTTCTTGACACTCTTTCATACAGGCCAGTTTTGTGGACTGCACAACTAATAATTGTCCTGTAGACAGATTCTTTCACCTGAGTTGTAGATCAGTGCACCTCCTCGAGACACTGAGACCTCCTCGAGACCTTGTGTTCCTAGGGGCCAGCTTCAATACCCGTAGTATTGCATTAGAAATGGCTCATGGAAATTGCAAAATTCAAAATAATTTCAATTTCACAAAAAGTTTTTACATGCTTGAGGTGGTTTTTGGCTTTTGCGCTAAAGGGGAGATGGAAACATTTGCGGAATAAATTCTGACTTAGTGAACTTTCCCATCCACTGGTGGGTCTAATCCTTAATGGAGGCATGAAACTCTGAAAATTTCAAAGTCCAAATATCCAGCATGGAGGGGAGAACTGTAGCCTAGAGTGGCTAGCAAGAGGCACTCCAGACCAGGGTGAGCGTGGTGGATTGCTCCCATCCACTGGCGTTGGTGGAAGGCTCGAAAAAGTCAAAACTTCCAGCACGGAGGAGAGGACTGTCAGCATGGCGAGAGACACTCCAGGCTGGGATTGTAGCAGTGGATTGCTGAGATGAGTGATCCTTAATTGTTTGCAACCTCTACATTTTGTTTATTACAGTCATACATAATGTCAACATCTGATAAAATTACGTTTTACATAGCCTAGTTGATTCGCTCCAAACCAAAAGTGGAAAACACACTTATTTCGCATTTTCCTTTTTTTTTTTCCTTTTTTCTGCAACATTTCAAAAGTTCGCTTAAAATTCGCACGACAGTTGGATGGAAACATAGCTGTTGATTAGTGTTCTGTTTGCCCTTCCTGTCAGTTTTGGTGGACAAGTCACTTTTTGGTAGGTTTTCATTTGTATTCGAAACAGGTTTATAATGTACTGAATCTTGGCAAAACACTGAGAACTATAAAATGTAGTTTAAACTTATTTAAGTAGAATTAAAAACCTTTATTATTTTTCACGATAGAATAAGGGTTTACAGATCTCAAAATGTGTTTTTAAACGAGCTCTGTTTAGTTAGCTGTGCTAAACTCCTTCCAAACCTGAGAAATGAACTGAGGACATCGATCTGACAGGATTTCACTGGGGATGCCATGGAGCCGGAAAAGATGTTTTGTCAGTTGAGCAGTCTGTATGGCAGAAGGGAGTTTCCGGAGGGGAACCAGGTGACAAGCCTTGGTGAAACGGTCTATAATGGTAAGAAGAATAGTAAAACCATTGGAAGGATGTAACCCAATGACAAAATCCAGTGCTTTATGTGATCAAGGACATTTATGGATGGAAAGAGGTTGTAACAAACCACGGGGGGGGGGGGGGGAGAGGCTGGTTTTGCATTTATTGTGAGCATAAATGGGACAGGCACGAACATAGTTCTTGACGTTGATGTAAATGGAAGGGCATCAGAAAGTTCTGCGTATAAGTGACAGGGTGCAGTTGATTCCAGGATGACAGGAGAATTTAACTGTATGGGCCCAATGGATTAGACGAAACCTCATGGAAAACGGGACGTACAGGCAATTAGGTGGTCCGGTGCCAGGGTCTGGCTCTGTCAGTTGGGCTTCCAGTACCTGATCTTTGATCTCTCACGATAGAGCCCCAACCACACAAGAATGAGAAAGAATTGTGGATTCAGTGGGATCTTGATCTGGGGAGAACTGTCTGGAAAGGGCATTGGGTTTGGTATTTTTAGAACCAGGTCCACAAGAGATGAAGCTGAAGCGAGAGAAAAAGAGGGACTAGTGGGACTGTTGGGACTGAGAAGCTTAGCCTCCTGAAGGTATGCCAGATTTTTATGATCAGTCCAAACTATAACTGGGTGTTCAGCTCCCTCTAACCACAGTCGCCACTCTTAAAATGCCAATTTTATGGCTAACAGTTCTCAATCCCAACATCATAGTCATGTTCGGCTGGGGATAGCAGATGAGAGAGAAAGTCACAGGGATGGAGTTTATTATACTTTGAGGTAATCTGAGACAGGACAGCCCCCACCACAGAGTCTGAAGCATTCATCTCAAGGATGAACTGTCTTGTGGGATTGGGTTGTGTGAGGATGGGTGCTTGAGTGAACTTTTCCTTGAGCTCATGGGATGCTCTTTCAGCCTCAGGGGACCAGGAAAACACCTTCTTTGTAGAGATGAGAGTGGTAAGAAGAAGAGCTGTTTGACTGTAATTTTAAATGAAACGTCAGTAAAAATGTGCAAATCCAAGAAAACACTGAAGTTGTTTATATGTGGTGGGAGTGGGCCAGTTGATAACTGCTTGAACCTTTTCCGGATCTGTCTTCACCTGCCCACTATAAACCAGACTCTTTTTCATCTTTCCTGTTTGCTGAAACACAGATCACCTCTGGGATTTGAATGACTACACTTGACTAAATGTTTCTTTGCATGGCTGCTTATGCGTGTATGTGTTTTTCTGTTTTAGCTCCTGGCCACTGTACTGTCTCAGTCAGTAAAAGCAAAGGAGCATCTCTTGGAGCAGTCGCAGTCTGTCGAGCAGTCAGCGAGTAAGCTGTCATCTGAACACACTTATGTCTTTGAATGTTAAATTTTGCACACACATTTAAGTAGCATTTATGTTTATTTGCATAGAGGGAGACTACCATCATCCATTTAAATGAAAAGCACTGCTTGTTTAGTGATGACTATTCAGAGTGATCAAGGCCTTGTTCATGAGTACAACACTTCCCTCTGGGCTTTCTCTTCATCTCACTTTTATTCAGACTGACCATGTAAAGACCACCTGTCGGTTCACATCACATACCAGCGGCACTGCCCTCCTCGGTCCTTTTATTTTTGTACTTTAATGTTTTATTAATAACAGCTCCTTTAACATGCACAGATCTTCAGATACATCTGTTCCCAGCAAACTGAGCTTTTTAAGCTTTAACAGCAGTGAAAACGATCAAAGATGTATAAGCATAGCAGTAAAGTCATCCAAAGTACTTTAACTGAAAAGGGATCCTAAATATTTAGGGCTCCTATGCAGCCTGGAAAAGTCTAGAAAACTGTAGAATTTTATTTCAGTGTTCTGCAGTACTGGAAAAATATGATAAAATAACATTAGAATATGGAACATTTGCGTTTCCATACTTTATTCCCTTTTTCATAGTCAATTGTTGTTTCCTTCCTTTCTTACTTATATCATTCCTTGTTTTAATCCTTTCTTCTTTTACTTCTTTGCCTGTGTCTGGCATGTGCCGTAATTATTTTCCTTCCTTATGTCCTTCCTTCTTCCCATATGTCCTTCAGTCTTCTTTCAAGGAAAGATTGAAGGAAGGCTGTTCCACAATGAAACAGCCTTGGAAGGAGGAACATCTTATCCTGCTCTCTCTCATCCTAATTTGATAGTTTTACTGGTTACGTTATTTAATATACCCAGTTTTTATAGTTACTCTTACATTTTCTACCCTCATAACTGGATTACTACAGATTTAAGGACTGTGGATTCTTAATTTTGCTTCACTTTTTGCCTTGTTTTTTTCTGCCTCCATGCAAGAGCAAGACACCGCTGGTTGACACTGGGGACATTAGTAGTATTATACAAAAACTTCAATCAATAGAACTGAGGGTTTCTCGACGGGAGGTAAATGTCGAGATCAACGCAGGTTCTGGAAATGAAACAACTCTACCAATACCTCAAAACAACAAACAGCCTCCAAGCACTTCAAGAAGGAGCTCACCCACCTAGAACTGTCTTGGAGCTAAGCCAAAAAATAAATCTCATCATTTGGATCGGACGGACCCCTCACCTAGGGACGGACCCCTCACCTAGATGATACAGCATGGCCAGCACTGAGCTGAAACATTCCCTTGTCAACTCTCGCACCAAAGAAAAGACAACAAGCAGCTGAAGCTGATATGATTCCACCTTCCTTGACTCCGGTACCAAGGGCTTATCAGCCAGCTCAAGCAATAACACATCCCATCATGTCTCCAGCTGGAAACCCACTAAACTCCACTGGAATTCCACTGAAAAACAGGTTTGCTGCTCTGTAGCAGGAGCCTATGATGGACACCTCTCCTTCAAACATCAACAAGAGGTGAGACGAGACCAACGCAACCATCTGCTAAAGTGACCCAGAAACCAAAATTTATGCCAAAAGTTCTTATTGTTGGGGATTCAGCTGTGAATGGAACTGATTGTCTTTGTAGCACAAAGAGAATGAAGGTAATCTGCTTCCCAAATGACACTGTGTCGGATGTTGCAGAGAACATATTCCCATTAACCACTGATCAGCTGAGCATTAAGAATCTAATCATTCACATTGGAGTTAATGATCTGGCTATGCAAAAATCTGCAATTTTGAAAAAGGACTTTAGTCATCTTCTAAGCACAGTTGGAAATCTGAAAATGAAGGTGTTTATCAGTGGACCAAAACCGAAAGCTGGATGTGGAGATGAGAATTACAGCAGACTGTTTATGATTAATAGATGGCTTATTAAAGAATGCTCTTCCAAATGCGTGAACTTCACTGACAATCTCAAGATTTTCTGGGAGCGCTATCATCTCTCCAGACAAGATGGAGTCGGCCTAAATAAAGAGGGGAAAAAACTTTTCACTGCCAATATTTTCAATGCTGTTAACAACAGAAGGCCATCTCCCCAAACTCAGGACAATGTAAACATCACTGCTCCAGCAAAGATTGTAGAAGGACAAGCACAAACCCAACAGGTACACAATGTTCCAAAACAAACCGATAAGTAGCCATCTACTCCAACTGGAAACGGAGCTGAGAAGAAGCCTCCTGAATCCCCCTCCTCGGCACCATGCCCCACCCCATCAACACCTACTGGGAGCCAAGTGAAGGACCCATCTTGTCAGGGTCAAGACAGTACTGGAACACAGAATAGCTCAGAAAATTTGTCACCAGAACTGATTTTTCTCAATTCCAGTGAGAAAATTGACCGCCAGGTACTGCTAGGAACTTCCCACTAAAGTTCCCTAAAAGCATTCTTTTTGGGTTTAGAACCACCGGCTTCCGGCTTACCAGAACAATATCCACTCATTTCTGAAGTCTTAGACGGGTCCAGACATTAGTAAACCTGTCCTTCTCCAGAAAGTGTCTGGCCCCCCGGCGGTAAGATACAGGAGCATCCCTGTCAGAATTACTAAAAGAGAAATAGCAAGGAAATGCAGTGGTCTAAAATCAAATCTCAAATTAATCCCCTGTCTTAATCAACCTCAAGCTGTAGAATTATCCACCACCAAGAGACTTAAACTGGCTCTGCTAAATATAAGATCACTATCAGCAAAAGGACATAACATTGATGTTATGTTTCTTACAGAAACATGGTTGGATGACAACAATGAAACACTCATTGAATCAGCACCCACTTATTACAATGTTTTAAGTGAGAATAGAAAGAATAAGAGGAGCGGAGGGGTTGCTGCAATATTTCATGAGTCACTAAATTGTGAAAAGGTTTCCCTGGGCAATTTTGACTCTTGAATATTTGGGAATTGAGGTAAAAGACCACAAATGAACTCTGACACTAACTCTGTACAAAACCCCAAAATATGTGGCAAATTTACAACTAGAAAGTAGTGATCATTCCCAAAATCTGGGTGTAGTGATGGACTCAGACATGAACCTTCAGAGACCATTACAAAGTCAGCCTTCTATCATCTGAAGAACATTTCCAGGATCAAAGGACTAATGTCTCAACAAGATCTCGAGAAACTCATCCATGCATTTCTGTCTTTAGTCGCATTGATTACTCCAACACTGTCTTCACAGGTCTGCCTAAAAAAATCAATCAGACAACTGCAGCTGATCCAGAACACTGCTGCTCATGTTCTCTCTAAGACCAGGAAGATAGAGCACATCACCCCAGTTCTAAAGTCCTTCCACTGGCTCCCTGTAGTTCAGAGAATAGACTTTAAAATACTTCTGCTAGTTTATAAGTCACTGAACGGCTTCGCACCAAAATACATTAAAGACCTGTTGTCATTGTATCAACCTTCCAGACCACTCAGGTCTTCTGGTTCAAGTCTATTCTGCATCCCCGGAACCAGAACCAAACATGGAAAAGCAGCTTTCAGATTTTATGCACCACAAATCTGAAACCATCTTCCAGATAACTGCAAAACAGCTGAAACATTTAGTTCCTTTAGACCAAGGCTAAAAACCCACCTGTTTAGAGTTGCCTTTGATTAGTAGTAAGTAGAACATTGAACTATATTTGCTTGATGATATTTTCTTGATGATCCTTATGATTTTGATGGATTGATATTTGCTCAAAGATTTTGATGATTTTCATATATATTTACTTGATTGCTTGATAATTTTGATGTTTTTGATGATTTTGATGATTTGTTGTGTACTTGATGGATGTTTTTATAATGTGAAGCACTTTGAACTGCCTTGCTGTTGAAATGTGCTATACAAATAAACTTGACTTGATTTTTTTTTGTCCTTTATCCTTTCCTCTCTTGTGTTCCTCCTTTCAAACATGGTAGTGGCAGTATCATGGTCTGGGTTTACTGTGTTCGTTCATCTGAAGAGGGCAGTGAGCAAGATGAGAGATTTTGAGAACTTTTGCAAGGCAGAATGTGCAAGTGTTGACAGTCAACATGTGATGCTAAGAGACTCACTAAAGATGACTGACTGCAGAATCAAAAAAAAGCACTTAAGCAAAAAGATTAGCTTATGGATCTTGCCAATATTACAGAAACAAATATCCCCAACTTTTATTTATTTTTCTGACATTTGAGACTTCATGTACATGCCATCTTGGAGGCATTTCACAGAAAAAGCAAACAAATAAATTTAAACCCAAACACAATGCAATTTAGATTATGCATAATCAGTGGACGGTATCTAATCTTTTCACTTCTCCCTTTTGTCTGTTTGTCTCAACCGGAAGGCTCCTCCAGTCGCACAGTCCACGAGCAGCGGTCTTTTGAGCGCAAGACCGAAGAGGATGATGGGAAAGTAAGTAATGATTAAAGACAAAATGCTTTTTTCTGCTTGAACTGGTTCAGTGGATTGGAAGAAAAGCACTTCACAATGATGGGGTTCAGTGGGTGCACTTGAACGGATGAGGATGTGTCACCATGGAGACAGGCAGAGTGACAGATGCTGTCTCGCCTTATGTCCATCCACTCACACCTCCCTGCTGTCACAACACTCTGAGACACCCACAGACAGCTGCTCAGTTGAAACTGAGGGTTGAATAACCGCTGTGTGTTCAAGAATTACGGTTTAAACAGCTGCAGTCAGCTAGTAAAGCTAAAGTGTTAATCCACATTTTACATCCAGTAAGGATAAGATCACGCTTCATGTTCTTGAACAAACCCCACAAAGAGGGTGTCTTCTCAGATCAGTCTTTCCTGTGCTGTCTTATAGGAGCAGTCAGTGGTGTTCTGTGTTTTGTGTTATAGAAGCAGGCTGTGGTGACATGGCTGGGAGAGTTTCAGCTGCAGTTCTATACTACTCACTTCCTCACAGCAGGATATGATCTAGACACCATTAGCTGCATGACTCCTGAGGTAAGGTCATGACCAGAGGCTTTTTCAAACGCCCCTCCATCAGTCCATTACTGACCTGGATGATGCCATCGTGGGCCTTCTGTCTGTGTCACCCATTCGTCATTTGTTTACCTGTTCTTACACATCCAGATGGTCCGGTCTGGTATGGCAGTTGGGGAAAATTCAAAATTCAACTCAATTTGCTCCATTTTTGCACGTTTTGCTGCTTGAATTTTGCACTGCATGAAAAGGACAGAACAAATGCACTGCACAGAACAAATGGCAGTTGCGGATAGGCCCATCAAGTCCAGCAGATGCAAGAAATATGCCTCTATTTTTGCATAGTGTAGCAGTTGTCCTTGCTTCAGCAACAAACACAGTGGGGGAGCAAATTCATTTTCAGTGTTGTGTATGTATAGTTTATAAATCTGTGATGTAGTAATTTGTAATAGATTTAAAAAATACTCATTCTCTCCTTACCTTTAATAGATCGTGTTATTTGTAATGGGTTGGCAGTCATCTTGCAACTAGAAAGTTGTGAGCTCGATCACAGCCTCCCCCCACCATGTGTTGATGTGCGCCATACATCACCATAACACTTATTGTCATGGTGATGTATGGTGATGATGGAACCAAATGCAGAGAAGCAGAGGCATCGAGTAGATGGTGATAATTTAATAAAGGAAAGATAATAAAACAAGAACTTAAAAGACAACCAGGAAGACACAAAAAGCTGGAGCAATGGAACAAGGAACATTGAGAAAAAACAATGGGGTTTCACAGGAAACTAACAGGAGGAACCTGAGAGGAGGAGAGGTGTATAAATACCAGGAGGGTGAATGCTTGAATAAAAGACAGGAGCAGATTAGTTAATAGGTTGCAGATGTGAATTGAGAGAGCAAAAGGCAGACTGTGAAGAGAGCAAGAATAGCACCAGGGGGCGAGGGAGAGTAAACAACGGGGAACTAGGAAAATGAATCTAACTGTAACAAAGAATAACTAAACACAAGGTATAAATAATAAACATAAACTAACTAAGAGTAGACTAAACAGAGTCAAGGCTGATGTAATTATATAACTAAGGCAAACACAGATAAATGATCAGAACTAAGAACCCAAAAAACCCCAAAACAACCCAGGATCCTGACACTTATACCCAATTTGCCTACCGATCTGCTCATTCCTGTATAAAAGTGTTAAGAGTGCAGTTGATTGTGGATTTAGTGTAAAACCCTTTGAAGGGTCAGTATGACTACAGAAGTACTAAATAAATTTATCACTTAAAACATTTAAAAAGGGTTCTTGACTTGGCTAAGGCTCTCAAGTTAAGAACAGTCAAGATGAGCATAGACTACTTAGTGCCACCAGGTTTCAGCAAATGGTACTTTTTCCCTTCGATCTGTGTGACTGTTTTGAAAACACCAGATAATTTTTTCTACCTGTACTTTACAAAAATACACTTAGATGTGAATATATGCATGCATTTCATCCATAAAGACTTATTTTAAAGTTGGGTCAAAATGCATCAATGTAGAGGCATTTTTGCTCAACAGAGCTTTATTAGGAACAGATATTGTTTTGCATGAAGTTTGCACAAAATAGACTTGTAAATGTGTCCCTTTCGTATCTTCCTCTCCACGTGGTTTTAATGCTGTTGTCCAGATGTTCATGTATTTTTGCTGAAGCAGACATAGCAGTGTGACATAATCCACCCTAAAGGCAGTGGACACTCAGTGGTTACACTTACCAAAATATTCTTGAAGAAATGTCATGTGCAACTCATGTAATTATGTCAAACTTGCATCAGATAATATCCATATTATGAAAAAAAGCTCCATCAGTGCCAGTGGTGAGCACCTGATGTGACTAAGTGTGTTTCTAAGTGTTGCTAAGTAAGTTTCTGTTTCAGGACCTGACAGCAATCGGTGTTATGAAGCCTGGACATCGAAAGAAGTTACTGTCAGAAATCAGCAAGCTGCCCTCCACAGACTGGCTGCCTGATCACAAACCTGTAAGGCTTTTCCTGGACAATATTAAATTTTGGCAGCTATTATTGCACTTAAGATTTGAATTATATTTAATTTTTTTTTCCTTCAGAAGATCCAAACTTTCTTGAAACTATGTATCATGTTCTTCAGCAATAGTTCTTCAGGCTTTCGGAGGGTAGGTTTTTCCCTCATTTTCTGTCCAGTTAACTGTATATTTTCTGTGTTTCATTTAGGCCAACCTGGCAGACTGGCTGTCTCACCTCGCTCTCAGCCAGTACTACCAAGTTCTTGTCCAGAATGGATATGAAAATATTGACTTTGTTTCAGACATCAGCCTTGAAGACCTGCAAGAGATTGGCATCTCTAAGCTTGGTAAACCAAAAAATATATGCTGCTTTGCAAAAGTATTCCTTTTCCATTAAACTTTTCATATTTTGCTAAGTTACAACCACAAGCTTTAATGCACTTTATTGGGTATTTCTGTGCACTGGTTATTGGCCAAAAATTCTATGTGAGTCTCATGTAACCAGAACACCTTATTCCACCTTTTTTGCTAGGCTCTCCTACAAGCCTAATTTTCTTGCAGTTTTCTTTCAATGCCACTCTTTCATTAAGGCCATTTTTGTGAAGTGCAAGACTGTCCTGTTGACAGATTCTCCCACCTGAGCTAGGGAATCTCTGCAGCTCCCCCAGGGTTACCATGGGTCTCTTGGCTGCTTCTCTGATTAATCCTCTCTTTGGCCAGCCTGTCAGTTATGTTGGATGGCCATGTCTTGGTAGGTTTGAAATTATGACAAAACCTTTCCATTTCTGGAAATTGAATTAAAAAAGGCTTTGTGAAAGGTACAAAGCCTGTTTTTTTAATACTCTAACACAGCTTTAAATGTCCCCACAACTTTTTCTTTAACTTGTCAAGTGTGTTGTTTTTACCTTTGAGAATCTGTTTATTTACTAATGTTCTCCAATAAACCACTGCGTCCTTTACAGAACAGCTGTATTTTACTGAGATTAAATTACCCACAAGTGGACTCCATTTGCCACTTAGGTGATTTAGGGGTATAAAGGTGGCTAAATAGAAATAGCACAACATGTATCAGTTTTCCTTTCACTTCACAATTATGTTATATGTGTTGGTCTATCACATAAAATCTGAATTGAAAACACTGGTTTCTGGTTGTACGTGAAAAAATGTGAGAGACTACACAGTTATAAATACCATTCATAGGCACTGTAATATTTGTTCTTATCTTACAATAAATTCTCCTCTATGATATCACTGTTGTCCTGCAGGACATCAGAAGAAATTGATGTTGGGAGTGAAGAGGCTCAAGGAGCTACAAGGAGGAGAAATTGGCTCTGAGCCTCCTCAGAGTCCTACTTCACCTCCTTCCAGCCCTGGAGGGAGCACCTCCTCAGAGTCACGCAGAGAGGCAAGGAAACTGAGGGACGGTGCCCCTAGCCCGCTGGCCAAAGCTCGCCCAGGTCTCACTACTTCACAAACGCCTCCCCACACACCGACCCAGACACCCCCACAAACCCCTCCACATGCCCATACCCAACAGGCCTCCCCAAGGGCTCGGCCAAGACCATCCACCCAGACATCCACTGTCGATCCATCGGTACCGCTGTTGCGGCTGCCCTGTGAGGAGGAGGAACGACAAAGGACTCACAGCCTTATTGGCTCAGAATCTGACTCCCGATATGCCACCGTGTGCCGAAGCAGTTCCACGCATACTACTGCGTCTAATGATGTCACCGTTAACCGCAGCCAGTCATCCGTCACCCTCCGTCCCCGTCGAAAAGGCCGGCCTCCTACGCCACCTAAACGGTCCTGTTCTTCTATCACCGGCGGTGATGGGGAAGTTGAAGGACAGGGTGTGGGGCTTTTGGGTTTGCCAACCTATCGAGAGAGGCGAGCCAGTGACTGTGGCAGCTTGGGAGCAGCTTTAAGAGCTCAGGACTCTGCTGGCCTTCAGCGATCAGAGGGGGCTTCTGGGAGTGTCCGCAGTCTTGCAGCGATGTTGGAGACTTCAATGTTGCCAAGAAATGTGGGAAGTGGTACCAACTTCCTACAGGTAAGTGTGTGAAAACTTGGAATTTTACAATTTAAACCTAATGTGAGAGGTTTTTGTAACAACCATGTGACTTTTAGGCGAGTCCTCCTCTGCTCCGTCGCCAGGCAGGAGCTGGAGGTCTGGGAGCATCTGAGGATGATGTTGCAAGCCGGCGCAGGACCATCAGTGGACTTGAAAACCTTCCTAGTGAGCATTCTGACCATTTATCTCAACAACTTGTCAAGCAACGTCCAGAACCTCGACCTCGCTCCATCGTGGTCACCTCAGCATCTGAGATCAGCGATGGAACAAGTACGCTCAGGAGGAAACCATGTCCTCCAACTACAGAATCTGAAGCCCCCACATCAACAGCTACCACTGTAATAACCATGACAACTGGCTCAGAAACAATACGCAGACGATCACGTGCAACAGAGCAAACAGAATCTGTCACTCAAAGCAATAATAAATCAAATTCCCCCGAGGGCACCTGGAAACACGTGGGCGAGCCACAACAAAATGGCGGCGTGGTGCTGAGGCGGAGGCCGGTGTCTGAGGTCTCTGAGAGGACTGATGAGATCGGCAGCGAGACCTGTGAGTGGATGGAAGCCAGAAAATCTCTGAAGCCACCGGTCTCACCCAAGCCTTCTACAGTCACCCTGAGAAAGACCCAGACTGACCCACCAACTCCAACTCGAAGAGTCCCCATACCAGGACCAGAAAATACTGAGCCAGCACAGAGTCCCGGTGAGAATCAAACCTACAAATACAACTCTATGCAAAAGTTTTAAACTGCCTCTCTTTTCTTTACAACCTTTGCATCTGTTGTGTCAGACCTTCATGTTATCTTTTAAAGTGGTCATGATCAACAGCTGCCCATGCTTTTTAAGGATACATTCACATCAGCCCTGTTTAATGGAACTCTAGTTTGTTTGCCTAGAAACTCTGGTTCACTTGAGGAAGTGTAAATGCACAATTGAACTCTGATGCAGACCAAAAAAGTGAACTCTGGTCCGCCTAAAAACCTAGATCTCTGTTCAGTTGAAGTGAACTCTGGTGATGTTCGAATACATGTATGAATGCCAAACGGACCGGAGATCGCTCTAAAAGCAGGAAGTGGACTATAGCACAGGGGATTCTGCTTAAATACAACCAAAACAAACACGTAAGTCTAGTTCTAGTGGGAGGAATGGCTTGTCATCTTTTGTCAAAGACAAAAGAGAAATCCTACAACCACTAGTGGCATAAATACATATTTATGTTGATCGAAGTTGCACTCAGTGTCTTCTTCAGAGGTTTCATGTCGTTTTCCTTCAGTGGTTCTCGGTACAGTGCCACCAAAGGTGAAGGGGTGAACAACCTGTTCACCCCTTCACCCCTTATTTACTCGCTGCTAAATATGCTAATGACGTGAAAAAAACTTACTCTTACAAGAAAACCATTTATCTGTCGTCATCGGTGGTCATGCTAGCTAGCCTGAGTATTCACAACAGTCTCTGCTAGCTGCAGCGCAGCAAAGAGCAAGGGAGGGAGGGAGAAGGGGTTTGAGCAGCACCACTCAGACGGTCATTGACAGCGCTAAGACCCGCCTCCTAGCTCTGATTAATTGTTTTGAGATAGCACTGAGAGAAGGCAGAGGAGCTTGATTTTTTTTCACAGATTTTTTTTTTCTCATACCATTCTGTTACAACACATTAACAGATTTAACAAATATGTAGAAAAATATTTTTTACAGAAGTTACATACTGCAGCTTTAAGTTGTTCTCAGAAAGCCCTGACTGTTTACTGTCAGCTTGTAACTTTGTCTGATAAAGTAGATATTATGGTCCCCGGGTGTAAAGGTGAATACCTGCACTCTGATAGCCTAAATATGAAGAGACAACGTTACACTTTGCACACAATGAATCCCTGGAGTATTGCAAGACTATCTGCTATATCGGTAGAGGTACAAAGTAACCATAAGCGTATGCAGCCCTCGTTTGCAAT
Source organism: Anableps anableps (assembly GCA_014839685.1). Taxonomy (NCBI): domain Eukaryota; kingdom Metazoa; phylum Chordata; class Actinopteri; order Cyprinodontiformes; family Anablepidae; genus Anableps; species Anableps anableps. Next base: position 3,319,292 of record CM026065.1, read on the forward strand.
AAAGGAGTAACAAAAGACTGTTACATACGTTAAAAATTAGAGAAACTGGGGATAAAGCCAATTTTTCTTGTTTCAGATAAGAACTCTTGTGCAACTACACTGGATTTTATTAATGTTAAAGATATGATTTTGATATTCTTTAGATAACAGTAAAATTCTCTTAAACAGCATTAGTTCTTTGAATGATAATCTGTATGAGGTCAGTCTTATCAATAAGGACAGTTTAAGGCCACAAAGGGACCGTTTCCATCTATGTTGTTGGAATGCAACAGCTGGAAGGCTGAATATATATATTTATTTATGTGTGATATAGATTTATGGCGAATACAAAAGAGTGTGCTCTAAGCTGCTGTATATGTTTTGCCAGTCGATTGTGGGACATATACATTTCTATGCGGTGGTCTGTTGGTGGGGGGAGCAACGCAAGGAAAAGGGACACGCAGAGATTGGAATGGCTAATCAGGAGAGCTTGCTTGCTGAGCTTGCTCTGTGGTTGGGATGAGCCTGGAGTCTGTTGAGACAGTGGTGGAAAAGAGGACGCTGTCCAAGTTGAGGGCAGTTCTGGACAATACCAGCCACCCCTTGTGTAGCCAGCAGAGGAGCAGTCTCAGGGACAGATTCCTGTTGGTGGGTTGTTCAACCGAGAGGCTCCGGAACGCCTTTGTACCATGGGCCATTAGACTCTACAATGCTGCTTCTGGTGGGAGGGGGAAGGGTGGGAAACAGGTGAATTAATTTCTTGATTGTTTCTCTTTTTGGTAGTTATATTTTTATTGTGCCTTTTATTATGTTTTCAAGGTTTGTAATCTAGTATTTTTATGGATGGTTAAGTATGTATGTGAGCAACAGACTACCTCGTAATTTCCTCTGGATTAATTAATTACCACTTAACCTAACGTGACTGAAAGACCTCTGTGCTCTGTCACAGTCTGCACCTCAAACAGTATAACGTGAACTTGAAATATGTGTTTTAAAGCACATGAACTTATAAATGTAAATGTTGAAAGACTGAAAGAAAGCAAATACAACTAATGTTCAATACTACTTAAAAATGCTTAAACCTCTGCCTGCTTGAATTGATTCAAACTGATTAAATTCCTTTTGCGTATAACAGCATTTGATCTGTCATTTTTCTCTGACCAGAGCCGAAGCGTCTCCCTCCTCCTGTATCACCAAAACCCCGTGGGCCTCCAACGGCTCCCAAACCAGGAAAAGTAGCTGTACCTTCAGCTGCTGCGAGCCCCAGCCCTGCTGCTACTAGCCCAGCTGCAACTAGTCCCACTCCGGCGCCCAGGTCTTCCTCTCCTCCGGCTGCTGCTCCACTTCCAGCTCCTGACGCTCCTGACGCTCTCTCTCTTTCTCCGGGACTCCCTCTCACTTCCACCTCTCCGGCCCAGAGTCCCTCTACTCCGTCACCACACCCGGTCAAACCTCCTCGCTCCTCCATCGCTGGCCTCTCCATTGATGTGCTGGGAGAACGGGAGGCAGAGGAAGAAGAGGAGAGGACGAGAGAGGAAGAGGAAAGGACGAGAGAGAAAGAGCACCAGAGGAACACAGAGCAAGAGGAGGAGGAGAAGAAGAAGAGGGTAGAGGAGATGGAAAGGAAGCCTTTGAGGAGAGAGAAGGCAAAAGAAGAGAGTCAAGAAGAAGGAGGAGACCAAGAGGAGAGGCTTCAGTATCGTTTGGAGGAGACCAGTGCCTCCTTGGCTGCAGCTCTACAGACCGTAGAGCATAAAATCAAAGAGGAGGACAGGCCAAATGAGTGAGTATTCATGAAGTAAAGAACTCCAGAGGGGTGCATGTTAGCATCACAGTTAGTTAGAAATATTGTAGAAACTATTTGAACTTTTTTTGTAATATAAAATTATGTCATGAGATGAACAATTTTACAAACCCACAACTGACCCTGGGTATATCTGTCTCCTGTACAGTATCAAAAGTCTTGTCATCTCTCATTGTAATTCTTTTGGTGTAGCAGCCCAGGGTTACGGCACAGTCTCAGAAAGTCTTTTTATCCATCCATCCACCCATCCATCCATCCATCCTAAATTTAAAGTCTGATCACAGTAGTAAATATATATAATATCTGCCATGAATTTAGTCTTAACTTTTATGTCTAAAAGTACTGAGAACACTGGAAATTTGAGTCTAGAAAAGACAGGAAATTGTGCCGGAGCTCTGATTTTACTCCTGCACTAATATTACTGTTGGAGCCTTATAAATTTTTCCCATCTTGATTCTGTTTCCAGCAAAAAAGCAACAGTCTCCATCCTGGATGACATCGGCAGCATGTTTGACGACTTGGCAGACCAGCTGGACGCCATGCTGGACTGATCTCTCGTCCACATGCTTTTTCCAACAAGGTCCTTCCCTCCCTTTCCCTCATCATTTGTGGGTGTACGAAGAAAAATCTTTCCCAAGGCTAAAAGCTGGCGTTTTTGACAGAGTGCAAGTTGGAGAGTGTGTCCCTCCTTTTTTTGTAAGAGCTTCCCGAGTATCCTCATGCAGATACCTAGGAGGGGGAGTGCTGTTTGGTGCTCCTTCTCCTGCTGCAAGGACACTGCTCCACACAACCTCTGACCTCTGCAGCCCAGAAGATGATGCCTCCACCCAGCCTCAGACGGCTGTGTGGACAGAGAAGCACAATCTCTTTGCTTATACTTTTATCTGTGCACGACAGCTTGCAAGTACAGACTCAGAGACAAACAGATAAGCATATTGCTTACAAAACTAAGCACATAACTAGTCTGACAGGCAGATTGATAACCTGATAGAAAGCAGAGGGATTTTTTAAGAAGCACACAGAAAGAAAGGCTGCTGTCTGAGTCCTCCAATCTGAAAAGAGAATCCCTTTTTTCCAGATGAATTGTAGCCTCTCTTTCTCCTCTGTGTGAGAGGAGGATTCCCGCCCCGCGTGTCGTCTCCGTTCATGTTGTTGTTGGTGCCGTTGCTGTTATCGTTGGCTTTGTTGTCGTTTTGAGTGTCCGTAGTCCCTGCTTATACGCTTGCGTCAGTCTCCTCCTTTTCCTTCCCGATTCGATCAAACTAAGCACATCTGTGTCCATAAATTTCTAAGAAATGCAAAGAAGCACACACACACACACACACACACACACACACACACACACATTAGTGGGACTTCCATTGTTTTAAATATTGCTGGTGGTGTTGCTGTTTCTCTATCATGTGTGGAAGGATTGCTTGGAAATGATTCATGAGAAATACATGCAAAAATACACACACACACACACACACACACACACACACACACACACACTTATGTGGTATATCCCTGTGTCCTGCTGCAGTGAACAGTGTTTTCAGAAGATACTCCTATATTTCAATGCTTTATATAGTACATACAGTAAAAAAGACATAGTTTATAGTAGACCTGGATATTTGAGCTGTTAGAGCTCCCTCTATTGTTGGTTAGTGAAGCTGCCCTTATCTCCTCAACTTTTTCCTCTTCTGCCTTCCTTTATTTCAAATCTGTCTAATTTGGTAAATCTGCAAATCTCTGTGCCTTCATAGTCTTCTTTATATATTCTTTTATTTTATTTTTGTTTTTCTTTCTGTCTACTAAAATGTTTATGATCTCTTTAAACCCCCTCTGTGTCTGTTTTGTAGCTTTTCAGTTGATTTGTGAGTCCTGTATAACTCCTGAAGTTTAATCCTCCATGTCTGCCGCCCTCTATGAGCTCTAGAAGCTGTAATAAGTTGGCTCCACTCTTCCAAGGGTTCCCTGTTTTCAGTGATTTCCCCCAGGCAACAGATCAGCCACCAGTTTTCATCCCAATAAAGAGTTCACTTGTATTTTTATGCTCTTTGAAAACAGAGATATATTTGAGAGACAGTTCTATGTGAATAATATTATTAATAATAATAACTATGATGATAATCATGATGGTGTTACACATCGAATGGAGCTGAGCTGATTTGAGCCTGTATATTTCTGGTTGAGTTCTGGGTGTGTTGTGGCGGCTGTTGTGTCATGGTTGGGTTTAGTTGGGTGTTTCTGCTGTGACGATGCATTCCTGTACAGCTGTCATGAGAATAAATGTATAAATTAAACCTGACGTCACTCTTGAAATGTTTTTCTTTTTGATCTACAGCATATCTTCCAGTTTTATTGATGCCTTCAACAAGTATTCATATAATAATTTCACATTTTATCACATCTGTTTTATTGGGGATTTTTTGTCATTGACCAACACAAAGTAGAGTTTAATTGTGAAAGGATGGGGAAATTTTACCTTTTACTTCACATTCTTTTACAAATAAAAGTCTGAAATGTGTTGCGTACATATGTATTGAGAAGCAGCTATGATGCCCATGGTAACACTGGAAGAGCTGCAGGGATCCCACACCTCAGTTGGGAGAATCGACTGAACTCCTGTTAATTAAGTCATCCTCTGCTCAAATCTAGCCTTTATCAAAGAGAGGCAAGAATAACTGCCATTGCTGATATTAAGCCATATCTATGAAGGTCAATAAGGTCTGATGTAAGTTTGTGCAACAAACTATGTAGGAGACACAGATGACACAAAATATTTTAACCTTTTGGCCCATTTTGTACACATCTCTGCTCCAACACACCTAAAAGAAATAAATGGCTCCTTAGCAGACTATTGTAGAGCTAAATGACATGATAATGATGGAATCAATCAATCTATCTATCTATCTATCTATCTATCTATCTATCTATCTATCTATCTATCTATCTATCTATCTATCTATCTATCTCTCTGTCAGTCTGTCTAAGTGGATTTTGTAAAATTATTTCAGGTTTTTAAATAAAAGAACGCAGTAGCCTGTTTTTAAAAGTCGGACTTTAAAAGTCGGACAATAAGAGCTTAGCGTTTAACCTTTGAGAACTACATCTCCCATAATGCTTCAAAGCTTTGCGTACGACAGATTAGCGGTTGCAACGTCCTTGTTATTTCATCAATAAATTTGGGTATATTCGGGAGTTATGTTGAAGTTGCATTCACTGAATGAGTGGAGATATTACGAACAAAAACAGTGACAAGGAAAAGACTAGCAATATTCCACCGTTTTTTGGAAATTACCAATGTAAAACGAAGCTAGTTAGCTCAGTCGCTAACCATTTAACATGTATACGGGGAGGGGCTTGATACGGGGGCCGAGAAGGTAACCACCAGAACTTTTTCTTTTCGCAGCGACACGGAAAGGGAGCGGATATGTTTCTGCAAAGAGCTGTTGTTTTCTAAATATTACTATTATTTATTTTAAAAAGACGGAAAGTAATGTTTTCTTTTCTGTCGTTGGGTACCGCAGTGAAACCGAGCGAAAACCGGTGAGTATTTTTCACGCGTGTACGTTTCGAGTCAACGTGGTGTAGGCAGACACGTGGCTGTCTGCAAGAACAGCTCCCACAATTTAATAGTGATTATTCTGATATCTTATAGTTTCATTCAGTTTAAGAATGTGGGCTTTGACGCGTTTTAGTGTTTAATGTAAAATCTGGTCAACTTTGATTCGTTTTTCCACTTTCATAAAGTTTCATAATGGATTGCGTGGCACAATTAAAGGTTTTGGTGCGTAAATTTAATCGGTCTTTCTGTTTACACAGGGAATTAAATTTGAACCCCAATCTACACCTTTCATGGTGGTAAAACGTATAAATCCTGGGGCTCAAAGATTTTTTTTATTAACCAACAGTAAATATTACAGTAAGAGCTTTTATATCAAAAGCTGATGTCTTAATTGAATTTAATATATACATCATCAAAAGTCATCACCCATATTGTAAAGGCATCCTGTGTATCACAAAGTTCAGTTTAACATGTTTCACTTTACCAATAAATAAAAAGTTGCTTTTGTTCTTTGATAAATGAAGATCGATCAGCAAAAGTTGTACATCATATCGTTTAAGAAGGTTTTTCCGTCCCTAATAATATTATAACTCGTTAACTGGCCTGAAAAAATACTTATGTACTAAAAGCATTTGTAATATTTCCTCTGCATCCCATCATTGGGCTCTTTCTCAGTGAAACTGATCTGATGTTTAAGTTTGAAGTGAAATTGATCTGATGTTATTGATTATGCAGGTTTTGTTTGAATTGTGTAGCTTTGGAATAATCTAGTTTGTTCTTGTTTCTGTTCACAGACTGAAAGATAGAGATGAAAACTGAATATTGCTGTGAGTGTGGCCTAAAGGAGTCGCAGCTGGATGAATTCAATCCAAGGATGATGGTATAATCCCGAGATTAAAGCCGCTGTGGAGCAGCTGGTGAGTCTGGTGTCCGTGAGGACGCTGTCTCAGCAGCTTTTAGCCTGTGATGACAAAATAAAGCAACTTTTCTGACACCTACTATGAGAGCTGAGCCACAGCTCCTGATTCTGACTTTATTCTGAGGCTGTCTTATCAGTGCATTATTTCACTGAGCTGTCACTTTGACCTAACTTTGAAAACAACTTTTTACAGGTGAGAATAGGAGTGAAAACTGCCATGTCTGGATGAAGATGGGTTGGAGAGCAGGTTGGTTCATTTCAGCTGCTGATTAAAACATTTAAAGCCAATGATGACAAAATAAAGCAACTTTTCTGACACCTACTATGAGAGCCGCGCTGCAGCTACTGATTCTGACTTTATTCTGAGGCCGCTGCACTTCTTTTTCATATTTTATACAGATTGTCTGAATTCTAATTTGGACTTTTGTTCCTTATTTGTAGTTTGAAAGCTGACGCAGAAGACCACGACTCATTCTGGGACTCCCTTTAACGGTAACCTCTTGAGCAGGGTATTTGTTGCATGGACACAGCGAAGCTTGTGATGACACACTCTTATTTTTCTGACACCTCGTATGAGAGCTTCCAGCTCCTGATTCTAAATTTTTACCTGAAGCTGCTGTTGAATTAATATCTTCTGCGCTATAATAATCGCACACAAATGTTCCAACTTCAGTTCTGTTTGTCTCTTCCAGGAATGCCACAATTTGCATTCAGATTTGCTTCTGACAAGCACCCGTCGTGTGCAGTCTGGATTTCTTCTCTGAAGTGACCTTTTTTTGTAGTTGTATTTGTTGAATAAATTGTTGAATTGTGTATAAAGTGCTTTCTGGGTTTTTTTTTTTGTTTTTTGTTTTTTTTTCTTTAGTGAAGTAAAAGGCATCAGACGCTTGTCCGCTTGGCTGACTATCATAGTCATAAGACTGCACATATAATCATGCATCCATTTTCTATTCATGCTTAACCGGTGCAGGGCTGCAGGAGGAATAGTGCCTCTCCAGCCAATCACTGGGTGTCGGTGTGGTATGCCAGTACAGTACAACAGGACTTAAACATGATCAGTTCTATACATTTTTTTGGCAATTACTGTCTCTTGAGTTACAATCTGCTGCAGTGGAAATTTGGAATAACTGATACCTTAACATTTTCCTTGGCTGGCTCCTTTCATAATTTTGTTCCAGACTGTTTTTCAGGCAAGTAAAGGGGACATCTAAATCAGGCACTTTGTACCAACTGTTTTTATTATTATTTATTTATTTTATTTATAGGTTTTCAAATGTAAATCTTTAAAAATGTTCTTGTGCAAAAGTTTTGTGATATTGAGTTTTTTTTCTCACCAAGAATCATAAAGATAATGTGCAACAGAGAGAAACTGACATGAAACTGTTTGAGTACATATGGCTACACAATGGAATGAGGTTGAGATGCAAAGGCAACCTGTGGCTACACATTAGAGCCCCAGTTGGTGCCTGCTTCCCAAATCAAAACCAGGAGCTGCTTCACAACAGAGGCGCTTATTGACTGAAAGTTCTGCATCCAGGGACCACAAGTAAACCAGCAGGAAGAGATACAGATCAAAGTAAAAGAAACTTTATGGAATTTCACACACTGTAACTTAACCATCAAGAGAAACAATTAGGACACCTGGTGATGGCTTTTTTTTTTTTTTTTTTTTTTTTTTTTTTTTTTTTTTACATATTTGGACATACAGACATTTAATACCAATTTTGACAATAATGGAAGATTGAAATGTAAAAATGCAATAGAATTTCTGGTGACAAATTAGGACACCTTTATTCCCACTCAAAAATGTTAAATTTCTCAGCATTTTGAAGGAGGTTCACTCTTTTTAAACAACTGCCAACATCCCAGCAAGTTCACCCTGAGAGGAGGCTACAAGAAAGTTAAGGATGCTTCCCAAAACCCTAAAATGACGTGGGATCTCCGGGAGGTGCCTGTTTCTGTCAGGACAAGGCTCTGCTCCTCCTGGTTGGTTTTCCTTTACTTCCTCATTTTATGTTGGTCATTTCTCCATATAAAAACAAGTTTATACAAGCAGCCAATCACAGTGAATTGCTGACAACTGAGGATACACATCATCAAACAGATGATGTAGTGAAATGACCAGCATGGCGAAAAGCTGTGACAAATCACCATAATGACGAGGATGAAAATAACGGGATCAAACATGCTGATGCTGTGTGGAAATTAATTCGGTTTTGCATAGTTTCATCATCATGACTCAGTTTTCTTAATCCAGTCAAGACAAAATGATTGGTTATTTTTTATCAACTGATTACTGGGGGCGTTATTTTGGTTTCATGTATGGACTAATCACAGAAGACAGCGTCGCACCTTACTGACTGGGCCAGTTACGAAGATGGGAACCTCTGCAGAGTCTTTGCTCAGAGTCGATGTCAGCAGTTTACTGAATATTCTTAAACTAGGACTCCTCGTCCTCCACAGGAAAACTTGGTTTGGGGTGGATGTGACAGGACAGGAAACTGTAGCTATAACATTATGTATAAGATTTGCAGCAAAAAAAAAAAAAAAAGCATGAAAATCAGTTTAGTCTTCAGCTAGTTATGATTGATTAAATGCGCTGATACTTCATTGCGCCTGCAAAAACAGATGCACTGAGTCGCGGCCCTACGTCTCGTCAGTGCCAATAAGCAATAGCAGTCCATGAGGCGTCTATTCTTTATGTCTATGACTTCAACAGGACGTTGATGAGGCGCGCACAGAGACGTAGGAAGAGACGGCGCGACGTACTTTACGCAACGGCGTTTATTCATCAATTAGCCTGCTAATAATTAATTCTGAGGTTTTTTGGGTTCTTGAGACTGAATACTATTGTTATTCAAACAAGAAAACCAGTTAAGACAACTCCACCTCCACACTAACAGCTACAACTGCGCCAGTTATATAAAGTACATAATACTCAGTTGCTGATTATTTCTTTATAGACAAAATCCACCCTCCTCTCCTTATGCAGGAAAACTTCAGTGACCATCATAAAGCTGATCTCTTCGTTTCAGTTCCATAAACAAGTTATTTTCTATGGTCTGTTCTTTGTTGTATTCTTGGCAAATCCCAGCCATTTAATTTGCAATGCTCCTCAGAGGCTGTGGTACCGCGAACCGCTCAAGGCTGAGACCCCCGTGTCTTTACGATGTCCAGTTCTTTAGAAAAAGTCCGCCATGAAAATGTATTTTTAATCATTTAATAAAAATAACTTCCCGCATATTAAAATGAGGAACGGGGATTGCTTGAATGTGCTTTACGAGCAAAACTTTGGGTTGATAGATTCACTCTGACCATCCAACCAGAGGGCGGGAGTCTTCTGACGTCACTGTGGGCCTTCCAGCAGCCTCTGTGAGGCGAACTGAACATAGGCCTGCTCTACAGATTCTGAACACCCTGGGCAGATTAGGCTGGCCCTGGCAACACGTACATACTGAAATCTGATTGGCTGAAACACTGATAATCAACACAGACCTGTACAGAAAGCAGTGCAGCCAAGAGAAACGTTATTAAAAAAAAAAGAGAATAGACAATTGGAAGTAAATAAAAACAATTTAATTGAACAAAAATTATAAATAAGGTTGTAGATATGTGTTAGTAATTCTGATAGGGCTAACGCCTGCAGAATATCTCTCTCTCTCTCTCTCTCTCTCTCTCTCTCTCTCTCTCTCTCTCTCTATATATATATATATATATATATATATATATATATATATATATATATATATATATATATATATATATATATAAAAAATGTGGGTGGGTGGGGGGTTGAATTTGTTTTTTTCGTTGTTTTTTTTTTTTTTTTTTTTTTTTTTTTAGCTTTAAACCAACTATTTCTCATTCTCCTGGTGGTCTCTGGGAATCTGTCCTGTATTATCAGCCTCATTAGAAGAGAAAATGATCTTCCTTCCGTCTTGTTCTCCCTCCGGATCACGCCCTGATTTGCATGACTTTCCAGCCGCAGCGCAACCGGGATTTGCATACAGGTGTCTTGAGGCTCGTTTGACAGTCAAACCAGGCGGCCAGTCTCTCTCACTCTCCGCGCTGCGCATCCAGCATCCAGTCGCTGCCACAGAGGAGCGCAGGGGAGTGCCGGCCGATAAACACTCCTCCGCCTCCTCTTCCTTCGCTCAAGCCGGAGAGAAGCCACTCTCAGCGGATACTGTCGCCGTTGAAGCCCGGTCAGCATCCTCCATTCACCGGTCCTCATCCGGCAGGCCTGAAGGTAAGACTGGCAGCCTCTTTGGGTGGAGGCTTTCTGTTTTCATCCATTATTATCGCGATATATCAGCAGATGAATCTGTGGTTTATCACAGGCCTCCTCCTACACTCCAGTTATCCCACAGAGCAGCAAACATGCATTTATAGAAGGAAACTGGTCAGCATCTCTGCTTTCTTGGGATGGAGACATTAAATGACAGAGGCCCTGCTGTAGAGCAGCAGACAGATGCTGTGCAGCTCACCTACATGGATCCATCAAAAACATGAAGATGAGCTTATAAACAGGAAGAGCGAACTGATCCATGGTTTCCTTCTGTTTATCACGACTTAAATATGCCCCGTAATAAGGCGGAATAATCAGAAATAATACAATTAAATATTAAATTAATAAATTATTAAATTAAAATAGTGCAAGCTTAGTGCAATAGTGCAACAGAGAAAGGGATCTTTACAGGTACTGTGATGAAAATGTACCTCCAGATGTACAGCAATCTTTGACATATTTAAACATTTCAGTGGGATTTTCTTTGGTCAAATTTGTATTCCTTATACAAGTGGTTCTAAAAACAGTGGAAACACCACTATAGGCTGAGAAACACCAGGTCTATAAATGTCTAAAAATATATTGACTTTTAACAGACATACAGTGCCAGCTAAACTGTATATGGTTTCCCACAGCATTCGGTAAATTCCTTTCCAATGGATGGATGATTGAATGCCGAGAGAAGGATCTCCTATGCTCTCTTCAGTTCGGCTCAACCCAAAGGTTCTGAAAAGATTTAGGTCTGGGAACTGAGGTGTTCATGAGAGAAGGTCGATTTTGTGTGTGGTGAATCATTTCCGTACCGACTGACCCTCATGTTCCCAGTGGCGCCCGGACAATTTTCATAAGGGTGGCCAGACCAGGCCGGGAAATTTATTTATATGAATCCAATTTTTACTTTAACTTTATAAATTTATTTCTTGGGGTTTACATTTATGTCTTGATTGAAGGAGATGACCATGTATGCCTTTCTATGACCTGAACATGATTCTCTGGGGGGCCAGTGGGGTGGCCAACATTTTTCAAGGGGGGCCATGGCCCACTCCGTAGGGGTGCCACTGCATGTTCCAGATCATTTTCTTGCTGAAATACCCACCAAATGTTTATGTAATAAAGCTCAGATATTTCAAATAGTTCATGATATTGCATCATGAACTATTTGATTACAAAAATCAACTTAAAAATTTGAGTTATTAGTGCTTCAATAATCAATCATTTTGTGAAAAAGCAAATGTTTAACATCAGATCGCTCCCCCAACCTGCCCCACCCCTTTGCATGTTTCCACTGATATTTTGATGATCTTAGTCTTTGAAGTCAGAAACCCTCATGCCATCACCCTAATCTTTTGCTCTCTCCAAGGATCTGCTATGAAATTCTATTCGTTATCCCGGACCCCTCAAATGTTAATATTACTTCCAGTCAGAAGAAACATATTGATAAAATTAAAAGATTACTTTAAGCCTAAATCTGCCAGAGGTAAGAATAATTTGGGGCTAAACTGTAGCTCCAGCAGAGACTAACAGGCCTTAGTTGAAAACTTGTCATATACAGTACGATGCATCTCTCAGGTCATGCGTTGCATCACGCAGATCCAACAAGGAAGAATGGACTCATTTCAATATAAATACAGTATTTTGTTCTTTTCATTCAGCTCTGCTAACAAAAATGTAGAAAAACACCAGTTGCAACTTTGCCAGTGCTGCTTTACTCCTGCAATTCATCTTCACCTGGAGTGAAATCAGAAAAGAAAAAAAAAAAAAAAAAAAAAAAAAAAAAAAATCCAACAGTTCCCATTTGTATTTCAGCCAGCTACACATTATTAACAAATAGCTTCTTCTGAGTTTACCTCATTTTTAATAGTTTTCCAAACCATTATGACTGTTTAGGAGAGCAGTCCTTGAGCTTTTGTCTTTCCATTTTGTCACTTTCCAACCACAAACATTCCTTGAGTTTTATCTTGACTTCTTGTATCAGAACACATAAATAAAAATCTGATAAGTGTGTTGTGCCTTTGTATTACGTCTCCTTCACTCTGATACCCAAGCATATTCATGTGTTAGAATGACCTAGTCAAAGTCCAGACCTAAATCCAATCGACTTGAAATTGCTCTTCATAGCTACTCTCAACCCGATCTGACAGAGCTTGAGCTGTTTTGCAGAGGAATGGGAAAAAAATGTCACTTTTTCGATTTGCAAAGCTAGTAGAGAGATATGCCAAATAACACACACATGCCACACTTTTCAGATTTTTATCAGTGAGATTTCAGTCTGCATGTCTTCCTCCTTTCTCTTTCTACAAATCTCCTGCCTAAATGCTGTAAATAAAGGCCAACAGTGCCACAAAAAAAAGTTTGTGGCTGTAACGTGACAAAATGCAGAAAAGTTTGAGTTTGAATAACTTTGAGGCATTGTATGTGTATTTTGAATATTTAAGCATCTACCTGCTGTTTCATGTGTTTTTATTGCATGTGGATCACAGCAGCTGCATCATGGCGGAGTTAGATGTGCCACAGATGAAGAGGGAAGTGGAAAGCCTCCAGTATCAGCTGGCGATCAACAGAGAGAAATCCTCCATCACCGTAACAGAGTGAGTGGAGCATGAGCTGTCCACACACATCATCACTCTCCCTCTCTCGCACGCTCACAGGAAGGAACATGCTCGTGATGATGATGGTTTGTTTCTGCAGGCTGGTGAAGTGGATTGAAGGTTGTGTTTGTGAAGATCCGTTCCTGAACCCTGAGCTGATGCGTGCCAACCCCTGGGTAGAAAAGGGCAAGTGTGTGATCCTCTAATGGTCACACACACACACGCAAACACAACCACAGATGCATATAATCTAACAGAAAAACAAAAACATGCACTCCCACTCAGCCTCGCTGCACTAATTCACTCCTCAAACACATTATTGCTTTTCTTTCTGTTTATTTATTAGGAGATTTCTGGATGCTGTTGCTTGATGTGTGTGTCAGACTGAGTGTGCAACATGGAGCATCTTTCCTTGGGTTCCGCAATGTCCTTTTTATTGGCTCTTTGCACTGTCGATCCAAATAAAGACTGTTTTCAATTAACAGAGCGTGTTGATGTCGATCCATTTATGCCGAAGGTGTGCTATAGAAGCTCTCTGATGTAAACATTGCGTCTGACCGCGTTGGACATGCCCTCGTTGAACCGGAACCACACATCACTGTTGCCCACGGCTGTTCCCATCGCAAGAACAGCACACTTCTCGCCTGCAGGGAGAGGAAACATCATTTAAACATCAACCCTGGTCTCCATAACAAAGCAAATCGTAGATTACCTAAAGAGACATTTAACCATGAAAAATGATCTGTTTGAGTCATTCTCTGCAGTCAGACTACTGACAGGAAGAATGCCCCACCCTATGAAGTCTGCTGAGGGTAAAAATTAGGGCAGCACCGATTGCAGTTTTCTGGCCGATCGCCGTTCTTTAAAAAGCCTGACCGGCCGATAACGATTTTTTTTGTTGTCTGAAAAGTCGCCAAAAATAGTGACAAAGTCAGTTCTCTCTCATGGCAGAGCAAAAGGGGACAGTGGCTGATTTTCAGACCTTTGTGGAGGTAGATAAGAGGGGTTTCTAATGCAAGTATCAGCCAATCACCGATCTCGCCAAATTAAGCAAATCCAGGCCGATTTATTGGCTGACCAATTTATCGGTGCACAGCTAGTAAAAATAAAATCTGAAATGATTTAAACGTAACTTCGGGAGGACAAAAAAAAAAAAAAATCCTGAATTCTTGTTGCATTCTTCTTCCAGAAGTCTTTAATTCATTTAGATGCAACTTTGCACAACTTAAAAAGTAGAAAAAGAGACCTACTTTCTGCTTGTTCGGTTATTTTTTAAACTTTCCTTCATGAGCGTTAACATTCAACATCCTAACTGAGGCCTGTAGACGATCAGACCTCGGAGTGAATTTCCTGGGAGAGTTACTTCAGAAAAAGAAGAATGGAATTGTTTGGAAATGACCATATTTAACCCTACGGACTGCAGAGCAGCAACAGTTGCAGATTTCTTTCCACTTTCGTATGTTAACACACACCTGAGCAACAAACTGCAGGACTCCTCCTTTTATAGAGATGGTCAGACTTGCTGATGATCAGTTGCTCAGGTAATTTATTTACACGCACCAGTACACCAAAGTCAGATCCGTGAAACAAAAAATGTTTGAATTGAAAGAGGGTAGGGCTGGGCAATATGGCTTAAAAATAAAATCTCAGATTTTTTTTTCACACCAAATCCAATTGTCAAATTTCTTTTATCGCTTTCTTTAATTTATATATATATATATATATATATATATATATATATATATATATATATATATATATATATATATATATATATATATATATATTCAAAAAGTAGCTTTTATTTATTTTAATCATCCCTTCTGTGAGTTGTACAACATAGTATCAGGGCCAGGCTATGATAATTTTTGTTTAATTACAAGAATATAGACATATTAGCAGAAAAAGATGAGATGAAACATCTTAAAATTATGAGAAATTTTTTTTGAAAGAGTTCATATCTGACGTGAGCAGCTCAGTCCGTGATTCTTTCTTTGAAATAGACATGGTTGTTTGCACAATCATTTCAAAGTCCTGTGACTAATAACAGTTTGATCTTGATGTATTAAAGATTAAATATTTCTATGAAATATTAGCCGTAAACCTGTACCAAAATATAACTTCATAAGATGCTCGACATTCCTCTTTTTAATTTTTTGTTATTTTTAATGAAGGAGTTTTCATAAAATTACACCTTCATTCTCCTAATATTATAACTTTATTCTGGTAATATTATGACTTTATTCTTGTAATTAAAAATAATAATCATCATAGCCTGCCCCTAGCATTCCATAGTAGAGTTGACCTGAATTCAAAGGTTAAATATATACAAGCTGTAAAACACACTTGTCAAGCAAGATGGCTGCTCTGGGTGTGCTGACATCACTCTGAACTATGGAAAACCAAAGAGTTCATTAGTGGGGGGGGGGATTCCGATTTTCCAAAAATTAAATCTTCAAAAACCAAAAATTCGATAAATTGATCAAATCAATTTATCGCTCAGTGCTAAAAGAGGGGTGTGCTTTCTATTGTTAGGTTTTCTTTTTATATCACATTTGTCTCAGAATGAGTTGACCTTATAAACTAAAAAGCTTAGAAACAGCTTAAGAGTGCAGAAAGTTGGTTACAGTTCCCCTTTTCTACATTAATTTTTATGCAGTATGAACAGTAATTCAATAGTATTTTACAGTACTAAGAAATGGTTTGGGTCACAATAAACCTTCAAAATATTGAAAAATCACAGACAAACAGTGTGTCACACTGTGATAAAAATAAAACTGAATCAAATAAAGACTCAAATCAAAACGCGTCCCATTTTGTGGTTAAGGAGTAAATTAGGATCAATCTGAAATACATCACAGGTTTAATACAAATGAATAACTTTAGCTCCAGTTTTTCCTCTAACTGCTTTGAGTCAGAGCAAACAGCTGCATCCTGCATCTAACACACACAATGAAAACAAAACCTAAGTTTAGCATGAAATATGTAAGGAGCCGATGATAATAATCCAGCTGAAAACAAGGTTAACTCCGTGTCCTTGAAGGACACCAGCAGATAAAATGTAGTGAAACTGAGCTTTCAGTAATCAGCAAGGGCAGCAGGACACTCGGGATTTGGAGCAGTGCCTGTTTTAGTTCAGAGAATCGGCCCGTTGTTACTGCTTTGACCTACAAACAGCTCCAGCTTTGCTGTTCCACCCTAATTACCCTGCTGATCAATTGTTTTCAGGGAAGTTAGCAGCTTTAATGGGTACACTTTTAATTGCCTGAACCGCACGGTGCAGAATCTGGGCCTTGTGTACACCACTTACAAAACTAACTCTGGGTAGTTGTATAACGGCAGAGAAAAGTCTCCACAATGACACTAAAACCAAGCTATTTAGCATATAAATGTGTTACAGTAGCAGTTAAACTACTGTTATTATTTCTTAATATATTTTCAATAGGAATTCAAACAGTGTGCTGTCATCTGATTTATGTAATAAATGAAATGAAGTGGATTGTATTTTTGGATGTCTATTTTAAAAAATGGGTCTAAGGCCCTGTGAGAGACAAAAATGGACTTCAATATCAATTCTGTGGTGGGTTTGCAACGTACTACATGAGCACTAAATTAGAACCATTACATAACACACATCCTTTACCAGCCCTGGTTTGAGTAAACCTGACGTGTCATGGAGTGTTTTCACATTAACAGCCCTTCAGGGCTTGAATAAATGAAGCTGCGCTGATGTGACTTTGCACACATTGTCTGCAGTACCTGAGTCTGAGGACGCCTGTGGCCTCTGAGGTTTGGGGCCAATGGCTTGACCGAAGAAATCCACCTCCGGCTGTGAAACACACAGAATGAGGAAGGGTGAGAAGAAAGTAAAACAGGTCGGCATCAGTGAGCATTTACGCACGTTTCTGTCGTTTTATTAACCTAATTTCACCATCAGGGACCGTAATCCCGGTGGCTCCTCATTATCCTCGTTTCTGCCCTCTAGAGGCTCAACCACGTCATTACTGAACCATTAAAAATACAGGCTCTGATATGCAGTCCAACAGTTGCCCCTGCAGACACACATCTGCATGGGCTCAACAACAACTGCTGCAGGTTCCCACTGGTTTCAACTCTACTACACCCTAAAAAGTGAAGCAGGACAGTTCTGCATTCCTGTGTAGTCGTCAGAATTTCTTATCAGCATGTTCAACGCTGAAGCTGGCTTCTGATTGGCCAGTGTGGTAAAGGGGCATTTGAGTGCTTTATCTGCATCAGAACTGAGTACAATCATCTCTGTTTCTGCATTTATGGCACTTGGTCTCATCAAATCAGGATAATATATAGAAAAACACTAAACACAGATTCTTTAAAACTCAGTTTGTGAACTCTGCCACTTTTATATTGATGGTAAAAATTCTAAATGTAGTATTGGTCCCGTCTTCTGAAGTTCACCGTCAACGCAGCCGTTTACCACGACATTTTCCAACACTTCATGCTTCTTTCAGCTGAAAAGCTTCATGGAGATACTGATTTCAATTCCCAGCAGGACTTGGCACCCGATGAGAGACACCAGAGCAAACAATGCAGATGACCTGAAGACAGCCATCAATCCAACCTGGGTTTCCATTCCACCTCAGCAGAACCGCAGGCTGATCGCCTCCATGTCACACCACACTGATGCAGTAATTCATGCAAGAGAAGCCCGGACCAAGTATGGAGTACACAGAAATGAACATACTTTTCAGAAACCTGACAGTTCTGTTTAAAATATTCCTTTTATGTAATGTTCTAATTTTCTGAGACACTGAATTTTGGGTTTCATTAATTGTAAGTCAGAATCATAAAAATGACAAGAAATTAAGGTTTGAAATGTTTACCAATATTCAAAGTTTTTTGAGCTATACTTGTAAGAAGCTATTTAAACCGGAAAGGAGATCAGCAAACAGCCACAAAAATCTGATCAGTGCGTCTGAAGGTTAAAACTCTAATTTAAAGGAGCCTCGAGGCCAAAAAGCAATAAAATGCTATTTCCCTATTGAATTAAATTGTGGTTTCGCAAATCAAAGATAAAACGTGCAATTTAACTAATAGTCAATGTAAAAAAATAAATAACAAAAAACTACTGCATTTGCAAATTCAAATTCAGATTATCATCTCTCAGAAAGTAGAATAAGGAAAAAATGTGGAAACTCGAAGCCGATTGAGCCAAAACATCGATGATTTCGATACCAAGTGGGTATCAGTATCGGAGCACATATTCCCTTAAAATAATGTGTCTTTGTGCATCTCACCCTGGTCTCCACTGATGTCTGTTTCACAATGTTCTCCAACCTCTGCTGATGGTTCCTGGTCAGTTTTGGACCCGCACTCTTTTTTTCTTCCTCTTTCTGCACAACAAACACATGCAGCACTTAATACGGCTTAATTCTCTTCCAGTTTTGTTCTGATTAAATGGACTCTGGCATCTCACGGTTGCAGGGTTCCTCTGCAGCATCATCTGCTCAGCTCTCCTCATCTTCTCCTGCTCCATTTCTCTGCTGATGGTCTGTCTGGCCTGATACGTCAGCTGCCGACGCGGCGGCAAGCCTGGAAACCTCGCTACGTCCTCCACACGTCTGCACACACAAGAAAGCTTAAAACCTGATGACAAACCCCTGACAGATGAAAACAAACACCCCCACTTTTAACTGTTGAATGGTAATCGGGTGTTGTCTGCAGATTTTATAAATCATTAAGCGAAATGTTGAAAATGGCTTCCAGTTGGTGGTATCGGGCCATTTTACTGTTTATTTGGCATCAAGACTAAAACAGATCTGTTCCATTTCTGTCTAAAACTCTGGGATTAATAATGACTGGAGTTGCCAAGACTTCCTCTAGATCCTTCAAAGCATAGTTGGTAAACACTGGTTCCTTTATTCAAAAATATGCAAAAACAGCTGTGAAATGGTCTTCTTTGATTTTTTTTAATGAGGGTGGTAAATCAAAACCTAAAATACTGATGAGTAAAATGCTAAATAAATACTCATTTAAATAGAAATTAAAGAAAAATATTCAATAGCTTTATATATTGTTATAACATTATTCAGACCTGGAAAATGATAAAAGTAAATTCCAGACTTTTCCACACTCTGTAAGAACTTTCAGGCAGTGTGTGAAAAACCAAAATACTGATGGATAAAATGTTCAAATCAATTACTGTGCCATATGACAAATAAAAGAAAAAAAAAATGTCAATATAATATCAATTAATGTTAACATCTACTGTTAACATTAGCAGACATTTGTTCTTTACAAAAAGTTATTTTCCCCTCTTTCTGTAGGCAGAAGCAGACTTCTAGGTTGTTGCCTCATATTCTCTCTATCCTTATTTCTCTCCTCTCCTCTACTCTTATCTCCTTTTTTCCCTTTAAACCTTTTTTTCCCCAGCTCTTTATTTTTTTCCATTCCCCTCTCTTTTCCGTCTCCATAGATCAAATATCTCTACACACACACACACACACGCCCACACACGAGTGCGTTCACAGGTAGGTGTAGTGCCTCAATGCAAAAACCAGTTTGAGGGTTTAAAGCTTTGTGCTTATCACAGCATCAAAAATTTGTCTTTTAATCATGATTCCACCAGAACCCAACCAAACAGATCAAAACAACAGAGCAGTCCAGTGAAACATTCCCACTCTTACATTTAGTCCGTCTTTGATGTCAAGGGCTCATTTCCAAACTGCCCTCCTCCACATTTGAGCATGAATCAGTCAGAGAGTGGTGTTGTGGTGTGCCAGCGAGGGCAGGTACAGGAAGGTGTAGACCAGGAGCAACAGCAACAGAGCTAAAACCAGCGGCAGGCACCAGTCGTTGGTGACCAGCACCTCGTCACAGCGAGCCTGCAGGAAGGAGCCGTCCTGGACTCCCGGCTGCTCTTCAGCCTGGCGCGGCATGCCTGAGGAATCCCAGTCTGTCAAACTTCCAGCCTCAGATTGGCTCAGGAATCATTGAAATACGGATTCAAACTGAGTAAAAGTTCCAAACATGAAAGCAAACTCCAGATCCGACACTATTCAAACACATTCCTGCTCTGCTGATGTTAAATTCCGCCATATGTCAGCTGAGTCCAACTGTAAGTCAATATGATTCTACAACAGCAGAGAGGCTTTGCTGTTTGCTACCTTGCTCTGACAACACAACCATTTCACACACACACACACACACACACACACACACACACACACACACACACACACACTCTGCAGGTAATAAGGGGATTATTCTCTAAGCTGTTATGCAGAGAAACCCCAGAGTGGACAAGCGCGGTGACCTTCAACACCCAAAAAGCACACACACCTGCTCAGTGAGTTTCCCTCCCCACTGAAGTGTGTGTGTGTGTGTGTGTGTGTGTGTGTGTGTGTGTGTGTGTGTGTGTGTGTGTGTGTGTGTGTGTACTCACGGCTCCAGCATGTAGGTGTACTGGCCCTCAGGTGTGCGGTCCTGCCTGTATGAGAGGTTGTATGCCAGCATGGTGTCGATCAGCTCCCGCATCTGTTCTTTCTCTCTGCTGCTAAACAGCTGCGGATTCACCTGGAAGAAACAAATGCTGCACTTTGAGCAGCTGTTTAGTATAAAAAAAATGGACAAACATGTTGAAATGTTAGGGTTTTTTTGTTACAATTAAAACATCATCAAGCATTCTTCCCCTTTTAATATGACCTATGTCCTGTATGATTCAAATAGAATTAAAAAAAATAGTTTTTTGAAAATTGGGCTTTGTCTGCAGTACCACAAGATTATTATTAACAAAAACTAACAAAATAAGAACTAGAAGTAAAAAAACATATTTTGTTCAGTAAAATAAAACCGAGACTTTACAAAAAAGAAAAAAAAAAAAAGGAACGCTAACTGAAACTGTACTGAGTGTTCAGAAAACTCACAAAAATTAACTGAATTAATAGAGAAAATGTGCTTAGTTTTCATCTGTGTCTCATTAGAGATTCTGAAGTCTAGTTTCTGGTTGTCCTTTTTATCTTGCTGTGCAGCATTATGCCAGCAGACAGCAGCTATGCAAGTCATCTGTGTTGCCACGTCCCTTTCACACCTAACATCATGTCAGCAAATGTTGGGAGCAAGTGCCAGAGTCCAGTTTGGGCTTATTTTGAATTTAACTGTGTTTTAGACAAAAGCAATGGTCTTGCAGAGGAATGAGATGAAATATGTGGGACATCAAAAGGGGAAAGCTCATACAAGACCTGATTTGCAGGTGCTACTATTGTGTTTACTGAATAGCGGTGAACATTTATCGTATTCTTTATTATTTATCATGAAAAATTTCTTATGATAATTTGTATTTGTCGTCTCGATAAATTTTAATTTTTGTTTAAAAAAAACCAAAAATGACACTATTATCAGAAATTGTATTTTTTTACTATTTTCTACACTATTTGTTCTATGAGAGCATCAATAAATATCAGTAATTTCAAAAATATGTTTAAATGCAATTACTGTGAGGAGTTTAGTGATATAATCTCACTTTTTTAGGTAAGTGGCATCTTGAAGAAGCCTGCTTCAAAAAGGAATGTTTTTTAAGAACAGCGTTTGTTTGTGGAACTACAAAAGCTGTGCTATACAGTCAGACATACGGTTGCCTCAAAAAGAAGTAATAAATTGTTTATTATCATAATTTTTATTGCTACCACAAGTAGTACCACAATATATTACAACA